>JAZKJV010009580.1:0-749331 GCA_037367405.1 Ottelia alismoides | reverse complement strand
CAAACCCTGAAGACCATGAATCTTTTCTTGTCCTGTGAAAGTGAGGTCTAAGCTCTCCACCTCAGAAATGGCAACTTGACAACCCTCCCCAACAAGGTAACTCTATGACCTCAATCTGGCCACTCTTTCCTCGAGGAGCGGGGTATTCCCTTCTAAGTTCAAGTACAACCGGCTCAAGAAGAGGGGGAAGAAGAGAATGGGTCAAGGTCAGTGTAGCCAAGTACCCTTGGGAGCTTGACCAGTGTAGCCAAGTCTCCCTGCTGCAAGCTACAACAGGTGGATCATGAAACCAAGCTTTGCTTATTGCACTTATATACATACTCCGGTGGGATTATCATTTTCTCTCAGACCCACCACTTTTTTGGAGTTCTTTTCTTTTTGCACATTTTTTTTCAAGTGCATCTGTACAACATATACATGTGCAGCATATATACAAGGAGTTTTTCCTCTTGAGCCAGTAGACTATCCCTCTTTTGAAGCTTTATTGCAACCCACAACTCCCGCCGTTAGACCTCATGGCAACCAGACCAAGTTGAGACGCACTTCCTTCACTATAAGAAGAAGAGAGGTTCCGCCTAGAAGTACTACCCTCATATGCTACCCCAAGCCAAGGAAGACTGCCTCCTCACCACCTCATCCGTAGAGAGCTCGGTGCATAGTGCGGTTGTCCAAGTAAAGCCATAATCTATATGAGTCATGTGTTGTTGTTAAGTGCTCTACTTAGGCTCATTGAGATGACATGTGATCATAGCCTAGCGGACTCAAAGAATTAAGTCACCATGGACCTGAAAAGCCTTAAACCTAAGCCCTATAAGGTTCCTCTTAGAATTAGGTGGATTAAGAACTTAATCAAGCTCCATTTCTCAATTTGATTCCAGGCTAGTTTAAACGTCAACTATCATCCAAGAAAAACTATATACATATGTACAAAAAGATGCTTATTTACACAAATTTTACAATCATGCAAAAATTTTTGAAAAATGTTTTGAAATCATGAATCATGATGCGTGAAGTGCAAGTTTTGCAAAAAGGTATTTACACACATTTACACAAGATTTTTGCAAACTTTTTGATTTTCAAAACATTTTGGAAAAATTTTGTACTATATACATAATTTTTATACCAAAATATTTACACAAGCTTTACACACAAAAGATTTTTGAAATCATTTTTACAAAAATAATTTGTACACTAGCTATGTATGTGCAAATAAAAGAAGATTATGTACATGAAAATTTTTTAATTTTTGTGGTTTTTAGCCATTTTTATTTATTAACACACTCACACAAAGTACGAGTTATGACTAAAGTATATATGAAATATATACACACCCCCCTATACTTAGCTCGAACGATGTCCTCAGAGTCAAGAGTGATGAAGAAGACATAACTCGTGCTATGTATAGTGAAGTGAAAAAGAAGGCTATACAAAAGGAGAATAAAAAGTCAAAAGGGACTCAGGTCTCCCCCCTATACTTAGGATCAAGTAATCCTAAGTATAGCAGGTTGTACACGAAGGGAAAACCTGAGTGGAGAATGTACAGGGTCTACCCCCCCTATACTTAGGGTAAGATATTCCTAAGTATAGGCAGCAAAAACAGAGGTAGACAGAAACAAAAGAGATACCCGAAAGGTCTCACATCCCCCCTATACTTAGGGTAAAGTGCACCCTAAGTATAGCATAATCACAAGATGAAGAAAGGGATGTGGGACTAAAGAATGTGATGATATGGACATCTGGATCTATATACAGCGGAAGATCAGTGAAACTCGGGCGTGAGATGCATTAGATGTGAGTCAAAGACCACATCTCACGCAAAATGAATAGGGGCAATATCAACGACCCACGGCTCATGATCTAGAAATGGCTTGAGCCGCTGGCCGTTCACTCGGAAGGTACTCTCAGAAGACAACTCAGATATGTCGATGCTACCGTTGTCGTGTACCTTCCGAACCAGATAAGGTCCTTTCCATTTGCTCTGTAGCTTCCCTGGAAATAATCTAAGCCTAGCATCAAACAGCCATACTCTCTGTCCAATCTCAAAATGTTTGTGGCTGATATGAGAATCATGCCACTCCTTGACTTTCTCCTTATAATGCAGGCTGCTTGAGAAAGCTGCATCTCTAAGCTCCTCCAGGGCAGCTAGCTCTGCCCTCCTCTGGTCTCCTATACCATCTGGATCCATAAGTATGTCTGTAACTGCCCAAAGTGACTTGTGCCTCAGCTCAACGGGTAAATGGCATGGCTTGCCATATACGAGGCGAAAGGGAGATGTGCCCAAAGGTGTCTTGAAAGACGTCCTATATGCCCACAAGACCGAGTCCAAAAGCTGTGACCAATCCTTTCGGTCAGGGCGGACGACTTTCTGCAGAATAGTCTTGATCTCCCTATTCGACACTTCGGCTAGACCATTCGTCTGTGGATGGTACGGTGTAGCAACACGATGATCTATGCCGAACCCGCTAGCAAGTGCCTTCACCTGGTCGTTGATGAAGTGAGATCCCCCATCAGAAATAAGAACTCGTGGAACCCCGAACCGCGTGATGATATGCTTCCTCAAAAATCTTCAAACTGTCCTCGCATCAGCGGCTCGGGCGGGGATAGCCTCCACCCAACGACTCACATAATCCACGGCCAACAGAATGTACTCAAATCCCTGACTCTTAGGGAATGGACCCATGAAATCGATGCCCCATGCGTCAAAAACCTCACAGAAGTGAATGGGCTGCACTGGCATCATATCACGCTGTCCACAAGTGCCCATCCTCTGACAGTCAGTACACCTCTTCACGAACTCATCTGAGTCCTTGAAGAGGGTAGGCCACCACAAGCCAGATTGGAGCACTTTCTGTGCCGTTCTCCTCCCAGAATGATGTCCTCCTGCCTCAAGCTTGTGGCAGTAAGTGAGGACGCTATGGTGTTCCTCCTGAGGAATACACCGACGCCAGACGCTATCCCCTCCCTCGTGGTAAAGGATGGGATCCTCCCAATGGTAAGACTTGGCCTTCGCTAGGAAGGTCTCAAGCCTCTGTCTGGGCCAATCTTGTGGAACTTTCCCAACAACGAGAAAGTTCACAATATCGGCGTACCATGGGAGCGAGGCGATAGCAAGGATCGCCTCATCTGGGAAGGTATCTCTAATAGGATCAATCTGCTCAGAATCCTCAGGCTGCTCTAGTCGGGAGAGATGATCCGCCACCACATTCTTGACTCCAGGCTTATCCTTAATCTCAATGTCGAACTCCTGGAGTAGAAGGATCCATCTAGTCAGTCTGGCCTTGGCATCCTTCTTTGCCATGAGGTACCTGATGGCGGTGTGATCTGTAAACAAAGTCACTCTAGATCCAATGATATACGATCTGAACTTATCCAGGGCAAACACTACGGCTAGCATCTCCTTCTCTGTGACTGTATAATTCCGCTGAGCGGAATCCAATGTGCGGCTAGCATAGTGTATAGCAAATGGCACTCCATCCCTCCTCTGTCCCAGCACTGCCCCTACGGTAAAATCGGAGGCGTCCGTCATGATCTCGAATGGAAGAGACCAATCAGGCGGCTGGAGGACAGGAGCCTCAATCACACACTGCTGGAGAGTAGCAAACGACGAAAGACACTTGTCATCGACAAGGAACTCGGTGTCTTTCGTCAAGAGGTCGGTCAAAGGTCGGGCAATCCTGCTGAAATCCTGAATAAATCTCCTATAAAATCCAACGTGCCCCAGAAATGACCGTAACTGCCTCAGATTGGACAGCGGTGTGAGTTTCCTAATGACATCAACCTTGGCCGGATCAACCTCCATGCCCCTGTTGGAGATGATGTGGCCAAGCACCGTCCCTTGAGTCACCATGAAGTGACTCTTCTCCCAAGATAGCACCAAGTGATACTCAATACATCGCTGGAGTACTCGATCTAGGCAGTCAAGACAAGAATCAAATCCATCGCCGTAGATCGAGAAATCATCCATGAAGACCTCTAAACACTCCCCTACCATGTCCGAGAAGATCGACAGCATGCACCTCTGAAAAGTCGCAGGGGCATTGCATAGCCCAAATGGCATGCGTCGAAAAGCGTATGTGCCGAAGGGACAGGTAAAGGTGGTCTTCTCCTGATCCTCAGGAGCGATGGCCACTTGGTTGTAGCCCGAGTACCCATCCAGGAAGCAATAATGGCTCTTCCCTGCCAGTCTCTCAATGATCTGGTCAATAAAAGGCAGGGGGAAATGGTCCTTCTTGGTGGCTTGGTTGAGTCTCCTGTAGTCAACACAAACCCTCCAAGAGGTGGGTACTCTTGTAGCAATCTCCTCTCCCGACTCACTGATCACATTCGTGATGCCCGTCTTCTTGGGCACCACATGCAAGGGGCTGACCCACTTGGAGTCGGAAATGGGATAAATAAAACCTGCACCCCACCACTTTGATATTTCCTTCATCACGACCTCTCTCAGGTTGGGGTTCAGACGCCGCTGGAACTCACACGACGGCTTCGCCCCTTCCTCGAGATAGATATGGTGGGAGCACACTGATGGACTAATCCCATGGAGATCTGCTACGCTCCATCCGATCGCCTTGCGGTTCTTTCAAGAACCCCCATCAAACGGGATTCCTGCTCTCCAGTCAACTCGGCGGAGATGATGACTGGGTACATCTCTGGATCTCCCGCAAGGAATCGATACTTCAGCGAAGTAGGGAGTGGCTTCAGCTCTGGAATGCTGGGTGCCGGCAAATCTGGCTGTGGAAGAAACTGAGTGAAAGCTGCAAGGTCGGCCAAATCTGCCTGGGAAAGTGAAAGCGTACTCTCGCAAACTAGATCGGGAGAAGGCTGCTCTACTGCACTGTCTCTGCTCTGCTCTGCATCTACCTCCTCCCTCATCTATAGGCTCAGATGGACTCAGGTCTGGCATCTGATCATAGCAATCGGCCCAATCAGACTCTGAATCCGAGGGATCTGTATCAGAAACGGTGGCATCAGTACCACCGGAAAACAAGGTAGCCTCAGCACCACCATTACTAATCATTGTGCTGCGATCAAGGACCGGCTCTGCTGCCTCAATGGTATCCTGAACCAGGTCTGTGCTCTCCAGACTCTCCTCTGCTGTCATCTCTGCATCAGCTGTGTCTGAAAGTGAGAGGGTGGTCTGTGTCTCAAGGTCTGCCCAAGCTGCCTCATCATCTGTGATCACAAAATCACAGTCCTGGTGGATGTCTGGCTCTGCGTCTGTCAGCTGCTCTGAATCAGTACTCGCATCTGAGCGGGCTCTGAATCTGGCTCTATAGTCCTCGACCGTCTCTATTTGTATACTCTCGCCCCTGGACGCGAAAGTACACCTTCCCGCTGTCATGATCAGTCACCGCCTTGGCTGTGGCCAAGAACGGACGACCAAGGATGATGGGGGTATCGGTCACTGACTCAGGGATCTCCATGTCCAACACTACGAAGTCCACGGGGAATTGCAGGCCCTGAATAGTGACGATAACGTCTCGTAATAACCCCTTCGGCCTCTTGACAGATCGATCAGCGAACTGAAGGACTGTCCTGCTCTGTCGAAGAGTGCCCAACTCGAAGCGGTCGAGAAGGGCTGCCGGAAGAAGGTTGATCGACGATCCGCTATCTAGAAGAGTACGGTCGAACCACTGCTCACTAATCTGGCATCTGACATACGGGGCCCTGAATCTGGCCTCTTGGCTGGCAGTCGGTTCTGGATCGCAAAGCACGTGGCTTTCGTCAGCACATGTATCTCTGAAGTGTGGTTCCTCCTCCTCCTCCTGACTTTAGTCCTCTCTCTCAAAGATCGCTGGAGAAGGGGGATGTGCTGCAAAGCCTCCTGGAGGGTCAGCTGGATATGGAATCGATCGATCATGCTCTGGCTGAACTCCTCAAGCTCTCTCTTTTTGGGATTTTCTTTTTTCTTCCCCTTCCCCATCTGAAGGGCTCTAGGGAAGGGGATCACTGGGTCCTTCTCAGATGAAGGACTAGGAAAAGGTCTAGACGGTTCAAGGACCGGATCCACACATACATCATGCACCACAGTGGGACCAGAAGAAAGTAAACCTTTTCCTTGATTCATAGCAGAGTTCCGAGATACATGAACACGAGGAAAAACAACATCACTGTCTGTACAAACACCGGTGGCCTCAGTACCACCACGGGCTGGCTGCTCTGCTGCTGCTGAAGGTGGACGTCGTGCGGCATCAGTACTGCTGGCTGGCTCGGCTGAATGGGTGGCATCAGTACCACCTCCTAGATCTGGTGAAGCGGCGGCCTCAGTACCGCCGGTGGGATCAGCATCCTTGGTGGCCTCAGTACCACCGTCATCGTCTGGAGCGGCCTCAGTACCGCTCTCCTCCTCCTCTTGTGGCGCCTCGGGATGGTGCTCAGATGAGGCGCCGCCGCCTGCTGGGGTCCTACCGCTCCTAAGTGTGACAAAATCAGCATCAAACAGATCCGAAGAAGTATCATCAAATGGGTCACTAGGAGTGGCTAACTCAGTATGTACTACCTGCTCCGATTTCCTCTTGAGGCTGTTCGGATTGGGCTCTATCTGGGCTGGTATGGCGGCCTTCCCTCTCACCAGGTCCCGCATCTCCTGGCGGAACTCGTCCATCTCCTGTCTAAATGTGGCCTGCTGGTCTGTGAGGAGGCGGGCGATGTCATCCAAAGCGGGGCTCTCGTACAAGCCCGACGGGTGGCCTCTCTGTGGGGGAGGCTGCTGGGACTGCTGTGAGGGGTAAGAGGGGTAGGATGGAGGGTGCTGCTGGTATCCTTGGTGAGCCTGCTGCTCACGTCTCCAAGGCTGTCCCTGCTGCTGATAGGACGCGGACCGTAAGATGACTGCTGCTGATACGCTGGGGGCTGCTGCTGCGACTGGTGCTGGTCTCTCTGATGGGAGTACTGCCCTCCCTGTCCTGACGGCTGCTGCTGGGGCTGGGCACCACCACTCCCCCACCTGAATCCGGGATGGTCTCGTCGGATCCCAGGCTGGGGGCGGTCGTACCAAATCCCGTTGACATCCATCAACGGCTCTGCATCGTAGGGGGCTGGCGGGAGTACTGCCAAAGGCTGATCCGGCTGGTAGACCACCATCTGCATCTCTGGAGATGGTGGGGACTGGTAGGTGGGCTGCGGCTGCTGGTACGGCTCCGCCTGTACAAGGTGAACCTGTCTAGGCTACACTGGGGTGCTGGAGCGCTGGGACGAGCTGCTGCTGCTGCCGGCGTCGCCTCGCGACTGAAGACGGGGCTGAGAAGCCGTCTGTGCCTCCTGGAGACACATGAGCTGTGTCTTCATGTCGCTCAAGACCTGTGCCATCTGCTCCATCTGCGTGATACTCTGGCACTGCTTCTTCTCAATCAGCTCCATGCGGTCCAACTTCTCGCTAATGATACCCATGTCTGCAGCTGACAACTCTGCCTGTGCTGCTGCGGCTGCAGACGAACTGGATGGACCTGCATCTACCCGTGCTATCCTCTGGTACTGCACGGGTCCTGGCTGGTGTGGCTGGGTCTTCTGAGTATAGAGCCGGTCTGAGACATCACCATATAATTCTCTGCCATCTCCTTAAAAATGGCCCAGACCTGGTCGTGGTCCTTGGCGAAGTAGGACCCGCCACAAGAAGCATTCACCAGGCCCTATAGCTCTGGTGACAACCCGCTGAAAAAGCTCTGAACGAGGTTCGGCTTCGTGATGTCGTGGTGCGGGCATCTGTCCAGGAGCTCTCTGAACCTCTCCCAAGCCTCGTGAAACTGCTCGTTGGGGAACATGGAGAAGTTGCTGATCAGGGCCCTCGCTGCATTCGTCCGCCCGAGTGGATAGTACTTGTTCAAGTACTCGGTGCGGAGCTGCTCCCAGGTATAGACAAACCTCCCCAAGTGTTTCAGCCAGGTGGCTGCTCTATCTACCAGTGAAAAGGGGAAGGCGATCATCCTGATCGTGTCCTGGTCCACATGTCTGTCGTGGACAGTGCTGCATATCATCAGAAACTCCTGGAGGTGGAGGTGGGGCTCCTCTGTAGCAAGTCCATGGAACCGAGGAAGCATCTGCAAGGTGTTCGGGGGGAACTTGAAGTCCCCCACGATAGCTGGAACCACCACCCAATGGTGCATCAGTGTAGATCCGGGGTTGTGCAACTCCCGCATCGGTCTAGATGGTCCTGCTCCTCCCGCGGCTGCTGCCGCTGCGGCGGCGGCCGCGGCTGCTGCTGCTGCTGCTGCTGCGGCTCGTGCCTGTGCATCTGCATCCGGGATCTCCTCGGGCTCGCTCTGCTGATCTCGCTCTGCTCGGAGCCTCTCCAACTCTCTCCTCATCTCTATCATGAATGCTCCTTTTATCGCGGAGCTGCTGCTGAACTGTATCGAGTGATGTGATCAGGGTGGAGTTGATCGCTCCCTGGTCTAGTACAATGTGCTCTGGTCGACGGGAGTGATCATCTGAACTGCCTGCTCCGGCCATATTGACGTCTGCAAAATCAAACGAGCCAGCTCAGGTGCTGTCAAATGTATCAATCTCTCCTCGGGCTCGTGTCTCTCAGGAAGGTCAGAAAGGGGATCGAGGGGGAACAGGGTGGAGTCGTACTCGGGCTCGGAGAGCGGGTCTGAGCTCTCACGAGCCAACCTAGATGATGAGGTAGACGCGCCCGAAAGCGGTGCAACCAGAGGCTGCCTAAGAGACCGTCTACCCATCATCTTGATCTGGCGAGTAGGCGGATGAGATCTGGAAAAATTACGATCAGAAAACAAACCCCCGGTTCACCACGCAACGCGAGAGCTGAAGACCGTGAAAGTTCGGTCAAATTATCTTGTCAATTTTATTTTGGTGAACACTCAAGATATCAGAGCGCTTACGTGACCTGTTGGGATATCCGTTGCTAACCCAACCGACTGGCCCGCACGGAAGAGTCGGTAATCAGTCGGGTTTAGCAACGGGGGGCTCTACCTAGTGTGCGGGTCACTCTCTCGCGCATACAAACCAAGCAATGAGGGGGTTGCTCTCCCCAAGACAAAATTTTTAGGGTGAGCGAGTTTTAAGATCAATAATCTTAGCAGTCCCAATTTTATGGTTTCACTTTTTTAATATTTTTCAAAGCAAACAAATCGCCTAACGAATTTTTCGGTTCTCCTGATTATTAAGTCCAAAACAGGGGGGAGAAGTCGAAAAAGCTGATGCACGAGAAATCAATGATGCATGCAAAGTCAGAAATGCGTACCTGCCTCCAGCTCTCTACATGCAATATGATCCGCGCATAAAATAAAGACAGGAATAAAACTAATCTAAATGATGCAGCGGGAAAAGCCGAGTCCTAGACGAGCAACTTCGAGCGAAGAACCGTCTAACCGGTCACCGACCTCCAAGCCAAAGAGTCCGGTCTTGGCCCGTCCCTCCCCTGCCCGACAAATCGGGGGTAGGAGTAAGCGCTTTACAGGACGGGCTACGGCACGTAGGCTACGGAGGCTAGCGAGTCGGTTATTTTTATTATTTATTTTAAGTAGGTCCAATTACGATCTATAGGAATAGATATGCCATTAAGTGTGTGGATCCTACTTAGTTACGCCACATTCACCAGAAAGTCCTAAATCTAGGGGCTCGAGCAAAAACCGCGAAAAACCGGAAAAGACAGTAAGAAAGAAAAGAAACCGCGAAGAAAGCCGCGAAAAACTGCGCAAGTCCTAATGGGTCCCCCGAGCACGCCGGTGCTCGGCGAAACAGACCCGCTACGGTGGCCATGTCCAAACAGTCCAAGTCCTGTCCCTGTATTATTACAATAATAACAATAAATGAAATAAAGTCCTAAACTATCCTCACCCACTCAACTCTCTCCTCTCGCTCTCTCCTGCGGCTTCGTAGAGAAAGAAGCCGCCTCCAAGTTCCTCGGCTGCTCAGGCTCCTCGAAAGTCGCCTCCGCGGTCCTCGGGCCCTCGCAAGAAGAAAGATAAGAGTGGTCAGACCAGAAAGAATAATCAAATGAAAAGAAAAAGAAATGAAAATACAAGTCAGGGTATATATGCAAAAATGAAAAATAAAATAAACACACAATATAAAACAAAAATAAAAATAAAAGAAAATCAAAATAAAACAAAAAAGAACAAAAAGAAACTAGATACAAAAACCGCGAAAAGCCGCGAGCTCCGAAGAGCCGCGAAAACAAAAACGGAGATAAAGACAAAAATAACTACTAAGCCGTGCTCCCCGGCAACGGCGCCATTCTGATGAGCGACCCGAGCGTACGAGGTAAAGGTACTAAATAGGTCGTTGCGACCTCTATCACTCAGAGTCACTCAATCAAGAAAAATATCGAACCGCTAAATAAATCAGAGATCAAAACAAAACGCGAAGCGGTCCCCGCTATGAGATTAACCTGGTATAGCACCCAGGGTCGAACACAAGGAGCACGGGTTGGCCCGAGGCCTACGAAGTAGTAAAATGAAATAAAATACAAGACAAGTATTTTTAGTGGTTTCTAATGATTTTATAATTTTTTTGGATTTTTAAAAGTGAGGAAAATAAAAGAAACACAAAATCAAGCCAACTTCAACTAATTATTTAATGTATCAAAAATCCAGCAAAAATTCAAGAAAAAATGTTTTTATGTTTTTTAGGTTTTTTAATGTTTTTGGTGAATTTTTGGGATTTTTATGAGGTGTATTTTATTTTCTAAAAATCAAACAGTACTAAAAAGACAAGGTATTGTCCAGCCAGGCCCAAAACCCAAAGATAAAATATCTAAGGATCTCAGAGGGACCTGGAGGTAATTTTCCTGTATACTAGAGAAAACAAGGAAACTTTGGGCACCAAAATTATTGTTTTTGGGTCTTTAGATTATTTACTATGATTTTTATGAGTTTTTAGGTGTTTTCGAATTTTTAGGGTTTTTAAGCAATGAAAAATAGCCAAAATTGGCTAGAAAATCAAGAAACACACAAGGAACAGTAACTAATTTTTATAGAATTTTTGGGGATGCTTTTATATTTTTTTGGGATTTTTAATTCTAAACAGTAGCTAAAATAGATGTTTTTGAATTTTTAAAAATAACAAATAAAATCAAAAATGTCCTCAAAAATTCTCAAAAATCCTACAACATGGCAGGAGCCATGTGTCAAATTTTCATCGAATTTGGAGGTGATTTGATATTTTATTCAAAAATCAAAAGGGGGCACTGTGCACAGGGACTTAAGTGCAAATACCCGAAGATCTGGGGGTCCAGGTGCAATTTTCCCAGCAAGCCACACGTGTGGCGCGTGCCTGGGGCACTCAGGGACCTTTTTGTAAAGAAACTAAGGTCCGGGGACTATTTGGTAACACGTACCAAAAGTCCAGGGACCCCAGATGCAATTTACCCTACAATACACGCACATGTGCAATTAAAACATTCACAGGGGTAGATATGCAATTCCTAAAAAGTTTTCATTCATTAACAAAGCACCCAGAACTACAGGACTAATATTGCAAAAACACCAGATATACACGTGACGACGCACGTGGCTCACACATACAGGGGCATAAATGCAAATACTAAAAAGCACGAGGTCCAATGTGCAATTATCCAAACGTAAATAAAGAGCATAAAATATTTACAGGGCTGAAATGTAAAGCACAAACTACGAGGGGGCCTAAGGTAAATTACCCCTTTATTACGTCGACGGCTGGATGGTGGACGCGTGGCGGATCTGACGGTTCTGGTCTCAGGCGCCTCTCTCCTCTTCCGCACGTGGGCCGATCGACGGCGCAGAGGAGGGCACGTGGACGATCGAACGATGCTCAGGTGCTGGTGCCTCTCTCCTCTGTGCTAACGGTCCGGATCGACCCTCGAGATGATCAACGGTGGCTGCTCCTTGATGAATGAACGGCGACGATTGAAACTGGAGCTCTGAGGGCTATCGGACGGTGATGGAGGACCCTCGAAGAACAGGTGGCCGACGAGGTTCGCCGGCCTCGTGCGCGTGTTGTGGGCCTCCTCAGCTGCCTCTGAAGATCGGAGCAGGTCCGCACTGGAGTCCCGCAGCTGGTGGTGGCCTCCGATGGCCCAGCCGAGCCCTGGAGGGGCTCCGGTGAGGTCGACGGAGATAAGCTCCTGGCCTGGATGTGAGGGGGCCTCAGATGGCCTCCTCTTGACCTGCAAAGTAACCCAGAAGCTTCGCAGGTCGAGGGCAAAGTGCCTCGACCTGGTTAGGTGGGGTGAAGGTGAGCTGTGGGTCGGGGCGAGCGAGCTCCGGCGAGCGGAGGACGGTGGAGCTCGAACCCCAGCTCCTGTGCGAGCTGGGTTGAATGAAGGGGCGGAGAAGGTGCGTGGGGGAAAGGCGAGGGTGACTGTGCGTTCCGATGATCGAGAAGATGCGCGATATGGTCGGAATCAAAGGAACTCGACGGAACTACAATTTGGGGGAAAACAAGAAATTAAGCTAAATAGGCGAGCTAGAATGCTACCTGGGTGGAGTGGAAGGCTGTGCTGAAGCTTAGGCAGCTCCTGGTCGTTGCCTCGAAGGTCGCCAAGGCCTGAGGATCGAGCTCCTGCACTGGGCGGAGCACGGCGACGCAAAGTCGCCGGATCAGTGGTCCGGCCACCCCCTCCTCGCTGCGACACCGGCAATCGAGAGCTGTCACCTCAAGGGATGCAGTGGAGGTCACGGGACGAAGGGTGGAGAGCCAAATATGGAAATGGAATGCGGCGGTGCTCAGACTTTATATGGGTGCAGGTCCGGGAAGAGGGGCTCGGGTCCGGCTCGATGGAGCACGGACCCCTAGGCAAGGTGTCGGGCGAGGTTCCCGGATGCATGGGGAATGATCGGAGCTCGAGATTTGATGGGTTGGCGATCGGGTCCATCCGTGGAAAAAGGGGAGAAAACGGGTCGGGCACAGGAGACCCGGCTCTGGTGGTCTTGGGGGGGAGTTGACCGGGGGTCAACAATCCCCCGTGGACCAATCAGAGCCCGCCAAGCTTTGAATTTTTATTTGATTTTTTTGGGCCATAAAATGACCGAATTTTCAAAAACTTAAAACATGAAATATTTTTAATTTATTTTTTTCTATTTTTTGTGATTTTTAATTAATTTTTGGAAAGAAAAATAAGGTATATACAATATATAGCTATACATAGGTATATATACAATATAGGGTTTTTGATTTTGATTTTTAATTAGTTATTTTTACACATTTTTATTCCTATTTTATATTTTATTTATTTATAGAATAAAATAAGGAATAAAAGGATATTTTTATTTTATTTTTATTGTTTATATACATAAGTGAGATAAATAGTTATGTACACTATGTACATGGCATATGTACAATATATTTTTGTATTTTTAATTTTGTAATTTTTATTTGATTTTTGTTTTGTTTCTTTTTATTTATTTTATTTACAATATATAGCATAGAGTATTTTACAAAAAGTTTAGAAAATAATTTTATTTATTTATAAGGTTAAATAAATAAAGGATTAGGGTGGTCTATGTACATGGTGAAGGGATATTTTTGGTCTTTTTGATTTTTAAATTTTTATTTTGTTTTTAATAGCTTCTAAATATATAAAAAATATGTACAATCATATTTTTGGGTGAGGAAAATATAATTTTTATTTATTTACAAAAATATATACACATGAGCCCCTATCTCCCTCTACTTGGCTTTTATGCGGTCAGGCCCATGCTGAGCCCTCCCTTGGGTTAGGTTGCTCAATATTTATTCTAAATATTTCCCTCTTTTTCTTTTTCATCTTTATTCTTTTATTTTTGCACAAAAACATGCTAATTATAAGTATTTACAAGATGCATGCTTTTGCTAACTTTTCCTATTTACACATATATACATGCATTTGCATAGGTTTTTGTAGCTAAAATATAAGAATAAAGAGTGATGAATGGGTATTCATCAGTCAACGACCATCGGCTCATGATCTAGACATGGCTTGAGCTCTGCCCGTTAACTCGAAAGGTACTCTAAGAAGACAACTCAGATATATCAATACTCCCGTGGTCGTGTACCTTTCTAACCAAGTAGGGTCCCTTCCATTTGCTCTGTATCTTCCTGGAAATAATCTCAACCTGGCATCGAACAACCATACTCGCTGTCCTGTCTCAAACTGCTTGTGGCTGATATGAGAATGATGCCACTCCTTCACTCTCTCCTTGTACTGTAGGCTGCTCGAAAAGGCTGCATCACGAAGCTCCTCCAGGGCTGCTAACTCTGCCCTCCTCTGGTCTCCTACACTCACTGGATCCATAATGATGTCTGTAACTGCCCAGAGTGACCTATGTCGAAGCTCAACAGGTAAATAGCATGGCTTTCCATAAACGAGGCGAAAGGGAGACGTACCCAATGGTGTCTTGAAGGATGTCCAATATGCCAACTAGACCGAGTCCAAAGCTGTGACCAATCCTATCAGTCAGGGCGAACGACTCTCTGCAATATAGTCTTGATCTCCCTATTCGACACTTCAGCAAGACCATTGGTCTGAGGATGGTATGGTGTGGCTACTCGATGCTCTATGCTGAACTCGCTAGCAAGGGCCTTTACCTTGTCATTGAAGAAATGAGACCCGCGTCGGATATCAACACTCAAGGTACCCCGAACCGTGAAATGATATTCTTCCTCAAAAATAGGCAAACAGTCCTAGCATCTGCGGTTCAGGAGGGGATGGCCTCAACCCAATGACTAACATAATCAACAACCAACAGAATGTACTCGAATCGCTGACTCCTAGGGAATGGACCGATGAAATCGATGCCCCATGCATCAAAAACCTCACAGAAGTGAATGGGTTGCATCGGCATCATATCACGCTGTCCACAAGTGCCCATCCTCTGATAGTCAGTACACCTCTTCACAAACTCACCGGAGTCCTTGAAGAGGGTAGGCCACCATAGGACGGATTGGATCACTTTCTGTGCCGTTCTCCTCCCAGAGTGATGTCCTCCTGCCTCAAGCTTGTGGCAGTAAGTGAGGACACTGTGGTGCTCCTCCTGAGGAATGCACCTACGCCAGACGCTATCCCCTCCTTCATGATAAAGGATGGGATCCTCCTAGTGGTAGAACTTGGCCTTCACGAGGAAGGTCTCAAGTCTCTGCCTGGGCCAATCTTGTGGGAATTTCTTGGCAACAATAAAGTTCACAATATCGGTGTACCACGGGAGAGAGACGATAGCAAGGATCGCCTCATCTGGGAAGGTCTCACAAATAGGCTCGATCTGCTTGGAATCCTCAAGATACTCCAATCGAGAGAGATGATCCGCCACCACATTCTTGACTCCAGGCTTGTCCTTAATCTCTATATCAAACTCCTGGAGTAGAAGGATCCATCTGGTCAATCTAGCTTTGGCATCCTTTTTTGCCATGAGGTATCGGATGGTAGTGTGATCAATGAAGATGGTCACTCTAGATCCAATGATGTACGATCTGAACTTATCTAGAGCAAACACTACTGCTAGCATCTCCTTATCAGTGACTGTGTAGTTCCTATGAGCTGCATAAAAAGTCCGGCTAGCGTAGTGAATAGCAAAGGGGATGCCATCCCTCCTCTGTCCCAGCACGACCCCTACGGCAAAATTAGAGGCATCCATCATGATCACGAATGGGAGAGACCAATCAGGCAACTGCAGGACAGGAGCCTCGATAACTAGACTCTTGAGAGTCTCAAATGACACTAGACACTTATCATCCACAATGAACTCGGTGTCTTTCGTCAGCAGATCAGTCAACGGTCAGGCAATTCGGCTGAAATCATGAATGAATCGTCGGTAGAAACCGACGTACCCCAGAAAAGACCGTAACTGCCGCAAGTTGGACGGTAGACTGAGTTTCCTAATGATATCCACCTTGGCCGGATCAACCTTCATGCCCCTGTTGGAGATGATATGGCCAAGCACCGTCCCTTGAGTCACCATGAAGTGACTCTTCTCCCAAGAAAGCACCAGGTGCACCTCAATACATCATTGGAGGACGTGATCTAGGCAGTCAAGACATGAGTCGAATCCATCGCCGTAGACCGAAAAGTCATCCATGAAGACCTCCAAGCACTCCCCTACCATGTCCGAAAAGATGGACAACATGCACCTCTGGAATGTCACCGGAGCGTTGCACAATCCAAAGGGCATCCGTTTGAAAGCATATGTCCTGAAGGAACAGGTAAAGGTAGTCTTGTCCTGATCCACTGGCGCAATCGCCACCTGGTTGTATTCAGAATACCCATCCAGGAAGCAATAATGGCTCTTCCTTGCCAGTCTCTCAATGATCTGATCAATAAAGGGCAGGGGGAAATGATCCTTCTTGGTGGCCTGGTTCAGTCATCTGTAATCCACGCAGACCCGCCAAGAAGTGGGTTCCCGGGTAGCGATCTCCTCTCCGGACTTGCTGACAACAGTAGTGATGCCTGTCTTCTTGGGCACCACATGCAACGGACTAACCCACTTGGAGTCGGAGATGGGGTAGATAAAATCGATGCTCCACCATTTCGAGATCTCCTTCATGACAACATCTCGAAGCTTCGGGTTCAGCCGCTGCTGGAACTCACGCGACGGCTTCACGTCCTCCTCGAGATAGATATGGTGGGAGCACAGTGCCAGACTTATCCTCTAGAGATCGGCTACACTCCATCCTATCGCCTTGCGGTTCTTTTCAAGAACCCCCATTAGACGGGATTCCTGCTCTCCAGTCAAATCCGCTGAGATAATGACTGGGTACATCTCATGCTCGCCCGCAAGGAACCTATACTCTAGTGATGAAGGAAGCGGCTTCAGCTCTGGACAACATTGTGCTGGTGGATCTGACCTCTTAAAGGTCTGAGTGAAGGCAGCCAAATCTGTATGGGAGAATTGAAACTCTCTCTCGCAATCTGAATCGGGCGAAGGCTGCTCTGCTGGTATGTCTCTGCTCTGTGTAGAATCAACCTCCTCCCTAGCTATTGGCTCTGTGGAAGTCAGACACGGTATCAAGTCTTCAAACTCAGCCCAGTCGAAATTTGACTCTGAGGGATCTGTATCAGAATCACTAACAAAATCTGCCTCGCGATCGGGGACCGGCTCTGCTGCCTGAGATGTATCTTGGACCAAGGGGGCGCTATCCAAGATCTCCTCTGCTGCCATCTGTGCATCAGCAAACTCTGAATGTGAGAGGATGTCCTGTGCTGCTGGGTCTGCCCACACTACCTCATCATCTATGATCACAAAGTCACAGTCCTGGTGGATATCTTGCCCTGCCTCTGTCATCTGCTCTGAATCTGAAGTCTGCTTGGAGCAAGCTGAATCTCTAGCTCTAGTCTCCTCGATTGTCTCTATTTGTACACTCTCACCCTCGACACGAAATTATACCTTCCCGCTATCATGATCGGATATCTCCATGGCTGTGGCCAAGAACGGGTATCCTAAAATGATGGGGGTATCGATCACGAACTCAGGGATCTCCATGTCCAACACAACGAAGTCCACGGGGAATTTCAGGACCTGAATCGTGACGACAACGTCCTTCAGCAACCCCTTTGGCCTCTTGACAGATCGATAAGCAAACTGAAGGACGGTCCTGCTCTGTCGTAGAGGGCCCATCTCGAAGCGATCGAGTAGGGATGCCGGAAGTAGGTTGATCGAAGACCTGCTGTCTAATAGAGTACGATCGAACCTCTGCTCCTAAATATGGCATCTGACATACGGGGCTCCTGCATCTGGCCTCTTGGCTGGCAGACGGTTCTGGATCGCGAAGCACGTGGCGCCAGTGAGCACATGGATCTCTGACTGGTGGTTACTCCTCTTCCTCCGAACTATGGTCCTGTCTCTAAGTGATCGCTGGAAGAGAGGGATGTGCTCCAAGGCCTCCTGTAGAGTCAGCTGTATCTGAAAACGGTCCATCATGTGCTGGCTGAACTCTAGCTGGTGTGACTTTTTTGGTTTTTCTTTTTTATGCCCCTTAGCCAAGCGGAGTGCTTGGGGGAAGGGGATTGCTGGGTCCTTCTCAGATGAAGGACTAGGAGAGGGTCTGGGCTTCTCAAGCACGACAGAATCCACACATAATCAATCACCACAGGTGGATCAGAATAAATCAAACCCTTTTCTTTATTCACAGAAATGTCCTGAGGTACATGAACAGATGGAAAAACAACAAGACTAGCAATAGAAGTATTGGTGGCCTTAGCACCACCCTCGGCATCTGGTTGTGCGGCATCAACACCACGCTTTGGCTCGGCATCATGTCTGGTGGCATCAGTACCACCTCCTCCATCAGGTGAAACGACGGCCTCAGTACCGTCATTTGGGTCAACATCCATGGTGGCGTCAGCACCACCGTCATCATCTCTGGCGGCCTCAACACTGCTCCTCTCCTCGCCTGGCGTTCCTGAAGTGGCATCGAGTCGTCGCTCAGACGAGGCACCGCCTGCTGGCATCCTACCACTCCTAAGTGTAACAAAGTCAGCATCAAACAGATATGAAGAAATGTAACCAAGTGAATCACTAGGAGTGGTGGACTCTATGAACTCTATATGCTCAGATTACCTCTTCAGGCTGTTGGGGTTCGGCTCAATCTGGGCAGGGATGGCGGCCTTCCCTCTCACGGTCTCCCTCATCTCCTGAAGGAACTCGTCCATCTCCCGTCGAAATGTAGCCTGATGCTCGGTCATGAGGCGGGCTAGATCATCCAAGGCATGGTTCTCATAGGTCGGCCCATGAGAACCTGAGGGTAGCCTTACTAGTAGTGAGGCTGCTGCTGCTGTCGGTGAGGGTGAGAGGGGTACTGCTACTGATGATACTGCTGCTGATGAGGCTGCTCTTGCCTCCAAGGTTGTCTCTACTGATAGGGACAAGGACCATACTGCTGGTACGGGGATGACTGCTGCTGCTACTAAACTGGGGGCTGCTGCTGGTGGTGCTGCTCACGTTGCTGACAGTACTGGCCACCCTGGGCTGGAGTCTGCTGTTGGGAACTGCGGGCCGACCAGCGGAATCCGGGATGGTCTCGTCGGATACTAGGCTGGGGTCGATCGTACCAAATCCCGTTGACATCCATCAATGGCTCCTTCTCGTACGAGGGCGGGGGAAGTACCGCCAGAGGCTGATCCGGCTGGTAAACCACCATCTGAGTATCCTGGGATGGTGGTGACTGGTAAGGCTGCTGCGGCTGCTGGTATGACTCCTCTTGGACACGGTGAACCTATCTAGGCTAACTGGAGTGCTGGGACGAGCTACCACTGCTGTTCGAATCTCCTCGTGACCTAAGATGGGGCTGAGAAGCCATCTGTGCCTCTTAGAGACACATGATCTGTGTCTTCAGGTCACTCAGTGTCATGCCCTGGCACTGCTTCTTCTCTATCAGCTCGATCCGGTCCAGCTTCTCGCTGATGATGCACATGTCTGTGGTTGTGGACTCGGCCTGTGCGGCTGCCGCGGATGAAGTGGAAGGACCGACATCGACCCGTGCGATCCTCTAAAACTGCAAGGTCTGTGGCTCGGGGCATCCCTGAGTGTAAGTCGGGTCTGGGACATCACTATATAGTTCTCTGCCATCTCCTCATAGATGGCCCAGACCTGATCCTCATCCTTGGCGAAGTAGGAACCGCCACAAGAAGCGTTCACCAGGCCTTGCAGCTCTGGTGTCTACCCGCAAAAGAAGATCTGAACTAGGTTCGGCTTCGAGATGTCGTGGAACTGCTCATTGGGGAGCATGGAGAAGTTGCTGATCAGGGCCCCTCGCTGCATTGGTCTGCCCGAGTGGATAGTACTTGTTCAAGTACTCGGTGCGGAGCTGCTCCTAGGTATGAACGAACCTCCCCAAAGTGCTTCAGCCAGTTGGCTGCTCTGACGACCAAGGAGAAGGGGCAAGGCAATAATCCTAATGGTGTCCTCATCACCTGCCGATCGTGGACGGTGCGGCAGATCATCTCAAATTCTTGGAGTGGAGATGGGGCTCCTATGTCGCGAGCCCGTGGAAACGGGGTAGAAGCTATGGTCTGCGAGGGGAACTTGAAGTCCCCCACGATCGCCGGAAGAACTATCCATTGGTGAGTAAGCATCGATCCGGGGTTGTGCAACTCCCGCATCGGTCTGGCTCCTGCTGCTGCTCCTGCAGGCTGGACTGCTCATCAGGCTGATTGCGTATCTATGGCCCGTCTCCTGCGGCTCTACGCTGCTCGCGGTTGGCTCTCATCCGCTCCATCTCTCTCCTCATCTCGACCATGAAAGCTCCCTGGTCCCTAATCTGCTATTGCATCATCTTGAGGGAAGATATCAAGGTGTTGTTGATCACACCCTGGTTCAGGACATAAGTCTGGTCTGCTCGTGGGCCTCCGGTGTGGTCGTCACTACTGCCGGCCATGGTCTCTGCAAAGGCAAAAGACCCAAGCTCAGGTGTCGAAATATAATCTCTCTGTTTCTCTATCTGATCTGGCACCTCTGGACTGTCAGAAGAAAGGTGGTCGGGGGGGGGGGGGACAGGATGGAAGCGAACTCGGGTTCGGAGAGCGGGTCTTGGCTCTCACTAATCGACCTAGATGAACGAGCTGGAGTGCTCATAAGCGGTGCAGCCAGAGGCTACCTAAGGGACCTCCGACCCATCATAGTGGATTTGGCGAGTAGGGTGGATTGGATCTGGAAAGCAAACAGGATCAAGAAAACAAACCCCAAGTTCACCAACGCGACGCGAGCTGATGACCGTAAGAGTTTGGTCTTTTATCTTGTCTTTTTTATTTTGGTGATAATACAGTCTAACAGAGCGATTACGCGAGCTGTTGGGAATCCAACACCCCCAGGAGATTGTCCCGATCCTGAATTAGATCTTTCCCAGCCAGTACAAGCCGTGAACCATTTACCGGCTACCCGATCGGCTCGCTTTGTTAAGGATATCGCGGCCCGCTTTACCCGAGACCAGAGCGATCCTCGCTGGAGAACGACTACCCCAGAAGCAGTAGTCTGAAAGAGGGTCGGATGTGCTCTACCTAGTGTACGTGTCACTCTCTCGCCCAATCAAACCATACAAGGAGGGGGTTGCTATCCCAATACAGATTTTTTGTGAAGTGTTTTTTTAGGTCCACTTTGCTTTAGCATTCCCAAATTTTATGGTTTTTCTTTTTTAAATATTTTTCATGCAAACAAACACCTAACGAATTTTTCGGATTCTCTAGATTATTTTTAAGTCTAGAAAACGGGGGGAGAAGACGAAAAAGCCGATGCACGATGAATCAATGATGCATGCTGAGTAAGAAAGGCGTACCTGACTCCAGCACTCTACATGCAGGGTGATCCACGCATAAAATAAAGACTGAAAGTAAACTACTTATATGATGCACGAGAAAATCGACCTTAATGAAGCATATTCTACACGAAGAGAACCGATGATTAACGGGTCAACAGAGGGGTCGGTGTCTGGTCTCGGATGCCGATCGGTGCCCGCCACAACGGGTCCTGCCAGTGATGTATACGACCTCTAGCGGCGTGTGACCCTCATGTGACCAGGTTAGCCTTTTCTTTATTAATTTTAATTAGGTCCAATTACAATCTAATAGGCACAGACAGATAATTAGGTGTTTGGATCCTAATCAATTACAGCGCAATCAATAGAAAATCCCAAGCTAAGGCCAAAACTGCGTAAATCAGATAAGCAGTAAAAGAAAAGAAATCGAAAAATTCAAAACCAGCATAAATCACAGTGAGGTCCCCCGAGCACACCGGTGCTCGGCGAAACAGACCCCGCAATCCACAAGTCTGGCTGAAAGTCATGTCTGTCACTGTTTTATTACAATAATCCAAATAAAACAAACTAAAACACTCCTCTCCTCTCCCGCTCAAACTCTTGCTCTCTCATGCGGCTCCATACAGAAGGGAGCCGCCTTTGGCTTCAGCAGTTGCTTCGGCTTTCTGAGGAAAGCCGCCTCGGTCCTCAGACCCTCGCAAAAAGTAAAACAGGTGTATCAGAATAGTTATTATAAAAATAAACAAAGTAAAATAAAATAAACTAAACTATGTGCAAAAAGGAAATAAAATAAACAAATGAAATAAAAACAAACTAAAACAAAATAAAAGAAAAGAAAATGAAATGAAAACAAAAGAAAATCAAAAAGCTGCGGACGAAAGAAAAGCCACAGGGAAAACCACGAAAACTTAAACCGAACAAAACGAAAAACAAATACTACTAAGCAGTGCTCCCGGCAATGGCGCCATTCTGATGGCCAAAAAATCCATCTCACAAATCCGGATAAGGTATGAAATCAATCAATGGTTGTTGCGACCCGGATCTTAAGACTCGGTCAATCAAGAAAATTCAGAGACCAGCAAAAATCAGAGAATCAATCAATAAACTCGAAGCGGTCCTTGCTATTTATTTAACCTGGTATAGCGATTAGGGTCGGACACAAGGAGCACAAATTGACCCACACAGCCTACGAAGTAGTTGAAAATGAAAACAAATGAAAGAAATGTTTTTGGTGGATTTTTAAAGATTTTTAATTTTTTGTATTTTTGATAATAAAGGAAATATAAAAATAAAGGAAAAGCACACAAACAACTATTTCTCAAACACCACAAATACTAGAAAAATCAAAGAAAATTATTTTTATGTTTTTTAGATTTTTAGGTGTTTTTGATGATTTTCTGAGAATTTTATGATTTTTACTTGATTTTATAAAAATAAAAAAGGATAAAAACAGTGAAGTGATGTGCAATCAGATTTGAAAGGCTAATTAAAAATAACTAATTAGCCTATAAAAATCTGAGGGCAATTTTTATGAAAATAAAAATAACAATTAAACTAAGGAGATAAAATTGCATTTTTTTGGTTTTTATATAATTTTTAAAATTTTTTATAAGGTTTTTAGGGTTTTTTAATTTTTATGGGTTTTACAAATCCAAATGAGATAAAAATCGAATTGAAGTCAGAAAACAACAAAATCAACAAGCCATAATGTTTTTAGAATTTTTAGAGAAGTTTTGATATTTTTAGTGGATTTCTATTTCAACCAGTAGCAAAAATTAAGGTTTTTGATTTTTTAAAATAATAAAAAGCTACAAAAATGTTCCAAAAAAATAGTGAAATTTTTACACAGTGGCAGGAGCCACGTATCCAAATTTCACTTGATTTGGATTTGATTTGATATTTTATTCAACTACTACAAAGGCTACAACACACAAGGACCTATATGTAATAAAAACAAAGTTTCGGGGCTGAAAAGAGAACACGTGTGAAAATTATAAGGGCACAGGCACAAAATTCACATCAAATTCGCACATGTCTGAAACTATAGCACATGGGTATAAATGCAATTTTTAAAACTTAAATTACAATCCAGAACAATCACAAAACCCCAGCCCTAAACATGCAATTTTTCTACGATCTCACGTGCCTAGCACATGGTTTACATTCGTAGGGACAAAAGTGTAATTCTAATTAATAAACATGTAAATCATAACACCTCGAAACTACAGGATAAACACTGTAAAATGTCCACAAAGCACGTGTCAAAGCACGTGTTCCGCACAAATAGGGACTAAAAAGTAAGTATTCTAAACTAGAGGTCCAAATATGCAAATAACCCAAGAGTGCAAACTTATTTAATAGACTAAACAAGAACGAAATATAGCTGCAAGGGTATGGGCGCAAGTTACCCAGCCGAGGCATGAGGGCGCGTGTGTGCTAAGTGTCGAGCTGTGGATGGCGACGGACGCAGGGTCCTGATGAAGCCCTCTGGAGGATCCAACGGTGCTGGTGCAGAGGCGAACATGGGGCGCACGTGGCCATCAGATCGTGGATCGAATGGCCTGACAGGAGCAGGCTACATACGACTGTGATGAAGACTGGCACGAAGGGGCAATCCGACGGCTGCGAGAGGATCAGGAAGAACTCCTCCTTGGCGAGCTTCTCCGGCGATCCGGAGACGATCCAGAAGGCCGATGGAAGATCGGAGAGGTGGGTTCTCCTCGTGATGGCGTTCCGCGTCAGGTGGTGGCCTCCAATTAAGGCCCCAACGTCGGATCTTCCAGCGAGGGAGGAGCGACCTGGAGCAGCTCTAGCAAAGGCTGGAAACAACAGCCAAGGGGGTATCTGCGATTATTGACCTGCAAAACGAAGCTCTTGCTCGGATGGATGCTCCGGCGAGGGTTATTGGCAAAAAGATAAAGGGAAGCGGCGTGGATGGTCGACGGGGGTTCCGGCGAAGGTGGTAGATGGAACCCGACTCGATCTGGGCTCAGATGGTCCAGCTCGAGGTGATCAGATTACGTAGGAGAGGTGGCGATGGGTCGAGGAATCGATCTATGCGGCTAAGATGGACTGGTGGGGCTCCGGCCACCAGGGCGGAGCTGGCGGAGCTGGAAAGTGGAAATCAAAGATGGACTATGCTAAAGAGGCTAAAGGATCTACCTGGGGGTCGGAGTCGACTGGGGAGGAGATGCTGGTTCTCCGGTGATCGTCACCTCGATGGAGCATCGCCTCCAGAGGCTCGAGCTTCGCCGGCAGCGGAGCATGACGACGATGGTCGCCGGACCTGGGCTACGCACCTTAAAACCTCACTCAAACACTCGCACTCACTCGCTGTCACTCAAGGAACAATGTGGAGATCCTGGAAGTCGAAGACGATAGCCGAAGGTGCGTCTAATGGAGGAAGAAGATGACGCTATATACTGGTGGGGATCTGATAAAGATGGAGTCGGGCAGGTCATTTTGGTGCACAGATCCCTAGGAGAATCCCCGGGCGTGGATCAGTGATGAATCAAGGTTAAACGGAGACCGGGGTTTAGGGAAACGGGTGGCGGATCAGATCGCGAAAAATGGGAGAAATCTGGTCCTTAGTGTAGATCCGCGCAAAGTGGTCCAGGGGGGGGGGCAGTTGACCGGGGGTCAACGTTCCCCATGGACCAATCAGGAGCCGCCACGTAATAATTATTTGGAAATTAAATAAAAAATAGTAAATGGCTTTATTTCAAAATATTTTCAAAATGAAAAATGTTTATTTATTTTTAAAGAATTTTTTAGTGATTTTTATTTATTTATTTTGAAAAATAAATTATGTATTTACATTATATTATTATTATATACAGGTATGTATACCTATGTATTTTTGGATTTTATTTTTAATATTTTATTATTGTACATTTATTCCAATTTTATATTTTTTTATTTACATCATAAAATATGGAATATAAAATGATTTTATTGGATTTTTATTAAGTATTTACAAAGGTAAAATAAATATATTTTTTATTGTATGTACATGGTATATTTACACTGATGAGAGAGAGAAAGTTTTTATTTTTATTTTTCTTTTATTTTTCCCATTTATTTTTTTTATTTTTACAAATATGTACAAAATATGGGAAGTACAAATATATTTTCATTTTTAGAAAATAAAATATTTACATATAGAGGGATATGTACACCATGTTGAGTCACCCTATCTCTCTCTAACGATTTTATTTTGCGGTCAGGCCCTTGTGGAGCCCTCCCTTGGGTTCAGGTCACTCAATATTTATTCTAAATATTTCCCTCTTTTTCTTTATTTCTTTATTCTTTTATTTTTGCACAAAAACATGCTAATTATTATTATTTACACAATGCATGCTCTTTGTCAATTTATTTTATTTACACAGATATACATGGTGTTTTGCACAGGTCTTTAGCTCAAATAAAAGAATAAAGAGTGGAATGAGGATTCATCATTATGTCTTCTTCATCGCTCTTGATCCACTCCGAGGACATCGTTCGATCTAAGTATAGGGGGTATCGTATATATTTCATATATACTTTAGCCATAACTCGTACTTTGTGTGAGTGTGTTAATAAATAAAATGGCTAAAATCCTCTATCTAAAAACCCATAAAACTTTTTAAAAAATTCTTGTACATAATTCTTTCTTGCACATACATAACTATTTATAAAAATTATTTTTATACAAATGTTTGTAAAAATGTTTTGTGTGTAAAGAGTTTGTAAATATTTTGGTATCAAAATTATGTATATAGTAAAACATTTTTGTAAAATGTTTGAAAAACAGAAGTTTGCAAAAACCTGTGGGTAAATCATTTGCAAAACTTCTGCATTCATGCATTCATTCATTAAAACATTTTTCAAAAATTTTGCACATTTTCAAAAATTTGCATAAGAAGACTTTTGTATATACCTGTACAGTTTTTCTGACTCATAGTTGACATTTAAACTATCCTGGAATTAAATTGGAAAATGGAGCTTGGTTAAGACCTTAATCCACATAATTCTAAGAGGAACCTTATAGGGCTTAGGGTTAAGACTTTTTAGGTCCATTTGGGACTTAATTATTTGATTCCACTAGGCTATGATCACATGTCACTTGATGAGCCTAAGTAGAACACTTAACAATGCACACATGACTCTCACAGACAATGGCTTTACTTGCACCAGCACCTTACACACAACTCTCTACAGATGAGGTGGTGAGGAGGCAGTCTTCTTTGGCTTGGGGTAGCATACAAGGGTAGTACTTCTAGGCGGAACCTCTCGTCTTCTTTTAGTGAAGGAAGTGTGTTTCAACTTAGTCTGGCAGCATTGAGGTCTAAAGACAGGAGTTGTGGGTTGCAATAATGCTTCAAAAGAGGGATAGTCTATTGGCTCAAGAGGAAAAACTTCTTATATATATGCTGCACCATGTAGATATGTTGTACATATGCACATCGAAAAAAAATGTGCAAAAGAAAGAAAAACTCCAAAAAAGGGGTGGGTCTGATAGAAAATGAAATATCCACTGGAGTGTATATAGCCAAATAAAGCAAATCTTATGTTAACCATTCTCATCTCATGAAGCTTGCAGCAGGGAGACTTAGCTACACTAGTTGGGCTCCCTAGGATACATGGCTACACTGGTCATGGTCCTTCTCTTCTTCCTCCTCTTCTTGAGCCGGTTGCACTTGAACTTAGAAGGGAATACCCTGCTCCTTGAGGAAAGAGCTTTCAGACTAGGGCATTAGAGTTACCTTGTTGAGGGGGCTGCCACTTTGCCATTTCTGAGGTGGGGAGCTACATATTACTTACACAGTACAAGAAAAGATTCATGGTCATTAGAGTTTGTGTATGTAGTCTTGTTTTGATTTGGATTATTGAGGAGTCTTGATCATAGATTGGTGGAACTTAGAGGCTGTTGAGTTTTAAACCTAAGTCCAAATAAGGTTCCGACAAACTAATAACCCAAAGGTCTGACTGAGCTCCATACTTCAATTTAATGAAGATAAGTTTAATAACCAGCCTTGATTCTCCTTCTTTTTCTTTTTTTTTTCTTTTCACTTCTTTTTTTAAATAAGTGTTTGCTAAGGGAATAGCAAAAGTAAAGTATAGGGGGGTGATGAATCCTCATTCATCACTCTTTATTCTTTTATTTTAGCTAATTATCTTGGCAAAGCATCATGTAAATAGTTGCAAATACAACAACTTAGCAATAAGAATGCATGTGTTAATATATCATAATTAGCATGTATTTGTGCAAAAATAAAAGAATAAAGAATAAAAGAAAAAGAAGGAAGTATTAAGAATAAATACTGAGTGACACAAACCCAAGAGAGGGCCAAGTATTGGCCTGATCGCCAAATAAAATAGGTAGAGAGAGATAGGGCCACTTAACATTGTGTAAATGTACCATAGTTGTATATAATTTATTTTTACAAAAATAAATATAAAAGGTGTTTTTACATCCTTGTTTATATTTTTGAAAATAAAATAAAAATCAGAAAATTAAATAAAATTAGAATAAAATTCTCTCTCTCACTTGTACATAATACATGTATAACTGTTTCTTTCCCTATTTATTTTATACTTGTAAATAAATAATAAAAATAAAAAAAATATTTTATACTCCAAATTTTATATTGTAAATAAATAAAATATAAAATTTGGGTATTTTTGTAAAATAATAAAATAAAAATAATTATGCAAAATACATAGGTATTGTATACCTGTATTATACTGTATATACCATAATTTATTTTTCATAAAAATAACTAAAAATCATAGAAAATTCCCTTGAAAAAAAATAAACATTTTTCATATTAATTATTTTTAATTTAAAATCATATGTTATTTTTATCTATTTATTTTTGAATTTCCCTATTGTTTTTTCATTTAACATGTTTTGTCGTTTTCCTCCGCCGCACCTGATTGGTCCATGGCGGATTGTTGACTCCGGTCAACTAACCCCCGGACACTGATCGGTCGGATCTGATTTTTGCTCAGTTTTCGCCAAATTTTCCAGACCCGATCCGACCACAATTTCCTTCACGTCGAGGCTCCGATTACTGAGGGGAGATCCACGTTCCTCGCTCGTCGATATCCTTAGGGATCTGACCCTTGGTTCGCGCGCTTAGATCCGATTCTTCCAGCCACCTGGGACTTCTATAAAAGCCCTTATCCGTATCCCCAGGTCGGAAGCTCGTGCCGCACCCCTTCTCGATACCCTAGGCTCCATCCTCGTGGTGACAGCCGTCAGAGGACGCCTTCGATGGTCGGAAAGGTGTCGTGTAGCCGAAGCTCACTCGTCGTGGTCGGAGAACCTCCGCGAGAAGCCTACTTCGCCTGACGCAGCGTGGTCGAGGCCACAACCCCGCCGTCACTTCTCCTGGAGCTCGGGATCGTACTCGGACCCTCAGGTACCCCTTTGATCTTTCCTAGCTCTGTCAGTTATCAATCCTTCCATTTATCACGTCGTAGCTCGTCCAGTTCCGACCAGCCGGTCGGAGCTTCGTCACCCTCATCTATCCGTTCAGATCGACCCACACGCTTGTACCACACCTTCCCATGCAGCCTAATCACCCTGATCTTGGCTCGCATCGCCAAGATTAGGTCTCCGATCTCCTTCTGTCACGACTGTCAGAGATCAAGACCATCCGCCGTCGCTTCTTTGGTTTGTTTTCCTAATAACCTGGACGGGAGTGTACCTATGAGACTTAGCTTCGCATTGCAGGTCCCCTGGAGCCGTGAGGAGCTCTATCGACTTCCCAGCTGCTCGGTGATGAATACTCATTCATCACTCTTTATTCTTTTATTTTAGCTAATTATCTTGGCAAAATACCATGTAGATAGTTGTAAATACAATAAATTACCAATAGGCATGCTTGTGTTAAATATGAATAATTATCATGTATTTGTGCAAAAATAAAAGAATAAAGAATAAAAAAAGAAGGAAATATTTAGAATAAATATTGAGTGACCTAATCCCAAGAGAGGGCCCAATATGGGCCTGATCGCCAAATAAAATAAGTAGAGAGAGATAAGGCCATCCAACCTTGTATATATTCCTTCTTATGTACATATTTTATTTTCACAAAAATAAAAATTTACATATGTGTATATTATCTTGTATATATTTCTAAAAACAAAACAAAAATTAGAAAAATAAAATTAAAATAAAAACAAAAATAATTTCTCTCTCTCCACCTTGTACATACCCTATATATGTATCTATTCCTATTTATTTCACTTTTGTAAATAATCAATAAAAATAAAAAAAATTATTTTATAACCCAAAATTTATGTTGTAAATAAATAAAATTGGGGTATTTGTAAAAAATAAGGAAATAAAAATAAAAATATAAAATACATAGGTATTTTATACCTGTATATAATATAATATAATGTATATAGCATAATTTATTTTTCATAAAAATAAATAAAAATCACTAAAAAATAGTTTGAAAATAAATAAACATTTTTCATTTTGTAAATATTTTAAATAAAATCATTTTGTATTTTTTATTTAATTTACAAATCTTTTCTTTTTCTCATTTTCTGATTGGTCCATAGGGGGTTGTTGACCCCCGGCCAACTCCCCCTCCTGGACCCTCTCTTCACGGATCCGTTCCACGCGCCCAATTTCTCCCATTTTTGCGGAACGGATCTGATGCTCTCCTGCCCCGATTCTTTCGCCCGATCCTTCCCCTGGGATCCACGACCCTCGCGGATCCCTAGGGAAGGTCGGATCGTTCTAGGTTAGCGTGCCCGTGCCCGTTCTTCCTCGCCTCCTGGGAACGAGTATAAAATCTTCAATCCATTCCCCAGCTCCGCAGCTCGCGCTGCACTCCCTCTTTCTACCGTAAAGACCTTCCCCTCGGTGACAGCGTTCGAAAGAACCCTTTGGTGGCCGGAATAGGTGGCTGCAGCCGAAGCTCGAGGCACGTGGCCGGACCTCCGCTGCGTTCGAGCCTCCCCGCCTGCCGCAGCGTGGTTGAGGCGACGACCCCCATTGACGCATCCCCCTGGAGCTTAGGATCAATCTTGGGCCAACAGGTACACCTTTAGTCGATCCGAGTTTCCTTTATCTTCGAATCTTTCATCGGACCTCCGCCGGCTCGACCCAGTGGTCGGAGCTTCATCGATTACCCATATACACTCTGATAGACTCCCCGTTCCACCATCATCCTTCCCCCGCAGCCTGATCACCCTAGACTTGGCTTAGACAACCAAGATTAGGATCGAAGCTCCATCTGTCGCATCACCAGAGATTCAACCTCCACCCACTGTCGCTTCACTTTGATTCCAACCAATAACCCCCGACCAGAGTCTCCCTCCGAGTCGAAGCTTCCGTTTGCAGGTCAGAATGTGCGCAAATACACCCCAGGACGCCTCTCATCCACCTCGCCGGAGCTATCCCAAGTCACCACCACCTTCTCGAAGATTCGACCGGTGGATGCTCCATCCGCCACCACCCTCCGACGCGGAGGAGTGTCACGAGTCGAACCCCTCTTCCTGATCGATCATCAGACGCCCGGAGTGCCACCAGTTCTCCGGTGAACTTCGCCAGGGAGGAGTTCATCTAGGGCCATTGATGAATACCCATTCATCACTCTTTATTCTTTTATTTTAGCTACAAAACCCTTGAAAAACATCATGTATATATGTGTAAATATAATAAATTGTCAAAATGCATGCATTATATAAATATCAATAATTAGCATGTTTTTGTGCATAAATAAAAGAATAAAGAAATAAAAATAAAAGAGGAAAATATTTAGAATAAATATTGAGTGACCTAATCCCAAGATAGGGCTCAGCATGGGCCTGACCGCAAAAGAATCGAAGTAGAGAGAGATAGGGAAGCTCAATCATGTGTACATATACCTACGTATATAAATAAAATTATGTTCCTCTAAATAAAAATAAATATTTGTTTCTCTCATTTTGTACATATTTATAAATAAAACTAAAATAAAAATCGGAAAAACAAAATAAAAATAAAAATAAACAAAATCCCTCTCATCAGTGTATATAGACAATGTATATAGAATAACATACCTACTTATTTTCTTCTTGTAAATTAATAATTAAAATTCAATAAAAATATTTCTATATTCTATATTTCATGGTGTAAATAAATAAAATAAAAATCAGAAAAATAAAAATAAAACAAAAAGAAAAATAATAAAAATCAATTTCTATCTTGTATATATACCATGTACATATGTATATGCACCTATTTATTTATCTAATGTAAATAAATAAAATAAAAATACCCTTTTATTCCAAATTTTATGTTATAAATAAATAAAATATAAAATTGGAATAATTATATAAAAATAAATAATTAAAAATAAAAAGTGCATACATGTATATACCTATATATAATAATATAATGTAAATACCTTATTTATTTTTTAAAAAAATAAATAAAAATCACTAAAAAATAATTTGAAAATAAATAAACATTTTTCATGTTTTAACTTTTTCGAAATAAAATCATTTAATAATTTTAAATGAATTAATAAAGGAATAACCAAAGGATTTCTCTCATTGGTCCACGGGGGATTGTTGACCCCCGATCAACTATCCCTCGCGGACCCTCTTTCCCTCGAATTAGGAGACCGACCCGACGTCTCTGAATTTTCCCCATCTGACCCGACCACCATCTCCTGAAACCTCGGGCTTCATTTGAAGATCACACACCCGAGACCATCGCCCGGAGGATTTCCTAGGGATCAGTGCTTCACGCGTCCATGCCCGACTCCATTTAGCCGGACCCTTCGCAGGTATATAGGTCACCTCCGCCGCACATTACCCGCCATCTTTGGCTCCGCTCCTTCGTCCCAGGACCTCCCTTTTCTTCCCCAGAGTGACAGCTGTGCGAGGAGAGTGTCAAAGAGAGGAGGAGGTGCTTCCAGCCATCGATCCGGTGACCTTCGTCGTCGTGCGCCGCCGCGAGGTGCGCTGAGCCTCGGAACCCGACGCTTCCTTGAGGCCAAGACCCCCAGAGATTCCTGAGCTCACCCACAGTCGACTGCAGCCATTAGGTAACTTTGATACCCTTTAGATTCCTCTAATTTTCCATTTCGCCCAAATCGTTCCTCCGCCGTCGTCGATCAATTCCCGTCACTACGATCATCCGCTCGACCTTTGGACCATCCCGTCACCTTCACGAGACTACCCTCCACCTTCTGCACCCACTCACTCAACTTGGTTCGCCCCGGAACCAAGAGTTCGACCTCTACCACCGTCACTTCACCGGAGGTCTCCGCCCCGACGCACCCAATCACCCACTTCACCCCTAACCGGGTCGAGGCAATTTGCCCTCGACCCAGGAAGCTTTGGTGCCTATTTGCAAGTAAATGCCACCCATCTGAGGGTCTGCTAGTTCGAGCACAGGAGCTTCGCTCTTCTGCCAACGCCGGGCCGCTCCGGTGGTCCCTGGCTTCATTTGAGGATTGCATTAGCTGCGGAAGGATCCAAGCTTCACGTTCCATATCCCAACAACCGAAGAGGAGGTCTCCACCGCACGCACGGAGCCGGCGAAACTCTCTAGCGAGCTGTTCTTGGAGGACAATGCTCCGTCCGATCAGCCTCAACGCTCCAGATTCGATCACCGCCATCTATTTGAGGAGCTCCAACCACCGTCAGATCTTCCTGGGGCTTGATCGGGACCGTCCATCCAGACGAAGGGGTGCCCTCGCTTCTCAGCCGTCGATCATCCACGTGGCACTCCCTCGTCCATCCGATAATAATAGGGGTAAATTATACTTAGGCCCCTGCTCATTTGTTTTTGCTATTTAGTCCTGTAAATATTTAGCATATTTGTTTTTATTTTGGGTATTTTGCATAGTGGACCTCTCTGTTTACTTTATTCACGTTATAGTCCCTGTGTGTGTAGACCACGTGCATCGACACGTGAGGATTTGGAAATTTTGCACTATTGATCATGTGCTTCCTGTGCGTTAATGTTTGACATTTTATAAATAGGATTTACATATATGCCCCTCCGTGTATGATACACGTGCATCGTGCGTGCTTTGTGGGCTTTTTGCACTCCAGGATCCTGACTTTCTTGCTGTGTTATTATTTAGCCCTAGAAATATGTTTTGTTTGCATTTAGGTCCCTGTGCACTATGAGCCTTTGTTTTTATTGAATAAAATATAAAATTAAATCCAAATTAGGTAAAATTTGGACACGTGGCCTGCCACAGTGTAAAAATTTCCCTAAATTTTTGGCACATTTTCTAGGCTTTTTGATATTTTTAATAATTCAAAATCATTGGTTTTTGCTATTGTCTGACTTAGAAAATCAAAGAAAAATATAAAAATTTGTTTAAAAATTCTAAAAAAATTGGGATTAGTTAGATCTAGTGTGTTTTATTTTTTGTCCAATTTTTGTTATTTGTGGATATATAAAAACCTTAAAAATAAAAAAACCATAAAAATCTTACGAAAATTCTAAAAAATTATACAAAACTCTAAAAAATACAAACTCTTTTTCTGAATCTTAGTTTTTGTTTATACTTTTCATAAAAATTGCCTCCATACTTTTATAGATCCATTTGTTATTTTTAATGGATCTTTCAAGTCTGGATATACAGTAGCACATTGTTTTTGTCTTTCTTGATTTTTAGAAAATCGTATAAAAATTAGAAAATTCCTAAAAATTCACAAAAGCCCTAAAAAACCTAAAAAACATAAAAATATTTTTTTTAGAATTTTCTGTGCTTTTTGAGTGATTAAATAATTTGTTATTGTTGCTTGCTTTTGTATTTTCTTATTTTTCCTTATTAGTAAAAATACAAAAAATTATAAAAATAATTAAAATCCACAAAAAAAATATTTTATTCCTTTTTATTGATTTTGACTACTTCGTAGGCTGCGAGGCCAATTCGTGCTCCCTGAGACCGACCCTGGGTGCTATACCAGGTTAATAATTTAGCGAGGACCGGTATTTTGTCTTTATTGATTTTATCTCTTTATTTGGAGGTTCTTTTCTTTTCTTGTTGAGTCCGATTCTCTGAGATCCGGGTTGCAACGTCCCGAGAGTATTTTTACCTTACCCGGATTTAGGAAGGGATTTTTCGGCTCATCAGAATGGTGTCGTTGCCGGGGAGCACGGCTTAGTAGTTGTTTTGTTTTCTTTTTGTTTGGTTTAATTTTTCTTTGTTTTTGTTTTATTTTGTTTTTGTTTGTCTTGTGTTTATTTTTATTTTCCAGCATATATCTTGCTTTATTTTATTTATCATGTTCATTTTTATCTTGGTTTGACACTCTGCTTATTTTCTTGCGAGGGGCCTGAGGACCGAGGCAGCTTCTTCGGAAGCCGAAGCAACCGCAGGAGTCGGAGGCGGCTTCCTTCTTTACGAAGCTGCAGGAGAGCGCAAGGAGCCGAGCAGGAGTACGGGAGCCGCAGAATAGTCGCGGATTAGCTTAGCCTAGATTAGTTTATTTTCAGCAGACTTTTAGTAAATGTAATAATACAGGGACACAAACTTGCACTTGGTAGACTATCGGGGTCTGTTTCGCCGAGCACCGGTGTGCTCAGGGGACCTCACTGGGTTTTTCACAGCATTTAGAGGTTTTTGACCGTTTATTTACTGCCTTATTGATTTACACGGTTTTCAGACCTAGCTTAGGATTTTTACTGATTGTGACGTAATAATTAAGGTCCACACACCTAACAACTTGCCTGTACCTATTAGATCGTAATTGGACCAAAATAAAAATTAATAAAAAAAGACTACTTGGTCACTTGAGGGGTCCCGAGCCACTAGAGGTCGTATATAGCGCTGGCAGGACTCGTTGTGGCAGGCACCGATCGGCATCCGAGACCAAACACCGACCCCTCCTGTTGACCATTTAGCCATCTGTTCTTTCGAGTAGAACTGCTTTGTTTAGGGCCGGTTTTCCGGTTGCATCATATAGGTAGTTTATATTCAATCTTTTATTTATGCGCGGATCATTCTGCATGTAGACTGCTAGAGTCAGGTACGCATCTCTTACTCTGCATGCATCATTGATTCCCGTGCATCGACTTTTTCGTCTTCTCCCCCCGTTTTTGGACTTAAAATAATCAGGAGAACTGAAAAATTCGTTAGGCGTTGTTTTCTTTGAAAAATATCTAAAAAATAAAAAACCATAAAATTTGGGACTGCTAAACAAACTTGACCCTAAAAGACACCTCACCTGAAAAAAAATTATCTTGGGGAGAGCAACCCCCTCATTGTCTGGTTTGTATGCGTGAGAGAGTGACCTGCACCCTAGGCTAGAGCCACATCTGAACCCTCTTCAGACTACTGCTTCTGGGGTAGCCGTTCTCCAGTGAGGATCGCTCCAGTCTCCGTTAAAACGGGCCGCGATATTCTTAACAGAGCAAACCGATCGGGTAGCCGGTAAACGGTCCGCGGCTTGTACTGGCTGGGAAAGATCTAGTTCGGGATCAGGACAGTCTCCTGGGGGAGTCGGATTCTCAATAGGTCACGTAATCGTTCTGCTATCCTGACATGATCACCTAATAAAAATTGACAAGATAATTGACCGAACTCTTATGGTCTTCAGCTCGTGTTGAGTAGGTGAACTCGGGGTTTTGTTTGCTCATCTTGTTTGTCTTCCAGATCCCATCCGCCCGACTCGCCAGATCAAGATGGTGGGCAGGAGGTCCCTTAGGCAGCCTCTGGCTGCACCGCTTTTCAGCACTCCAGCTCGTTCATCTAGGTTGATTCACGAGAGCCGAGACCTGCTCTCTGAACCCGAGTTCGATTCCACCCTGTTCCCCCTTGACCACGCTTCTTTCATACCTGAGATGCTAGTGCCAGATGAGAGACAGCAGTCAGATTTATCATCACTTGAGTTTGGGTCTTTTGACTTTGCAGAGACCATGGCCAGCAGCAACGACGACCGCACTGGAGGTCCCCGACTAGAGCAGACATATGTCCTAGACCATGGTGCGATAAACACCACCCTGATCGCCTCCCTCGAGATGATGCAACAGCATCTTAGGGATCAGGGTGCATTTATGATTGAGATGAGGAGAGAGATGGAGTAGATGAGAGCTAACCGCGACCATCGCAGGCCCGGAGACGTTCCACGGAGACCCAACGAGCCGGCAGCAGCAGCAGCTGCAGCAGCAGCCGCAACCACAGTAGCAGCCGTCGCAGCAGCAGCAGCAACACCAGATCAGCCGAGACCAATGCGGGAGTTGCACAATCCCGGATCGACACTGACGCACTGGTGGGTAGTTCTTCCAGCCATCGTGGGGGACTTCAAGTTCCCCCCAAACACACTTCAGCTCCTACCCCGTTTCCATGGGCTCGCCACTGAGGATCCCCATCTACATCTCCAGGAGTTTCTGATGATCTGCAGCACCGTCCACGATCGACAGGTGGACGAGGACACTATTCGGATGATCGCCTTCCCCTTTTCACTGGCAGATAGAGCAGCCACATGGCTGAAGCATTTGGGGAAGTTTGTGTACACCTGAGAGCAGCTCCGTGCCAAGTACTTGAACAAGTACTATCCACTCGGGCAGACCAATGCAGCGAGGGCCTTGATTAGCAACTTCTCCATGCTCCCCAATGAGCAGTTCCATGAGGCATGGGAGAGGTTTAGAGAGATGACTGACAGATGCCTGTACCACGATATCACGAAGCCAAACCTAGTCCAGAACTTCTTTTGCAGATTGACACCAGAGCTGCAGGGCCTGGTGAATGCTTCGTGTGGCGGTTCCTACTTCGCCAAGGATGAGGACCAGGTCTGGGCCATCTACGAGGAGATGGCCGAGAACTATATATTGATATCCCAGACCCGTCTTTACACTCAGGGACGCCCACAACCATAGACCGTGCAGTACCAGAGGATCGCACGGGTCGATTCCAGTCTTTCTACTTCGTCCGCGGCAGCCGCACAGTCCGAATCTACAGCCGCAGACATGGGGATCATCAGCGAGAAGTTGGACCGGATCGAGCTGATAGAGAAGAAGCAGTGCTAGGGCATATCTCAGATGGATCAGATGGCACAGACGTTGAGTGACCTGAAGACACAGATCATGTGTCTCCAGGAGGCACAGACGGCTTCTCAACCCCGTCTTCAGGCACGAGGAGATCCGAGCAGCAGTGGCAGCTCGTCCCAGCGCTCCAGTCAGCCTAGACAAGTTCACCTTGTACAGGCGGAGCTGTACCAGCAGCCACATCCGTACTACCAGTCACCACCATCCCTAGACACTCAGATGGTGGTTTACCAGCCGGTTCAGCCCCTGGCAGTTCTCCCGCCACCCCCCTACGAGCCGGAGCCGTTGATGGATGTCAACGGGATTTGGTACGACCGACCCCAGCCCGGTATCCGACGAGACCATCCCGGATTCCGTTGGTCAACCGGAGGTGCCAGTTCCCAACAGCAGCCTCCAGTTCAAGGTGGCCAGTACGACCATCAGCGAGAGCACCAGCAGCCCCAACCCCCAGTACACCAGCAGCAACAGCAGTCATCCCAGCCACATCACCAGTAGTATGGTCCTCGTCCCTATCAGCAGGGACAGTCTTGGAGGTGAGAGCCACCTCAGCAGTATCATCAGCAGTACCCCTCTCACCCGCACCAGCCGCAGCAGCCTCACTACCAGCGAGGCCACTTGTCAGGTTCTCATGGGCCGACCTATGAGAACCATGCCTTGGACGACCTATCCTGCCTCATGACAGAGCAGCAGGCTACCTTGAGACGGGAGATGGATGAGTTCCGCCAGGAGATGCGGGAGATAGTGAGAGGGAAGGCCGCCATCCCTGCCCAGATTGAGCCGAACCCGAACAATCTGAAGAGGAAATCTGAGCAGGTATATTTCACAGAGCTTGCCACTCCTAGTGAGTCATTTGGTGATATGTCTGCATATCTATTTGATACTGATTTTGTTACACTTAGGAGCGGTAGGATGCCAGCAGGCGGCGCCTCGTATGAGCGACGATCCCATGCCACTTCGAGGGCGCCAGGCGAGGAGGAGCGCGGTACTGATGCTGCGAGAGATGATGACGGTGGTGCTGACGCCACCAGGGATGTTGATCCAGCCGACGGTACTGAGGCCGTCGCTTCACCAGTTGGAGGAGGTGGTACTGACGCCACCACAGTTGCCAAGCCAGAGCGCGATACTGATGCCGCAAGTCGACATGCCGAGGGTGGTACTGATGCCACCGTTTCTACTTCTGCTAGTCCTATTGTATTTCAGTCTGTACATGCACCTCAGGACTTTTCTGGAAATAAAGGAAAGGGTTTATTTTATTTTGATCCACCTGTGGTGCATGATGATGTATGTGTGGATTCTGCTATGCTTGAGCAGCCTAGACCCTCTTCTAGTCCTTCATCTGAGAAGAACCCTGTAGTCCCCTTCCCTAGAGCACTCCATTTGGGTAAGGGACAGAAAAAAGAAAATCCCAAAAAGAATCATCAGGTAGAGTTCAGCCAGCATATGATCGATCGATTCCATATCCAGCTGACTCTCCAGGAGGCCTTGGAGCACATCCCTCTACTCCAGAGATTACTCAGAGACAGGACCACAGTCAGGAGGAAGAGGAGGAACCATCAGTCTGAGATCCATGTGCGTACTCGTGCCACATGTTTTGCGATTCAGAACCGTCTGCCGGCCAAGAGGCCAGATTCAGGAGCCACGTATGTCAGATGACACATCCATGAGCAGAGGTTCGACCGTACTCTATTAGACAACGGTTCTTCGATCAACTTACTTCCAGCAGCCCTTCTCGACCGCTTCGAGTTGGGCACTCTATGACAGAGCAGGACAATCCTTCAGTTTGCTGATCGATTTGTCAAGAGGCCGAAGGGGTTTCTGAGGGACGTTGTCGTCACGATTCAAGGCCTGAAATTCCCCGTGGACGTCGTTGTGTTGGACATGGAGATCCATGAGTCTGTGACCTATACCCCCATCATTTTAGGACGCCCGTTCTTGGACACAGCCAAGGTGGTGACCGACCATGATAGCGGGAAGGTATACTTTCGCGTCGAGGGCGAGAGTGTACAAATTGAGACGGTCGAGGACATCAGAGCCAGAGATTCAGAGTGCTCAGAGCCGACCACAGATTCAGAGCAGATGACAGAGTCAGGGCGAGACATCCACCAGGACTGCGATTTCGTGATTACAGATGATGAGGCAGTTTGGGCAAATCCAGTCGCACAGGCCATCCTCTCACCTTCAGAGTTCACTGATGCAGAGGCGCCAACAGAGAAGAGCTTGGAGAGCGCATCCCTGGTCCAGGATACCTTTCAGGCAGCAGAGCCGGTTCTCGATCGTGAGACAAATTTCTGTGAGTATGATACATATCCCTCAGAGTCAGATGTTGATTGGGCAGAGTTCGATGATTTTCTACCATGTCTGACTTCCACTGAGACTGCAGCTAGAGAGGAGGTTAATGCCATGCAGATCAGAGACAGTCCAGCAGAGCAACCTTCTCCAGATACTGATTGTGAGCGAGAGTTTTCGTTTTCTCATGCAGATCTGGCAGCATTCACTCAGACCTTTCAGAGGCCAGATCTTCCAGCACCTACTTGTCCAGAGCTGAAGACACTTCCTGTGTCACTGAAGTATAGGTTCCTTGCGAGTGAGCATGAGATGTACCCAGTCATTATCTCCTCCGATTTGACTGGAGAGCAGGAATCCCGTCTGATGGGGGTTCTTGAAAAGAACTGCAAGGCGATAGGATGGAGTGTAGCCGATCTCCAGGGGATAAGTCCGGCCCTGTTCTCCCACCATATCTATCTTGAGGAGGAGGCGAAGCCGTCACGTGAGTTCCAGCGGCGGCTGAACCCGAATCTTCGAGAGGTTGTCATGAAGGAGATCTCGAAATGGTGGAGCACCGATTTTATCTACCCCATCTCCAACTCCAAGTGGGTCAGTCCGTTGCATGTGGTGCCCAAGAACACGGGCATCACTACAGTTGTCAGTGAGTCTGGAGAGGAGATTGCTACCCGGGTACCCACTTCTTGGCGGGTCTGCGTAGATTACAGACGACTCAACCAAGCCACCAAGAAGGATCATTTTCCCTTGCCCTTTATTGATCAGATCATTGAGAGACTGGCAGGGAAGAGCCATTACTACTTCTTAGATGGGTACTCCTGTTGCAATCAGGTGGCCATCGCGCCCGAGGACCAGGACAAGACCACCTTCACCTGTCCCTTCAGGACATATGCTTTCAGATGCATGCCATTTGGGCTATGCAACGCCCCTGCGACATTTCAGAGATGCATGCTGCCTATCTTTTCGGACATGGTGGGGGAGTGCTTGGAGGTCTTCATGGATGACTTCTCGGTTTACGGCGACAGATTTGACTCCTGTCTTGTCTGCCTAGACCGAGTCCTTCAGTGATGCATTAAGGTTTACCTTGTGTTGTCTTGGGAGAAGAGTCACTTCATGGTGGCTCAAGGGACGGTGCTTGGCCATATCATCTCCAACAGGGGCATGGAGGTTGATCCGGCCAAGGTAGATGTCATTAGAAAACTCGCACCACCGTCCAACTTGCGGCAGTTACGATCTTTTCTGGGGCACGTCGATTTCTACCGATGCTTCATTCATGATTTCTGTAGGATTGCCCAACCGTTGACTGATCTGCTGACGAAAGACACCGAGTTCCTTGTTGATGACAAGTGTCTATCGTCGTTTGAGACTCTCAAGAGATGTGTTGTAGAGGCTCCTGTTCTCCAGCCGCATGATTGGTCTCTCCCATTCGAGATCATGACGGATGCCTCCGATTTCGCTGTAGGGGCCATGCTGGGACAGAGGAGGGATGGAGTTCCATTTGCCATTCACTACGCTAGCCATACATTGGATGCCGCACAACGGAGCTACACAATCACTGAGAAGGAGATGCTAGCCGTAGTTTTCTCCCTAGATAAGTTCAGATCTTACATCATTGGATCTAGAGTGACCATTTACACTGACCATACCGCCATCAGGTACCTCATGGCAAAGAAGGATGCCAAAGCCAGATTGACCAGATGGATCCTTCTACTCCAGGAGTTTGACATAGAGATTAAGGATAAGCCTGGAGTCAAGAATGTGGTGGCGGACCATCTCTCCCGATTAGAGCATCTAAAGGATTCTGAGCAGACTGAGCCTATTTGTGAGACCTTCCCAGATGAGGCGATCCTTGCTATCGCCTCTCTCCCGTGGTACGCCGATATTGTGAACTTTCTTGTTGCTAAGAAAGTTCTACAAGATTGGCCCAGGCAGAGACTTGAGACCTTCCTCGCGAAGGCCAAGTTCTATCACTGGGAGGATCCCGTCCTTTATCATGAAGGAGGGGATAGCGTCTGGCGTAGGTGCATTCCTCAAGAGGAGCACCATAGCATCCTCACTTACTACCACAAGCTTGAGGCAGGAGGACATCACTCTGGGAGGAGAACGACACAGAAAGTGCTCCAATCCGGCCTATGGTGGCCTACCCTATTCAAGGACTCTGATGAGTTCATGAAGAGGTGTACTGACTGTCAGAGGATGGGCACTTGTGGACAACGTGATATGATGCCAATGCAGCCCATTCACTTCTGTGAGGTTTTTGACGCATGGGGCATCGATTTCATGGGTCCATTCCCTAAGAGTCAGGGATTCAAGTACATTCTGTTGGCCGTTGATTATGTTAGTCGTTGGGTTGAGGCCATCCCCGCCCGAACCGCAGATGCTAGGACTGTTTGCCGATTTTTGAGGAAGCATATCATTTCACGGTTCGGGGTACCTCGAGTGTTGATATCTGACGGGGGGTCTCATTTCGTCAACGACAAGGTAAAGGCCCTTGCTAGCGAGTTCAGCATAGACCATCGAGTTGCCACTCCATACCACCCTCAGACGAATGGTCTTACTGATGTGTCAAACAGGGAGACCAAGACTATATTGCAGAAAGTCGTCCACCCCGACCGAAAGGATTGGTCACAGCTTTTGGACTCGGTCTTGTGGGCATATAGGACGTCTTTCAAGACTCCTTTGGGTACATCTCCCTTTCGTCTCGTTTATGGCAAGCCTTGCCATTTACCTATTGAGTTGAGACATAGGTCACTTTGGGATGTCACTGATATACTTTTGGATCCAGAGAGCGTAGGAGATCAGAGGAGGGCAGAGTTAGCAGCCTTGGAGGAGCCTCGTGATACCGCCTTCTCAAACAGCCTACATTCTAAGGAGAGAGTGAAGGAGTGGCATGATTCTCATATCAGCCACAAGCATTTTGAGCCCAGACAGAGAGTATGGCTGTTTGATGCTAGGCTTCATCTATTTCCAGGGAAGCTACAGAGCAAATGGAAGGGGACGTATTGACATATCTGAGTTGTCTTCTGAGAGTACCTTTCGAGTGAACGGCCAGCGGCTCAAGCCATATCTAGATCATGAGTTGCGGGTCATTGATGTTGCCCCGATTCACTTTGCATGAGATGTGGTCTCTTGACTCACATCTATTGCATCTCACGCCTGATTATCACTGTTATTCTGACTTGATTAGATCCAGATGTCCATATCACTCTATTCTTTAGTCCCACATCCCTTTTCTCATCTTATGATTATGCTATACTTAGGGTGTACTTTACCCTAAGTATAGGGGGGATGTAGGACTCTCGGATATTCTTTTGATGCAGTTCTACCTATGTTTTGCTGCCTATACTTAGGGGTATTTCACCCTAAGTCTATGGGGGTAGACCCTGTACATTCTCACTCGGATTTCCCTTTGTGTACAGCCTATTATACTTAGGATTATTTGATCCTAAGTATAGGGGGAAATGCCGAGACCCTCTTGGATTTCTATTATTTCATTCGTCTTTGTATATAGCCTTCCTTTTCACTTCCCTATACTAAGCACGAGTTATGTCTTCTTCATCGCTCTTGACTCTGAGGACATCGTTCAGGCTAAGTATAGGGGTGTGTGTATATATTTCATATATACTTTATCCATAACTCGTACTTTGTGTGAGTGTGTTAATAAATAAAATTGGCTAAAAACCCAAAAATACATAAAAATTAAAAAAAATTCCTTGTAAATAACACTCTTTTATTGCTCATACATAGCTAGTTGTACAAATTATTTTTGTAAAAATGTTTGTAAAAACTTTTTGTGTAAATAGTGTGTAAATATTTTCTTATCAAAATTATGTATATAGTACAAAATATTTCCAAAAAGTTTTGAAAATCAAAAGTTTGCAAAAACCTTGTGTAAATTTGTGTAAATATTTTGCAAAACTTGCATTCATGCATACATCCATATTTTCAAAACATTTTTCAAAAATTTTGCACATGTGTAAATAGTTTGCAAATTGCATCTTTGTAAATATTTGTATAGTTTTTCTTGGATTATAGTTGACATATAAACTAGCCTGGAATTAAATTGGAAAATGGAGCTTGGTTAAGATCTTAATCCACCTAATTATAAGAGGAACCTTATATGGCTTAGGGTTGAGACTTTTCAGGTCCATGGAGACTTAATTCTTTGAGTCCACTAGGCTATGATCATATGTCATCTCAATGAGCCTAAGTAGAGCACTTAACAACACACATGACTCATATAAACAATGGCTTGACTTGGACCCGCGCTTTACACCGAACTCTCTACGGATGAGGTGGTGAGGAGGTAGTCTTCCTTGACATGGAGTAGCATACGAGGGTAGTACTTCTAGGCGGAATCTCTCTTCTTCTTATAGTGAAGGAAGTGCGTCTCAACTTGATCTGGTTGCCATGAGGTCTAACGACAGGAGTTGTGGGTTGCAATAATGCTTCAAAAGAGGGATAGTCTACTGGCTCAAGAGGAAAAACTCCTTATGTATATATGTTGCACCTCGTAAATATGTTGTACAGATGCACATAAAAAAATGCAAAAAGAAAATAACTCCAAAAAAGTGGTGGGTCTGAGAGAAAATGATAATCCCACCGGAGTATATATAGTGCAATAAGCAAAGCTTGAGACTCATGTTCCATCTTATGTAGCTTGCAGCAGGGAGACTTAGCTACACTGGTTGAGCTCCCAGGTATACATGGCTACACTGGCCATGGTCCATTCTCTTCTTCCCCCTCTTCTTGAGCCGGTTGAACTTGAACTTAGAAGGGAATACCCCTCTCCTCGAGGAAAGAGTGGCCAGATTAGGGTCATAGAGTTACCTTGTTGGGGAGGGTTGTCATTTTGCTACTTCAGAGGTGGAGAGCTATACCTCACTTACACTATACAAGGAAAGATTCATGGTCTTCAGGGTTTGTGTATGTAGACTTGTTTTGATATGGATTATTGAGCAGTCTTGACTATAGATTAGTGTATCTTAGAGGCTGTTAAGTTTTAAACCTAAGTCCGAATAAGGTTCTGACACATTAATAATCCAAAGATCTGACCGAGCTCCATATTTCCAAATTAATGAAGGCAAGTTTAATAATCAGCATTGATCCATGCATTTCCTCTCTTTTTCTTTTTCCTTTTCTTTTTCACTTCTTTTTCAAATAAGTGTTTGCTAAGGGACTAGCAAAGTTAAGTATAGGGGGGTGATGAATACCCATTCATCACTCTTTATTCTTTTATTTTATCTACAAAACCCTTGCAAAACATCATGTATATATGTGTAAATATCATAAATTGTCAAAATGCATGCATTGTATAAATAACAATAATTAGCATGTTTTTGTGCATAAATAAAAGAATAAAGAAATAAAAAAAAGAGGGAAATATTTAGAATAAATATTGAGTGACCTAATCCCAAGGGAGAGCTCAGCATGGGCCTGACCGCAAAAGAATCCAAGTAGAGAGAGATAGGGAAGCTCAATCATGTGTACATATACCGATGTATATAAATAAAATTATGTTCTTCTAAATAAAAATAAATATGTGTTTCTCTAATTTTGTACATATTTATAAATAAAACTAAAATAAAAATAGGAAAAACAAAATAAAAATAAAAAATAAACAGAATCCCTCTCATCAGTGTATACAGACCATGTATATAGAATAACATACCTATTTATTTTCTTCTTGTAAATAAATAATTAAAATTCAAGAAAAATAATTCTATATTCCATATTTCATGATGTAAATAAATAAAATAAAAATCAGAAAAATAAAAATAAAACAAAAAGAAAAATAATAAAAATCAATTTCCATCTTGTATATATACCATGTACATATGTATATGCACCTATTTATTTATCTAATGTAAATAAATAAAATAAAAATACCATTTTATTCCAAATTTTATGTTATAAATAAATAAAATATAAAATTGGAATAATTTTATAAAAATAAATAACTAAAAATAAAAATAAAAAATGCATACATGTATATACCTATATATAATAATAATATAATGTAAAAAACTTATTTATTTTTCAAAAAAATTAATAAAAATCACTAGAAATTAACTTGAAAATAAATAAACATTTTTCATGTTTTAACTTTTTCAAAATAAAATCATTTAATAATTTTAAATGAATTAATAAAGGAATAACCAAAGGATTTCTCTCATTGGTCCACGGGGGACTGTTGACCCCCGGTCAACTCTCCCCCGCGGATCCTCTTTCCCTCGAATCGGGCGACCGACCCGACTTCTCTGAATTTTCCCCATCTCTGAAACCCCGGGCTCCATTTGAAGATCACACACCCGAGACCCTCGCCCGGAGGTTTTCCTAGGGATCCGTGCTTCACGTGTCCATGCCCGACTCCATTTAGCCGGACCCTTCGCATGTATATAGGTCACCTCCGCCGCACAATACCCACCATCTTTGGCTCCGCTCCTTCGTCCCAGGACCTCCATTTTCTTCCCCAGAGTGACAGTTGTGCGAGGAGAGTGTCGAAGAGAGGAGGAGGTGCTTCCAGCCATCGATCCGGCGACCTTCGTCGCCGTGCGCCTCCGCGAGGTGCGCTGAGCCTCGGAACCTGACGCTTCCTTGAGGCCAAGACCCCCAGAGCTTCCTGAGCTCACCCACAGTCGATTGCAACCACTAGGTAACTTCGATACCCCCTAGATTCCTCTAATTTTCCATTTCTCCCAAATCGTTCCTCCGCCGTCGCCGATCGATTCCCGTCGCTACGATCATCCGCTCGACCATCGGACCATCCCATCACCTTCACGAGACTTCCCTCCACCTTCTGCACCCACTCACTCAACTTGGTTCACCCCGGAACCAAGAGTTCGACCTCCACCGTCGTTGCTTCACCGGAGGTCTCTGCCCCGACGCACCCAATCACCAACTTCACCCCTAACCGGGTCGAGGCAATTTGCCCTCGACCTAGGATTCTTTTGGTGCGTATTTGCAGGTCAATGCGTCCCATCTGAGGGTCTGCTAGTTCGAGCATAGGAGCTTCGCTCCTCCACCGTTGACGGGCTGCTCCGGTGGTCCCCAGCTTCATCAGAGGATTGCATCAGCTGCAGAAGGATCTAAGCTTCACCTTCCATATCCCAGCAGCCGAAGAGGAGATCTCCACCGCGCGCACGGAGCCGGCGAAACTCGCCGGAGAGCTGTTCTTGGAGGACCCTCCTCCGTTGTCCGACCAGCCTCGACGCTCCAGATTCGATCACCGCCATCTATTTGAAGAGCTCCAGCCACCGTCAGATCTTCCTGGGGCTTGATCGGGACCATCCATCTAGACGAAGGGGTGCCCTCGCTTCTCAGCCGTCGATCATCCACGTGGCGCGCCCTCGTCCATCTGATAATAATAGGGGTAAATTATACTTAGGCCCCCGCTCTTTTGTTTTTTCTATTTAGTCCTGTAAATATTTAGCATAGTTGTTTTTATTTTGGGTATTTTGCATAGTGGACCTCTCTGTTTACTTTATTTGCATTATAGTCCCTGTGTGTGTAGACTACGTGCATCGACACGTGAGGATTTGGAAATTTTGCACTATTGATCCTGTGCTTCCAGTGCGTTAATGTTTATAATTTATAAATAGGATTTACATATATGCCCCTTCGTGTCTGATACACGTGCATCGCGCGTGCTTTGTGGGCTTTTTGCACTCCAGGACCCTGACTTTCTTGCTGTGTTATTATTTAGCTCTGGAAATATGTTTTGTTTGCATTTAGGTCCCTGTGCACTGTGAGCCTTTGTTTTTATTGAATAAAATATCAAATTAAATCCAAATTTGGTAAAATTTGGATATGTGACTCCTGCCACCGTGTAAAAATTTCTCTAACTTTTTGGTACATTTTTTAGGCTTTTTAATATTTTTAATAATTCAAAATCATTGGTTTTTGCTATTGTCTGACTTGGGAAATCAAATAAAAATATAAAATTTTCTTTAAAAATTCTAAAAAAATTAGGATTAGTTAGTTTTAGTGTGTTTTATTTTCTATCCAAGTTTCGTGATTTTTGGATATATAAAAACCATAAAAATTAAAAAACCATAAAAATCTTACGAAAATTCTAAAAAATTCAACAAACTCTAAAAAAATACAAACTCTTTTTCTGAATCTTAGTTTTTGTTTATACTTTTCATAAAAATTACCTCCAGATTTTTATAGATCCATTTGATATTTTTAATGGATCTTTCAAGTCTGGCTGTACATTAGCACACAATATTTGTCTTTCTTGATTTTTAGAAAATCGTATAAATTAGAAAATTCTAAAAAATTCACCAAAAACCCTAAAAAACCTAAAAAACATAAAAATATTTTTGTTATAATTTTCTATGCATTTTTTAGTGATTAAATAATTTGTTATTATTGCTTGCTTTTGTATTTTCTTATTTTTCCTTATTAGTAAAAATACAAAAAAATATAAAAATGATTAAAATCCACCAAAAAATATTTTATTCATTTTTATTGATTTTGACTACTTCATAGGCCGCGAGGCCAATTCGTGCTCCCTGAGACCGACCCTGGGTGCTATATCAGGTTAATAATTTAGCGAGGACTGCTATTTTATCTTTATTGATTTTATCTCTTTATTTGGTGGTTCTTTTCTTTTCTTGTTGAGTCCAATTCTCCGAGATTCGTGTCGCAATGACCCGAGAGTATTTTTACCTTACCGAATTTAGGAAGGGATTTTTTGGCTCATCAGAACATCCTCTGCTGTTGGATCACCATTGTAGTCCAGACTCGATCGCCATCGTCTGTCGCCTGCACTTTGTCAGGCCGTTAGATTCGACATCTAACGACCCCGTACTCCCCACGTGCACCCTTTCGGCAGAGCCGTTGGATTCGCCAGGTGCCTTCGTCAGGGCCTCTCGTTTCCAACTGACCAGCGCCAGCCACCTATCACCCGCGTGCGCCGCACGCCCAGCCTGGGTAATTTGCTCACTTTTCCCTGCATTTAGTTTATGTTCGTATTTAGTCTGTAAAATAAATATAGCACTGTGGACTATTTGCACTATTGCCCATACTATTTTTATTATTTGCATTTAGGTCCTTCCCTTTATGGTTGCACGTGCATCGTCACGTGTCTTTCTGGAACAATTGCATGTATGCCCTCGCGTTTAGTGGATGTTATAAAATGAATCTTTAGTTTCTTTATTTACACTTATACCCATGTGCGTGCTATTTTGGACATGTGCTTGAATTACTGGAAAAATTGCAGTAGGAACCCCTGGATTTTGACGTGTGTTAATCTTTGGTCCCTGGAAATTATATTTCTTGCATATAGGTCCCTATGTGCTGTATGGTTTTGATTGGTTCAAATAAATATCAAACGTTATCCAAACTTCATGAAATTTGGACATATGGCTCATGCCATGATGTAAAAATTTCTGTGAATTTTTGGACCCTTTTTGTTTTCATTTGATATTTTTAAAAATAAAAAAAACCTTGAAATTTGCTTCTGTTCAGTTTGAAAAATCAATTAAAAATATAAAAACCCTCCAAAAAATCTAAAAAATTGTTATGTGTTTATTTTGATGTTTTTTTGCTTCTGTAAAGTTTCGTTGAATTTGGATTTATAAAAACCCTAAAAATTGAAAAAACACTTAAAAACTTAGAAAAATCATTAAAAATTCATAAAAATTCAAAAAAATGCAATTTTTTTCTTGTAGTTAGGTTTTTATTTTTACTTTATCATAAAATTGTTGCTTGAATTTTATAACTATTTAAGTATTTTTAAATAGCCTTTAGATTCCGCCTGCACAGTAGCTTTTATTTTTACACTTGTTTCATTTTTATAAAATCAACTAAAAATCATAAAAATCCTAGAAAAATACTAAAAACACTTGCATTTTATAAAACCCAAAAACATTTTAATTATGATTTTCTGACCATTTTTGTTGTGTTGAATAATTATTTGTTTGTGCCCTTTTTGCCTTCTTTTGCATTTTTCTTAATTTTAAAAATCACAAAAAAATTAAAATATAAAAATCCACCAAAAATATTGTATTTCTTTTTATTTTTGATTCCCGACTACTTCGTAGCCCACACATTCCATGCTCCTTGTGTTCGATCCTGGTAGCTATACCAGGTAAAATAAAATAGCAACATCGCTATTTGCATGATTTGCTTGATTTTTATTATTGATGGTCTTTCTTTTTCTTGTTGACTTAGCCTCGTGGTTCGGGTTGCAACGACCTTGATTTACACCTTAACCCGATCGAGGGATTTTCGAGTCATCAGAATGGCGCCGTTGCTGGGGAGCACGACTTAGTAGTTAGCTTTTCGTTTCACGGCTTTTCGTTCTTTTTCGATTTTTTCAGCTTTTCTTTTTCTTTTATTTTTTTCTATTTGTTTTGTTTTTGTTTTTGTTTGTTTTTATTTCTTTTTATTTGTTTTTATTTTTATTTTTATTTTTGCATTTATTTGCCACTTTATTTTATTTTTATAAAATTGTTGGACTGACTCATTTCTGTTTGATTTTCTTGCGAGGGCCCGACGATCGAGGGTGGCTTTCTTTGGGAAGCTGATGCACCCGCGAGATTAAGAGGCGGCTCTTTTCTGCATAGAGCCACAGGAGAGCGCGAGCGAGGAGAGCAGGAGTGAGGGGAGTGTCAGAGTAGATTTAGTTTAGTTTCTTTTTCTGCAAACTATATTATTGTAACAATACAAGGACACTCAGAGACTCTCTTGGACCGTGGTGATTTTCGGGGTCTGTTTCGCCGAGCATTGGTGTGCTCGGGGGACCTCACCGTGGTTTTCGCTGGTTTTTGTTTTTATCGCCTTTTTCTTTTTATTTGATTTCTCGAGGATTTAGCCTTAGCTTAGGAATTTATATTTCCTTGTGACGTAATTAATTTGGGCCCAACCTTAATTGCTTTGCCTGTTCCTATAGTCAGAATAATTGGACCTTAATTAATTCATTAATAAAAAGCTAACCTAGTCACTCGAGGGGTCACGTGCCGCTAGAGGCCATATACAGTGCTAACAGAATCCGTTATGGTGTACACCGATCGACATCAGAGACCGGACCTCCACCCCTCCCGTTGACCCGTTAGCTATTGTGCTTCACGTGTAGAAATTCCTGCTTAAGGCCGATTTCCTCGCTGCATCATTTACATTAGTTTTATTTCTGTCTTTAAATTTATGCACGGATCATTTTGCATGTAGAGTGCTAGCAGCAGGTACGCATCCCTTACTCGGCATGCATCATCGTTTTTAGTCACGCAACGGCTTTTTCATCTTCTCCCCCCATTTTTAGATTTAATAAAAATTAGGAGAACTGAAAAATTCTTTAGGTGTTGTTTGTTTTTGAAAAATACCTAAAAAATCAAAACCATAAAATTGGGACTGTTTAAGCAAACTTGACCTAAATTTCACTTCACAAAACAATTGTCTTGGGAGAGCAATCTCCTCATTGTAAGGTTTGGATGGGCGAGAGAGTGACCCGGATACTAGTCTAGAGCCATATCCGACCCTACTTCAGACTACTGGTTTTGAGCTAGTCGTTCTCCAGTGAGGACCGCTTCGGTCTCCAGTAAAGCGGGCCGCGATATCCTTAACAGAGCAAGCCAATCGGGTAGCCAGTAAACGTTCCGTGGCTTGTACTGGCTGGGAAAGATCTACCTTGGGATCAAGACAGTCTCCTAGGGGCGTTGGATTCCCAACAACTCGCTTAATCGCTCTGATAGATTGTCTTATCACCTAAATAAAAACGACAAGATAAAAGACCGAACCTTCACGGTCATCAGCTCTGCGTGCGTAGGTGAATTGGGGGTTTTGCTTGACTGATCCTATTTGCTATTTAGATCTTATCTGCCTTACTCTCCAGATCAAGATGATGGATCAGAGGTCCCTTAGGCAACCTCTGGCTGCACCGCTTTCGAGCACTCTGGCATGCTCATCTAGGTTGGTTCGCGAGAGCCGAGTCCCGCTCTCCGAACCCGAGTTCGATTCCACCCTGTTCCCCCTCGACCACCCTTCTACTACCAGTCCTGAGGTGCTCGATCAGAGAGAGCAACAGCCAGTTGATTTATCGGCACCTGAGTTTGGGTCTTTTGCCTTTGCAGAGACCATGGCCAGCAGAGAGGACCGCACCGAGGGCCCCAGAGCAGAGAAGACATATGTGTTGGACCATGGTGTAATCAATAAGACCCTGTTAGCCTCCCTTGAGACGATGCAACGACATATCCGCGATCTGGGGGCTTTCACAATAGATATGCGCTGGGAGATGGAGTAGATGCGAGCAGATATAGAGCAGCACAGACCTGGTGGAGGGGATGGACCAGATGACCAACAACCTTAGCAGAAGCCAGCTCAGCCAGCAGCAGCGCGCCCGATGAGAGAGTTGCACAACCCTGGTGCAACTCTGACACACAGATGGATTGTTCTGCTGGCCATTGCGGGAGACTTCAAGTTCCCGCCTCAGACTATTCAGCTCCTTCCTCGCATCCACGGACTTGCCACTGAGGAGCCGCACCTTCGTCTCTAGGAGTTCGAGATGATCTGCAGTACTGTCCACGACCGTTTCGTGGATGAGGACACCATCAGGATGATAGCGTTTCCCTTCTCCCTCGTCGACAGAGCAGCCAACTGTCTAAAGCACCTAGGGAGATTCGTGACTACATGGGAACAGGTCCGGAACGAGTATCTCAACAAGTATTATCCACTCGACCAGACCAATGCAGCTAGGGCCCTGGTCAGCAATTTCTCCATGCTCCCCAACGAGCTGTTTCACGAGGCATGGGATCGCTTCAGGGAGCTCACAGACCGGTGCCCACATCACGACTTATCGAAGCCCAACCTTGTCCAGAGCTTTTTCTGCGGGCTTACACCAGAGGTGCAGGGGTTAGTGAACGCATCCTTTGGGGCTCGTACTTCGCCAAGGATGAGGATCAGGTTTGGGTCATCTACGAGGAGATGGCCGAGAACTACACGGTGATGTCCCAGACCCAACTCTACACTCAGGGGAAGCCCCATCCACAGGTCGTGTCCTATCAGAGGATAGTACGGGTCGATGCCGGTCCTTCTACTTCATTAGCTACAGCAGCACAAGCAGAGTCGACAGCCGCTGATATGGGTATCATCAGCAAGAAGCTGGACCGGATCGAGTTGATCGAGAATAAGCAGTGCCAGGGCATGTCATAGATAGATCAGATGGCATAGACGCTGAGTGACCTGAAGACCCAGATCATGTGTCTCTAGGAGGTATAGACTGATTCTCAGCCCCGTCTTAGGTCACGGGCAGACACCGACAGCAGCAGCATCTCGACACAGCCCTCCACCCAGTACCGACAGGTCCACCATATTCAGGCGGAGCCGTATCAGCAACAACAGCAACAATAGTATGTTCAGCGACCACCATCTCAGGACAGCCAGATGGTGGTGTATCAGCCGGACCATCCCCTGGCAGTACTCCCCCCACCCTCCTACGAGCAGGAGCCGTTGATGGATGTCAACGGGATATGGTATGACCAACCTCAGCCTGGGATCCGGCCTGGGATCCGATGAGACCACTTTGGATTCTGTTGGTCGACCGGAGGTACCAGTTCCCAGCAACAGCCTCCAGTTCAGGGTTGTCAGTACGGCCAGCAGCGAGACCATCACCAGCAGCCTCAGTTCCCACACCAGCAGCCACATCCCCAGTCGTATCAGCAGCATGGTTCTCGTCCCTAGCAGTAGGGACAGTCTTGGAGGCAGCCACAGCAACCTCAGTAGTATCAGTCTCAGCCCCCCTTATCTCTCTCACCAGCAGCAGCAACCTCAATACCAGAGAGGCCACCCGTCAGGTTCTCATGGGCCCGCCTATGAGAACCCCTTCTTAGATGACCTAGCCCGCCTCATCTCTGAGCAGCAGGCTACTTACCGATAGGAGATGGATGAGTTTCGACAGGAGATGAGAGAGATTGTGAAGAGGAAGGCCGCCATTCCTGCCCAGATCGAGCCCAATCCGAACAACCTCAAGAGGAAGTCTGAGCAGATAGAGTTCACAAAGGTTACCACTCCTAGTGATTCACTTGGTGATATTACTGCATACATGTTTGATGCTGACTTTGTTACACTTAGGAGCGGTAGGATGCCAGCAGGTGGCACCTCGTCTGAGCGACGACCCCATGCAGCTTCAGGAGTGCCAGACGAGGAGGAGAGCGGTGCTGATGCCGCTCGAGATCATGATGATGATGGTGGGGCTGACGCCACCAAGGACGTTGATTCAGACGATGGTACTGAGGCCGTCGCTTCACCAGATGGAGGAGGTGGTACTGATGCCACCAGAGTTGCTGAGCCAGAGCGCAGTACTGATGCCGCTATTCCAGGTGCCGAGGGTGGTACTGAGGCCACCAATTCTTCTCCTGTTGCTTTTCATTCAATTCATGTATCTCAGTACGATTCTGTGAATAAAGGAGAGGGTTTATCATTTGCGAGTCCATCTGTGTTGATTGATGATTTATATATGGATTCTACTTTGCCACAACAACATAGACCCGATCCTAGTCCTTCATCTGAGAAGGACCCAGCCGTCCCCTTCCCCAAGAACTCCGCTTGGCTAAGGGGACCAAAGAAAATCCAAAACAATCGCACCAGCTAGAGTTCAGCCAACAGATGATGGACAGATTTCACATACAACTGACTCTACAGAAGGCCTTGGAGCACATCCCCCTCTTTGAGAGGAACCTCAAAGACATGACTACCATTAGGAGGAAGTGGAGGAACCACCAGTCAGAGATCTATGTGCTCACTCGCGTCACTTGCTTCGCCATCCAGAACCATCTGCCAGCCAAGAGGCCAGATGCAGGAGCTTCCTATGTCAGATGCCATATTCATGAGCAGAGGTTCGACCGTACTCTATTAGACAATGGTTCTTCGATCAACCTACTTCCGGCAGCCTTACTCGACCGATTCGAGTTTGGCCCTCTTCGACAAAGCAGGACGGTCCTTCAGTTTGCTGATCGATCTGTCAAGAGGCCGAAGGGGTTGCTGAAGGACGTTGTCGTCACAATTTAGGGTCTCAAATTCCCCATGGACTTCGTTGTGTTGGACATGGAGATCCCTGAGTCCTTGACCGATACCCCCATCATTTTAGTACGCCCGTTCTTGGACACAACCAAGGCAGTGTCCGACCATGATAGCAGGAAGGTATACTTTCATGTCGAGGGTGAGAGCATACAAATAGAGACGGTCGATGAGACTAGAGCTAGAGATTCATCTTTCTCGGACCCGCCTACAGATTTAGAGCAAATGACAGAGGCAGAGCGAGACATCCACCACGATTGTGATTTTGTGATCACAGACGATGAGACAGTTTGGGCAGACCCAGTTTCACGAGCAATCCTCTCACCTTCAGATCCCGCTGATGTGCAGATGCCAGCAGAGGAGAGCTTGGAGAGCACATTCCTGGTACAGGATACATTTCAGACAGCAGAGCCGGTTCCCGATAGCGAGGCAGTTTCTTCTATTGATTCAGATTCAGATCCCTCGGAGTCAGACATAGATTGGGCAGAGTTTGATGATTTGATTCCTTATCTGATTCCCCCAGAGCCAGCAGCTAGGGTGGAGGCTAATCCCATGCAGAGCACAGACACACCAGCAGAGCAACCTTCACCAGATTCAGATTTTCAGCGAGAGTTCTCATTCTCCCATGCAGATTTGGTAGCATTCACTACGACTTTTCAGAGGCCAGATCTGCCAGCACCCAATTGTCCAGAGCTGAAGCCCTTGCTGTCATCGTTTAAGTATAGCTTCCTTGCGGGTGAGCATGAGATGCACCCAGTCATTATCTCAGCAGATTTGACTGGAGAGCAAGAATCCCGTCTGATGGGGGTTCTTGAAAAGAACCGGAAGGCGATAGGATGGAGCGTAGCCGATCTTAAGGAGATAAGTCCGGCCCTGTGCTCCCACCATATCTATCTCGAAGAGGACATGAAGCCATCGCATGACCTCCAGCGACGGCTGAACCCGAACCTTCGAGAGGTTGTCATGAAGGAGATCTCCAAATGGTTGAGCGTCGATTTTATCTAGCCCATCTCCGACTCCAAGTGGGTCAGTCCGTTACATGTGGAGCCCAAGAAGACGGGCATCACCACAGTTGTTAGTGAGTTTGGAGAGGAGATCGCTACCCGGGTACCCACTTCTTGGAGGGTCTGTGTGGACTACAAACAATTGAACCAGGCCACCAAGAAGGATCATTTCCCACTGCCTTTTATTGATCAGATTATAGAGATGCTAGCTGGGAAGAGTCACTACTTCTTTTTGGATGGGTACTCTGGATATAATCAGGTGGCCATTGCGCCCGAAGACTAGTACAAGACTACATTCACCTGTCCCTTTGGGACATATGCTTTCAGACGGATGCCCTTTGGTCTATGTAACGCCCCGACGATATTCCATAGGTGCATGTTGTCCATCTTTTCAGACATGGTGGTGAGTACTTGGAGGTCTTCATGGACGACTTTTCGGTCTATGGCGATGGGTTTGATGCTTGTCTTGACTGCCTAGACCGTGTCCTTCAGCGATGCATTGAGGTCCATCTTGTGCTTTCTTGGGAGAAGAGTCACTTCATGGTGACTCAATGGATGGTGCTTGGCCATATCATCTCTAACAGGGGCATGGAGGTTGATTTGGCCAAGGTGGATATCATTAGGAAACTCAGTCCACTGTCCAACTTGCGACAGTTACGGTCTTTTCTAGGGCACGTCGGTTTCTACCGACGATTCATTCATGATTTCAACAAGATTGCCCAGTCGTTGACTGATTTGCTGACGAAAGACACAGAGTTCATTGTAGATGATATGTGTCTAACGTCATTTGAAACTCTCAAGAGTCTAATTGTTGGGGCTCCTATCCTCCAGCCGCCTGATTGGTCTCTCCCATTTGAGATCATGGCAGATGCCTCTGATTTTGCCGTAGGGGCCATGCTGGGACAGAGGAGGGATGGAGTGCCATTTGCCATACACTACGTTAGTCGTACTTTGGATGCCACTCAACGGAACTACACCATCACGGAGAAGGAGATGCTAGCCGTAGTGTTTGTCATAGATAAGTTCAGATCGTACATCATTGGATCTAAGGTGACCATATTTACTGCCGCCACCAGGTACCTCATGGCAAAGAAGGATGCCAAAGCTAGATTGACCAGATGGATCCTTCTACTCCAGGAGTTTGATATAGAGATTAAGGATAAGCTTGGAGTTAAGAATGTGGTGGCGGATCATCTCTCCCAATTAGAGCATCTTGAGGATTCTGAGCAGATTGAGCATATTTCAGAGACATTCCCAGATGAGGCGATCCTTGCTATCACCTCTCTCCCGTGGTATGCCAACATTGTGAACTATCTTGTTGCCAAGAAAGTTCCACAAGGTTGGCCTAGGCAGCGACTTGAGACCTTCCTCGTGAAGGCCAAGTTCTACTATTGGGAGGATCCCGTCCTCTATCATGAAGGAGGGGATAGCGTCTAGCGTCTGTGCATTCCTCAGGAGGAGCACGATAGCGTCCTCACTTACTGCCACAAGCTTGAGGCCAGAGGACATCACTCTGGGAGGAGAATGGCACAGAAAGTGCTCCAATCTAGCCTATGGTGGCCTACCCTTTTCAAGGATTCTGATGAATTCGTGAAGAGGTGTACTGACTGTCAGAGGATGGGCACTTGTGGACAGCGTGACATGATGCCAATGCAACCCATTCACTTCTGTGAGGTTTTTGACGCATGGGGCATCAATTTCATCGGTCCATTCCCTAAGAGTCAGGGATTCGAGTACATTCTGTTGGCCGTGGACTATGTTAGTCGTTGGGTTGAGGCCATCCCCGCCCGAACCGCAGATGCTAGGAGTGTATGCAGATTTTTGAGGAAGAATATCATTTCACTGTTCGGGGTGCCTAGAGTATTGATATCTGATAGGGGGTCTCATTTCGTCAACGACAAGGTAAAGGCCCATGCTAACGAATTCAGCATTGACCATCGAGTAGCTACACGTATCGTCCTCAGACCAATGGTCTTGCTGAACTGTCGAACAAGGAGATTAAGACTATATTGCAGAAGGTCGTCCGCCCTGACCAAAAGGATTGGTCACAGCTTTTGGACTCGGTCTTGTGGGCATATAGGATGTCCTTCAAGATGCCTTTGGGTACATCTCCCTTTCGTCTCGTTTATGGCAAGTGTTGATCCAATTATATGTGGTTTAAAAAGATGATTTTACCATGTCGTTGTTTTCCCACGATAAATCGGAATCAAACAAATAATATTACAACTACGAGCACGATGAAAGTATGCAAAAAGTATGCGGCAAGTAGAGGATCAAATCCACAGGAACCAAGCAAATTTGCGATATTTGTTCTTATTTCAAACTTAAATAAAATCTTACTCCATGGCAATAAGAGAAAAAATATGAAAAAATGTGATCTACGGTGAAAATACTCTTTAGAACTTAAAGTAAATGAAGGAGATCATGAATACAACTAAATAAGAAAATAGAGGGGATGAATTGCAAATTAAGATGGAAAAAAATTACTAAGTAGAAGTTATATGAAATAAGGATGGAGAATTGCATTACATGTTATAAAGAAAAACTAGAGTCAACAGAAGATATTCCCAAATAAACATTCTATCACCTTAACTTAAACAACAAACAATACAACAAAAATGCAAGAAAGATATAAAGACTGAGAATTGTTTCTTCCAAAATCAAGTTAAACAAACTTAACCATCATGATGAAATTACAAGAAGTAAATAAAATAAGAAAGAGAGTCTTCTCTATCAGAATCCGGCGTCACGACGAAGGAGGTGGCTGTAGACGCAGGGACGTGCGGGGAAGGAGCACCGCGAAGAGGAGGCACTAGCGAACAACAGCTGTGCGCGGTTGCTGGTTGTCGTCGGGGTCGAGGGAGAGAAGAACGTTGGGGGCAAGGAGCTGTTGATGCCTATGCCTTCATCTTCATCTGCATGAGACCAAAGAGAGAGAGAGAATAAAGAAAGAGAGGGAGCAAGATAGAATCATGAGTGCAAGGGGGAGGTGGAGCCTATCCTTCATGTGTCATGCCTCCTTTTATAGATGAATGTGGCTTGGAATGAAGGGACACATCCCATGCAGATGAAGACATAGCAATAAATTCATTCATGCATGGGGAAGGGAGAAGAATGTTACTTACATTCAAGGGAATCACCCCATTCATATAAAGACAAAAACAATAAATTCATTCATGCATGGGGGAAATACATGGGCATATTAGAATATGGATAGCTACTTTCAAGAGTAATAGGAGAGAGAGAGTAAATAAAGGGGATGTTCATGCATGTTCATGAGTGGCTCTAGACATGATATTAAAGATTGGAAATTTTTCACTCTCAACCCTCCCCTTTTCTTTCCAACAAAATGTAAGAGATATTTTGTAGAGCCAAGTCAATATGTTGGATGTTGATTAAATTAGTGCTCTATCAGTTTACTCAATTTCTCTCTGATAAATCTGATTAATGATGATAATTAATGAGAATATTTTATTAGATGTTTTCTTGATTTTATGATGATTTTATATGCTTATACGCATGGAATAATGTAGACAAATATTATGTGAATTTAGAGTTTGTAACCAAGGAATTGATATTGTATTCCACATAATTTGAGCCTATTATCACATCATATCATGTAATCATCACACCCCCATACTTAAATCTTGCTAGTCACGAGCAAGAAATAGATAAGTAATAATGAAGGATAGGGTAAATAGCCAAGATAGGTTGGGTGAGGGTTTACAGCAGCCATACCCACAAAGTCTCGAGTTTTCAGATCCTAACTACATAAATATATAAACTTCAGTTTAGTTGATCCACGGATTAATGATTTGCTCGAATAGTTGACTTGACTTGAGTTTTGTATTTTCAACAGCCTCTAGTTCCAACAAAATCAGGCATGGTTTCAGAAGGTCGATCAGGTCAGCTCATCCCTTAGAAACAAGTATTCTCTTTTGACCTTGAATGGATGTAAACAGTGTTAGTGAAAGTTTAGCTTTCGTGAGTCAAGAGAACGAGCTAGCAACACAATTTATCGAGGTAACGAATGATTCCCTACACATATAGCCTCGGTCCTCACCCGAGTTCAGGCATATTCTCTTTTTACCCAAGTATGTCAGCATAGAAAAAATAGGTCATAGTTTATTGGAGAATGGGACTTAATTTTTGGAGTTTTCCGTAGACCACTTTGGTCCGTTGCTCTCATTCTTTTCCATTCGCAGAGCATAACCCTGGGCCTCTTTGGGCCTCTTTTAAGAATTTAGGTAGCATCATTGGGCTACTACCACGGCTTTTTGGTGGAGGAGGGTTATTTGGTAGTCTTCTTTCGTTGCTTTTGCTTTGCGTATCTTTGCATGATTGGTGGTTTTTTGGCATTTGTATTGTGATATGCCTTTTGTGGTGTTTTTGTCTTTGGTTTTGGCATCAAAGGTAGTATCGGCTTAATATTGACTTTGGAGGCACGATACTGGCTTAATTGCTGACACACTTAGACTAGAGAGATCATGTTGCTCATGAGTCAGGTTCCTTCACTGACTATAGATAAGTTTCAGGCATTGGCACAACCAAGAGGACAACTCCTCACCTCAACTAGATTGTAATTGTATCTTGTAAACTCAACTCAATCAAGCTAAGTACAATGTGCAGTTGTTTAATATCCACTGAAGAGTTTAAGAGTACTACTAGTTGCACAGGTGATCTAGTTAGATACAGAAGTTCATTCACCAGTAGAGTTAGTGGAATTGAGAGAATAAAGTCCACATGGACCTGAAGAAAGCTATAAAACTCATGCCTAGTGAAATTCTAATGGAATTAAGTGGATTAGAGTCAACTCAGCTTATGTCTATGATCTATGCAATGAAGAGTTGTTTTCTCAAAAGATAGGATAAAACTAGGAAGGATGTATTTTTGGTGATTTTCTTGAAAATATTTTTGGGGAAATTTTGCAAAAATTTTGAAGATTTTTTTTGAAAAGTATGCAATTTTGAAAACTATGTAGACACACACCCCCATACTTATCAGAAACCATGTCCTCATGGTGAAGACAAAGTGTAATAGGAGGATCAAAAGAAGGGGTGAGTGATGTTTGTATTTTTGTTTTGTTTTGTTTTTTTGTTTTTGTAAAGAGATGTACCCCCATACTTATCTAATGCAATGCAGTAAAGAGAAGGATACAAAGAAAGCAAAAGATACCTATGGGTGTGGACCCACAAAAAGTTGTTGGTTTATCGTCCCAACTCGACGATTCAGTTTATCAAGAGTATCCAGTGTTGCATGTGAGTGCAGAAGTTGTATTCAGAAAACCCAAATGAAACTCTTGATATGATATGGATATCTTGACCAAGATGTGACAGTACAGTTGATGAATTTGATAAATTTGTGCTCTCACTAATACGATTAAGACATTAATTGATTGATGAATTGGAATGAGAGATGAATCAGTTTGATCTTGGGTTGGATGTGATGGGAAGGAAATGGGTGGACTAGTGAAGGGCTGATGGACCAGAAGTTGGTTTGATGGGTTGAAGTCAAGCTTTAAGTGACCAAGAATTGATTCTTCCATCAACGAAGGTTGAGTGGTTATAAGCATGTGATCCTCCAGCATATATTGTGATCAATCATCATTTTTCCTCAAATAATCATCATGGCTATTTTCGGTGGCATCTATTGTGAAATTTATTTCAGTTCTCTGCTTGAGGCACGAGGGTGATTCTCTCCAAGAAATATGATTTGGGTATTCAAAGGTCAGGAGCAGGGGAGTGTTGGCTATTGAATTAGGAGGTATGACAATAGAGGTCGGATTTGGCAAAGGTTGAGTTGCATGAATGAATGGATGATTGTCTTCGAATGTTTTGAGTAGTTCTTCAGTTTCATTCCAAAAAGGATCAGAGAATAAAAAATCATTCTGATCAGATTCTGACTCAGTAGTAGAAGATGTATTATTATATCCATCAACCGAATTGAGTGGATCTTCTTTCTCAATGGTGAAGGCAATGGAGTTGGAAATCTCATCTTTGAAAGGGTCATCATAAAAGATCTTCAACATATAATCATGTGTTGGTTGGAAGAGAGTCTTGGTGCATGAAGAAGTCAATTCATTGTCTACTATGTCCTCATATTCAAACTCTAAGTTTGGACTTTTTTCATTAATCGTAAAATCACCTCCAGAATTAACATCAAACATCAGATCTTCCTCGATTTCTTCGCTGGAGTCAATACCAATACTATTCTCAAATTCAATTATTATCTCAGACCAATCGATATCATTAGTAGACTGATGTTCATAACCTTCAGAATAGTCTAAAGAAAGATCGATGCCATCATTAATACATGTATCCATCAAGAGTGGGTCGTGATCGAGTTGTATTATGGGTGTGATCTCAATTTCAAACATGTCCTTATTATACTCTCCAAAATCATTCTGATCAATATGATTCATGAATGCCGAAATTATATCACATTCCTCCTCAATTTCATCCATAGAGTCATATTCCATAAGATGCCCCTCAAGATCACAAAATGATGTTTCATGCTCAAAGTTTTTGAGTCTTTCCAAGAGACAAAATTCATCTATTAAATCATTGAGCATCTCAATTAATACGTGGTCTGACACAAGAGGAGCGAAGATGGGGATATCATGAAATTTCGTCAATCTGGGTTTGAGGAGGCATGGAGATGGCACTATTTCAACAATAAAATCTTCTTCTATACATCTCACATCTAGTTCATCAAAAGGAAGTATCTGTGTTTGGTTCATTGATATTGGGACCCATTTTTCTTCTTCCCTTGAGTGTCTGAAATCCTCAATTTTCTTTTCTTGATGTCTCTCAAAATATTGTTGAGATCTATTGCATTCATCCGTCAAACTATTTGGCCTATTCATCATGTGAGCATGAATTTCCAAAAGTTGTTTACTGATATTCTCATACATCCTATTACACTCATCCATAAGTGCTCCTTGGTTTTGTTGGATTTAGATAGCTAATTCATGAAGAGTATGTTGCGAGTCACTTTCATGGGTCGGTGATAGGGGTAAGGAGATTGAGTGATTTCTTAAAGAATCAGAGATTAGTCCGGTATTTGAAATGGATGAGTGTTCTGCGTGTGAAAGTGGTTTGGAAGAGACAAAGGAAGCGCATGCAGGAGAAGGTAATGCAAGAAATTCCTCTAATATAGGGTCATCATGGTGTGGTTTTGACGTTTGATCGGATGACTCGTTCTTTTTGTGTTCCTGGTCTTCTTGATATTTTTGCACTAGATGCATCATTTCATCATTCTCATGCTCAATCGATAATAAAATAGGTGGATCAATGGGTCGAGAAGATCGTTTCCTATCCTCCAAATAATTCAAAGCAATAGCCCGATTCAGCTTCGTTTTCTCGTGCATCTCATTGAGCATAACTTGAATTTTTTCCATGAATAAAGATTCTCAAGTATAGACAAGAATGGGTGGGATTTTCTTTTATAGATCGGGTCGTAATCTAGCGGGTTGTTGCAATTTATTTTTAAAAGATATACGACCTAGCATACACAGCACAAACACCAAACAAGTTGTTGTTTCACCAACTCACACAAAATTTGCCGCGGAAGCGGTTATCTTTTCGATTTTAATTTAGTGATTCAACAAAAGTTTTCAGAGAAATTAGAGTCCTTAAGGATGAGGTGGGTATGGAAGATTGTGAAAAATCGATGTCCTAATACGGCTGGGGGATCCAGGGTGCGGTACTCAGATCGAGGATCTTCTTCTTCCCACAAGAACCTGTGCCCAACGCGTTGAGGAGTTACGATATCTCTCTGCAATCCCTCGTAGCACCAGATATTTTTGTCTCTATCCAAGGGTTCTATGTGCTCGTGATTTTTGTGTCATACACGTGCATCAAACAAGCTTTCAGAATTTTTCCGCTTTCTGCTCGGGCCACTGCAGTGGCCTTTCAAGTCTTTTTAATGATCAGTACACGATTTGATGGTCTTTGAATTAGATTATCAGATGGAGAAGACCACAGAGATGATGAAATCAAGAAGTGTTTTTTAATTTTTTTCGGTTTAAGTTCGGAGCGCAAACAAATACAGGAAATTTTAAAAGCCTAAGATGCCTAAGAGAAAGATGGACTCACAGTGCCTGCACTTCTGGCGCTAATCCGTAATGTTTTGTCCTGCTGATGGCGAGCTTTTCCGAGAAGGAAGTGGGAAATTAATAATACAAAAAAATTGTTTACCAAATTACAAGTTTGCTAAAACAAAATGCATGAAAAGACAAGTATTTTTTTTCTTTGTGAAGCCTAAGTACCTGCAAAACAAAAAAAATACACGGATTAGATAATTGAAAATGAGTAAAAATGAAGAAGAAAAATTGCAAACGTTGCTTAGTCCCCAGCAACGGCGCCAAAATGTTGATCCGATTTTACGCGGTTTAAAAGATGATTTTACCAAGTCGTTGTTTTCCCACGATAAATCGAAATCAAACAAATAATATTACAACTACGAGCACGATGAAAGTATGCAAAAAGTATGCGGCAAGTAGAGGATCGAATTCACAGGAACCAAGCAAATTTACGATATTTGTTCTTCTTTCAAACTTAAATCAAATCTTACTCCATGGCAATGAGAGAAAAAATTATGAAAGAATGTGATCTACGGTGAAAATACTCTTTAGAACTTAAAGTAAATGAAGGAGAGCATGAATACAACTAAATAAGAAAATAAAGGTGATGAATTGCAAATTAAGATGGAAGAAAAATTACTAAGTAGAAGTTATATGAAATAAGGATGGAGAATTGCATTACATGTTATAAAGAAAAACTAGAGTCAACAAAAGATATTCCCAAATAAACATTCTATCACCTTAACTTAAACAACAAACAATACAACAAAAATGCAAGAAAGATATAAAGACTGAGAATTGTTTCTTCCAAAATCAACTTAAATAAACTTAACCATCATGATGAAATTACAAGAAGTAAATAAAATAAGAAAGACAGTCTTCTCTATCGGAATCCGGCGTCACGACGAAGGAGGTGGCTGTAGACGCGGGGACGTGCGGGGAAGGAGCACCGCGAGGAGGAGGCACTAGAGAACAACGGTTGTGCGCAGTTGCTGGTTGTCGTAGGGGTTGAGGGAGAGAAGAACGTCGGGGGCAAGGAGTTGTTGATGCCTATGCCTTCATCTTCATCTGCATGAGACCAAAGAGAGAGAGAGAGAGAGAATAAAGAAAGAGAGGGAGCAAGATAGAATCATGAGTGCAAGGGGGAGGTGGAGCCTATCCTTCATGTGTCATGCCTCCTTTTATAGATGAATGTGGCTTGGAATGAAGGGACACATCCCATGCAGATGAAGATACTGCAATAAATTCATTCATGCATGGGGAAGAAAGAAGAATGTTACTTACATTCAAGGGAAGCACCCCATGCATATAAAGACAAAAACAATAAATTCATTCATGTATGGGGGAAATACATGGGCATATTAGAATATGGACGGCTACTTTCATGAGTAATGGGAGAGAGAGTAAATAACGGGGATGTTCATGCATGTTCATGAGTGGCTCTAGACATGATATTAAAGATTGGAAATTTTTCACTCTCAACCCTCCCCTTTTCTTTCCAACAAAATGTAAGAGATATTTTGTAGAGCCAAGTCAATATGTTGGATGTTGATTAAATTAGTGCTCTATTAGTGTACTCAATTTCTCTCTGATAAATCTGATTAATGATGATAATTAATGATAATATTTTATTAGATGTTTTCTTGATTTTATGATGATTTTATATGCTTATATGCAAGGAATAATATAGACAAATATTATGTGAATTTAGAGTTTGTAACCAAGGAATTGATATTGTATTCCACATAATTTGAGCCTATTATCACATCATATCATGTAATCATCAGCAAGCCCTGCCATTTACCTGTTAAGCTGAGACAGTTCACTTTGGGCGGTCACATATATACTTTTAGATCCAGTAAGTGTAGGAGATCAGAGGAGGGAAAAGTTGGCAGCCCTGGAGGAGCTTAGAGATGCAGCCTTTTCGAGCAGCTTACAGTATAAGGAGAGAGTGAAGGAGTGGCATGATTCCCATATCAGCCACAAGCAGTTTGAGACAGGACAGAGAGTATGGTTGTTCGATGCCAGGCTTAGATTATTTCAAGGGAAGTTGCAGAGCAAATGGAAGGGACCCTATCTGGTCCAAAATGTACACGATAACAGAAGCATCGATATATCCGAGTTATCATCTGAGTCTACCTTTCGTATTAACGGGCAGCGGCTCAAACCATATTTATATCATGAGCCACTGGTCGTTGGTGTTGCCCTTATTCATTTTGCGTGAAAGGTCATCTCTTGACTCACATCTATTGCATCTCACATCTGATTATCACTGTCTCCCGACTTGTATAGATCCAGATGTCCATATCACACTATTATTCAGTCCAACACCCCATTTGCTTCTTTGATTATGCTATACTTAGGGTGCACTTTACCCTAAGTATATGGGGGTGAGACTTTTGAGTTTCTTTTGATTCTTTTCTATCTCTGTTTTGCTGCCTATACTTAGGGATATTTTACCCTGAGTATAGGGGAGGTAGACCCTGTACATTCTTTCACTCGGATTTCCCTTTGTGTACAGCCTGCTATACTTAGGATTACTTGATCCTAAGTATAGGGGGAAACCTCGAGATCTTTTCATTTATATTCTTTCATTCGTCTTTGTAGTATAGGTTTTCTTTTCACTTCCCTATACTAAGCACGAGCTATGTCTTCTTGATCGCTCTTGATTTACTCTGAGGACATCGTTCGAGCTAAGTATAGGGGGGTGTCGTATATATTTCATATATACTTTAGCCATAACTCGTACTTTGTGTGAGTGTGTTAATAAATAAAATGGCTAAAAACCCTTAAAATTCCATAAAAATTTAAATTTTTTCTTGTACATAAAATTCTTTCTTGTATATACATAGTATGTACAAAATTATTTTTGTAAAAATGTTTGTAAAAATGTTTTGTATAAAGATTTGTAAATATTTTGGTATCAAATCTATGTATATAGTATAAATTTTTTGTAAAATATTTGAAAGACAAAAAGTTTGTAAAAACCCTTTGTAAATGTGTGTAAATATTTTGCAAAACTTTCGCATTCATGCATACATCCATGTTTTCAAACATTTTCAAAAATTTTGCATACTTCTAAAAATTTGTCAAAATTGCATCTTTGTAAATACTTGTACAGTTTTTCTGAATCATAGTTGACATTTAAACTAGCCTGGAATTAAATTGAAAAATGGAGCTTGGTTAAGATCTTAATCCACCTAATTCTAAGAGGAACCTTATAGGGATTAGGGTTGAGACTTTTCAGGTCCATGGTGACTTAATTCTTTGAGTCCACTAGGCTATGATCATATGTCATCTTGATGAGCCTAAGTAGAACACTTAACAACACACGCATGACTCTCACAGACAATGGCTTTACTTGGACCAGCACTTTACACCTAGCTCTCTACGGATGAGGTGGTGAGGGGGCAGTCTTCTTTGACTTGGGGTAGCATATGAGGGTAGTACTTATAGGCGGAACCTCTCTTCTTCTTTTAGTGAAGGAAGTGCGTCTCAACTTGGTCTGGTAGCAATGAGGTCTAAAGACAGGAGTTGTGGGTTGCAATAAAGCTTCAAAAGAGGGATAGTCTACTGGCTCAAGAGGAAAAACTCCTTATGTATATATGCTGCACCATGTAGATATGTTGTACATATGCACATCAAACAAAGTGCAAAAAGAAAAGAACTCCAAAAAAGTGATGGGTCTAATAGAAAATGAAATACCCACCGGAGTGTATGTAGTCAAATAAAGCAAAGCTTATGTTACCCATGCCCATCTCATGAAGCTTGCAGCAGGGAGACTTAGCTACACTGGTTGAGCTCCCAAGGATACATGGCTACACTGGCCATGGTCCATTCTCTTCTTCCTCCTCTTCTTGAGCCGGTTACACTTGAACTTAGAAGGGAATACCCCACTCCTTGAGGACAGAGTTGCCAGACTAGGGTATTAGAGTTACCTTGTTGAGGGGGTTGTCACTTTGCTATTTCTGAGGTGGAGAGCTACTTATCGCTTACACAGTACAAGAAAAGATTCATGGTCATCAGAGTCTGTGTATGTAGACTTGTTCTGATCTAGTTTGTTGAGGAGTTTTGACTATAGATTAGTGGAACTTAGAGGCTATTGAGTTTTAAACCTAAGTCCAAATAAGGTTCCTACAAATTAATAATCCAAAGATCTGACCAAGCTCCATACTTCAATTTAATGAAGACAAGTTTAATAATCAGCCTTGATTCACCTTCTTTTTCTTCTTCTTTTTCTTCTTCTTTATCTTTCTCTTTTTCATTTCTTTTTCAAATAAGTGTTTGCTAAGGGACTAGCAAAAGTAAAGTATAGCGGGTGATGAATACCCATTCATCACTCTTTATTCTTTTATTTTAGCTAATTATCTTGGCAAAATACCATGTGGATTGTTGTAAATACAATAAATTACCAATAGGCATGCTTGTGTTAAATATGAATAATTAACATATATTTGTGCAAAAACAAAAGAATAAAGAATAAAAGAAAAAGAAGGAACTATTTAGAATAAATATCGAGTGACCTAATCCCAAGAGAGGGCTCAATATGGGCCTGATCACCAAATAAAATAAGTATAGAGAGAGATAGGGTCATTCAACCTTGTATATATTCCTTCTTATGTACATATTTTATTTTCAAAAAAATAAAAATTTACACGTGTGTATATTATTTTTCATATATTTCTAAAAATAAAACAAAAATTAGAAAAATAAAATTAAAATAAAAACAAAAATAATTTCTCTCTCTCCACCTTATACATACCTTGTATATATGTATCTATTCCTATTTGTTTCACTTTTGTAAATAATCAATAAAAATAAAATAAAAATTATGTTATAACCCAAATTTTAGTTGTAAATAAATAAAATATAAAATTGGGGTATTTTTACAAAAATAAGAAAATAAAAATATAAAATACATAGGTATTTTATACCTGTATATAATATAATGTATATAACATAATTTATTTTTTCATAAAAATAATAAAAATCACTAAAAATAGTTTGAAAATAAATAAACATTTTTCATTTTTTTAAATATTTTAAAAAAATCGTTTTCTATTTTTTATTTAATTTACAAATCTTTTCTTTTCTCATTTTCTGATTGGTCTAGAGGGGTTGTTGACCCCCGCTCAACTCCCCCTCTCAGACCCTCTCTTCACAGATCCGTTCCACGTGCCTGATTTCTCCCATTCTTGCGGAACAGATCTGATGCTCTCCTACCCTGATTCTTTCGCCTGATCCTTTCCCTGGGATCCACGACCCTCGCGGATCCCTAGGGAAGGTCAGATCGTTCTTGGTTCGCGTGCCCGTACCTGTTCTTCCTCGCCTCCTGTCAACGAGTATAAAATCTTCAATCCATTCCCCAGCTCCGCAACTCGCACTGCACTCCCTCTTTCTACCCTAAAGACCTTCCCCTCAGTGACAGCATTCGGAAGAACCCTTTGGTGGCCGGAATAGGTGGATGCAGCCGAAGCTCGACACAAGTGGCCAGACCTCCACCGCGTTCAAGCCTCCCTGCCTGCCGCAGCGTGGTTGAGGTGATGACTCCCATCGACGCATCCCTGATGAACCTCAGTTTCATCATCTTTATTTCCCATAATTAACCCCCTTTCTTAGACGTCTGTCAATAAATCCCTGTTAGTGTCTAATAATTAACAGAGTCCTTAATAAATTAAAAACCATAAAAAAATGGCAAAACAAAAATCAGTGGTATTTTTTTGACTTCAAAATACCCTCAAAAATATTTCGGGCCCTTGTTTGATTTCATTTCCAGTTTTGGTCAACATGAAACTTGTAGATCTCGTCAAGATCTACAACTTTCATGTTTTGAGTTTTCTCAAATTCGGCCAATAGGGCCCTCAAAAATAAGGAAAACCTTTTGAATAATCTAATTGGGCCACGTGGCCCATTCTGAGGGCGCCACGTGGCCCGGCCTCTTTGTCTTATCCGCCACCTACCCTGGCCGTTGGATCTCGCTTCAGATCCAACGGCCCCTCTGTGACCACGTGCGCTCATTCTCTCAGCCGTTTGATCTTCATCCGCCTTCAAATCTGTCCGCTCGTTAGCGCCTTAAGCAGGGCTCGCCACGTGGCACGTTGACGACCGGTCGATCGCGTCTCAGATGTTGCATCTCAGCCGCTCCTTTCCTTGATGCCCCTCAACCGCTCGATCGGCCTGAGCTCTCCATCATCACCGTTCGCTAGCGCCTCACGCACAGCTTGCCACGTGGCTGCTCCACAGACCCTCCGATCATGCCGCCTCAGATTTGATCACATCCGCTCGCTCGCGCCCAAATACCCACCGTTGGATCACCAGATCCAACGATCGACCATCATCGTCAACCTCCGATTCCTTCTTCTCTCCCACGATCTCCACTCGCACAGACCTCGCCCCCTTCCCATTTTCACGGCCACTCCCAAGGACCTCTTCCTTTGCCAACCGTTCCACGGTCCTCCCCAGTCATCCCTCTCCCTCGCGCACTCCTCCACGATCCACAAATACGTTCCCAGTCGCCCCATAGCTGACCGCAAACCCACGTCGGCCACCATTATCTCCGCCACTTCTCCCTTCAAATAAGCGTCCACCACAACCCTTCGCCGGTGTCCACCTTTACGTGGGAGGAGGCCCAGCCCTCCTCCGCCTCTCTGTGACAGAGAGGGGCGCGGGGATTGAGCGATGACGACCTCCCTCTCCTGTGATGACCCTCCGTCGTTCTCGGCGGAGCTGCGGCGCTCCGCGACCGCTTGAGCTGCATGGAATGGCTAGCCATGTTCAGCGAAGACCCGGGCGTCGATCCCGACGTCCAGCCCAAGCCTCCGCTCCGCCAATCTCCGGTAAGCTTCTCTCCTTCCTCCCTTGTATTTTCTTTCGATTTCTTTTATTTAATCCGGCCTCTCCGGCCATTCCCTCACTCCATTGACCACCTAGTTAACTCCGTTGCACCTCCCCCTTTTTCGCGCACCTTCCACTCACCTTCTCCTTCCTTCAGACCTAAAGTCACCCCCGACCCACCTCCTCCGCCACCCGCGGCGGAGGAGCTTCGAGCTCTCCATCTTCTCCGCCCCATATGAGCTCTCCACCTCACTTCACCTCACGCAAACACGACTATGCTTCGGCTACGCTTTAATAACACTGCAGGTCGTCAATCTGATCAATGGCCGGAGCTTCGCCTGAGCATACTTCGTCACCTCCGCATGCACACTCCGAGCTCCGATGGTCGACGCTGGCAGCCCAAGGACCCTCCCCAAGCTCCAAGCTTCACCGACAGAACTTCAGGAGTTTCGGCCGAACATCATCGGAGCCAGGACAGAGCGGCGGAGGAGGAGCTCCTTCGCCGGAGCTCCCAATTCGCCGCCTGCTACGGATGAAGGAGGAGGAGCTGTGGCCGTTGGATGCTCCATCCCGGAGATCATCCAACGGCTATGATTCAGCCACGCCGACGAACAGATCTCCTCCAGGTGCCGTTGGATGCACATGATCCAAAGGCCCCGAGTCAGCCACGTGTCTTCATCCAGAGCTCCCCCGAGCCTAGCGACCGAGTCTTAGGCTTGGACGCTCCCGATCCTCCACCGAGCCTGCACTGAGCCTCGGACCATCCGAGCCTACGCCGAAGCACCTCCGAACCTCTGCCGAGCCCGAACCAACTTCCGAGCCTGGAGGACGCGTGCCTGGCGCGTGCCTTCTGGGCAAATTGCAGAGGAGCCCTCGAACTGCTCCATATTTGCAAAAAGGTCCCCGCGCGTTTGGGTAAATTACAGGGAAGGTCTCGCGCCTTATTTTTTATTGCATTTCAGTCCTTTCCAGGGACCTTTTTGTAGTTATCTTTTCATGTTTTATTTCAGTTATGCCCTTGCTTTCTTTGTTGAATATCTTGAGCTATGTTTATCCGATTGAGATGATTTCAGTTTCGTTTTAAAGCTAGTTTGATGCTCTTTCTAATGGCATGCTTGATTACTGTTTTGGACACAATGATTTTTGTCATGTATTATTTTATAGAGATGTGTCTATTTGAGCTCAATATGATGCCTTTCTTAATATTATTCATCACATCTGCCTTTTTTTTAAGGAACTCGAAATTGACTCGTATTCACTTTTGCTCATTATTTTCTATCTAGGGCATATCTCCATTGCATCGCATTGCATTTACTTGCATGATAAAAAATGGATTAAAAAAATGCATATTTATTTTAATGCATTGTCTTGTCATGTCATGTCTTGTTGTATCTCTGTTGTTGCTTTGACCTATATACCTCTAACTCAACACTTGATTAAACACACTTAAATCCGATTAATACGAGAGAGGCTCGTGTCCCTGAGTTCGACCTTGGTATCTTGCCAAGTAAAATAAATCTTCGATCACCTCATTTCGATTCATTATGGCATATCTCTAAATGAGGTGATCGTTTTGACGACCCGAAATCGGCCCGACTACGATGATGATTCCATGTGCTAAAAACACATTATTAAAGGGCCGATTTTGCGGTACGTCAAATGGCGCCGTTGCCGGGGACACGGCTCATTTCTTTTATTTTTTGGATTTTTGTGTGTTTAATTTAGTGTTTCTTTTTATAGGTCAAATGATCATATATTTTGCATATAAAATTTTTTCTTCCTTATTTGATATCTAACTATCGTTTCTGTGGCAGGGCCCTTGATGGATCAAGGAGGCGAGGAGCAAGACGCACCCCGCTGCGAGGAGCCGCAGGAGCATGCTTGGAGCAAAGGAGAAAGAAAAAAAATGTGTCGCATTTATTTTTTATAATAAACTCGTCTTTTACAGCGGTCTTCGATCGAAGACTCGCGATTGTAATCGGACGAACGTGGTTGTGTGGGGATCGTCCCCACTTGAGTGTCGACCTAGGACTAGGCACGCGGCTCTCCGAGCTCATTTTATTTTTTATCTTATGTGCTTGATCGTAGGTTAGGACACACTTTAAATGAAGACACACATAATTTCGCATCACTTAGCTAAAATTCATGAAGATTAATCACCGCTAATAGATGCATGAGTAGGTGCGGCTTTTTCGACTTGCAAACATGTTTGATTTGATTTTCAAAACGGCCCCAGATTTTTCGCAGCTTTTATCGCCAAATCACTGCATGATTTCTCACTTAGCCTCGATCGTGTTTTTCTTCATCGTATACATGTTTTTCTCGGCTTTCATTTTTCTAGATTGACCACCTAGGATAAATGGAAAATGGAATGAACGGTAGACGATGATTTTCTGATTGATGTGCTAACCATAATTCAGTGATAATTTAAAATAAAATTGGGACTGTTAATTGCAAGTCAACCAAAAATGGAGTAAAATTCGGTTTTGGGAGAGCAATACCCTCGCTTACGCAATAATTTTCCTTCACATCTTTTCTTTGCGTAAGAATCAAATGTTTTATCACCAATAAAATAGACAAGATAATAAACCAACTTAGGTTGGTTTCATGTGTGAGTTGGTGAAAATAAGGGTTTGCTTGCTTGATTGAGCCTTTGTTGCAACACACAACCCTAAATCCGAAGACACTCCATTCCATCTCCGAAGATTCAGCCGCTCACTTGTATATTCATCCATCTTCTTCGTTCACCTTGGGTCTCTTCCAACATCAATCTCCATTTTTATACTTAGGCTAATCTCAGCCTAAGTATAGGGGGGACCCAAGTCCCTGTGATTTTCTCTACTCATCTTCTCTTGCCTTTATACTTAGGTTATTTCTAACCTAAGTATAGGGGGAGCCCCTCTTAGCTCCCGTATATTCTTCTATATTTAAAAGGACCTATGTTCTTGTAACATCTAGTGCTATGAGGACATAGCAAAGTTTAAGTATAGGGGGGTATACCGTATATACTGTATATTTACTTTAGCTATAAATCTGAAAATTTTGAAAAATTAAAAACTTTTTGGCTAAGGTAAAAATCCATTGGACTAAGAAAACTCAAAGGATTTCGCGGTTTTTCGATATTATGTTACACTATTTTATAGAAATATTTTCGAAAATGATTTTTGAAAATGTTTTGAAAATTTTTATTTTATGTGACATGGGTTTTGAAAAATCGCCATCTCTTTTCAAGGAAAGTTGAGTCTTACTTGTGTTTTAACTCTCTTATTAAAATCCATAAAAATCAGAAAACCCCTAAAAACCTTTAGGAGCTATTAGTGACTACTAAGCCCAATTAAGAAAGCCGCGTTCAGTGAGGGTTCGCCCTTAGCAGATTGGATGGTTTAGAGGACATCGCGTAAGGCCCCGTCCTCAAGCAACGGGCTTCGGCCTGTACTTACATCCATACTGGCTGAATTGTAGCTACTTAATTGAGTTTAGGCAGTTGTTATATCTCTTGAAGTTCAAAAAAAAATGTCTTGTTTTTGAATGAAGAAGTTGGATTAGTCCTCTACATTTTCACTTTCACCCGGGATCTGATTTGGTCAAGAAGACTTAGCTTTTAGAAGTCTTTGAGATTCTTAGGTTAACCAGCCTTAGCCATCAGGGTCTTAGACTTAGTCATCCACATTCCCCTAGGTTTCTAGATTTGCATGCTATATTCCATGCTTAGTCTCAGACATAAAGAATATGATCAGCACATCACATACATGACTGCGGTTTTTGATGAGATGAGTTGATTTTTCACCTGAGGGATTGGGATGAGGAAGTCGAGTTTGGATTTGATCTAATGATGCTCGAGGATGGGATAAAATCTTTGGAGGCTTCATGAAACCTGAGTGTCAGCAATATTAGCCAGTATGAGAACTTGATTCTTATACTAATCTCTTGACATTAACCTAAGTGCCTGGGTGTGAAAAATAAATAAAAAATGTTGATCAGTGTGCGCCAACTCTTGGTAAAAGCAGTGGAGCTAGCCACAAATTTTACAAGTCAATGAAATTCAAAGAAAAGCTCTCATTCCACAAAGCTACATATCAAAGAGCTTCCACCAAAGGCGAGCGCTCCCAAACTTTTCAAAGTGTCCACTTGGACCACCGCTATTAGGACCAGGAGTTGGGCTTGCACCAAAAAAGGGCTCTGCATCGTAAATGCTACAAGTCTGGGTGTTGAAGGTACGATAGGTACTCAAAAGAGACACACCCCGGTGTACTCCCAGGAAAACAAGTGCAGACGGCTCCAACTTCTCTTGACGGACGCACTGATCAACACCAAAAAAATGTGTTGCGTCAAATGGCACTAGAGAGAATCCTTGTTCCAATGAGAGGGAGAGAAGAATTGACACAATCCCATGCCCTCCATTTTCTGTCCTGCCATCCACATTTTCTAAGTCTGACAACTAAAGAGACGGTGGACTGAATGCAAGATTTGATTTATTCCCTAGTGCTGAGGATTGGGTCCTTAGGAGATTTTCTCGGACCAAGATTTTGGGTGAAGACTTGACTCTACTCTCGAAATGGCAGTCAACACTAAACTCATATCCTTTAGTTTATATGTACATCAGAGAGAGTCTAGAGAAATAGAGGAATTGGAAGCCTCTTGATTAAGGCCGGGTTGAACTCTAAAATTTTGGATCTCTGAAGCCGAGTCGACTTGATCAGATTGGATCCTGTATTCACATGAACAAGGGGGTTAATCCAACTTAGTCATTCTTTTTGATGCTCGAGGACGAGCATAGTTTAAGTATAGGGGGGTGATGAACCTCAGTTTCATCATCTTTATTTCCCATAATTAACCCCCTTGCTTAGACGTCTGTCAATAAATCCCTGTTAGTGTCTAATAATTAACAGAGTCCTTAATAAATTAAAAACCACAAAAAAATGGCAAAACAAAAATCAGTGGTATTTTTTAGACTTCAAAATACCCTCAAAAATATTTCGGGCCCTTGTTTGATTTCATTTCCAGTTTTGGTCAACATGAAACTTGTAGATCTCGTCAAGATCTACAACTTTCATGTTTTGAGTTTTCTCAAATTCGGCCAATAGGGCCCTCAAAAATAAGGAAAACCTTTTGAATAATCTAATTGGGCCACGTGGCCCATTCTGAGGGCGCCACGTGGCCCGGCCTCTTTGTCTTATCCGCCACCTACCCTGGCCGTTGGATCTCGCTTCAGATCCAACGGCCCCTCTGTGACCACGTGCGCTCATTCTCTAAGCCGTTTGATCTTCATCCGCCTTCAAATCTGTCCGCTCGTTAGCGCCTTAAGCAGGGATCGCCACGTGGCACGTTGACGACCGGTCGATCGCGTCTCAGATGTTGCATCTCAGCCGCTCCTTTCCTTGATGCCCCTCAACCGCTCGATCGGCCTGAGCTCTCCATCATCACCGTTCGCTAGCGCCTCACGCACAGCTTGCCACGTGGCCGCTCCACAGACCCTCCGATCATGCCGCCTCAGATTTGATCACATCCGCTCGCTCGTGCCCAAATACCCACCGTTGGATCACCAGATCCAACGGTCGACCATCATCGTCAACCTCCGATTCCTTCTTCTCTCCCACGATCTCCACTCGCACAGACCTCGCCCCCTTCCCATTTTCACAGCCACTCCCGTGGACCTCTTCCTTTGCCAACCGTTCCACGGTCCTCCCCAGTCATCCCTCTCCCTCGCGCACTCCTCCACGATCCACAAATACGTTCCCAGTCGCCCCATAGCTGACCGCAAACCCACGTCGGCCACCATTATCTCCGCCACTTCTCCCTTCAAATAAGCGTCCACCACAACCCTTCGCCGGTGTCCACCTTTACGTGGGAGGAGGCCCAGCCCTCCTCCGCCTCTCTGTGACAGAGAGGGGCGCGGGGATTGAGCGATGACGACCTCCCTCTCCGGTGATGACCCTCCGTCGTTCTCGGCGGAGCTGCGGCGCTCCGCGACCGCTTGAGCTGCATGGAATGGATAGCCATGTTCAGCGAAGACCCGGGCGTCGATCCCGACGTCCAGCCCAAGCCTCCGCTCCGCCAATCTCCGGTAAGCTTCTCTCCTTCCTCCCTTGTATTTTCTTTCGATTTCTTTTATTTAATCCGGCCTCTCCGGCCATTCCCTCACTCCATTGACCACCTAGTTAACTCCGTTGCACCTCCCCCTTTTTCGCGCACCTTCCACTCACCTTCTCCTTCCTTCAGACCTAAAGTCACCCCCGACCCACCTCCTCCGCCACCCGCGGCGGAGGAGCTTCGAGCTCTCCATCTTCTCCGCCCCATATGAGCTCTCCACCTCACTTCACCTCACGCAAACACGACTATGCTTCGGCTACGCTTTAATAACACTGCAGGTCGTCAATCTGATCAATGGCCGGAGCTTCGCCTGAGCATACTTCGTCACCTCCGCATGCACACTCCGAGCTCCGATGGTCGACGATGGCAGCCCAAGGACCCTCCCCAAGCTCCAAGCTTCACCGACAGAACTTCAGGAGTTTCAGCCGAACATCATCGGAGCCAGGACAGAGCGGCGGAGGAGGAGCTCCTTCGCCGGAGCTCCCAATTCGCCGCCTGCTACGGATGAAGGAGGAGGAGCAGTGGCCGTTGGATGCTCCGTCCCGGAGATCATCCAACGGCTATGATTCAGCCACGCCGACGAATAGATCTCCTCCAGGTGCCGTTGGATGCACATGATCCAAAGGCCCCGAGTCAGCCACGTGTCTTCATCCAGAGCTCCCCCGAGCCTAGCGACCGAGTCTTAGGCTTGGACACTCCCGATCCTCCACCGAGCCTGCACTGTGCCTCGGACCATCCGAGCCTACGCCGAAGCACCTCCGAACCTCTGCCGAGACCGAACCAACTTCCGAGCCTGGAGGGCGCGTGCCTTCTGGGCAAATTGCAGAGGAGCCCTCGAACTGCTCCATATTTGCAAAAAGGTCCCCGCGCGTTTGGGTAAATTACAGGGAAGGTCTCGCGCCTTATTTTTTATTGCATTTCAGTCCTTTCCAGGGACCTTTTTGTAGTTATCTTTTCATGTTTTATTTCAGTTATGCCCTTGCTTTCTTTGTTGAATATCTTGAGCTATGTTTATCCGATTGAGATGATTTCAGTTTCGTTTTAAAGCTAGTTTGATGCTCTTTCTAATGGCATGCTTGATTACTGTTTTGGACACAATGATTTTTGTCATGTATTATTTTATAGAGATGTGTCTATTTGAGCTCAATATGATGCCTTTCTTAATATTATTCATCACATCTGCCTTTTTTTTAAGGAACTCGAAATTGACTCGTATTCACTTTTGCTCATTATTTTCTATCTAGGGCATATCTCCATTGCATCGCATTGCATTTACTTGCATGATAAAAAATGGATTAAAAAAATGCATATTTATTTTAATGCATTGTCTTGTCATGTCATGTCTTGTTGTATCTCTGTTGTTGCTTTGACCTATATACCTCTAACTCAACACTTGATTAAACACACTTAAATCCGATTAATACGAGAGAGGCTCGTGTCCCTGAGTTCGACCTTGGTATCTTGCCAAGTAAAATAAATCTTCGATCACCTCATTTCGATTCATTATGGCATATCTCTAAATGAGGTGATCGTTTTGACGACCCGAAATCGGCCCGACTACGATGATGATTCCATGTGCTAAAAACACATTATTAAAGGGCCGATTTTGCGGTACGTCAATCCCCCTGGAGCTCAGAATCAATCTTGGGCCATCAGGTACACCTTTAGTCAATCTGAGTTTCCTTTATCTTTGAATCTTTCATCGGACCTCCGCCGGCTCTGACCCAGTGGTTGGAGCTCCATCGATCACCCATATCCGCTCCGATAGACTCCCCGTTCCACTGTCGTCTTTCCCCCGCAGCCTGATCACCCTAGACTTGGCTTAGACAACCAAGATAAGGATTGACGCTCCATCTGTCGCATCGCCGGAGCTTCAACCTCTACCCACCATCGCTTCACTTTGATTCCAGCCAATAACCACTGATCGGAGTCTCCCTCTGAGTCGAAGCTTCCGTTTGCAGGTCAGAATGTGCACAGATATGCCCTAGGACGCCTCTCATCCATTTCGCCGGAGCTATCCCAGGTCACCACCACCTTCCCGGAGATCCGACCGGTTGATGCTCCATCCGCCACCACCACCTGTCGCGGAGGAGCGTCACGAGTCGAACCCCTCTTCCTGATCGATCATCAGATGCCCGAAGTGCCACCAGTTCTCTGGCGAACTTCGCCAGGGAGGAGTTCATCCAGGGTCATCCTCTGCCATTGGATCACCATTGCAGTCTAGACTCGATCGCCATCGTCCTTCGCCTGCGCCTTGTTAGGCCGTTAGATCCGACATCTAACGGCCCCGTACTCCACACGTGTGCCCTTTCAGCAGAGCCATTGGATTCGCCAGGTGCCTTCGTCAGGACCGCTCATTTCCAGCCAACCAGCGCCAGCCACCTGTCACCCACGTGAGCCGCAAGCCCAGCCTGGGTAATTTGCTCCCTTTTCCCTGCATTTAGTTTATGTTCGTATTTAGTCTGTAAAATAAATATAGCACTGTGGACTATCTGCACTATTGCCCTTGTTATTTTTATTATTTGCATTTTGGTCCTTCCTTTATGGTTGCACGTGCATCGTCACGTGTCTTTCTGGAAAAATTGCATGTAAGCCCTCTAGTTTAGTGGATGTTATAAAATGAATCTTTAGTTTCTTTATTTACACTTATACCCTTGTGCGTGCTATTTTAGACATGTGCTTGAATTATTGGAAAAATTACAGTTGGAACCCCTGGATTTTGACGCGTGTTAATCTTTGGTCGCTGGAAATTATTTTTCTTGCATATAGGTCCCTGTGTACTGTATGGTTTTGATTGGTTGAAATAAATATCAAACGTTATCCAAACTTCATGAAATTTGGAAACACGGCTCATGCCATGATGTAAAAATTTCTTTGAATTTTTGGACCCTTTTTGTTTCATTTGATATTTTTAAAAATAAGAAAACCTTGAAATTTTCTTCTGTTCAGTTTGAAAAATCAATTAAAAATATTAAAAACCCTCCAAAAATCTAAAAAAATTGTTGTGTGTTTATTTTGATGTGTTTTTGCTTCTGTACAAGTTTCGTTGAATTTGGATTTATAAAAACCCTAAAAATTGAAAAACACATAAAAACTTAGAAAAATCATTAAAAACCGTAAAAATTCAAAAAAACATTTTTTCCCTGTAGTTAGATTTTTTTTACTTTATCATAAAATTGTTGCTTGAATTTTATACTATTTAGGTATTTTTAAATAGCCTTTAGATTCTGGCTGCACAATAGCTTTTATTTTTACACTTGTTTCATTTTTATAAAATCAATTAAAAATATGAAAAATCCAAGAAAATACCAAAAACACTTACATATTTATAGAAACCAAAAACATTTTTATTATATTTTTCTGACCATTTTTGTTGTGTTGAATAATTATTTGTTTGTGCCCTTTTTGACTTCTTTTGCATTTTTCTTAATTTAAAAAATCACAAAATTTTTTTAAAAATATAAAAATCCACCAAAAATATTTTATTTCTTTTTATTTTTAATTCCTGACTACTTCGTAGCCCATGCATTCCGTGCTCCTTGTGTCGACCCCGGTAGCTATACCAAGTAAAATAAAATAGCGAGACCGCTATTTGCCTGATTTGCTTGATTTTTATTATTGGTGGTCTTTCTTTTTCTTGTTGACTTAGCCTCGCGGTTCGGGTCGCAATGACCCTGATCTACACCTTAACCCGATCGCGGGATTTTTGAGTCATCACTCGGTGGAGATACCCCAGACCCCAGCTCCATCGTTCTATCCATCCGACCTTTCGCCAGGCGATCGGAGCCCACGACTCGATGCATAGTGCCTCCCTGGAGGTGCTCGACCCATTGGTAGTCTGATCGACCAGACGGATACGCCCAAATTATCATTCGAAGTTCACCAGAGCCCTGTTCGTCCACCATCCTCCGTTGCCGTTGGATGCGGAGCAACGTTCCAGATTTCATCTGAGCTGTCCAGCGCTGCAGCCTTTCGACCATTGACCTCACGCCATCTGACAGATCTACACCACATGTAGGGAACATTCCATGACCATCAGATTGACTATTGTAGAGGAGCGGGGCCACACGATCGAGCCCCTGCCAGCCGCTGACACCTGCCTCCCACGCGCCTCTCACGTGCCTCCATGGGTATATTGCATCTTCTACCCTGCATTTATTTTCCTTTATGTTTGTAAAATAAAATATACAGTTGTACCATTTTGCATTCCAGCCCTTGTAGTTCTTTGCATTTGCAGTTTAGTCCTTTTTGTTTGGAACCACGAGCCTCGTCACACGCATAGTGGGATATTTGCAACATTAGTCCTGGACTTTTCATGTGTTATTGAATGAATGTATGTTTTTAAGAATTTCATTTTATGCCCCTGTGAGCGTGGATTTATGACATGTGTGCCTTTTATTGGAAGAATTGCACCTTTTACCCTGGGCTTTTTACTACATGTTACTAATTGGTCCCGGAAATTAAATAATTTGCAATTAGGTCCCTATGAGCTACGTGTCTTGTTTTTAATTTAAAAAATAGCAAATTTGCTCCAAAAATTCTGAGATTTTGACACGTAGTCCCCGCTACTGTATAGGAATTTTGTTAATTTTTGTGGCTTGTTTTGATTTCGTTTGATCTTTTCTAAAATTTAAAAACCCTAGAAAGTGTCTCTAGTTGTTTTGAAAAATCTAATAAAAATATTAAAACACCTTCAAAAATTCTAAAAAAAATCATGGTAGCTTATTTTGGCTGTTTTAGTTGAAATGTAATTTTTGTTTCATTCCCATTTACGAAACTCAAACTCCTAAAAATCGAAAAAGATCAAAAACCTTATAAAAATTAGTAAAAATGCATAAAACATCAAAAAAATTAGTTTTCAGTTGTTGTAGGTAACTTTTATTTTACAGTTTCACACATAATTACTGCTAGGATTTTATAGGCATTTTAAGTAATTTTAATTTGCCTTTATATCCAGTCTATACATTGCTTAGTGTTTTTAGCTTCCTTTTTATTTTTAGAAAATTAAATAAAAATCAGAAAAATACCACAAAATTCCTAAGAACATCTAAATAATTTAAAACATAAAAAAAATTATTTTGAAATTTTAAGTCTTTTTGGACCTCTAAATAATTGCTTGAGTGTTGATTTTTTATTTTCCTGTATTCCTTTTCTTATTAAAAATTTATAAAAAAAATTTAAAAAATAAAAAACCACTTAATTCCTTTATTTTCTTGGTTACTTGACTACTTCGTAGACTTGTCATTACATGCTCCTTGTGATCGACCCTGGTAGCTATACCGGGTTAATAAACTAGCAAGACCGCTTGCCTCGTTTTTATTGTTTGATTTATTTAGTTGGTGGTCTGATCTTTTTCCGTTGAGCCTGGTTCGAGTTGTTGAGGTCGCAACGACCTTTGATAACACTTAACCTTAGTTGCTCGGGCTGCTCATCATGCAGGGCGTGGGGCAGCGTTTTGGATGGTACTTCGAGCTGAAGTATCGGTGGTAGAAGAAGAAAGAGAAGAGAAGGTCTTTGGAAGAGGCAGATCAGAGGCCAAAGTAGGCCGAAGGCCTGTGTTCTTTGGGCATTGAGGAAGAGCCATGGTCGCCAATCTGGAGACCCAGTTTCTTTAGTCTGCTAGATCGGAGTTTGCAAAAAGTTTGGGCATGGTAACACCCCGTGGGAAGACTAAATTTGTTTCCTGATGAAGGTGCTCTCTTGGAACGTAAGAAGGTTGGGTCGTCCCGAGGAACGGTTAAGGGTCAAGAGTCTGATTGGCGAAGCTCATGCGGATATAGTGCTTTTGCGAGAAACAAAGATTTCGAGGTCTAGGGAGGAGGTGTGGCGAGGCCTGGTTGGTGGCAATTGTTTCGATTTCGCAGAAGTTAAGGCTCAGGGGACGACAGGTGGGCTACTGATCGAATGGAGGAAAGGTGACTTTGATAAGCTAGCAGAAAAGGTTTCTTCATTCTCACTATCTGTGCGACTGAAGAGGAAGGTGGATGGGGTCTTGTTTACTATGACCAACGTATATGGTCCTACAGGTTCGACGCCGGGATGTTTGGCTATGGATATCGCAGAGGTGGTGGCTGACAGAGATGAAGGTATTTGGTTAGTTGGAGGAGACCTAAATGTTATTTTATTACTAGATGACAGGCCATTGAAACTGGGTGGAAGGGACTCGGGGTTGGAAGATTTCAGGAACCAGATGCATGCCTCAGGACTCGCGATCATTGATGCAGCAGGTTGTGCGTATACTTGGCGGAATGCTTGGTCCAGATCCTAGCTGGATAGATTTCTTATCTCCACGGAGGGAGTAGATCTTTGTCCCCTTTCCCGGGCATGGGCGTTGCCTCGTGCACATTCGGACCACACACCAATCCTCTGGTCTTTTGAAGAACGGAAGCAACCTCGATCCTTTTTCAGATTTGAACAGGCCTAGCTTCTAGAAGAGGGGTTCTAAGAGGAGGTGGTTGCTCGCTGGAGGGGATGGGGAGTATAGGGTTCAGTCGTGGCTCGTTTAGCGGCCAAGATGGCGTTGCTAAAGAACGTCTTAATTAAGTTTGGTCGTGGAGTGAAGGTACGATGGGAGGGAGCGGAGAATTGAGGCACAACATGGAGTAGTTAGACTAGATGGCTTGTAGGATCTGAGGGGATTGGAACCCGATGAGGTGCGGGAACGGGCAGGGCTGCTGGAAGTGATGGTTCTGGAGGACAGGAAGAAGGAAGTGGAATGGAGGTAGAGATCCGGGAAAAAGTGGCTGCGGGAGGGGGACGCGAACAAGAGGTACTTCCATTCAATGGCTTCCGGCAGGAGGAGTAGGAATTATATACAATGCATGGAAGTAAGGGGGAAAGGGTTGTGGGAGATGCAATGGTTGGGTAGGTGCTCAAGGAACATTTTGTGGAAGTGTCGAGGAGAAAGCAAGGTCATGGGTGGGGTTGGGCTAGAGCAGGAGTAAAGTCGGTGTCGGACGAGCATGCGCTTAGACTGGAAGTGCCCTTTACAGAGGAGGAGGTAAAAATGCAGTTTGGGGATTGAATGAAGATGGGGCACCGGGTCCGGACGGCTTCCCGGTGAGGTTTTATAGTGATTTTTGGGACCTGCTGAAGGATGAGGTACTAGATGTAATCAATGAATCCAGAGATGGAAACAGGGGCTTCGAGAAGGTTAATCGGGTGTTGCTATTCCTCCTGCCCAAGAAGGAGAACCCAATTCAGGTGGAAGATTATAGGTCGATCGCATTGTAGAATGCAATATATTTGATAGTTGCGAAAGTGTTGGCGAACAAACTGCGACGGATTCTAGATAGTGTCATTATACAGAATCAATTTGCTTTCATCACTGGATGACAGATGGGCTAGTGATGGCGTCTGAGATCTGCCTACAGTGGCGATAGGAAAAAAGAAGGGGTTGATGTGGAAGATAGACTTTGAAAAAGCTTATGACTGTGTAGACTGCAATTTCTGGTAGGTGTCATTTCGTCGACACGGCTTCATCGATCTTTGGATATCCTGGATGAAGAGAATGCGTAACGACCTCGTCTTATGCTATTATAGTGAATGGAAGGCCGGAATGGGGATTTTTTCATCCTCAGAGAGGTGTGAGACAAGGGTTCCCATAGGCATCGATGCTCTATGTGTTGGTGGTAGACGCCTTAGCAATGATGTTCAAAAGAGCGGTCGATGAGGGGTGGTGCGAAGGCTTCAGAATGGGAGATATCTCGATTCCACTCCTTCAATATGCAGGTGACACAGTGATTTTTCTGGGCGGAACAGAAGAGATGGACAGAAGGGTGAGGCAACTGGTGGAGATCTTCAGCAACATTTCAGGACTCAGGATCAACAGTAATAAGTTAATGGTAATTCAGTTTGGGATGGATGAGGAGGAGAGTAGAAGAAGGTCTGCAATGTTAGGATGCCCATTCAGCGAACTCCCAATTTCCTATCTGCGTTTGCCTCTTGTGACAGGTATACTCGGAAACAAGGAGTGGGAAATAGTCCTTAGGAGATTCGAATAGAGACTCGTGGGTTGGAAGGCGGTTACCCTTTCTAAGGTTGGGAAGTTGATTCTACTGAAGCATGTGCTTTCGGCAATTCCTATCTTCTTTTTCTCAACACGATTAATGCCAACTGGGGTCAGAAAGAAGATGGAGGCAATGATGAGGAACTTTTCTAGTATGATGAGAAGCAACAAAGATTGGGGATACATCTGATTTGATGGGAGAAGCTAAAAGGCAGAAATACGAAGGATGCCTGGGTATTCGGGATGTGAGCTACATGAACAAAGCATGTTGGCAAAATGGGTGGTGCAGATTTGGGGTAATACAGATAGATTGGCTATCAAACTTTTGCATACCATCTACGACGTCAAAGGTTCCATAGAGACAAGAAGAATATTTTTTGAATCTTCCCTTGGGGTTCGTGACATTTTACCATAGCTTAGGTCGGCAATGACACTGAAGGTGTGTACCAGGGTGATTTTTTGTTTTTGGATGGACAACTGGATGGGAGATGGGTTACTATGTAATATGTTCCCAAGACTATTTGCGTTAGCGGTAAGCAAGGAGTGTACCGTAGCGGATGCTTGTGGACCTGGCTCGTGGGTCCTGCTATTCCTATCGGACCTTAAGAACCGAATATTATAGGAGTTGGCTTGATTGCAGTCAGAATTGCTGTCTCCTAGCTGTATATCTATGGTGAGGGATTATTTTTTTTGGCTGGATAGTAGATTTTCTGTAAAGAAGGCATACAATCAGAGGGAGAGAGGATGACCTGGACCAAGACATGAAGACATATATGAAGATAATTTGGGCAAGCAAGATCCCATGTAGAGTGAAAGTCTTCCTGTGTTCCCTCAGAAGAAATAGGATTTGTGACAAGGCCAAAAAGGTGCAGGCTTTTTGGCATTTCAGACACCAGATGTGATAGATGTGGCACACAGACGGAAGATGCGGAACATTTGTTCTTTACATGTCCTTTGTCGGAGCAGGTTTGGAAGGAATTAGGAGCAATGTGGGTCACACACGGTGGCTCGGTTGATTTCTGGAGATCTTTGAGGACTGCTGGAAGTAACTCGACGGACGATTGTGCTCTACCATATGTAGCTCTTTGATCCATTTGGGGGGCAGAAATGATTTAATTTTTAAAAATCAAGGTTCTATTCAGAAAATTTTATCGCTTCTTGTCTTTCACTTTATCAATTCTGGTATACAAGGTAATATATCTCTCTTATTCATTTTAATATATACAACTGAAGTGTGATGAGTCCAGCTCGGGATGTCACCTTTTTTCCTCTAAAAAAACTCCAAACTAAATGAAACTACCTTCATTAAATAGTTAATAAAAGTTTATATACAATTAAAGGTGATTTTGATGACTTTTGAGTTCACATGGAGAAGATACATGTCTGTGAAGATAGGATTTTGGTTTTTTTTTCTGAGCGTCTAAGGCGCATTGTGCTTAATTTTTGCATGAAATAAATTGTATATTACTCTATGTATTTTTATCTACAACTTTCATGTAGAAAGTTTATTTATTTGAGGTATAAATAATAAAGAATAAAACAAGTCCCAAAATGGACTTATTAATGAATAGAAAATTAGGATTTTATTGTATTTTCTGCTCTTATCTCTTCCTACTCTATTCCTTGTTAACCTTATCATCGTGATTCCTAGGTCTTGAGGTTTATGGTTATTCAATACATATGGTATTTCATTTCTTTTTATTTTCTTTATTCTTTTATTTTGGCTTTAAATATAGTGTTTTATACAATCATTACACTATAAAAAATAGATGTTGTTTTATGTGAAATAATGTTATTTACATGCATTTATCTGGGGTTTAAAGGCCAAAACGAAAGAATAAACTTGATGAAATAGAGATATATCAGTATATATAATACTTTATCTATGTATTAAAGTAATTGATTTATTTTGGTTTTTTTAATGGTCTTATTTTATTGTGATTTGTACATATTGTTCAAATAATATTTACACATTTATATAGATAAAAAGATTTTTAAAATATAAAGAATAGATATATTGAATATAATATACATGTATATTATACAATAGGGGTCCAAAACCAAACTTTTACAACTCAACTCCAAATTAAATGAGTCCAACCTCAATAAATAGCTTATTAAATTTTATATACAATTAAAGGTGAGTTTGGTCAATTTTTATAGAGTATGGTGAAGATACAGATCTGCAAGTTTTTATTCTGACTTTTTATTTTGTGTGTCCTGGGTACACTGTGAATTATTTCTCCGTGAAATAAATTTTGTATTTTTCTTTATATTTTTATATATAATATTCATGTAGAGTATCTTATTATTTGAGGTCTAAAAATAATAAAATAAAATAGGTCCCAAAAAGTAATTTATTGGGCAAAATAAATTAGGATTTTATTGTGTTTCTGTACAATTCATCTGTTATATCTTCCCCTACTTTATTCCTGGTCGACCAAGTCATCATAATGATTGGTTCTCAAGGTCTAGGGTCATTCAATACATTTGATATCTCATTTCTTTTTCGTTTCTTCCTTTATTCTTTAATTTTAGAATTAAATACATTAAATATACACTTTCTTTACATTATTTTGTATAATTTATAAAGTATTTTTTTTGACAAATTAATGATATCTACATGCATTTAGCTAGGGATTTAAGGCTAAAATAAAATAATAAAGGTGATGAAATGGAGTTCATCAAGTACCGAGTGATGCAAGCAATCAGAAGTTTAGTCATATAGAATGTATTAATAAAGTAAAATAGCAAATAATACAATCTCAAAATATTAAAATTCATAATATATCAATATAATAGTAAGAATACTTATACACATGCATAAGTTGAAGAAAATTCATCCCTTACTAGAAGTCAGAACTAAGAATACAATAACAAGTACAATTAAAAACAACTATATTATCATAAAATTTTAAATTTAAAAATCTACATTGATTTCATGTACACGATATATACTATATTAACCATTTTATTTGAGAACTTGTTGAGAATCTTGAGATGCCTTGAATAGTTTTGTACAATCTCTTCCATTGTTAGCATACTATTTCTTCCTTGAAGACGAGGGTGATGGGATTCCACAGTTGCCATGTGTCGTTTAATAATATATATTATATATGACTCATGCGTAATATGTTGTATAACATGTTATGTGGCATTGTGATTTGTAGCACACATATGAACCATATGTAACTAACATACACGACTAAAACATATGAGTAACATTCTGATGACCGAAAAGATCCTCTTACAAATCCAGATAAGGTATGAAATTGATCAAGGGTCGTTGCGACCCGGATCTCGAGACTCGATCAATCAAGAAAAATCAGGAACCACCAAAATCAAAGATAAATCGATAAAACACGAATAACGGTCCTCGCTATGTATTTAACCTGGTATAGCGACCAGGGTCGGACACAAGGAGCACGAATTGGCCGATACGACCTACGAAGTAGTCGAAGATGAAAATAAAATAAGAGATATTTTTGGTGGATTTTTAAATGTTTTTAATTTTTTTGTATTTTTAATAATAAGGAAAATATAAAAACATGAGAAAAAAGCACACAATCAACTATTTATAAAACACAACAAATAAATCCAAAATATCAAATAAAATTATTTTTATGTTTTTTTTATATTTTTGAGTGTTTATATTGATTTTCTGAGAAATTTATGCTTTTTAGTTGATTTTATAAAAATCAAAAAGGACAAAAACAGTGAAGTAATGTACAATCAGATTCAAAAGGCTAATTAAAAATAACTAATTAGCCTATAAAAATCTGAGGGCAATTTTTATGAAAACTAAATACAAAAATTAAGCTACAGATAAAGAGTTTGCATTTTTTTATTTTTATAGAATTTTTAATGATTTTTATAATATTTTTATGGTTTTTTATTTTTTATCGGTTTTATAGATCCAAATGAACCAAAAATTGGATGAAGCTGGAAATCAACAAAACAAACAAACGCTAATTTTTTTAGAATTTTTCGAGGTCTTTTTATATTTTTAGTTGATTTTCTATTTTAGACAGTAGCAAAAATGATGGTTTTTGATTTTTTAAAAATAATAAAAAGCAATAAAAATGTCCCAAAAATTTAGTCAAATTATTACACAGTGGCAGGAGCCACGTATCCAAATTTCACTGGATTTGGGTTTGATTTGATATTTTATTCAATACAAACAAGGGCTACAGCACATAGGGACCTAGATGTAAAAAAAATAAAGTTTCAGGGCTGAAAAGATAACACGTGAGGAAACTACAGGGGTACTAGCGCAAAATTCACATGAAATCCGCACATGTTCATAAACAGCATGCATAGGGGTATAAGTGCAATTTTAAAAACTTAACTTTCAATCCAGAACACCCACAAACTACAACCCAAACAATGCAAATATACCAGACATCACGTGCCTAGCACGTGGTTCACATTCACAGGGACCAAAATACAATTCTAATAAATAAACATGCAAATTGTAACACCATAGAACAACAGGATCAGAGTTGCAAAATGTCCAAAAATCACGTGTCGAAGCACGTGTTCACCACAAGCAGGGACTAAAATGCAAATAAACAAAAATGGAGGTCCAAACATGCAAATAACCCAAGAGTGCAAACTTATTTGAAAGATAAAATAAAAACTAATTAAAACTACAGGGGTATGGGCGCAATTACCTAGCCGAGGCACGTGAGGGTGCATGTGAGTGCCAGGTGTCGATCTGCAGCAGGCGGTGGATGGATGGTCCTGATGACGCCCTCTGGAAGATCTGACGGTGCTGGTGTAGAGGCGAACGTGGGACGCACGTGGCCGTCAGATCGTGGATCTAACGGTCTGATAGGAGCAGGCTAGGTGCGGCTGGGATCAGACCTGGCGCAGAGGGTCGATCCGACGGCTACGAAAGGATGAGGAAGAACTCCTCCTGGGCGAGCTTCCCCGACGATCCGAAGACGATCCAGATGGCCGATGGATGATCGGAGAGGTGGATCTTCCTCGCAATGGCGCTCCGCGTCGGGTGGTGGCCTCCAATGAAGGCTCCAATGGTCGGATCCTCCGGCGAGTGAGGAGCAACCTGGAACAGCTCCGACGAAGGTTGGAAGTGGCAGCCAAGGGGGGTACCTGCGGTTAGTGACCTGCAAAACAAGGCTCCTACTCGGAGGGATGCTCCGGCAGGGGTTATTGGCAAAAAGAAGAAGCGAGGCGGCGTGGATGGGCTATGGTGTGTTCCAGCGAACGTGATAGATGGAACCCAACTCGATCTGGGCTTAGATGGCCTGGCTCGAGGTGATCAGGTCACGTAGGGAAGGTGGTGATGAGTCGCGGGATCGATCGATACGAATAAGAAGGACGGGCGGAGCTCCGGCCACTAGGGTAGAGCTGGCGGAGCTGGAAGGTGAAAATCGGAAATGGACTATGCTAAAGAAGCTAAAGGGTCTACCTGATGATCGTGGTCGGCTGGGTAGGAGACGCTGGTTCTCCGGTGATCATCACCTCGATGGAGCGTCGCCTCTAGAGGCTTGAGCTTTGCCTGCGACGGAGCACGACGACGAGGGTCGCGGGACCTGGGCTACGCACCTCAAAACCTCACTCAAACACTCGCACTCACTCGCTGTCACTCAAGGAATACGGTGGAGGTCCTGGGAGACGAAGGCGAGTTCCAAAGGTAGCGGAAATGGCAGAGGGAGATTACGCTATATACTGGTGAAGATCCGACAAAGATGGAGTCGGCAGGGCATGCTGATGCATGGATCCCTAGGACGATCCCCGGGCGTGGATCAGTGAGGAATCAAGGTTAATCGGAGCCCAGGGTTTAGGGAAATGGGTGGCAGATATGATCATGAAAAATGGGAGAAATCGAGTCTTTGGTATATATTCGCGCAAAGTGGTCTAGGGGGGGCAGTTGACTGGGGGTCAACGTTCCCCGTGGACCAATCAGGAGCCGCCACGTAATAATTATTTGGAAATTAAATTAAAAATAGTAAATGGCTTTATTTCAAAATATTTACAAAATGAAAAATGTTTATTTATTTTCAAGGAATTTTTAGTGATATTTATTTATTTTTTTGAAAAAATAAATAATGTTTTTTCATTATATTATTATTATATATATAGGTATGTATACCTATGTATTTTTGGATTTTATTTTTAATATTTTATTTGTGTATATTTATTCCAATTTTATATTTTATTTATTTACGCCATAAAATATGGAATATGAAATGATTTTTATTGGATTTTTATTATTTATTTACAAGAGGAAAATAAATAGGTCTTTTATTTATATATACATGGTATATTTACAATGATGAGAGAGAGTATTTATTTTTATTTTATTTTATTTTTCCCATTTTTATTTTATTTTTATAAGTATATAAAAAATAGTAAAACCCCACTTTTATTTTTGTTTTATTTTAATAAAATAAAATATGTACATGAAGGAGCATTTTTATGGTGAATGGCCCTATCTCTCTCTACTTGGGTTCTTTTGCGGTCAGGCCACTGCTTGGCCCTCCCTTGGGTTCGGGTCACTCGATATTTATTCTAAATATCTCTTTTTTTCTTTGTCTCTTTATTCTTTTATTTTTGCATAAAAACATGCTAATTATTAATATTTACACAATGCTTGCATTTTGGTAATTTATTCTATTTACACATATCTACATGGTGTTTTGCAAAGGTTTTGTGGCTAAAATAAAAGAATAAAGAGTTATGAATGGGGATTCATCACCCCCTATACTTAACTTTGCTAGTCCCTTAGCAAACACTTATTGGAAAAAGAAGTGAAAAAGAGAAGAAAAAGAAAAAGAAGGGGAAAATGAATGAATCAATGCTGAATATTAAACTTGCCTTCATTAAATTGGAGTATGGAGCACGATCAGATCTTTGGATTATTAATGTGTCGGAACCTTATTTGGACTTAGGTTTAAAACTCAACAGCCTCTAAGTTCCACTAATATATAGTCAAGACTCCTCAATAATCCAGATCAGAACAAGTCTACATACACAAACTTTGAAGACCATGAATCTTTCCTTGTTCAGTATAAGTGAGGTATAGCTCTCCATCTCAGAAGTAGCAAAATGACAACCCTTCCCAACAAGGTAACTCTATGACCCTAGTCTGGCCACTCTTTCCTCGAGGACTGGGGTATTCCCTTCTAAGTTCAAGTTCAACCGGCTCAAGAAGAGGGGGAAGAAGAGAATGGACCATGGCCAGTGTAGCCCTGTATCCCAGGGAGCTAAACCAGTATAGCTAAGTCTCCCTGCTGCAAGCTTCATAAGATGGAACATGAGTCTCAAGCTTTGCTTATTGCACTATATACACTCCGGTGGGATTATCATTTTCTCTCAGACCCACCACTTTTTTTGAGTTATTCTTTTCTTTTTGCATTTTTTATGTGCATATATACAACATATCTACAAAGTGCAGCATATATACATAAGGAGTTTTTCCTCTTGAGCCAGTAGACTATCCCTCTTTTGAAGCATTATTGCAACCTACAACTCATGTCGTTAGACCTCATGGCAACCAGACCAAGTTGAGACGCACTTCATTCGCTATAAGAAGAAGAGAGGTTCCGCCTAGAAGTACTACCCTCATATGCTACCCCAAGTCAAGGAAGACTGCCTCCTCACCACCTCATCCATAGAGAGCTCGGTGTAAAGTGCGGATCCAAGTCAAGTCATTGTCTATATGAGCCATGTATGTGTTGTTAAGTGCTCTACTTAGGCTCATCGAGATGACATATGATCATACCCTAGTGGACTCAAAGAACTAAGTCACCATGGAACTGAAAAGTCTCAACCCTAATCCCTATAAGGTTCCTCTTATAATTAGGTGGATTAAGATCTTAACCAAGCTCCATTTTCCAATTTAATTCCAGGCTAGTTTAAATGTCAACCATGATCCAGGAAAAACTATACAATTATTTACAAAGATGCTATTTACAAACTATTTACACACGTGCAAAATTTTTGAAAAATATTTTGAAAACATGGATGTATGCATGAATACAAGTTTTGCAAAATATTTACACAAATTTACACAAGGTTTTTGCAAACTTTTGTTTTTCAAAACATTTTACAAAAGCTTTGTACTATATACATAATGCTGATATCAAAATATTTACAAGCTATTTACACAAAATATTTTACAAACATTTTTACAAAAATAATTTGTACAACTAGTTGTGCATGTGCAATAAAAGAATTTTTATTTACAAGGAAAAAAATTAATTTTTATGGATTTTTGGGTTTAGCCATTTTTATTTATTACACACTCACACAAAGTACGAGTTATGGCAAAAGTATATATGGAATATATACACCCCCCCTATACTTAGCTCGAACGATGTGCTCAGAGTCAAGAGCGATGAAGAAGACATAACTCGTGCTTAGTATAGGGAAGTGAAACGGAAGGCTATATACAAAGACGAATGAAAGAATAGAAATGCAAGAAGATCTCGGGGTTTCCCCCTATACTTAGGATCAAATAATCCTAAGTATAGCAGGTTGTACATAAAGGGGAATCCGAGTGAGAATGTACATGGTCTACCTCCCCTATACTTAGGGTAAAATATCCTTAAGTATAGGCAGCAAAATAGAGGTAGAAATGAATTAAAAGAAACTCAAAAGTCTCACACCCCCTATACTTAGGGTAAAGTGCACCCTAAGTATAGCAACGTCGAAGATGTAAATGGGGTGTTGGACTGAAGAATAGTGTGATATGGACAACTGGATCTATACAAGTCGGGAGAACAGTGATAATCAGGCGTGAGATGCAATAGATGTGAGTCAAGAGACCACATCTCACGTAAAATGAATCGGGGCAACGTCAACGACCAGCGGCTCGTGATCTAGATATGGCTTGAGTCGCTTCCCGTTAACACGAAAGGTACTCTCAGAAGACATCTCAGATATATCAATACTCCTGTTGTCGTATACCTTTCTACCCAAGTAGGGTCCCTTCCATTTGCTCTGTAGCTTCCTTGGGAATAATCTCAACCTGGCATCGAACAACCATACTCGTTGTCCTGGCTCAAACTTCTTGTGGCTGATATGAGAATCATGCCACTCCTTCACTCTCTCCTTATACTGTAGGCTGCTCGAAAAGGCTGCATCACGAAGCTCCTCCAGGGATGCTAACTCTTCCCTCCTCTGGTGTCCTACACTCACTGGATCCATGATGATGTCTGTAACTGCCCAGAGTGACCTATGTCTAAGCTCAACAGGTAAATGGCATGGCTTGCCATAAACGAGGCGAAAGGGAGACGTACCCAACAGTGTCTTGAAGGGCATCCGATATGCCCACAAGACCAAGCACAAAAGCTTTGACCAATCCTTTCAGTCATGGCGGACGACCTTCTGCAAGATAGTCTTAATCTCCCTGTTCGACACTTCAGCAAGACCATTGGTCTGAGGATGGTATGGTGTGGCTACTCGTGTACTCCGAACCGTGAAATGATATTCTTCCTCAAAAATCTGCAAACAGTCCTAGCATCTGCGGTTCGGGCGGGGATGGCCTCAACCCAACGACTAACATAATCAACGGCCAACAGAATGTACTCAAATACCTGACTCCTAGGGAATGGACCCATGAAATCGATGCCCCATGCATCAAAAACCTCACATAATTGAATGGGCTACATCGGCATCATATCACGCTGTCCACAAGTGCCCATCCTTTGACATTCAGTACACCTATTCACGAACTCATCAGAGTCCTTGAAGAGGGTAGGCCACCATAGGCCGGATTGGAGCACTTTTTGTGCCGTTCTCCTCCCAGAGTGATGTCCTCCTGCCTCAAGCTTGTGGCAGTAAGTGAGGATGTTGTGGTGCTCATCCTGAGGAATGCACCTACACTAGTTGCTATCCCCTCCTTCATGATAAAGGACAGGATCCTCCCAATGGTAGAACGTGGCCTTCGCAAGGAAGGTCTCAAATCTCTGCCTGGTCCAATCCTGTGGGACTTTCTTGGCAACAAGAAAGTTCACAATATCGGCATACCACGGGAGAGAGGCTATAGCAAGGATTGCCTCATCTGGGAAGGTCTCACAAATAGGCTCAATCTGCTCGGAATCCTCAAGATACTCCAATCGGGAGAGATGATCCGCCACCACATTCTTGACTCCGGGCTTGTCCTTAATCTCTATATCAAACTCCTGTAGTAGAAGGATCCATCTGGTCAATCTGGCTTTGGCATCCTTCTTTGTCATGAAGTATCGAATGGCGGTATGATCAGTGAAGATCACTCTAGATCCAATGATGTATGATCTGAACTTATCTAGGGCAAACACTACGGCTAGCATCTCCTTCTCAGTGACTGTGTAGTTCCTTTGACCTGCATCCAAAGTCCGGCTAGCATAGTGAATAAAAAAGGGGACTCCATCCCTCCTCTATCCCAGCACGACCCCTACGGCAAAAACGGAGGCATCCGTTATGATCTCGAATGGGAGAGACCAATCAGGCGGTTGCAGGATAGGAGCCTCGACAACTAGACTCTTGAGAGTCTCAAATGATGCTAGACACTTATCATCCACAATGAACTCGGTGTCATTCGTCAGCAGATCAGTCAACGGTCGGGCAATCCGGCTGAAATCATGAATGAATAGTCGGTAGAAACCAACGTGCCCCAGAAAAGACCATAACTGCCGCAAGTTGGACGGTGGACTTAGTTTCCTAATGATATCCAACTTGGCCGGATCAACCTCCATGCCCCTATTGGAGATGATATGGCCAAGCACCGTCCCTTGAGTCATCATGAAGTGACTCTTCTCCCAAGAAAGCACCAGGTGCACCTCAATACATCGCTGGAGGACGCGGTCTAGGCAGTCAAGACAGGAATCGAATCCGTTGCCATAGACTGAAAAGTCGTCCATGAAGACCTCCAAGCACTCCCCTACCATGTCCGAAAAGATGGTCAACATGCACCTCTGGAATGTCGCCGGAGTGTTGCACAATCCAAAGGACATCCGTCTGAAAGCATATGTCCCGAAGGGACAGGTAAAGGTAGTCTTGTCCTGGTCCTGTAGCGCAATCGCCACCTGGTTGTATCCAGAGTACCCATCCAAGAAACAGTAATGGCTCTTCCCTTCCAGTCTCTCAATGATCTGATCAATAAAGGGCAGAGGGAAATGATCCTTCTTGGTGGCCTGGTTGAGTCGTCTGTAATCCATGCAGACCCGCCAAGAAGTGGGTACCCGGGTAGCAATCTCCTCTCCAGACTCGCTAACAACTGTAGTGATGCTTGTCTTCTTGGGAACCACATGCAACAGACTGACCCACTTGGAGTCGGAGATGGGGTAGATAAAATCGACGCTCCACCATTTCGAGATCTCCTTCATGACAACATCTCAAAGGTTCGTGTTCAGCCGCCGCTGGAACTCACGCGACGGCTTTGCGTCCTCCTCGAGATAGATTTGGTGGGAGCACAGGGCCGGACTTATCCCCTGGAGATCGGCTACACTCCATCCTATCGCCTTGCGGTTCTTTTCAAGAACCCCCATCAGATGGGATTCCTTCTCTCCAGTCAAATCTGCTGAGATAATGACTGGGTACATCTCATGCTCGCCCGCAAGGAACCTATACTTCAACAATGAAGGATGCAGCTTCAGCTCTGGACAACATTGTGCTGGTGGATCTGGCCTCTGAAAGGTCTGAATGAAGGTGGCGAAATCTGTATGGGAGAATGGAAACTCTCTCTCGCAATCTGAATCAGGCGAAGGCTGCTCTGCTAGTGTATCTCTGCTCGGTGTGGAATCAGCCTCCTCCCTAGTTGTCGGCTTTGTGGAAGTCAGACACGGTATCAAGTCATCAAACTCAGCCCAGTCAAAATCTGACTCCGATGGATCTGTATCAATCTCACAATCAAAATCTGCCTCGCGATCAGGGACCGGCTCTACTGCCTATGATGTATCCTGGACCAGGGGTGCGCTATCCAAGCTCTCCTCTGTTGTCAACTATGCATCAGCAAACTCTGAAGGTGAGAGGATGGCCTGTGCTACTGGGTCTGCCCAAACTGCCTCATCATATGTGATCACAAAGTCGCACTCATGGTAGATGTCTCTCCCTGCATCTGTCATCTGCTCTGAATCTGAAGTCTGCTCGGAGCAAGCTGAATCTCGCGCTCTAGTCTCCTCGATCGTCTCCATTTGTACACTCTCGCCCTCGACGCAAAAGTATACCTTCCCGCTATCATGATCGGATATCGCCTTGGCTGTGTCAAAGAACAGACGTCCTAATATGATGGGGGTATCAGTCACGGACTCAGGGATCTCCATGTCCAACACAACGAAGTCCACGGGGAATTTCAGGCCCTGAATCGTGATGACAACGTCCTTCAGCAACCCATCCGGCCTCTTGACAGATCGATCAGCAAACTGAAGGACCGTCGTGCTCTGTCGTAGAGGACCCAACTCAAAGCGGTCGAGTGGGGCTGCCGGAAGTAGGTTGATCGAAGACCCGCTATCTAATAGAGTACGATCGAACCTCTGCTCCTGAATATGGCATCTGACATATGGGGCTCCTGCATATGGCCTCTTGGCTGGCAGACGATTCTGAATCATGAAGCACGTGGCACGAGTGAGCACATGGATCTCTGACTGGTGGTTCCTCCTCTTCCTCCTGACAATGGTCCTGTCTCTGAGTGATATCTGGAGTAGAGGTATGTGCTCCAAGGCCTCCTGCATAGTTAGTTGTATGTGGAATCGATCGATCATCTGCTGGCTGAACTCTATCTGATGGTTCTTTTTGAGATTTTCTTTTTTCTACCCCTTAGCCAAATGGAGTGCTCTGGGAAAGGGGACTACAGGGTCCTTCTCAGATGAAGGACTAGGAGAGGGTTTGGGCTGCTCAAGCACGGCAGAATCCACGCATAAATCATCAATCACCACAGGTGGATCAGAATAAAAGAAACCCTTTCCTTTATTCACAGAAACATCGTGAGGTACATGAACAGATGGAAAAATAACAGGACTAGCAGTAGAAGTGTTGGTGGCCTCAGCACCACCCTCGGCATCTGGTTGTGCGGCATCAATACCGCACTCTGGCTCGGCATCACGTCTGGTGGCATCAGTACCACCTCCTCTATCAGGTGAAATGACAGCCTCAGTACCGTTGGCTGGATCAGCATCCGCGGTGGCGTCAGTACCACCGTCATCATATCTGGCGGCCTCAGCATCGCTCCTCTCCCCTCCTGGCGAAGTGGCATCGAGTCGTCGCTCAGACGAGGCGCCTCCTGCTGGCATCCTACCGCTCCTAAGTGTAACAAAATCAGCATCAGATATGTATGCAGACATATCACCAAGTGAAGCACTAGGAGTGGTAATCTCAGTGAACTCTACCTGCTCATATTTCCTCTTCAGACTGTTGGGGTTCGGCTCAATCTGGGCAGGGATGGCAGCCTTCCCTCTCACAATCTCCCTCATCTCCTGACGGAACTCGTACATCTCCCGTCGAAAGGTAGCCTGCTGCTCGGACATGAGGCATGCTAGATCATCCAAGGCGGGGTTCTAATAGGTCGGCCCATGAGAACCTGACGGGTAGCCTCGCTGGTAGTGATGCTGTTGCTGCTGGTGAGGGTGAAAGGGGTACTGCTGATGATGATACTGCTGCTGATGAGGCTTCTCTCGCCTCCAAGATTGTCCCTGGTGATAGGGACGAGGACCATACTGCTGGTATGGGGGTGACTGCTGTTGCTGCTGCTGGACTGGGGGCTGCTGCTGCTAGTGCTGCTCACGCTGCTGGCCGTACTGGCCTCCCTGGGCTGGAGGCTGCTGCTGGGAACTGCCGGCCGACCAGCGGAATCCGAGATGGTCTCGTCGGATACCGGGCTGGGGTCGGTCATACCAAATCCCATTGACATCCATCAACGGCTCCTGCTCGTACGAAGGTGGGGGGAGTACTGCTAGAGGATGATCTGGCTAGTAAACCACCATCTGTGTGTCCTGAGATGGTGGTGACTGGTAAAGCTGTTGCGGCTGCTAGTATGACTCCACCTGGACATGGTGAACCTGTCGAGGCTAACTAGAGTACCGGGACGAGCTACCGCTGCTGTTGGGATCTCCTCGTAACCTGAGACAGGGCTGAGAAGCCGTTTGTGCCTCCTAGAGACATATGATCTATGCCTTCAGGTCACTCAGCGTCTGTGCCATCTGATCAATCTGCGTCATGCCTTGGCACTGCTTTTTCTCTATCAGCTCGATCCGGTCCAGCTTCTCGCTGATGATGCCCATGTCTGCGACTGTGGACTCGGCCTGTGCGGCTGTCGCGGACGAAGTGGAAGGACCGGCATCGACCCGTGCTATCCTCTGAAACTGCACGGTCTGTGGTTGTGGGCGTCCCCGGGTGTAGAGTCGGGTATGGGATATCACTGTATAGTTCTCGGCCATCTCCTTATAGATGGCCCAGGCATGATCCTCATCCCTGGCGAAGTAGTATCCGCCACAAGAAGCGTTCACCAGGCCCTGCAACTCTGGTGTCAACCCGCAGAAGAAGCTCTTAACTAGGTTCGGCTTCGAAATGTGGTGGTGCGGGCATCTGTCTGTAAGCTCTTTGAACCTCTCCCATGCCTCATGAAACTGCTCATTGGGGAGCATGGAGAAGTTGTTGATCAAGGCCCTTGCTGCATTGGCCCACCCGAGTGGATAGTACTTGTTCAAGTACTCAGTGCGGAGCTGCTCCCAGGTATGGACAAACCTCCCCAAGTGCTTTAGCCAGTTGGCTGCTCTATCGACCAGTGAGAAGGGGAAGGCAATCATCCTAATAGTGTCCTCGTCCACCTGCCGATCGTGGACGGTGCTGCAGATCATATCGAATTCCTGGAGGTGGAGATGGGGATCCTCAGTCACGAGCCCGTGGAATCAAGGTAGAAGCTGAATGGTCTGTAGGGGAAACTTGAAGTTCCCCACGATCGCCAGAAGAACTATCCACCGGTGGGTCAGCATCGATCCGGGGTTGTGCAACTCTCACATCGGTCTGGCTCCTGCTGCTGCTGCTGCCGGCTGGGCTGGCTCATTGGGCTGATCGGGTATCTCTGGCCCGTCTCCTGCGGCTCTATGCTACTCGTGGTCGGCTCTCATCCGCTCCATCTCTCTCCTCATCTCAATCATGAAAGCCCCCTGATCCCTAATCTGCTGCTGCATCATCTCGAGGGAGGCTATTAAGGGGTTGTTGATCGCACCCTGGTCCAGAACGTAAGTCTGCTCTGCTTGGGGACCTCCAGTGCGGTCATCGCTGCTGCCGCCCATGGTCTCTGCAAAGGCAAAAGACCCAAACTCAGGTGCCGATAAATCAACCATCTGCTATCTCTCATCTGGCACTGGTATCTCTGGACTAGTAGAAGGGTGGTCAAGGGGGAACAGGGCAGAATCGAACTCGGGTTCGGAGAGCGGGTCTCGGCTCTCACGAACCAACCTAGATGAATGGGCTGGAGTGCTAAAAAGTGGTGCAACCAGAGGCTACTTAAGAGACCTCCTGCCCATCATCCTGATCTGGCAAGTCGGGCGGATGAGATTTGGAAACACACAAGATGAGCAAACAAAACCCCAGGTTCACCTACTCAACACAGAGCTAAAGACCGTAAGGCTTCGGTCAATTTATCTTGTCAATTTTTATTTAGGTGATCATGTCAGAATATCAGAGTGATTACGTGTGCTGATAGGAATCCAACGCCCCCAAGAGACTGTTCCGATCCTGAACTAGATCTTTCCCAACCAGTACAAGCCGCGAACCGTTTATCGGCTACCCGATCAGCTCACTCTGTTAAGGATATCGCGGCCCGCTTTACCGGAGACCGGAGCGATCCTCACTGGAGAATGACTAGCCCAGAAGCAGTAATCTGAAAGGGGGGGTCAGATGTGGCTCTAGCCTACTGTACGGGTCACTCTCTCGCTCATCCAAACCAGACAATGAGGGGATTGCTCTCTCCAAGACAAATTTTTATGTGAGGTGTCTTTTTAGGGTCAAGTGTGTTTAGCAGTCCCAATTTTATAGTTTTTCTTTTTAGGTGTTTTTCAAGCAAACAAACACCTAACGAATTTTTCCGGTTCTCCTGATTATTTTAAGTCCAGAAAATAAGGGGAGAAGATGAAAAACCCGATGCGCAATAAAATCAATGATGCATGCTGAGTAAGAAAGGCATACCTGGCCCCAACACTCTACATGCAGGGTGATCCACGCATAAAATAAAGACTGAAAATAAACTACCTTTATGATGCACGAGGAAATCGGCCTTAACGAAGAAATTTCTACACTGAGAGAACCGATGACTAACGGGTCAACAGGAGGGGTCGGTGTCCGGTCTCGGATGCCGATCGGTGCCCACCACAACGAGTCCTGCCAGCGATGTATACGACCTCTAGCGGTGCCTGACCCCTCGGGTGATCAGGCTAGCCTTTTCTTTATTAATTTTTAATTAGGTCCAAATTACGATCTAATAGGCACAGGCAGATAATTAGGTATTTGGATCCTAATCAATTACGGCGCAATCAGAGAAAATCCTAAGCTAAGGCCAAAACCGCGTAAATTAGACAAGCAATTAAAAATAATATAAAATCAAGAAAACAAAAACCGGTGAAAAATGCGGCGAGGTCCCCCGAGCATACCGGTGCTCGGCGAAACGGACCCCGGTAGTCACCGATCAAGTCAAAGTCCCAGTACCTGTATTATTACAAGTAACCAATAGTCTGAAAGTAAACTAACTATCCTAAGCTAATCTACTACGCCAGCGTCCCTGCTCACCTCCTCGCTCTCTCCTGTGGCTCCGTGCAGAAGGGAGCCGCCTCTGAATCCCGCGGTTGCGTCGGCTCTTTGAGAAAAGCTGCCTCAATCCGTGAGCCCTCGCAAGAAAACAAACAGAGGTGTCAAACACATATTATTATAAAAATAAGCAAGACAAAATAAAATAAGACAAACTATATGCAAAAATAGAAATAAACACACAAAATAAAAACAAACAGAAACAAAATAAAATAAAAATAAAAAGAAAACAGAAAAAATCAAGAAGTCACGAAAAGCTGCTGGCGAACAAAAAGCCGCGGAAAAAGCCGTTAAAAACAAAACTGAACAAAAATGAAAACAAAGACTACTAAGTTGTGCTCCTCGGTACGCTCCATTCTGATTACCGAAAAGATCCTCTCACAGATCCGGATAAGGTATGAAATCGATCAAGGGTCGTTGCGAACCAGATCTCGAGACTCGGTCAATCAAGAAAAATCAGGAACCACCAAAATCAAAGATAAATCGATAAAACACGAGTAGTGGTCCTCTCTATTTATTTAACATGGTATAGCGATCAGGGTCGGACACAAGGAGCACGAATTGGCCGATATGGCCTACGAAGTAGTCGAAGATGAAAATAAAATAAGAGATATTTTTGGTGGATTTTTAAATGTTTTTAAATTTTTTTGTATTTTTAATAATAAGGAAAATATAAAAATAAAAGAAAAAAAGCACACAATCAACTATTTATAAAACACAACAAATAAAGACAAAAAATCAAATAAATTTTTTTTTATGTTTTTTATATTTCTAAGTGTTTTTATTGATTTTCTGAGAAATTTATGCTTTTTAGTTGATTTTATAAAAATCAAAAAGGACAAAAATAGTGAAGTACTGTACAATCAGATTTGAAAGGCTAATTAAAAATAACTAATTAGCCTATAAAAATCTAAGGGTAATTTTTATGAAAACTAAATACAAAAACTAAGCTACAGAAAAAGAGTTTGCATTTTTTGATTTTTATAGAATTTTTAATGGTTTTTATAAGATTTTTAGGGTTTGTGTTTTATAGATCCAAATGAGCCAAAAATTGGATAGAAGTTGGAAATCAACAAAACAAACGAACACTATTTTTTTTAGAATTTTTCGAGGTCTTTTTATATTTGTAGTTGATTTTCTATTTTAGATAGTAGCAGAAATGATAATTTTTTATTTTTTAAAAATAATAAAAAGCAATAAAAATGTCCCAAAAATTTAGTGAATTTTTACATAGTGGCAGGAGCCACGTGTCCAAATTTCATTGGATTTGGGTTTGATTTGATATTTTATTCAATACAAACAAGGGCTACAGCACACAGGGACACATATGTAATAAAAATAAAGTTTCAGGGCTGAAAAGATAACACGTGAGGAAACTACAGGGGTACCAGAGTAAAATTCACATGAAATTCGCACATGTTCATAAACCCCACGCACAGGGGTATAAGTGCAATTTTAAAAACTTAACTTTCAACCCAGAACACCCACAAACCATAGCCTAAACAATGCAAATATCCCAGATATCACGTGCCTAGCACATGGTTCACATTCACAGGGACCAAAATGCAATTCTAATAAATAAACATGCAAGTTGTAACACCATAGAACTACATGATCAGAGTTGCAAAATGTCCGAAAATCACGTGTCGAAGCATAAAATGCAAATAAACAAAACTGGAGGTCCAAACATGCAAATAACCCAAGAGTGCAAACTTATTTGAAAGACTAAATAAAAACTAACTAAAACTGCAGGGGTATGGGTGCAATTATCCAGCCGAGGCACGTGAGGGTGCAGGTGAGTGCCTGGTGTCGATCTGCGGTTGGCGGTGGATGGATGGTCCTGATGACGTCCTCTGGAAGATCTGACGGTGCTGGTGCGGAGGCGAACGTGGGACGCACGTGGTCGTCAGATCGTGGATCTAACGGCCTGACAGGAGCAGGCTACGTGCGGTTGGGATCAGACCTGGCGTAGAGGGTCGATCCGACGGCTACGAAAGGATGAGGAAGAACTCCTCCTGGTCGAGCTTCCCCGACGATCCAGACGACCGATGGATGATCGGAGAGGTGGGTCTTCCTCGCAATGGCGCTCCGCGTCGGGTGGTGGCCTCCGATGAAGGCTCCAACGGTCGAATCCTCCGGTGAGGGAGGAGAAACCTGGAGCAGTTCCGACGAAGGGTGGAAATGGCAGCCAAGGAGGGTACCTGCAGTTATTAACCTTCAAAACAAGGCTCCTGCTCGGAGGGATGCTCCGACGAGGGTTATTAGCAAATAGAAGAAGCGAGGCAGTGTGGATGGGCTATGGGGGGTTCCGACGAACGTGATAGATGGAACCCAACTCGATCTGGGCTTAGTTGGCCCAGCTTGAGGTGATCAGGTCGCGTAGGGAAGGTGGCGATGAGTCGGGGGATCGATCGATACGGATAAGATGGACGGGCGGAGCTCCGGGTACTAGGGCAGAGCTGGAGGCACTGGAAGGTGAAAATCGGAAATGGACTATGCTAAAGAAGCTAAAGGGTCTACTTGATGATCGTGGTCGACTGGGTAGGAGATGCTGGTTCTCCAGTGATCGTCGCCTCGATGGAGCGTCGCCTCCAGAGGCTCGAGCTACGCCTGCGGCGGAGCACGACGACCCTACGCACCTCAAAACCTCACTCAAACACTCGCACTCACTCGCTGTCACTCAAGGAATAAGGTGGAGGTCCTGGGAGACGAAGGCGAGAGCTAAAGGTGACGGAAATGGCGGAGGGAGATGACGCTATATACTGGTGAAGATCCGGCAAAGATGGAGTCAGGCAGGGCATGCTGATGCACGGATCCCTAAGATGATCCCCGGGCGTGGATTAGTGAGGAATCAAGGTTAATCGGAGCCCGGGGTTTTGGAAAATGGGTGGCGGATCTGATCATGAAAAATGGGAGAAATCGGGTCTTTGGTACAGATCCGCGCAAAGTGGTCCAGGGGGGCAGTTGACCGGGGGTCAACGTTCCCCGTGGACCAATCAGGAGCCGCCATGTAATAATTATTTGGAAATTAAATTGAAAATAGTAAATGGCTTTATTTCAAAATATTTACAAAATGAAAAATGTTTATTTATTTTCAAAGAATTTTTTAGTAATGTTTATTTATTTTTTTAAAAAAGTAAATAATGTATTTACATTATATTATTATATATATAGGTATGTATACCTATGTATTTTTGGATTTTACTTTAATCTTTATATATGTACATTTATTCCAATTTTATATTTTATTTATTTACACCATAAAATATGGAATATGAATTGATTTTTATTGGATTTTTATTATTTATTTACAAGAGGAAAATAAATAGGTCTTTTATTTATATATACATGGTATATTTACACTGATGAGAGAGAAAGTATTTATTTTTATTTTTCTTTTATTTTTCTCATTTTTATTTTATTTTTATAAGTATATACAAAATAGTAAAAACCCACTTTTACTTTTGTTTTATTTTAATAAAATAAAATATGTACATGAAGGAGCATTTTTATGGTGAATGGCCCTATCTCTCTCTACTTGGGTTCTTTTGCGGTCAGGCCACTGCTTGGCCCTCCCTTGGGTTCGGGTCACTCGATATTTATTATAAATATCTCCTTATTTTTCTTTGTCTCTTTATTCTTTTATTTTTGCACAAAAACATGCTAATTATTAATATTTACACAATGCATGCATTTTGATAATTTATTCTATTTACACATATCTACATGGTGTTTTGCAAAGGTTTTGTAGCTAAAATAAAAGAATAAAGATTGATGAATGAGAATTCATCACATACCATTCATTGTACATACCCAAGTGTGTGTATAACATATTTATATTGTGAATACTCAATAATTTTACAATAAACCAGAAAGTCCACAAAAGGACCAAAAATAGCCTGGAAGAAGGTGTATACCACCATATCCAATCCGTGAGTTACATTCTCTGATTTCTCCTTATCCCTGTTGCCTTATTTCTTGATTAATCTGGAATTAAGAATAAGCAGATGTGACTACTAAAATCGTAATATTACCATCTATACGAAGTTAATCGCTGTCTTATGTCATAAACATGGATTATTTAATTTCGTGGACCAGCGGAAGCACAAGTGACGCTTGCAGAATAATGCTGATTAAAGAAGTTATATTTGTAATGGATCGTAAATGGATGGATATTTGTATTGGAGTTATTAACTTTAAAGGAGTATCTGCATAAACACCGATTATAGAAGTAATATTTTAGTACAGTTGCTGATCAGAGATCCAGACTGAATAATTGATGAGTTAGGAAGGGCACCACTGGTTCTGCCACTCCTGTTGTAATATAACAAAAATATAATCAAACAACCGCAAAGGGGAACAAATAAATTAGGACATCTAAGATATCTGGGATTCACTCATGCTGTAGATGCATCAAAAGGAACGACACATTTTTAAGGAATGTTGCCACGTTGCCCACTTTAAGACACAAAATATGACACGTCTCCGCGCAAGGAAGATGCAGCAGGCAATAATGTGAGAGAGAACTTATGTTCTCCTTGATTTGCTTCGAATCAATCCATCTAACTATTTGGATACAGTAATATTCGTGAACTTTCCATTCCACAAGGGCACATAATATTAATGGACACCATCTGAAGGATAGATCTTGTTCCAAGCACACATTCTTTCAGCAGCAGATATTGAAACACGAAGTAATTAAAGCTCCTTTTCGCAGCAAGGCAACCAATGGACATGAGAAGTTCAGTCATCGTAGGCCATTGACTCTAATACATTCAACCATTTTGAAGAGATCTGCACGCAAAGAAAACACAAAAGAGTAGGGAATGGAGAGAAGAAGTTAGCTACTAAAATATCAGTATAAGGGTCCTAAAAGTCATGAAGTATAATATACAGTTTAGACTTTAGGCAGCAAGTAATCTGTTCAGGAAAATTACGTACCTTTCAACATGTAGTTGCGATGCTTTGCATAATCAAATAGATCAAATACCTATGTTAGTGAAAAAAAAAGCAGACTGATTAGCCAAACAGGGAAAAGAGAAAGAGGTGTGGTCAGGAATCAAAAGCCCAGTGGAGACAAACTTCCAACTCAGCGACCACCGACCCGAAAGTCAAGTTGCGAGGAAACCCTAATCTCCTGTAGGAAGCTGACTGAACCACTGTTCTTCCGACCCAAAAGGAGACACCAAAACAGGAACTCCCTCAACATTCGCAGTTTAGATATATAAATGCAGCTTTTCGTATCAACCTTATCCATTATATATATATAAAGGGCATCAATCCATTAATTTTTGCACCATCAATCTCATTTATACCCTTAGCCTCCCTCCTTCGTTCCAATTCTGCCCCTGATATATCTGCCATCATTCCCCTCCTGTCCTTCCTTTTGTGGGAATCCCACCCTTCTCCCACCACCCACAAAATCCCCTATAGCATGTAGGGCTCCCACCGCCCCCGCGATGACGTTGTCGTCCTCCTCCTCCGTCTCCGCTCCAACACCCTTCGCTCCGCAATCGACCACAGAAAGTCCCTTCCCGACGCCATCCTCTCGAAAGAGGGATCTACTTCTTCCATGGAGCCCGTGAAATCAAGAGTCGAGCTTCACAGCTGCCATGCCCAAATCGCCTCGATAGCTCCTTCTCCCTCTTCCCCTTTAACAAACCGTATACATCAGCTATGACGATGGTGCATTCGTCGTCATGGCCATCCCTCCCCGCTCCATCATTGGTGCCCCAACCACCATACTGTTCCTGAAACAGACGTCCCCACCGGCCGTCGTCAGTTGTGACGAGATGGACGAGATCACTGGTGCAATGGAGGATGAGCTCCTCCTTGACCTTGCTCGCCCACACTCCGGAGCGCAATGATGGGCTGCTACATCATCTGCATTGATTCCGACGGCAACGATTCGACCCCCTCCCTAACTCCAAACCCGAGCCGAGCCTCACCAGTGACACGCTTTCCGGCACCACCCAAACCCCCGACTCCGGCTCCCGTCTGCTCCCGAAATAGGAATTGGGAACGAACGAGGCCGTGCAGAAGGATGTCAAGGAGATCGCCGAGAAGACGCCCCTGCCGGACGTGCCCGAAACCCCCGACATCGAGAATGCCCGCTCCAGCTCCCTTCTGGACTCCAACAACTACATTGAGGCTCCCGCCTTCATCTTCCGGGAGAAGGGATGGAGATTGCCACGGCGGATGCGGTTACATGTGTGGTTGGGGAAGGAGATGCTGTCGGTGGATTCCTCCGTCTACTTTGAGAGCTCGGACTCGTCAGATGAGGATGATTATATTTGGCGGACCACTTCGTCGTCTGCATCCGAGAGCAGGGACAGGGATTGGAGCAATCCGTTCTGGTTGGAAACCGAGTCATCGGGCAGTCACGTCGATGAGGTGAAGCTCTTTGGAGTTAACGACAACATTGGTATGCCTTACATGAAACAGAGGAAACGTAATCGAGGAGTTCCTTTAAGAAATGGAGGAAGATGCATAAGATTAAGCATCGTGTTGGGTCTTCTTCAAAGAAGCAGAGGCGGGAGGACGGTCACTCTAATTCGGAGGATGTGGATTAAGACGAGGATGCAGACTTCAGCTCGGACGCCCACAGTAGCGGTAGTGTCCGGATCGCTAGGAAAGCAAGGGATCACATGAATTATACATACAACTGTGATCCTACTAAAAGAAAACATCGAAGGATACCGGACGGCATAGATGATACGAAGAAATCTGGAACTGTTGCACACCCCCATTGTATCGATGCAGATGGGCAGGTGGAACCATCATCCGCATCGACTAGCGATGACGAGAGTGGAGACGGTTCGATGAAGAATTCTGCCTATCTTTTTGACGAGGATGATTTGAAATAAAGGAGGAAGCCTGTCTGGTCCAGACAAAGGAGGAAGAGGCATACCTTTAAGGATGAAACCAATTTTAAGAAGCATCTTGATGACATCTTGAAGAAGGCTTCAGCTGAATGTGGTCTGGAGGATGGTGTCAATGTACCGAAGGCCTCCGAGCAGCCTTCACTGGTGTTCTCTTTTGGAGACGAAGATCCAAAGCCCGTCGAAAAAAAGAAGTATGAGAAAGCAATTGTAGAGCTGTGGGATGAATATGATTTAGCTCTAAGATCGATTGATATTGGCTGCTACAATGCTAACAAGGTATATCTATTGAACCGTATACAAGGTGAGAGAAATATTATGACGAATGTAGTTGTTCAATCGGGGATAGGAAGTCACTTATATCGTGTTTTGTTATCTATTTAAACAAATTCAATTTCACAGAATATGAGTAGCTTTTTTTCGACTTACTTTGAATTTGAACTGGAATTGGATACTACATATTTCGGGCAATTTAGTTGATTTTCTCCTCTTCAAATATAATATATTCATCCCAGTAGTAGTTCAGTACCCTCATATCTATTCCCAGTTGAGGACCATTGTGTGGCCTGATGTGTTGGTAGAGAGAGCTATTTCTCAAAAATTACATAGTATCTGTTCTTTTTGCCAATCTTTTAAGATGCTCTAAATCTTCATGAGGGTATCCATCTTAATATCAGGCGGTACTGACCTGAGAAAACGGGTTATTTTTAATTATCCTCTGATTTCAAATTGAATGGATAACTCACCATCACCTAGAGTCACTGCTTTCGCAGCGATGGTTTATTACATGCACTGTTGTAATAGTCGTGTCGATTAGTTGATTTGGGAGGGGTGGTGGTGCAGCGAGGATCGTCGCCTGCATTGTGAAGGACGAAGTTGCGGAGTAGAGAGAGTGTGTCAGTGCGGGGGATATTTGATCAATTACTCTATTTTTATGATAATCTTGAGAGAAAAAGGTGTTAAAATAGTTATTAAAAATGGTAGGTTTTGGAATTCCAATTTTCATCGTGCTAATTAGAGGATTTTCCCGGATTGAACAGCTGTTGGGAGGAGATATATCAGCAAGTCCTTTGCGGATATCGGCAAATATGTAGAATAATCATTTGTCATGGTTTACTAGAATATGGATTTTGCAAATGGTTTGTCGGTGGATGATGTAGCTGCCTACCGGCTTGGATACGAGGAGCTGGGAGGCTCCGTGTGGACGGAGGATGTGGTTGTTCCGCCGCCGCTATCAACCCGATGAATATCTCTCCTCCAACCGCAAGAAGGCCACCTCCTTTCTCGCTCCCTCCCCTCATCCAGCATCCTTTTTCTCCCACACTGACCAGAACATTCCCCGTAAGCTCCTTATCGCCCCTGCCTTGGAGACGAGGCACTCGAGGCCTCCACCATTACACCTGCCTTTAGATGACACTTTTTCACATCAACAACGACCTCAACAAATTCTCTCGGCCCTTCTCCCACCTCGACGCCCTCTCTTGTGCCGTATCCCAGACCTGGACAATGGCCTGCCACCTCAGGCCTCCACAATAAGATAGAACAAAATCAATAATCAAAAATGAAATGAGCAAAGACATTGTCTCTGGATAAAACCACACAAATTTTTTTAATCAAACAAATATTTTTTTTGAAAGAATAAAGGACCATCACCGTATAGTGTGAGCCCAAAAACTTCACCATTAACAAAATATTTGACGAGCCACAGTCAGTTGGTGCATCCTTATCAATTTTATTTGTACATATACGCATGCATTTTGATTTAATTCTTTAAAATCCAACTGAATATAGAAGATAGGCCATCGTTCTGTTGAATAGTGCTAAATAAGTATCATTAGAAACTTACGGAGAGTATGGATATGGTTTAAGTTTGACAAGATCTAAATTGGAATCTCACCTTATTCTAATTTTTACTTGACAAGAATTTCATCACTAGGCTTAGTCTTCGGCTGATGGAATTTACTGTAAGGGATCGACATATTTTAAGAACTCAATCAATCACAACCCCTATTATTCAGAACAATAGTAACTTTCAGAGATAAAATCAAAGTGCATACCCAATTTTTTGAATACAAGAAACCCATATTGTATAATGAGTTATTGAGACATCCACTGTAACATCCAATTCCTAAAAACTGACTCCAAATTAATTTAAAATCATTGCTGACCTTTACCGATTTCTCATAGCTGAGTAGTTACAACAAACATCAAATCAGGACTTCTTTTATTTGAGCTTTCGAACATTTCGCTTCCCGTGCAGCGTACGGGTCCATACACTATTAAAATAGTTCTATAGAAGGACGATGCAACGACCTTGCTCTCTGCCACTCACTGTTATGGTTGGAGTATGGTCGTTATCACCATTGCTGGGATCGAACGACATCAACTGTGCGAGTATCATCGCCGAGATCGTATGGAGAGAGATCTCGATGATAAAGAATGAAGGGTATTTTTCCTCCCTACCGTCGGGTAAGGTCCCATTGCAGAATCCGTCTAGAATGTGTATACTCAAAGCTTGATAATGTGGGCAGCAAAACATCTTATCTCGTGACCAATTCAACATGATGATGTCAAATCGTTTGACCCGTGCAACGCACGGGTACCTACTAGTTATTCTATATGTAACATGTTATGTTGGATATATGAATAACTACGAAACAGCACTGATGGATCGTAATCGACAACCGAGGAAATCATGGAGGGGATATAGGAGTTGGCAGACGTCGCCATGCAACTTGGGCAGGAGGGGGCGCTGTCCATCCTCGCTGGCGTTGATGCCATTCCCAAAGGAGGAGAGAAAGAGAAAGGGGGTAAAGAGAGAAAAGTTGACAAGCAATTTGGTCAAGTGGGGATGTTACTGTCGAGGCCTTTGTACCTTTGCTAGAGACAAATCTTCCTGCAGTTTTTAAAAACCCATTTACATGGATTGATAGTTCAGCATTGTGCTTTCCCCTTAAATATCATTGTTTGAGCCTCAGTTATCAGTTCTCAGAAAGCATTCCTACATTTTCTGTTCATGCAAACAGCAAAAAAAGCATGTTTATTCCGAAGGATATCTAAGCATATATCACAACATATAATCGAAGAGAAGTCTGGTTAATTACCTGTGTTGATTCAAGTTACCGTTATCTGGAGAGGAGAACGGTAAGCTCGGCTTGGGAGCTGTTGTCCAAGCCAAGGTTTTAAAACCGGATCGGACATTGAACTGGTTAGTCTTCGGTTTGGTCCAACCGGGCCGGACCGTCGGTCCAAACCGTTGGACCAGTGATGATGTCAGCATGACGCCATCATTCATATCGATTCGGGAAAAATCGGACCGGGCTTAATTTACCGGTCCGACCGGTCGAACCGGTTTTTTGAACCGATAAAATCGGATATATATATATATATATATATGTATGTATTTATATATCAATGAAATAATCATTTAAAATGTCAAATCTTAAAAACATGATTGTCTATTTCAAAATAAAACTCTACAAAAGGTAGTCACATTCTCTAGCACTATATATGAATATAATATTGTAATAATTTATTTATAGTTGCTTTAGAAAACTACCCCAAGAAAGTAGTGGCACAAGTTATATTTAAAAAAAGAGAGGGACGTAGCTCACATTGTAGAATTTAAGAAGGGTAGAAGTGATAAAAACCTTATTATTTCATTATTTGAACCTTTATTTTTTAAAACATACTAAACCATCAAATCCGGGTCAATCTGGGTCAACCCAGTCCAACCGCAAGGGGTCAACCCGGTCTGACCACCGGTCTATGGATTTTTAATATTTTTATGAAGATTTTTAGAGTTTTTATTTTTTATGGGTTTTCTTTTGTATTTTTTAGTGATTTTTGGATTGAAGTTAAATGACACTAAAATAGGCAAAATATTTTTTTTTGGGATTTTTCTAGTGTGTTTTTATAATTTTTATAGATTTTATAATGCAATAGTAGACAAAATGCATGTTTTTGAATTTTTATAAATAATAAAATGTAATAAAAAGGCAAAATAAAAATATGACGTAATACTAGAATGTAACAGGAATGTATGGAAATTTTTGTAATTTTTTTAACAATTTATGAATGCATGAATTAAATAAAGGAAACAAAAAGAAACTACACACAAGCAAGGGGTATTTTTGTAATTATATTAAATATCAGGGGCCTACATGTAATTTTCGCACAAAAACTATAATTGGATATGCAAGTTCTTGAACCAATTCTAAATACCTAAAGCCGCAAGGCTTATATGCAAAAGTCCCTGAGATACACGTGCGTAGCACTCGCGCCTGTTAGGGGCAAATATGTAATTCACAGGAATACAAGGGCTAAAATGCAAAAGCGCCAGAACTTTTTAACTACACAAAAAATATTTTATACTAAAGACAAATAAGCAAACTATTCGGGGCTATCCTATATAAAAAGCCAAGTCACGTGCACGAGGCACGTGACCTGGCAGGGACTAGATAGTAATATCATAAAATGTCAAGGGGTCAAAACGCAATTATTACAAAACTTCAAAGCGACAAATGAAAGTTTAGGGCTACTAATTAAATGACAAAATTTCGCGGATGAGATGTGCAAAATACCCACGAAGGGCGCGATCAGACGGTGGGAGGATGCTCACTTAGACACGTGTCGCGCCCATATCAACGATACCCCTTCGACTCCAGCGGCTAGGATTAGATCCTGCAGATGGTGATCGACGACGCTCGTTCAAAGCATCAGACGGTGGCTGAGCGTTCTGGGACTGAAGTCCGATCCAACGGTCGTGGACCTCCCTGGAAGAACAGGGAAGAACACGACCGATAGTGAGCTTCAATCGGTGATATGACCGGGCTACGGCCTTCTCCTCCGGTGCTGCAAGGCTCTGACGACGCCTGGAGGATTCCCTGACCCAATGGCGGGGCCAAAATGGCTCGCCGAGCTCGGATGCGCCGCTGCGAGGTCGGGGAAGACACTGGAGTCCAAGTACCCGTGCTCTTCAAAATCAACCCCAAGGAGGTCCTCGTGGCGCCTGGAACCTGCAAGTAAAGCACGACAAGCAACAGTAGAAGGTCCAGGGCCTTATTGGCGACGTGAAGCGGCAGGTGAAGGTGGCATCGAAGCTCGATTTTTAGAGTTTTTATTTTTTATGGGTTTTCTTTTGTATTTTTTAGTGATTTTTGGATTGAAGTTAAATGACACTAAAATAGGCAAAATATATTTTTTTGGGATTTTTCTAGTGTGTTTTATAATTTTTATAGATTTTATAATGCAAATAGTAGACAAAAATGCATGTTTTTGAATTTTTATAAATAATAAAATGCAATAAAAAGGCAAAATAAAAATATGGCGTAATACTAGAATGTAACAGGAATGTATGGAAATTTTGTAATTTTTTTAACAATTTATGAATGCATGAATTAAATAAAGGAAACAAAAAGAAACTACACACAGGCAAGGGGTATTTTTGTAATTATATTAAATATCAGGGGCCTACATGTAATTTTCGCACAAAAACTATAATTGGATATGCAAGTTCTTGAACCAATTCTAAAAACCTAAAGCCGCAAGGGCTTATATGCAAAAGTCCCTGAGATACACGTGCGTAGCACTCGCGCCTGTTAGGGCAAATATGTAATTCACAGGAATACAAGGGCTAAAATGCAAAAGCGCCAGAACTTTTTAACTACACAAAAAATATTTTATACTAAAGACAAATAAGCAAACTATCCGGGGGCTATCTATATAAAAGCCAAGTCACGTGCATGAGGACACGTGACCTGGCAGGGACTAGATAGTAATATCATAAAATGTCAAGGGGTCAAAACGCAATTATTACAAAACTTCAAAGCGGCAAATGAAGTTTATGGGATACTAATTAAATGACAAAATTTCGCGGATGAGATGTGCAAATACCCACGAAGGGCGCGATCAGACGGTGGGAGGATGCTCACTTAGACACGTGTCGCGCCCATATCAACCGATTACCCCTTCGACTCCAGCGGCTAGGATTAGATCCTGCAGATGGTGATCGACGACGCACGTTCAAAGCATCAGACGGTGGCTGAGCGTTCTGGGACTGAAGTCCGATCCAACGGTCGTGGACCTCCCTGGAAGAACAGGGAAGAACACGACCGATAGTGAGCTTCAATCGGCGATATGACCGGGCTACGGCCTTCTCCTCCGGTGCTGCAAGGCTCTGACGACGCCTGGAGGATTCCCTGACCCAATGGCGGGGCCAAAATGGCTCGCCGAGCTCGGATGCGCCGCTGCGAGGTCGGGGAAGACACTGGAGTCCAAGTACCCGTGCTCTTCAAAATCAACCCCCAAGGGAGTCCTCGTGGCGCCTGGAACCTGCAAGTAAAGCACGACAAGCAACAGTAGAAGGTCCAGGGCCTTATTGGCGACGTGAAGCGGCAGGTGAAGGTGGCATCGAAGCTCGATTTTAGAGTTTTTATTTTTTATGGGTTTTCTTTTGTATTTTTTAGTGATTTTGGATTGAAGTTAAATGACACTAAAATAGGTCAAAATATATTTTTTTTGGGATTTTTCTAGTGTGTTTTTATAATTTTTATAGATTTTTATAAATTTATAGATTTTATAATGCAAATAGTAGACAAAAATGCATGTTTTTGAATTTTTATAAATAATAAAATGCAATAAAAAGGCAAAATAAAAATATGGCGTAATACTAGAATGTAACAGGAATGTATGGAAATTTTTGTAATTTTTTTAACAATTTATGAATGCATGAATTAAATAAAGGAAACAAAAAAGAAACTACACACAGGCAAGGGGTATTTTTGTAATTATATTAAATATCAGGGGCCTACATGTAATTTTCGCACAAAAACTATAATTGGATATGCAAGTTCTTGAACCAATTCTAAATACCTAAAGCCGCAAGGGCTTATATGCAAAAGTCCCTGAGATACACGTGCGTAGCACTCGCGCCTGTTAGGGGCAAATATGTAATTCACAGGAATACAAGGGCTAAAATGCAAAAGCGCCAGAACTTTTTAACTACACAAAAAATATTTTATACTAAAGACAAATAAGCAAACTATCCGGGCTATCCTATATAAAATCCAAGTCACGTGCACGAGGCACGTGACCTGGCAGGGACTAGATAGTAATATCATAAAATTGTCAAGGGGTCAAAACGCAATTATTACAAAACTTCAAAGCGGCAAATGAAAGTTTATGGGCTACTAATTAAATGACAAAATTTCGCGATGAGATGTGCAAAATACCCACGAAGGGCGCGATCAGACGGTGGGAGGATGCTCACTTAGACACGTGTCGCGCCCATATCAACCGATACCCCTTCGACTCCAGCGGCTAGGATTAGATCCTGCAGATGGTGATCGGCGACGCACGTTCAAAGCATCAGACGGTGGCTGAGCGTTCTGGGACTGAAGTCCGATCCAACGGTCGTGGACCTCCCTGGAAGAACAGGGAAGAACACGACCGATAGTGAGCTTCAATCGGCGATATGACCGGGCTACGGCCTTCTCCTCTGGTGCTGCAAGGCTCTGACGACGCCTGGAGGATTCCCTGACCCAATGGCGGGGCCAAAATGGCTCGCCGAGCTCGGATGCGCCGCTGCGAGGTCGGGGAAGACACTGGAGTCCAAGTACCCGTGCTCTTCAAAATCAACCCCCAAGGAGGTCCTCGTGGCGCCTGGAACCTGCAAGTAAAGCACGACAAGCAACAGTAGAAGGTCCAGGGCCTTATTGGCGACGTGAAGCGGCAGGTGAAGGTGGCAATCGAAAGCTCGATTTTTAGAGTTTTTATTTTTTATGGGTTTTCTTTTGTATTTTTAGTGATTTTGGATTGAAGTTAAATGACACTAAAATAGGCAAAATATATTTTTTTGGGATTTTTCTAGTGTGTTTTTATAATTTTTATAGATTTTATAATGCAAATAGTAGACAAAAATGCATGTTTTTGAATTTTTAATAAATAAATAAAATGCAATAAAAAGGCAAAATAAAAATATGGCGTAATACTAGAATGTAACAGGAATGTATGGAAATTTTTGTAATTTTTTTAACAATTTATGAATGCATGAATTAAATAAAAGGAAACAAAAAGAAACTACACACATGCAAGGGGTATTTTTGTAATTATATTAAATATCAGGGGCCTACATGTAATTTTCGCACAAAAACTATAATTGGATATGCAAGTTCATGAACCAATTCTAAATACCTAAAGCCGCAAGGGCTTATATGCAAAAGTCCCTGAGATACACGTGCGTAGCACTCGCGCCTGTTAGGGGCAAATATGTAATTCACAGGAATACAAGGGCTAAAATGCAAAAGCGCCAGAACTTTTTAACTACACAAAAAATATTTTATACTAAAGACAAATAAGCAAACTATCCGGGGCTATCCTATATAAAAGCCAAGTCACGTGCACGAGGCACGTGACCTGGCAGGGACTAGATAGTAATATCATAAAATGTCAAGGGGTCAAAATGCAATTATTACAAAACTTCAAAGCGGCAAATGAAAGTTTATGGGCTACTAATTAAATGACAAAATTTCGCGGATGAGATGTGCAAAATACCCACGAAGGGCGCGATCAGACGGTGGGAGGATGCTCACTTAGACACGTGTCGCGCCCATATCAACCGATACCCCTTCGACTCCGGCGGCTAGGATTAGATCCTGCAGATGGTGATCGACGACGCACTTTCAAAGCATCAGACGGTGGCTGAGCGTTCTGGGACTGAAGTCCGATCCAACGGTCGTGGACCTCCCTGGAAGAACAGGGAAGAACACGACCGATAGTGAGCTTCAATCGGCGATATGACCGGGCTACGGCCTTCTCCTCCGGTGCTGCAAGGCTCTGACGACGCCTGGAGGATTCCCTGACCCAATGGCGGGGCCAAAATGGCTCGCCGAGCTCGGATGCGCCGCTGCGAGGTCGGGGAAGACACTGGAGTCCAAGTACCCGTGCTCTTCAAAATCAACCCCCAAGGAGGTCCTCGTGGCGCCTGGAACCTGCAAGTAAAGCACGACAAGCAACAGTAGAAGGTCCAGGGCCTTACTGGCGACGTGAAGCGGCAGGTGAAGGTGGCATCGAAGCTCGCCGGAGCATGCTCCGGCGAGATGGTTGGTGAAGACGACTAGATGGGTTTCGATCGAAATGGAGAGTAGGAGGTGGATGCTAATGCTACAGAGAATAAAAACATTCAAGAAAAATCAATAAAAATGGACCTCGAAGGCGAATACACCTGAGATGGGTACCTCACGCCGGACGCCGGAGATGGGGTTGGAACGGCCCTCCGACGCCTTACCTGGCCTCGCGCGACGGAGCTGGAGATCCCCCTGTTACATGGATCGATCCGGAGCTCGTTAACCGGGGCCAAACAAGGGTCAAATGGGTTCAAGGGAGAAAGGTAGTGACGGGCGGTTTTTGAAAAGATGGCCGAGAGGGCGTGAAGAACGAGGCGCGCTGCTCGCATCGATGCTCCACAGCCTGGGGAAACACCCGGGCGTGAATCAACAATGATCGAGGAGCAAAATCACAGAAGGCGCCATCATGAAAGGAGGATCGAGGTAGACTCCAAAATTCGTCGAAATCGAGGAAAAACTAGTCTGGCACATAGCAGAAGATAGGTCAGACAGTTGACCAGAGGTCAACTGTCCACGCCTCCTGGTTCGTCCACGTGGACCAACCAGGAAAAACCTCTGGAAAAAGATTTAAAAATTAATTTAAAAATAGTAAATGATTTAATTAGATTTAGATTATTAAATAAAAATGTTTATTATTTTATGAATTATTTTAATATGATTTTTAATTATTTTTATGAGGTATAAAAATGTAAGCTACCTTTTATACCCTTTATAGGTATATATATCTATATCTTTTATTATTTAATTTTTATTTTGTGTTTTTAATTAATTTATTTTTTTATTATTTTATAAATTTATAGAATATTTTTATACACTTAATCATATTTTTATTTTATTTTTCTGAAGTGTTTTGTATATTTAATAAAATAAAAGTATTAATTGTATAGGTTTGTGTACATGTATTATACCTATGTAAGTTATATACAAGTATTTTATTTTATATTTTCTTTGAGTTTTTATTATGATTTTAATATACAAATAAATTATAAATAATATTTACAAAATTATAAAAATATAAAATTATAAAAATAATGAATAAATAATAAAATAAATATTTTAATATGTACAAGTATACAATAGGGGTCCAAAACTCAACTTTCAAACCATAGCCCCGCCAAATGCGAAACCACCGCCATTAAATAGATTTTTTTAATTATATACAATTAAAGGTTAGTTTGACGCATTTCGAGTTCTTATTCGGGAGATACAAGTATGGGAAGTTGGGATTCTGGAATTTTATTCAGATCATAACTTTTTATCTGCACATTATTTTTGAGTGAAATCAATTTCTTATTTTTCTTTATTTAATTATCTACAAATTTCATGTACAAAGTTTCTTTATTTGAGGTATAAAAAGTGGAACCAAAAATAGGTCCCAAAATGAATAAAGAATGAAGGAATTTTTATTGTATTTTAGCCCTTATCTCCCCCTACTTTATTCCTTGTCGACCTAGTCATCGAGATGCCTAGGTCTCGGGGTTTATGGTCATAAAATATTTGTAATATTTTATTCTTTTTCTTTTCTTTTCTTTATTCTATAATTTTGGCTTTAAAAACCACATTTTATTCAATATTTACACAGTGATGCATGAATGCTAAAATGCCTAATTTAAGCCTATTTTACACGCATTTACTAGGGTTTTTAAGGCCAAAATGATAGAATAAAGATGATGAAACGTAGATTCATCACTTGTCAATTTTTTAGAGTTTTTTTTTGGAATACTATATACAACAACATTTACATAGGGTGTTTTTCCTCTTAAACCAATAGACTATCCCTCTTTTGAACCTTTATTGCAACTCACGCTCTCCTGTCTTTAGAATTCCTCATCACTGGACGGGTTGGGGTGCACTTCCCTCCCTAGAGGAGGACAAGTGTTTCCACTTGAGTGCGTCTCATAACGGCAAATCCAATCCCCTCACCACTCCAACTAAGTTGAGCCATGTGAAAGGTGCAGGTGTCCTACTTAGGTCATTATCAACAAGAGTCATGCGTGTACTCCGAAATACTTTACTTAGGCAGTCAAGAATCCATTGAACCAAGTCCCGTGATCCTTAAAGAATTAAGTCAACTAGATCTGAAGTACCTCAATTCCAGTTTCTATAAGGTTCCTGTTATTAGGTAGATTTTAAGGTCCAATCAAGATCCAATCTCCGGATTTTAGTTAGACTTGTTCAACTATCAAACTCAATCCGAAAAAAATGCTCATGCTATGCAAATGCTATGCAAAATGCCAAAAAATATTTTTGTGATGCAATTTTCAAAGATTTGAACTTTTTTGGATTTTTAAAAAGATGATGCATATGCATTTTTTTGTATTTTTTCAAAAAGATTTTCAAATGTTTTTGTATTTTAATTTGCAAATGTTTTTGGGATTTTTGAAAACAAAAGATTTTTGGATAAAAAACTAGGTACAAATATTTACACGGGAGTGCTTCTTATATTTACAAGAAGTAGATTTTAGGAATTTACAAGGGTAAGTGATCAATTTTATAGATATATATATAATGAATTTTGGTGTGATGTATGTAGTCCTCAAACTTATTTGAAAAGGTTTTCAAACAATTTTGGAAAACTATAATCCAAAATAATTTTGACACACGATTTTACAAACATGTACAAACATTTGAAAGTCATTTTGCAAAGGTTTTTCAAATAGTATAGATAGATTTTCAATTATTTGTGCAACCATTTTTCAAACCATTTGCATATCATTTTTCAAACATTTTATTTCACACAAAGAAAATAAAATTTTCAAATAAAATATTTTTACAAAGGTTGAAAACATGTAACCAAATGTTTTCCAAATAGTTTCAAAAGATTTTTACAAATATTTTCAAACTATTTTTCAAACATTTTGCAAAAAATATTTTTACCTAATTTATTAATCAGTACAAAAAGAATTTGATGAATAATAACATCTTTTATTAAGGTTTTTAATAAATTTTTAACCATGATTATTAAGAAAAATACGAAAGTACGAGTTATGGCTAAAGTATATACGTAGTATATACGAACCCCCTATACTTAGCTTGAGATATGTCCTCATAGATCGAAGAGAAAAGAGAAGACATAACTCGTACTAAGTATAGACAAGTCTAATAAATAAAGGAATAAGAGATGAACGAATGAGAAGTTGTCTGTCCCCCCTATACTTAAGATCAAATAATCCTAAGTATAGCAGACTGTACACAAAGCATGGAGGGTCAAGGGTGGGAATGAACAGATCGTTCTCAGATTGTCTCCCCTTATACATAGGGTAAGATATCCCTAAGTATAGACAAGAAGAAGAGACAATGGAGAGGATCAAAAAGAATGAAAGAAACTCGGGGTGCACATCCCCCTATACTTAGTACAAAGTACGTCCTAAGTATATAAGACTATCTACAAGGGGCGACACCTTTTTGATAGATATAGAAAATCGAAAAGGAAAAGAAGAAAAGAAGAAAAGAGATCAGAATCTGGATATGAACAACTCGGGATGCGCATCCCCCCTACACTTAGGATAAAGTACATCCTAAGTGTAGTAGTGATGAAGGGGATGATATCATGTCAGTAGAATAAGATAGAGGAGAAGGAAAAGAAGAAAAGAAGAAAAGTAATTCAAAAATATTTTGCTCTGCTTTGCCTTCCTCTGACGTTTTGGAAATATTCGGCTCATCCCTGTAGATTACTTGAATAGAGTCAACGACAGATATGAATGTATCATGTTCAAAGTAAGGCTTCAGAAGCTGTCCATTGACTACAAATGGTTGTGCGTCAACTGACAAATTAGATATCAATACACTTCCATTGTCACGCACATGCTTAACCATAAACGACCCAGTCCATTTACTCTTCAATTTGCCTAGAAAGATCTTTAATTTCGCATCAAACAACCACACCTTCTGACCTGGCTCGAAGGACTTGCCGTGAATATGCTTGTCATGCCATGTTTTGACCTTCTCCTTGTACATTAGGCTATTGTCATATGCATAATCTCTTAATTCCAATAATCTGTTCAGATCCAATTTTCTATTCTTCCCTTCTTGCTCGGAATCCAAATTACAGATGTTGATGGTCCATAAAGATTTGTGAATTAATTCAACGGGCAGATGACATGTCTTGCCATATACAAGGCGGTAGGGAGACATTCCCAAAGGTGACTTGTACGCTGTTCTGTAAGCCCAAAGAACGGAATCAAGTAGCTGAGACCAGTTCTTGCGATCCGGACGTACAAGCTTCTATAGAATTATCTTGATCTCCCTATTTGAACATTCAACTAAGCCATTGGACTGCGGGTGGTAAGGTGAAGCAACACGATGTTCAATACAGAATTCATGAGTCAGCTTCTTCACCTCTTTGTTTATGAAATGACTACCCCCGTCAGATATGGGAATCTTGGGAATCCCGAATTGTGCTATGATGTGATCTCTCAAGAATCAACATACAGTCCTACTGTCGGCGGTTCGGGCGGGGATAGCCTCCACCCAGTGACTTACATAGTCGACAGCAAGCAGAATATATTCATAGCCACGACTGTTGGGAAATGGGCCCATAAAGTCGATGCCCCATGCGTCGATGACGTATGATATCTGAATGAATTTTAGAGGCATCGTCTCTCTCATTCCTATGGTTCCGCCCATCTTCTGACAGTCAGTACAACATTTGACGTAATCATCTGCATCTTTGAATAGTGAAGGCCACCAGAGGCCACTCTGAAGAACTTTTGTTGCTGTTCGTTTTCCTGAATAATGTCCTCTAGAATCTTGGTCATGGCATAATGCGAGGACACTTGGAACTTCCTCCTGAGGTATACACCTTCTCCAGATACAGTCTGCCCCCTCACGAAATAAGTATGGATCCTCCCACTGGTAGAAATGGATTTTAGACAAGAATCTGTCTATTTTCAACTTTGGCCAATCCTGTGGAATTTTCTTGGTCACCAAATAATTCACGATGTCTGCATACTATGGAAACAAGGTGACTGAAAGAATTGCCTCGTCTGGAAAGGTCTCTGTGATTGGCTGCAAGCTCAGCTCGGGAGATTCCAGCTCAGGAAGCCTCGATAGATGATCGACCACCACATTCTTTACCCCAGGTTTATCTTTAATTTCCAAGTCAAATTCCTGGAGGAGAAGGATCCACCGGATAAGACGTGGTTTGGTGTCCTTCTTCTGCTGTAAGTACCGAATGGCCGAATGATCAGTGTAAACGATCACTTTGGATCCAAGGAGGTAGGATCTGAACTTTTCCAAAGCAAAAACTATCGCTAACAGCTCCTTTTCAGTGACAGTGTAGTTTCGCTGGGCTTCATTGAGCGTTCGGCTAGCGTAGTGAATCGCAAACGGTAAATTATCTTTCCTCTGTTCAAGTACAACACCAATGGCATAATCTGATGCATCGGTCATTATCTCGAAAGGCTGAGTCCAAATCGGTGGTTGCAAGATAGAGGCCTGTGTGATGAGTTCTTTCAGCTGATTGAAGGAAAGGAGCACACAGTCATCCACAATGAATTCATTCTCCTTGAGCAACTCAGTCAATGGTCTGGCCAATTTACTGAAATCTTTGATGAATCGTCGGTAAAAACGACATGGCCCAAGAACGACCTGACTTGTTTGATTGTTGTAGGTGGCTCAAGTTTGGAAATTACCTCCATCTTGGCTGGATCAACCTCCATGCCATGTTTAGAAACAATGTGACCCAGCACGATTCCTTCGGTCACCATGAAGTTGCTCTTTTCCCACGAGAGCACAAGATTTACTTCACAGCACTTCCGTAAGACTCGGTCTAAATAATCCAGACATTGATCGAATGAATCTCCGTACACCGAAAAACCGTCCATAAAGATCTCAAGAAAGTTGCCCACCATGTCGGCAAAAACTGCTAGCATACGCCTTTGAAATGTGGCTGGGGCATTGCAAAACCCAAACGACTTCTTTCTGAAGGCATATGTACCAAAAGGACAGGTGAACATGGTCTTCTCTTGATCTTAAGGAGCAATAGCAACTTGATTGTATCCAGAGTATCCGTCCAAGAAGCAAAAGTATTCCTTCGCGGCCAATCTCTTCAAGATCTGGTCGATGAAGGGTAAAGGAAAGTGGTCCTTCTTGGTGGAGAGGTTAAGTCTTCTGTAGTCCATGCACACTCGCCAAGAAGTGGGTACTCTGATTGCGATCTCCTCTCCTTTGTCATTCTTCACAATGGTGATCCCTGATTTCTTTGGTACAACATGCAGAGGGCTCACCCATTTGCTGTCGGAGTTGGGATAAATGAATCCTGCATCACACCATTTCTGAATCTCTTTCATAACAACCTCCCGCAGATCAGGGTTTAATCTTCTCTGAAGTTCTCGAGAGGGCTTGCAATCTTCTTCCAGAAAAATGTGATGCGAGCACAGTGATGGATTAATCCCATAGAGATCCAAAGTTCGTCAGCCTATCACCTTGGGGTTGCGTTCAAGAACCTCCATCAGACGAGATTCTTGGTCTTCGGTCAGGTGCACATTGATAATGACCACGTACATGTTTGGTTCTCCCGCAAGAAAGGCATATTTCATGTTGGAGGGCAAGGATTTCAACTCTGGTGGGGTCGAAGCTGCTTCAGTAGTGACTTCAAACTATTAGTTCTGTGGAGGTTCTTTCATCTGTTCGGTGTCCACCATAATCTGTTCTGCCTCTTCTTTCAAATCTTGACAGAATGTCTCGATAATTTCCTCTTCATCACAAGACTCTTCAATAATTTGCTCTTGGTTTTGAAGGCACATCGCCCCCATGGAAGTCTCATTTAGCACGTCAGCGAGTTCCTCATCCTGATCGATAAGGGAAATTCGACTGCAGTCTCCAATCCCCCCTCAGGGCAGAGGAGTTCATGGATCTCATTGTCATCCAAGAATAAGTTGGTATCTTTAATTTTTGCTAAAAAGTCAAAGTCATTGGAATACTCAATCACCCTTGCGCATGATGCAGATGTTTGTTCTGATGCTGTTCCCTCGGGCAAGGTCTCTACTTTTATTGTTTCGTTGCCAACACCAAAAGTTATTTCTCCAGTCCCATAATTCACTACTTCGTTTGACGTCCGCATGAATGGTATTCCAAGTATAATTGGGATAAGGAGCAATCGAGCGGGGACACCCATATCTAGTACCACAAAATCGGCCTGGAACTGCTTTCCCTGAACCGTGACTATCACGTTTGCCAATAGGACCCTAGACCGCTTAATTGACTTGTCTGCGAACTGCAGAATCATGTTTGTAAGCTTGAGAGGTCCTAGCCTGAATTCTGTAAGCAATGACGCTAGCATTAAGTTGACAGAAGACCCGCTGTCGAGAAGTGTTCGTTCAAATTCCTTATTAAACATATGACAACGCACAAGAGGTGCTCCCATATCAGGCTTTTTATCCGGGAGGTTGCTGATGGCATTAACTATGGCCATTGTGAGGATATGCTTTTCAGACTTGCCACTTTATTCCTGGAATTATGAGGGTGAGGCCTGCGCTTGATTGTAAATGCATCTTTCAATCCTTTCTTTACAACTGGCATGTATTCAAGAGCTTTCATCAAAGGCATGTTCAATACCAGATTTTGAATAATCTCTATAATAGCTGGATCAAACAAAGCATTTTTCAAAATTTTCATTTTTTGTGTTTTCATTGCTTCTGGGAAAGGAATATTTACAAAATCATCACCAATGTCATTCAAAGTATTGTCCATATTGTTGTTTACAGGTAGATGGCAAAAAGGAATAGAATCATCTACAAGATGTGGACCAAAAACGACAGGCTCGTCTTCAGGTGTTGGCGTTGGACTCGCTGCGGGTATAAGATTCCTTCTTTCCGTAGCTGGCTCTGTAGCAGGTGCAGACGTCTCCAATGCTGGCCTATCTCCGCCGAGGTTGCTTCTATCGTTTTGTGTTTTGTTGTTTTCTTCATTTTTTTGTGACTTTATGGTTGATGGTGCTGCTCCAAAAATGCTTCGTCACCATGGCGTTGGCCTGGCTGACGATTCCCCATCAGATGCAAGATGCTTTCCCTTCGTCGTTGCCGATGGCTAGAGTGCCCTACCGCTCCTAAGAGTAACAACATTAGATAGAAAACAATTTAATTTACCTGATTCGGGTTGGACACTGCCAGCTACCTGCTCCTTGCGTCGGAAGTTGTTCGGATTTGCCTCGACTTGAGCAGGGATGGCTGTTTTCGCAGCCGTCAAGTCGTCGATCTTCTAGTTCATCTCAGCCATGTTCTTCATCAACTGTTCAAGGCAGGCCAAGGCTATTAATCGGCACAATCTCAGAAGAATCCCCCTGTTGGGGCCTAGAGTGCTGGTATGACGGTTGAGACTGTGACTGGTAACCCTGAGAAAATTGGCGAGGAGGAGGGTTGGAGGAATACTGTGTGTTCTGATGATACGGGGCAGTCGGTTGCTGATGATATCCCTGACCACGATAGTCGGACTGCTGAGGACCATGCTGATAATTCTGCCTCTAGGTGTTACCGTGGACGGAGGCTGGTACTGATATGAGGGTTGGAAGGGTCTCCCACCCTGCTTCTGCTGGTGATAGGGCTTGTTGCCCATGTTCTGATCCTGAGGACGGGTTAGCTGCACTTCATTGTTCCATACAGCATTGATCTCCTGTATTAGTGACGGGGGGTGGAGAGAGCTGCTCAAAATAGGCTGGTTGGGACTCAGGTTGATATACAACAATCTGTGTCTGAGGCTGCGGGGGTTGCTCCAAAACCTGCACGTAATACACGTGCTGAACAGGCTGGGGCTGCAGTGGAGTCCGCTGAGGGGTTTGATTCAATACATGCTCCTTCTTCTCAGCGATCAGCTCGGCAGGAATAGACACAACGTTGCACATGTTGATGTTCAAGGCACAAATGAGCTGCTCCATCTACTGGGAAATCAAATCGAGCTTTTCCAAGCCATGGGTCCTTTTCTCAGTGACAGATAATTTCTCGAGGTCCTGCGACCTCTTCTCAATTATATCCACCTTAGACAGATGGCTCCCAATGATACTCAAGTTGGAGCTTTCATCCCGATCTTCGGTGTGAGAAGCCATGTTCACTGGCTTGCTGATGGCAGTTGGCACCTTCATGTATGCTCGGGACGAGGATTGAGCGGCTTCTCCTTCAGCCATTTCCCCGAAGACATTCCACACAACGTCCTCGTCCTTGTTGAAACGGGAACCGCCGCAAGTGGCATCTACAAGCTTTTGGCTCTCAAGTGTAAGCCCACCAAAGAAGTGTTGCACAAGGCTGGTCTTTGGGATTTCGTGGTGGGGACACTTCTCCTGGAGATCCTTGAATCTCTCCCACGCTTCATGGATAGCCTCGTGGGGCTGTTGGAAAAAAACTGAAGATACGGGCACGCATCTGATTCAATCGCCCAAGAGGATAGAACTTATGGAGAAATGCGGACTTCAGCTGCTCTCAAGTCGTGATTACCTTCCCTAGGTGGTCAACCCAATATAGGGCCTTATCTTGAAGGCTGAAGGGAAAGGCTGTCATCTTGACTACCCCCAAAGGAATTCCAGAGTAGTGAGCAGTAGCAAAAATGCGGTCGAACTTCTTGAGATGAATGTAAGGCTCCTCAATAGTATTGACATGAAATGTGGGAAGCAAAGACAGAAACTGCAGCTTTAGCTTGAAGTGGTCGTGGATACGTGGAATCTGGATCCACATAGTGATGCGACCTGCTCCTGGATTATATGTTTCCTTCAACGTCGGTTTTGGCTGCAGTGGGTCTGCATCCGCTCTTTCAAAGTTGGGTCCTTGTACTGAAAAGTCATCTCCATAACATTCCGGATGAAATTCTTGATTTGGATCATCCTCCCTTCGGCCATCTCTTGCATCGACCCTCCTCCTCAGATCATTCAACATTTCTTGGAAGGTGGTCTGGGCCAAGGCTTGGTTAGTCAACTGCTACTGGATGGCTTGTATGGAAGCCAGCAATTGACTGTTAACATTGTTCTGTGTGGTGTACTGCCCTTCCCCCGGATTGGCTTCAGCTTCAGGTTGGGGTTGTGGTCCCTTTCCTCTTCCACCGGCCATATCAGATTCTGCTTCGTTTGCTGGCTCGGAATCGGGCTCTAAGTCTGCACATGGAAGAATGCCCCGATCAGTCTGAATTGCAGCACCAGATGAAGAGAAGTATTCTGTGTTAAGGTCAACACAAAATCTTGTTAAAGACGGCGATGTGTAAGGAGTGAAATCAATTGCCATCCAAAACAGGTAGAGTTCGGGACAAGAGTGATCCCAGTTTATTAAAGAAGATGGGGAGTCTGGAGATCGGTTCACGGAGTTTGAACCGGGTTCTCGGGAATTGCCCTGAATTATTGGAGAGGGTGAGCGAATGAAACTGATGTGGGTGTCGACAGGGTCTCAACTAAACTGTCCATTCGTCGCCATCTCGAAGGTCAAGAGGAAGATCGATGCGGATGAAGATACAGAGGTCAACAAGAAACAAATGGAGTGTAAAACAGTAGAAGGCTCACAATGAGCAAGGGTCAAATGGAAGGAGAACAAAAGTGGCGCAGAGGCGCGGTGTTTTTGATCTTGACCTTAACTCGACTAATCAATCAAACCCAAAGCAATAGATTCACCAACTCGACCCGTGGAGCCGTGAAGGTTCGGCAATTATCTTTGTGAGTTTTAGATTTGATTTTCAGGCAATTATCTTTTCACGAGTCCTTAGAGCGCTACACCTATAGGAGAGAGAGTACTTCCAGAAAAGTATCTCGTACTTGTCCTCCTCCTGTGTAACCTATAGTCTGCACTTTTTGAGGTCCTTGTAACCCTTCCTGGATCCCTACTCAGCCAAAGAAATAGAGGGAGGAAGCTGATAGGCGAAACCAATACTTCGGATCTCGCTCGCAACGGAATCACCCGTGATCGTGCGAGAACCTACTCGGACGCAAGACGATGAGACAGACACCCCTGTGAAGGCGTGGCCTATGCTCGATACTTCGGACAAGGTCAATGCTCTACACAATAGAGAGTCATCAATGCCTACGAAGCCCTACTCGTCTACGTACGATAGAAGCGCCAATACTTTGGAAATCCAGGCGATACAGAAGGCAGGCACAGACTTGGTTTTGGACTCTATTCCTTACGACGACGCTCACCTCACTGGGAAGGAAACCTTCCTATGCAACCTGAAAACAAATGAGGGGTTTGCTCACCCCAAGGCAATGAGTCCAATTAATCAGTTTTATTTAGGTCAAGCATTTTTAGCTGTCCCTTTTTTAATTATTTGTGTTATCACTTGTTTTGAGTAGATTCAATACGAGCACCTAACATTTTTTGTCTTTTCTTTGATTCCTATTGATCCAAAAACAGAGGGAGAAGATCAGAAAACCAATGCAAGACGGCACCAAGATGGAAATCTCACCTTTGTGCCTAGATGATGAATGCCAAGTTAGAAGACTTACAGTGCCTCCTAGCTCTCTCCATGCAGGATGCAAAACATGAATTTATAAACCTAATCTATATGTCGATATGCACACGGAAATCGTCCTAAGCAGGCAATTGCTACACGTGAAGAACCAAATAATAAGTACTCAGTTCGAAGCCTAAGTCCGGTCTCTGATGCCGATCGATGTCCGCCACAATGGTCCTGCCAACGCTGTATACGACCTCTAGCGACATGCGGCTTCGAGACTGAGTACTTTCACAATTAATTATTTCTAAGTCCAAACGAGAAGACTATAGGTGCATGCAATGGTTGTTAGGTGTTTGGCCTTAGATTACACGATCAAGCAATCCTACAAACTAAGGGCTCATTCCACAAAAGAAAGAAAACAAACCGGAAAACAAAATAAAAAAGGCGGTGAAAACACGACAAAACTACGGTGAGCCCCCAAGTGAACAAACACTTGGAAATTGGGCCCGAATGTCCAAGAGTCCACGGTACCTGTATTATTACAAATTAATCAAATGTCTCTCTCTCTCACTAAAAAGAATAAAAACCTAACTATCCTCTCTCTCTCAAGTCCTCATGCTCTCTTCTACCGGCTAGGCTAGAATAGCCGGCTCTGCTTCCCAAGGCTGCACATGACCCCCTAGGTGATCCTCCTCGGTCAGTGGTCCCTCGTAAGAAAACAAGAAAGAAATATCAGACAGTTCAAAACCAATTATACAAAAGAAACAAATAATCAAAATGGCTAAGCAGATAAAAAGACACAAGTGTACTCTACAAGCAGATGCTCCCCGGCAATGGTGCCATTTGAAAAACGGAAAAGTGGGAGTCGCTAAATAATGGTCTGACATATCAGACTCATTGTCGTTGAGGCGACTACTCAAGCCTTCACGTTTATCAACAATCAACCCACACAATTAATTAAGCAATCAAGAGCAAGGATCAAAATTTATCATACCCTACTAAGAATGTATAGTGGCAAGCAAGTAGGGGTCGAACACAGGAAGCAAAGGAGTAAAGCAAGCAGACAAAAAGTCAAGCCCTATGTCTTGTGAACTACTTAGCCAATTGGGTCTTTTTGGGGTTTTTTAATCTTTTATTATTTTTTATTTAATTTTTGATTTTATTTTTTATTTTTAATTTACTGATTTTATATTTTCTTTTTTATACTTTGTATTTTTGTATTTTCTTTGTTTTTTCCTTTAATAAAGATATAATATATATAAGGAATATGTAGATACACTAGAGATAAGAGAGAGGTAAAAATAAGGGAAAATACTCAAAATACAAGAAATAAAATAATTTTGTAGTTTTTATATTTTTCTAATGTTTTTGTGATTTTTCTAGTTTTCCTAATTTTTTGGTATTTTTAAAGGTAAAAATACTAGAAAACAGGGAGCTAAGTTGCTGGCTGAAATGAAAATGAGGATGACAAATATCAAATAATGCCCAAAATTCCTTCAATTAATTTCAAAATAAAGCTATTGGAATAAAGAAAATTCAGAGACAAATTGTATTTTTAGGATTTTTGTAGAATTTATAAGATTTTTATAAAGTTTTTAGGGGTTTTCTAATTTTTAAGAGTTTTACTTTGAATTTTTTAGTGATTTTTGGACTTAAGTGAAAACACACAGAAATTAACAACATGTGATTTTTTTTGAATTTTTTAAAGAGTTTTAATATTTTTTTGGTATTTTCTAATGCAAACAGGGCTAAAAGTGCTTGTTTTTGATTTTTTATAAATTTGAAAATGCAGTAAAATTGCAAACTAAAAATATGGCGTGAAACTAGGATGCAACATGAACATAGACTAATTTTTGTGGATTTTGTGCGATTTTAGAAGTGTATGAAATAAATGAAAACAACAAAAAGAAAAATCAATGCTGCAGGGGCATTTACGTAAATATGGAAAAACTCAGGGGCCTGCGTGCAATTTTCACACAAATTATATAGCTGAATAAACAAGTTCCTGGACTAGCTACGAATATCCAAACCCGGAGGGGGTTCCCTTCAAAATTGCCAAAGGCACACACACTGTGCACGTGACCTGGCAAGGGTATATGTGCAAAATCACAAACCACCAGGGGCTATTATGCAAACCATACAAAAATATTACACTACCATAAAAAGTTAATGGACTGAAATGAAATAACAGAACCCTAGGGGGGTCCTTGCAAAATGCCTGCCCCCCACACGCACAGGCACGTGAGGTGACATGGCAAAGGACCTAATAACAAATAATGAAAGTTTGGGGGCATTTTTATAAATATTACAAAACTATTAGAATAGCAAAGGAAAGATTCGGTACTAAATAGAAATTACACAAAATGCTTGGGTCAAAAGGCAAAATACCCAAAGCAAATGGATCAGACGACTGCTGATATATGACTTGCCACGTGTCGCTCTACTGTGCGCCGATATCGTTTCACGCCCAACGGCCAGGATTAAAACGTGAACGGGCGATCGAATGGTTGGGGCGTGATCTGATCCTGCAGTTGCTGCTCCCCTCCAAGAACTGGCCCGATCCGACAGCCAGAAGGTGTCGACGAAGAAAGGGAAGGACCCGCAGCGGGGCGAGTTTCCCCGACCTCCTTCTCCCTCCTTCGACACTCGTTCGAGTTCCAAAACGGTCGAAATTGCTCCTGGAGGGATTATCTCGATGCTGGAGGCGTCAAAAGGCAGCTGGGATCACTGGAGCTCCCCCACGACGTCGGAGAAGAGGGGAGTTCCAGGTAGCTCCGACGACTACCAAAATCGCCCCAGGTGTGTGTGCATGCTCCAAGTACCTACAGGAGTTGGTCAAGAAGCCGAGGGAAAATTGCCTCGACTTTGTGGGGGTGGAAAGGGTGCGTGAAGATGGGAGATAGTCAACCACGGCCGGAAGGGACTCGAGCTCCGGCCGTGCGTGATTGGGGTGATTCGCGATGGTTCTGATCGAAGCAAAGGCTCCTAGAGCCAGGTCCAGCTACTGCGGTCCTAAAGAGCGAAAAGGAACGAAAGAAAGTTAAGAGAAAACACTCACCAAAGTGCACCGACGGCAAGGTTGACTGGTTAGCTCCGGCGAGGTGGATCGACCTCAATTCAACGCCTCCTTGTTCCCTGAAAGACCCAACGTGCTCCTGCTGTCACCAGGGGTGTCGTCAAGGGTTTTGGCTAGGGTTTAGGTGGTGGAAGAGGGATCAAAGGAGGAAGGGAAGTCGAGGGGCATTTTTGAAGAAGTGGCGGACGTGCTCCAAAGAACGAGGCGTAGGAGACGATGCATCGATCAAAAGATCGATACAAGCCCAAGGCGTGAATCCTCGATCAACGGTGAAAAAAAGTCAAGAAGGCACTATTACGAGATGATGCAAGTAGCGCCCTCGAAAAATCCACCAAAATCGGTCAAAACGTGCATCTGACACAACCACAAGAGGAGGTCAGACAGTTGACCAGAGGTCAACTGTCAGACCAACCAGGAAAAATCCCCTAAAAAATAATTCAAAAATCATTTAAAAATAGTAATTGAATTTATTAATTTTAGGTTATTGAATAAAAATGTTTATTATTTTATGAATTATTTTATAGTGATTTTTAAATATTTTTATGGAGTTTATAATTACAAGTTACCTTTTTGGGTCTATATAGGTATATATATCTATGTATTTTAATATTTTATTCTTATTTTGTGAATTTAATTTTATTTATTTTGTGCATTATTTTATAAATTTATAACATATTTTTATACACTTAAATATTTTTTTTATTTTATTTTTCTGAAGTCTTTTGTACACTTAATAAAATAGAAGTTTTCATAATAGAGGTATAGTCATAGGTATTAGACCTATGTATTATATATACAAGTATTTTATTTTGTGTTTTCTTTGAGTTTTTATTCTGATTTTAATGTGCATATATATTATAAATAATATATACAAAATTATAAAAATATAAAATTACCAAAATAAAGAATAATAAAAAACTAAATATTTTAATCTGTACAAGTAGACAATAGGGGTCCAAAACTCAACTTTCAAACCGCAGCTCCGCCAAATGCGAAACTACCTTCATTAGATAGCTTATTTTAAATTATATACAATTAAATGTGATTGATGCGTTTCGAGCTTTTATTAGGGAGATACAAGTCTGGGAAGTTGGGATTCTGGAATTTTATTCAGACCATATCTTTTTATCTGTACATTATTTTTATATGAAATAAATATTTTATTTTTCTACATTTAATTATCTACAACTTTCATGTACAAAGTTTCTTTATTTGAGGTATAAAATGTGGAACCAAAAATAGGTCCCAAAATGAATAAAGAATGAATGAAATAACATGTGTTTTTATTGTATTTTGGCCCGTATCTCCCCCAACTTTATTCCTTGTCGACCTAGTCATCGAGATGCCTAGGTCTCGGGGTTTCGGATCATAAAATATTTGCAATATTTTATTTTTTTTCTTTTCTTTTCTTTATTCTATAATTTTGGCATAAAAACAGTATTTTATACACTATTTACACAAATATGCATGGATGATAAAATGCATGAATTAACAGTATTTACATGCATCTACTAGGGTTTTTAAGGCCAAAATGATAGAATAAAGATGATGAAATGTAGATTCATCACCTATCCTCGTGCGGTCTCCTCCTCGCGGTTCACTCCAGCTGTGCACTTTCACGGCAGCTCCAACTCGCAGCCACCGCGCACCGGCGTTCGTCCAACAACAGGCATACACGCAACCAACTCTAGCGTGTTATCTTCTAGCAACTAGCAACATCCCGTCACTCGTGCGGCGACATTTTTTTGTGCGGTATTCCTCTCCCCATATAGCAGCTCGCATGCCCATGATAGTCATCGTCGCCATCGTCATCTGGATAGAGAAGCATTTCCTTTCTTATTTTTATATCTCTCATGCATTTTGTTATATTAGTTGCTCTTATTTAAGATGGAAAAACTTATTTGGTAATGTCTTTTATTTACTATAGTTTGTTCTAATATGCATTACAACTCTCAAATATTTTATTACATCTTGAAATGTTGCAAGTAATCCTCAATTCATCCTTATTAAGTTGCGAGTTAAACCCCATTCCTTCACTTAGTTGCACTCACATCCATATTTAGTCAATCTAAGCTCTTGGAAATACTTTTTCCGTAGATCGCAATTTTCCATCATCTGTCTTTCGTCGCAAAGGAACTAAGATTTGATTTGAGTTTGAAAGAAGAACAAATATCGCAAATTTGCTTGGTCCCTGTGGATTCGATCCTCTACTTGCTGCATAATTTTTGCATACTTTCATGGTGCTCATAGTTGTAATATTATTTGTTTGCTTCCGATTTATCGTGGAAAAACAACGACGTGGTTAAATCAACTTCTTAAACCGCGTAAGATCGCATCAACATTTTGGCGCCGTTGCCGGGGACTAGGCAACATTTGCAATTTTTTTCTTCACTTAATCTTATTTTCAATATTCTAATCCATGTAATTTTTTTATTTCAGGTATTGAACCACGAAAAAGAAAAAAAATGAAGAATCCATGTTTTTTTGCAAACTTGTAACTTGTTCTAAGTAAAAAAAATTGATCCCCCTTCTCGGAAAAGCTCGCCATCAGCAGGACAAAACATTACGGATTAGCGCCAGAAGTGCAGACACTGTGAGCTCCCCTTTCTCTTAGGCATCTTAGGTTTTTAAAATTCTTGCATTTGTTTGTACTCCAGATTTAAACCGAAAAAAATTAAAAATTAATTCTTTGCATCATCTCTGTGGTCTTCTCCCTCTGCTCACCTAAAAAGATCACCAAAACGTGCTTTATCACACTAAAAAGATAAGCTTGAAAGGCCACCATAGTGGCCCGAGCAGAAAATGGGCAAAATCTCTGAATGCTTGTTTTGATGCACATGTATGACACAAAAATCACGAGCACATAAAGCCCTTGGATAGAAACAAAAATCCCTGGTGCTATGTGGGATTGCAGAGAGAAATCGTAACTCTTCGACGCATTGGGGCACAAGTTCTCGTGGGAGAACAGATCCTCGATCTGAGTACCGCACCCTGGATCCCCCAGCCGGATTAGGATATCGATTTCTCACAATCTTCCACACCCATCTCATCTTTAAGGACTCTAATTTCTCTGAAAACTTTGGTTAAATCACTAAACTAAAATAAAAAAAGATAACCACTTCCGCAGCATTTTTTTGTGTGAGTTGGTGAATCAACAAGTTGTCTGGTGTATTGTGCTGTGTATGCTAGGTCGTATCTTTGAAAACTCAATGGCAACAACTGCTAGATTACGACCCGATCTATAAAAGAAAATCTCACCCATTCCTGTCTGTACTTGAGAATCTTTATTCATGGAAAAAATTCAAGTTATGCTCAATGAGATGCACGAGAAAACAAAGCTGAATCAGGCTATTGCATTGAATTATTTGGAGGATAGGAAATGATCTTCTCCACCCATTGATCCACCTATTTTATTACCGATTGAGCGTGAGATTGACGAAATGATGCATCTAGTGAAAAAAATCAAGAAGATCATGAACACAAAAAGAACGAGTCCTCCGATCAAACGTCAAAACCACCCCATGATGACCCTATATTAGAGGAATTTCTTGCATTACCTTCTCCCACATGCCCTTCCTTTGTCTCTTCCAAACCACTTTCATACGCAAAGCACTCATCCATTTCGAATACTGGACTAATCTCCGGTTCTTTAAGAAATCACTCTATCTCCTTACCCCTATCACCGACCCATGAAAGTGAATCTCAACATACTCTTCAAGAATTAGCTATCCAAATCCAACAAAACCAGGGAGCACTTATGGATAAATGTAATAAGATACATGGGAATGTCAGTAAACAACTTTTGAAAATTTGTGCTCACTTGATGAATAGGCCAAATAGTTTGACGGATGAATGCAATATTGTTTAACCCAAAAATCGGTGATCTTAAGTTCCACACAAGGCGGGAACTCAGTCGCTGAATCGACCACACGAAATTCGGATTAAAACAACAATTAACCCACAACAGATAAATCAAGCAATGAAAGTAAATGTGTGGAGTTAAAATTTATTATAACTCTACAACAAGATGTGTATAGTGCAAGTATGTGTAGAGGTCGAACACAGGGAGCAGACAGGTAGAACGGGGCAAAAATGCTCAAAATGTGTGTGAAAGTGATCAAGTGTCTACCATGCTAATTTTTTGTGGGTTTTTAATTTTATAATTTTTTTATTTAATTTTTAATTTTATATTTTTGTATTTTGATTTTTAATTTTCTGATTTTATATTTTCTTTTTATATTTTATATTTTTTTATATTCGTTTTCAATATTGGAAAATAAGGACAATGTAATAAAAGGGAGAAAGAGGTATTTATAAAAATAGATAAAAATGTTCAAAAATAAGCAAATAAAATCTTTTTGGTCTTTTTATACTTTTTTACTATTTTTGTGATTTTTGGGTAATTTTTAGAATGTTTTTGGTATTTTTAATTAACAAAATAAAGAAAACAGTGGCAAAAATGCAAGGCTGAAACTTAAAATGGAGAAATAAAATAGCAAACAGTAACAAAAATTCTCTAAATTAATTTTCACTTATAGATAATAAAACAAAGAAAATTCAGGAAAAGAAAACACTATTTTTGGATTTTTTATGAATTTTATAAATTTTTATGAAGGTTTTTAGAGTTTTGTAATTTTTAGGAGTTTGGTTTTGTATTTTTTAATGATTTTTGGTCTGGAGCTAAGACACACTAAAGGGAACAAAATATATTTTTTTGGGATTTTTCTGGAGTGTTTTTATATTTTTTAGGGATTTTCTAAGCTAGACAGTGCACAAAAAGCATGTTTTTGATTTTTAATAAATATAAAAATGCACGAATTATGAATAATAAAAATATGGCGTTAATCTATGATGCAACAGAGACCTACTGTGATTTTTGTGGATTTTTTCGAGTTTAATAGATGCATGTAAAAAATACTAGAAACATAAGGAAACTACACACTGGCTAGGGGTATATTTGCAATTATAGAAAAGTGCAGGGCCAAGATGCAATTTTGCCACAAAATAAATAACTAAGTTAAGCTTTGATGGACTAAAATTAATTAACAAAAAGCCACAGGGGGCTAGGCCGCAAAAGCGCCAGGGCGCACGTGACTAGCACATGCGCCTGGCGGGGGTGTAAAAGTTATTTACAAAAGATGCGGGGGCTGCTATGCAAATATTCCAACAAAAGATACAGCAGAGGAATGTTTGCAGAGTATTAATTAAATACAAAAATGCTGGGCCTATATTTGCAAAATACCCAGACAATAGGCGGAGACGGACGGCAGATCACGCGCCACTTAAGCCACGTGTCGCAGCGAGGACGCGCGATGCCCCTTCATCTATGCGGCTAGGATTAGAAGGCCGAAGGCGATCAAACGGTCATGGGCTTTGCTAAATCCAACGGTGGCTGGGTACGCTGGAGGAACAACGCGCATCCAACGGTGCAGAAGGGCGATGGAAGAACAGAGCTCCGCCTCCGGCGAGGCGAGCTTCTTCAGACGCGCGCCACCTCCCCCTGCGTTCCTTCGCGGCAAAAAGTCGTCTCCAACGCTCCTGGATGAGTCCTCGTCCCGCAGGTGGAGCCAAAATGGCTCGTCGAGCCTAAGCGCGCCGCCGCGAGATCCGGAAAGAAGATGGGTCCAGGAACCACACTCCGAGCCAGATGCGGGTCCAGATGGAATCCTTGACCCTGGGACCTGCAAAGAAAGCTCAATAGCGAAAATAAAAGGCCCTTGGATCTTATTGGCGAGATGGGGATGAGGAGTGATGTTGATGACAGTCCCCGGAGCTTAAGAGCTCCGGCGAGGTGTGCGGGCGTGAGATCGGAGGGAACCAATCGGTGATACCACAAACCAAATGCTCTAACAGGTTCCTAATGCTAACAGCTAGGTATCTACGCCAAAATAAACAAGAAAAACTCAACCTCGAGGGCAGGGAAGCCCAAGGAAGAACCTCGACGGCGGCGCCGGAGATGGGAGTTTTGGAGCCGCTCCTCGCCTTGGCTGAGCCCCGCGCGCGTGCTGGAGGAGGTCTGTCACCCCTCCGGTCCTGAACACCGCGAGAAGAGGCCAAAACCAAGGTCAAAAGAGGGTTCAAGTCGAAAATGGAGTGAATGGGTCGGTTTTGAAACTTGGCCAAGGGGCGACTTTCAAGGATGAATCACGGGCGCGCCTTCGATTCAAACGCCCAACCAATGGCTGGGCGTGAATGTCCTATAGTAGGGCTACAAATCACGTGAAGACCTCGACCTCAAACGGTGAAAGATGAGGCCGGGAAAAATCCACAAAGATGGGACAAAATGCAGTCTGACAACAGCCAGACCTCGGTCAGAGAGTTGACCGAGGTCAACCAAGGGAGAGATCTGGTTGGTCCACGTGGACCAACCAGAAAAAACCTTGGAAAAAAGGTTTCTAAATTCAATTAAAAATAGGAAATGATTTTATTAATTTTTAATTATAAAATAAAAAATGTTTATTTTTTTATAAATTATTTTATGGTGATTTTTATTTATTTTTATGAAGTATATTTTTACAAGTTTGCATTTATTCCCTTTATAGTATATATATCTATATATTTTAGTATTTTATTTTTATTTTGTGTATTTTAATTTAATTATTTTTATTTCTTATTTTATAAAATTATAAAATACTTTTATCCACACAAATATATTTTTATCTTATTTTTAGGACAAGTTTTGTATATTAAATAAAATATAAAGGTATAATGTATAGGTATGGATATAGGTAGTGTACCTATGTATTCTTTATATGTTCATTTTTATTTTTATTTTTATTTTTCTTTGCATTTTTATTCTGATTTTAATGCACATAATTATTATAAGTAATATTTACAACATTATAAAATATAAAAATATAAAAATAATGAATAAATAATAAATTGAGTATTTTAATATGTACAATTATACAATGTGGGTCCAAAACTCAACTTTCAAACCGTAGCTCCGCCAAATGCGAAACCACCACCATTGGATAGATTATTTTCTTCTATATACAACTAAAGGTGAGTATGCGGCATTTGGAGTTTTCATTTGTGAGATACGGGTCTGGGAAGTTGGCATTTTGGATTCTTATTCAGACCATAACTTTTTATTTGTACATTATTTTTCTGTGAAATCAATTTTGTATTTTTCTTTATTTTATTATCTACAACTTTCATGTACAAGGTTTCTTTATTTGATGAATAAAAAGTGGAACCAAAAAATAGGTCCCAAAATGAATAAAGAATGAATGGGATGTATAGGTATTTGGACTGTGTTTTTGACCTTATCTCCCCCTACTTTATTCCTTGTCGACCTATTCATCAAGATGCCTAGGTCTCGGGGTTTCGGGTCATAAAATATTTACAATATTTTATTCTTTTTCTTTTCTTTTCTTTATTCTATAATTTTGGCTTTAAAAACCGCATTTTATACAGTATTTGCACACATGTACATGAATGCTAAAATGCATGAGTTACGCCTATTTACACGCATTTACTAGGGTTTTTGAGGCCAAAATGATAGAATAAAGATGATGAAACGTGGATTCATCATCCCCCTATACTTGCCTTTGCTAGTCCCTAGCCAACACTTATGCAATAAGTGCAGAAAAGAAAAACAAATATCAAACTTGTCTTCACAAAATCAAAGTTTGGAGCTTAAGTCGGACCTTTGGAATTTTAGTGCGGGTGGAACCTTAATGAGAACCGTGTTTGAAAGCCAACATTCCTTGAGAATCCCAAAACTCTGTCCAAGTCTCCTCAATAGCCAGGTCAGAAATATCTCAATTCATACGCAAACTCTTATGGCTATGAATCTGACTCGTACAGTGTAAGTGATGGTGGCTCTCCCCAGCTAGAATGACAAAGAAACTGACTTCTCCAGTACGACAACCCAATGATTCCCCAATCCAATGACTCCATCCTCGAGGAGCGGGGTATTCCCTTCTAAGTTCAAGTGGCAACCAGCTCGAGAGGAGGGGGGTGAAGAGAAGAATGGACGGTAGCCAGTGTAGCTACCTATCCTGGGATGCAAGCCCAGTGTAGTCAAGTCATCCTGCTGCAGGCTCAAATGATATGACTTTGGAACTCAAGCTTGCTTATTGACTATACAACATATTCACATACTTTGCAGGATTTTTATTTTTGTACATGCCTGATTTTTTTTTGAAATACTATTCACAGCAGCATTTACATAAGGAGTTTTTCCCCTTGAGCCAGTAGACTATCCCTCTTTTGAAGCTTTATCGCAACCCACAGCCTCCTATCTTTAGACTTCCTAATCACTAGACGGGTTGGGGTGCACTTCCCTCCCTAGAGGAGGACAAGTGTTTCCACTTGTGTGCGTCTCATACCGGCAAATCCAATCCCCTCACCACTCCAACTGAGTTGAGCCATGTGAAAGGTGCAAGTGTCCAAGTTAGGTCATTATGAACAAGAGTCGTGCGTGTGCTCTGAAATACTCTACTTAGGCAGTCAAGAATCCATTGAACCAAGTCCCGTGATCCTCAAAGAATTAAGTCAACTAGACCTGAAGTACCTCAAACCCAGTTCCTATAAGGTTCCTGTTATTAGGTAGATTATAAGGTCCAATCAAGCTCCAATCTTCGGATTTTACTTAGACTCGTTCAATTATCAAACTCAATCCGAAAAATGCGAATGCTATGCAATGCAATGCAGAAAATATTTTTGTGATGCAATTTTCAAGATTTTGAACTTTTTATGTGTTTTTGAAAATATGATGATGATGCATATGCAGATGCATTTTTTTGTATTTTTCAAAAAGATTTTTCAAATGTTTTCTGGATTTTAATTTTGCAAATGTTTTAGGGATTTTTGAAAACAAAAAGTTTTGGCTAAAAACTAGGTGAAAATATGTACACGGGAGTGCTTCTTATATTTACAGGAAGTGGATTTTAAGAATTTACAGGGTAAGTGGTCAATTTTATACATATAGATATATATAGTGGATTTTGGTGAGATGTAAGTATTCCTCAAACTTATTTGAAAACAATTTACAAACAATTTTTGAAAACTATAGTCCAAAATAATTTTTACAAACATTTTACAAACATTTACACACATTTGAAAATCATTTTGCAAAGGCTTTCAAACAGTATATATAGGTTTTTCAAATCATTTTTGCAACCATTTTTCAAACCATTTGCAAATCATTTTTCAAATATGTTATTTCACACAAAGAAAATAAATTTTGCAAAACACACATTTTTACACAGGTTGAAAACATGTAACAAAACATTTTCAAAATAGTTTTCAATAGATGTTCACAAAGTTTTTCAAACTATTTTTCAAACATTTTGCAAAAAACATTTTCACCTGATTTATTAATCAGTAAATACAAAAAGAATTTGAGGAATAACCACATCTTTTTATTGAGAATTTTTAATGAATTTTAAAGAATTTTTAGCCATTTTATTAAGAAAATACGAAAGTACGAGTTATGGCTAAAGTATATACACAGTATATACGACCCCCCTATACTTAGCTTGAGCTATGTCCTCATAGATCAGAGAGAAAAGAGAAGACATAACTCGTACTGAGTATAGGAAAATCTAAAGAATAAATGAATGAATCAATGAGAAGTTGACCGTCCCCCCTATACATAGGATCAAATAATCCTAAGTATAGCAGACTGTACACAAAGCAGGGAGGGTCAAGGGTGGGAATGAACAGATCGTACTCGGGTTGTCTCCCCCTATACTTAGGGTAAGATATCCCTAAGTATAGACAAGAAGAGGAGACAATGGAGAGGATCGAAAAGGATAGAGAAACTCGGGGTGCACACCCCCCTATACTTAGGACAAAGTACGTCCTAAGTATGGAAAACTGTCTACAAGGGCGGCACCTTTTTGATAGATAAAGAAGATAGAAAAGGAAAAGAAGAAAAGAAGAAAAGTAGAAAAGAGATCGGAAAATGGAATAGATCATGGGGATGTACACACCACTCCCCCTATACTTAGGGTAGAAGAAGCCCTAAGTATAGGCAACAACAGGAGTGATGACACTAAACGACAAAAGAGCACTCGGCTCGTCCACCCCTCCTAAACGTAGGACAAAGTGCGTCCTTAGCTAGGCAAACACGAGAATGGGCGGACGAACAATACGGAAGAGAGACGGAGGTGAACACAGGAGAATGTACAACAGAGGTGGATATACATATGATCAAGAAGGTTGAAAGCGAACCTTCTTGCGGGACCGCGGAGGAATAGATCTAGTGTGGTGCAGGTCGACATCGGGGTCCACAGTGGACGGAATCCGATCAGGGTCGACGGGGTGTAAATCCTCAGTGGCCCTAGGGTGTGGAGTCACAGACGGGGTAGTAGAAGAAGTACGGTTAGGTCCGGCCTTGGGAGTCTCGCTGATATCAAAGTGGAATGGGACGAACTCATCATCATCGGAAGTAGTGTACTCAGAGTCGTCCTGCGAGGAGTCATCCAGGTCAAAATCAAAAGGCACGAACTCATCGGTGGAAGTAGTCGAACTCTGGTCGTTCTCTATAATTTCAACTGGATCATCTTTCTCATCAAAAGGCCCAAATTTCTGAAGGAAAGCAACTAAATCAAATTCGGCCTTAGTCTCATCAGTATCTACATGGACAGGAGCGGACTCATCAGTGGAAGTAGTCAGAGCATGTCCCTCCTGTATAGTCTCTAAATCTGCCCTCCGCTCAATAGTATCGATCGTGTAAATCCCGCGGATGTCATCAACACATCGCCAATCACAGGAAGCAGCAACACCAAGGTCTATGCTTTCCGAGCTGTCCTCCTTGGAGAGGACTTCTCGGGTCTCATCATCGGTCATGAAGAAGGTCTCTCTGATATCCTCATATAGATCATAGTCCTCGGGGTCAGCCAAGATAGGTGAAGTCACATCAGGTGTGGGTCTCTGGTCAGCAGTGGGTGTGGTGATCATTGCTTCGCCCTCGTCAGCAGGACGGAAGCGAATCTCTCCTGATCCGTAGTCAATAACGACTCTCGCAGAGCCGAGGAATGGTCGTCCCAGGATGATTGGAGAATGCTCCCCTGTGGAGGTCTCCTTGGGCAATACGACAAAATCAACAGTGTAGCCCGTGCCCTGAATCGAAATGACGGCGTTTTCAAGGATACCCTTCGGCCTCTTTATTGATCCATCAGCAAACTGTACGATCATCCTGGTCTTCTTGAGAGGCCCTAAGTGAAGAGACTGTACCAGCGAGAAGGGTATGATACTGATCGATGCACCACCGTCTAGGAGAGTGTGATCACATGTGTTGTCAGAGATGGTGCAACTAATGAATGGTGTGGCAGTGTTCTTCTTCTGAGGAATGGGACGGTGTGTGATGGCGTGGGCACTGGCCATGGTCAAGATGTGACGCTCAGATCTGCTCCTCCTCTTTCTCTTTTTGGGAAGAGGAGCAGACATATGGGTCATGGCCTGCTGAAGTGGGGCACGGATGATCTCATGAATAGTAGCCACCACTTCGGGTTCAGATAATATTTTTTTGAATTTTTGGTCCTCCTCCCTACAAGGGAGGAAGTCGGAATCATCATATACACGAGGCATGCCAAGAGCAGTCTGTACAGCGGCATCCTCGGGGTCAAAGGTGGGATCGGGTGTGAGAGATTGTGTGGTCAAAGGTTCCGGCAAGTGGTACCTCTCCTCATAGTCTGACTCAATCAAAAGTCTCCCAATCACTTTTTGATTTTTTATAATTTTCTCATTTTTTTGTATTTTTGGCGATTGCAAGCTCTCATGGAAATCCTCGAGTGAACCCATATCATCAAATGGTGGAATATCATGGTCGCTCTTATTGGTACTAGTGAGGGTGTCAATCCTCTGTCTCATAAGATCCATCATCTGGGTCAAGTGCTCAAGGGTGGACTCCAGGAAAGGTGACTCCAACAGGTCGGCCTCGGGTGGATGTGAAGGTGGAGAATACAGAAGTGGAGGTGGGTGTGGGTAGAAATCCGAGGTCTGATACTGTGGCTGAGGCGAATATGTACAAAAATCAGAAAAAGTAGGAGGAGGATCCTCCTGATAAAAGGGAGGTGGACCGGCTGGAGCGAACGAGGGATCCGCAAAATCCGGACAAAATACGCTCCAGGCGGCCATCTCGAAACAAGAGAAAAATGATCGGGAGAGCACGATGGTCAAGTCAAGAGAAGTGAGAAGAAAGGCGCAAGTGCGCAGAAGTGATCTGGGACACACACAAAACAGTCACAAACAAAAATGAAAATAAATCAAACCCTCAATTCACCTACTCAACTCGGTAGAGACCGAAAAGTCGGTCTTTTTATCTTGTCTGTTTTAGAGTTAGGCGAGAAGTCCAAAATTGCACAAACACTTAGGGGGCTGAATATGTGATTTGGGCACTAGCCTTAGTGTGTGCGCGAGCAAGTAAAACGAAGACAATGAGGGGATTACTCGCCCCAAATACAAGATTTTCTTTTTGGTGGATTTTAGGGCCAAGTAATATTAGCAGTCCCAATTTTATTGATTATCACTTTTTTTGAATTTTTAGTGAGAAATGCACGCGCCTAACGAGGAATCAATTTCTTTAAGATCCTAGGTTGGCAAAATCAGAGGTAGAGTCGGAAAAGCGATGCAAGCGTCAAATCAATGATGCATGCTAAAGAGAAATGCTCACCTTGCCTCCAGCACTCTACATGCAAGGATGCTCAGCAGAATGGAAACCTATCTATATGCAAATGCAAAATCCGATGAAATCGCCCTAAGTTCAATAATTGCTATTATCGGGAAGAACCACAAGTTGACCACCAATCCTCAACCCTAGAGTCCGGTCTAGGCTCACCCCTCCTCTGCTCAACACACTTGAGTTTAGGAGAAAGCGCTTTACGGGGAGAGCTCGCGGCGCGGAGGATCGAAGATGATGAATCAACTGTTTAAAATTTGACTAAGTCCAAACGATACTATAGGAGCATGCAAGGTATTAGGTGTTTGGCCTTAGTCTATCGCAAGCAATCCTAAAACTACGGGCTCAATCACACAAAATAAAGAAAATCGAAAATCGGAAAACAAAGTAAAAAAAATGCGATGAAAACCGTCAAAATTGCGGTGAGCCCCCAAGTGAACAATCACTTGGAAATTAGGCTCGAATGTCCAAGTTCGGTGGTACCTGTATTATTACAAATATAGAGGTCTCTCTCTAACAAAAATTACAAAAATAAATGCAGGAAATAAATTCTACAACTAAAGGTGGACCTCGGTCTTCAAAAATCTCTCCTCGTCTCCTCGGTGCTCAGTTGGCAGATGCCGGCTTCACGTGGGTGCGTAGGCGCCTAGGGTGGAGCGCCTCCCTCGATCCGCAGTTCCTCGCACAAAGTCAACAAGAGAGGGGGTTAGACAGCTCAACAGTTATATCAAAAATAAGAAAACTAAAAAGAGTGAATAAAAACCGCGAAACAGACAAACGATCACAATCACAAATAAGACCCGAACTAAGCATTGTTGCTCCCCGGCAACGACGCCATTTGTTTAACCCAAAAATCGGTGATCTTAAGTTCCACACAAGGCGGGAACTCAGTCGCTGAATCGACCACACGAAATTCGGATTAAAACAACAATTAACCCACAACAGATAAATCAAGCAATGAAAGTAAATGTGCGGAGTTAAAATTTATTATAACTCTACAACAAGATGTGTATAGTGCAAGTATGTGTAGAGGTCGAACACAGGGAGCAGACAGGTAGAACGGGGCAAAAATGCTCAAAATGTGTGTGAAAGTGATCAAGTGTCTACCATGCTAATTTTTTGTGGGTTTTTAATTTTATAATTTTTTTTATTTAATTTTTAATTTTATATTTTTGTATTTTGATTTTTAATTTGCTGATTTTATATTTTCTTTTTAAATTTTATATTTTTTTTATATTCTTTTTCAATATTGGAAAATAAGGACAATGTAATAAAAAGGAGAAAGAGGTATTTATAAAAATAGATAAAAATGTTCAAAAATAAGCAAATAAATTTTTTTTGGTCTTTTTATACTTTTTTACTGTTTTTGTTATTTTTGGGTAATTTTTAGAATGTTTTTGGTATTTTTAATTAACAAAATAAAGAAAACAGTGGCAAAAATGCAAGGCTGAAACTTAAAATGGAGAAATAAAATAGCAAACAGTAACAAAAATTCTCCAAATTAATTTTCACTTAAAGATAATAAAACAAAGAAAATTCAGGAAAAGAAAACACTATTTTTGGATTTTTTATGAATTTTATAAATTTTTATGAAGGTTTTTAGAGTTTTGCAATTTTTAGGAGTTTGGTTTTGTATTTTTTAATGATTTTTGGTCTGGAGCTAAGACACACTAAAGGGAACAAAATATATTTTTTTGGGATTTTTCTGGAGTGTTTTTATATTTTTTAGGGATTTTCTAATCTAGATAGTGCACAAAAAGCATGTTTTTGATTTTTAATAAATATAAAAATGCTATAATTATGAAAAATAAAAATATGGCGTTAATCTATGATGCAACAGAGACCTACTAAGATTTTTGTGGATTTTTTCGAGTTTAATAGATGCATGCAAAAAATACTAGAAACATAAGGAAACTACACACTGGCTAGGGGTATATTTGCAATTATAGAAAAGTGCAGGGCCAAGATGCAATTTTGCCACAAAATAAATAACTAAGTTAATCTTTGCTGGACTAAAATTAATTAACAAAAAGCCACAGGGGGCTAGGCCGCAAAAGCGCCAGGGCGCACGTGACTAGCACACGCGCCTGGCGGGGGTGTAAAAGTTATTTACAAAAGATGCGGGGGCTGCTATGCAAATATTCCAACAAAAGATACAGCAGAGGAATGTTTGCAGAGTATTAATTAAATACAAAAATGCTGGGCCTATATTTGCAAAATACCCAGACAATAGGCGGAGACGGACGGCAGATCACGCGCCACTTAAGCCACGTGTCGCAGCGAGGACGCGCGATGCCCCTTCATCTATGCGGCTAGGATTAGAAGGCCGAAGGCGATCAAACGGTCATGGGCTTTGCTAAATCAAACGGTGGCTGGGTACGCTGGAGGAACAACGCACATCCAACGGCGCAGAAGGGCGATGGAAGAACAGAGCTCCGCCTCCGGCGAGGCGAGCTTCTTCAGACGCGTGCCACCTCCCCCTGCGTTCCTTCGCGGCAAAAAGTCGTCTCCAACGCTCCTGGATGAGTCCTCGTCCCGTAGGTGGAGCCAAAATGGCTCGTCGAGCCTAAGCGCACCGCCGCGAGATCCGGAAAGAAGATGGGTCCAGGAACCACACTCCGAGCCAGATGCGGGTCCAGATGGAATCCTTGACCCTGGGACCTGCAAAGAAAGCTCAATAGAGAAAATAAAAGGCCCTTGGATCTTATTGGTGAGATGGGGATGAGGAGTGATATTGATGACAGTCCCCGGAGCTCAAGAGCTCCGGCGAGGTGTGCGGGCGTGAGATCGGAGGGAACCAATCGGTGATACCACAAACCAAATGCTCTAACAGGTTCCTAATGCTAACAGCTAGGTATCTACGCCAAAATAAACAAGAAAAACTCAACCTCGAGGGCTGGGAAGCCCAAGGAAGAACCTCGACGGCGGCGCCGGAGATGGGAGTTTTGGAGCCGCTCCTCGCCTTGGCTGAGCCCCGCGCGCGTGCTGGAGGAGGTCTGTCACCCCTCCGGTCCTGAACACCGCGAGAAGAGGCCAAAACCAAGGTCAAAAGAGGGTTCAAGTCGAAAATGGAGTGAATGGGTCGGTTTTGAAACTTGGCCAAGGGGCGACTTTCAAGGATGAATCACGGGCGCGCCTTCGATTCAAACGCCCAACCAATGGCTGGGCGTGAATGTCCTATAGTAGGGCTACAAATCACGTGAAGACCTCGACCTCAAATGGTGAAAGATGAGGCCGGGAAAAATCCACAAAGATTGGACAAAATGCAGTCTGACAACAGCCAGACCTCGGTCAGAGAGTTGACCGAGGTCAACCAAGGGAGAGATCTGGTTGGTCCACGTGGACCAACCAGAAAAAACCTTGGAAAAAAGGTTTCTAAATTCAATTAAAAATAGGAAATGATTTTATTAATTTTTAATTATAAAATAAAAAATGTTTATTTTTTATAAATTATTTTATGGTGATTTTTATTTATTTTTATGAAGTATATTTTTACAAGTTTGCATTTATGCCCTTTATAGTATATATATCTATATATTTTAGTATTTTATTTTTATTTTGTGTATTTTAATTTAATTATTTTTATTTCTTATTTTATAAAATTATAAAATACTTTTATCCACACAAATATATTTTTATCTTATTTTTAGGACAAGTTTTGTATATTAAATAAAATATAAAGGTATAATGTATAGGTATGGATATAGGTAGTGTACCTATGTATTCTTTATATGTTCATTTTTATTTTTATTTTTCTTTGCATTTTTATTCTGATTTTAATGCACATAATTATTATAAGTAATATTTACAACATTATAAAAATATAAAAATATAAAAATAATGAATAAATAATAAATTGAATATTTTAATATGTACAATTATACAATGTGGGTCCAAAACTCAACTTTCAAACCGTAGCTCCACCAAATGAGAAACTACCACCATTGGATAGATTATTTTCTTCTATATACAATTAAAGGTGAGTATGCGACATTTGGAGTTTTCATTTGTGAGATACGGGTCTGGGAAGTTGGCATTTTGGATTCTTATTCAGACCATAACTTTTTATTTGTACATTATTTTTCTGTGAAATCAATTTTGTATTTTTCTTTATTTTATTATCTACAACTTTCATGTACAAGGTTTCTTTATTTGATGAATAAAAAGTGGAACCAAAAATAGGTCCCAAAATGAATAAAGAATGAATGGGATGTATAGGTATTTGGACTGTGTTTTTGACCTTATCTCCCCCTACTTTATTCCTTGTCGACCTATTCATCAAGATGCCTAGGTCTCGGGGTTTCGGGTCATAAAATATTTACAATATTTTATTCTTTTTCTTTTCTTTTCTTTATTTTATAATTTTGGCTTTAAAAAGCGCATTTTATACAGTATTTGCACACATGTACATGAATGCTAAAATGCATGAGTTACGCCTATTTACACGCATTTACTAGGGTTTTTAAGGCCAAAATGATAGAATAAAGATGATGAAACGTGGATTCATCAAATATATCTCAACAATATTTCCAGAAACATCAAGAAAAGAAAATTGAGGATTTCAGACACTCAAGGGAAGAAGAAAAATGGGTCCCCATATCAGTGAACCAAACAAAGATACTTCCTTTTGATGAACTAGATATGAGATATATAGAAGAAGATTTTATTGATGAAATAGTGCCATCTCCATGTCTCCTCAAATCCATATTGACAAAATTTCACGATATCCCCTTCTTCGCTCCTCCAGTGTCAGACCATGTATTAATTGAGATGCCCAATGATTTAATAGATGAATGTTGTCTCTTGAAAGACTCGAAAACTTTGAGCATGAAACGTCATTTTGTTATCTTGAGGGGCATCTTATGGAATATGACTCTATGGATGGAATTGAGGAGGAATGTGATATAATTTTGGCATTCATGAATCATATTGATCAGAATAATTTTGGAGAGTATAATAAGGACGTGTTTGAAATTGAGATCGCGCCCCTAATACAACTCGATCACGACTCACTCTTGATGGATACATGTATCAATGATGGTATCGATCTTTCCTTAGACTATTCTGAAGGTTGTGAATTACAAACTACTAATGATATCGATTGGTCTGAGATAATAGTTGAATTTGAGGACAGTATTGGTATTAACTCCTAGCGAAGAAATCAAGGACGATTTGATGTTTGATGTTAATTCTGGATGTGATATTACGATTAATGAAAAAAGTCCATACTTAGATTTTGAATATGAAGACATAGTAGACAATGGATTGACTTCTTCATGCACCAAGACTCTCTTCCAACGAACACATGATTATATGTTGAAGATCTTTTATGATGGCCCTTTCAATGATGAGATTTCCAACTCCATTGCCGTCACCATTAAGAAAGAAGATCCACTCAATTCGATTGATGACTATAATAATACATCTTCTACTGAGTCAGAATCTGATCAGAACGATTTTTTATTCTCCGATCCTTTTTGGAATGAAACAGAGGAACTACTCAAAACATTCGAAGACAATCATCCAATCATTCATCCGACCTCTATTGTCATACCTCCTAATTCAATAGACAACACTCCCCTGCTCCTGACCTTTGAATACCCAAATCATATTTCTGGGAGAGAACCACCCTCGTGGCTCAAGCAGAGAACTGAAATGAAATTCACAATAGATGCCATCGAAAATAGCCATGATGATTATTTGAGTAAAAATGATGATTTATCACAATATACAGAGGACCTCATGGAGGAATCAATTCTTGATCATGTAGAGCTCGACTTCAATACATCATATCTGTTTCACGAGCCCTTCACCAGTCCACCCATTTCCCTCCCATCACATCCAATCCAAGATCAAACTGATTCATCTCTCATTCCGATTCATCAACCAATTAATGTCTTCACCGTATTAATAAGAGCACACATTTATCAAATTCATCAACCGCACTCTCACATCTGGGCCAGGATATCGGTATCATATCAAGAGTTTCATTTGGGTTTTCTGAATACAACTTCTGCACTCACACGCAACACTGGATACTCTTGATAAGCTGAATCGTCGAGTTGGGACGTTAAACCAACAACATTTTGTGGGTCCACACCCATAAGTATCTTTTCCTTTCTTTGTATCCTTCTCTTTCCTCTTTGCATTAGATAAGTATGGGGATCCACCTCCATACTTTACAAAAAAACCAAAAAATACTTTTCATCCTCCTTTTATACCTTGTTTTGCCATGAGGACATGGTCTTTGATAAGTATGGGGGGTGTCTGCTTTGTTTTCAAAAATTACATACTTTTCAAAAAAAATCCAAAAATTTTGCAAAAATTCCCCTAAAAATATTTTCAGAAAGCAAGAAAATCACCAAAAATACATCCTTCCTTATTTAATCCTATTTTGAGAAATCAAATATTCATTGCATACATCATAGACTGAGGTTGAGTTGACCCTAATAGACTTAACTTCATTAGAATTTCAGTAGGCATGAGTTTTTAAGCTTTCTTCAGGTCCATATGGACTTTATTCTCTCAGTTCCACTAATTCTACTGGTGAATGAACTTCTGTATCTAACTAAGCACTCTTAAACTCTTCAGTGGATATTAAGCAACTACACATTGCACTTAGCTTAATTGAGTTTATTTTACGAGATACAATTACAATCTAGTTGAGGTGAGGAGTTGTCCTCTTAGTTGTGCCAATGCCTGAACCTTGTCTATAGTCAGTGAAGGAACTTGACTCAGGGGAAACATGATCTCTCTAGTCTAAGTATGTCAGCAATTAAGCCAGTATCGTGCCTCCAAAGTCAATATTAAGCTGATACTACCTTTGATGCCAAAACCCGAGACACAACACCACAAAAAGGCATATCACAATACAAATGCCAAAAACCACCAATCATGCAAAGATACGCAAAGCAAAAGCAATGAAAGAAGACCACCGAATAACCCTCCTCCACCAAAAGCCGTGGTAGTAGCCCAATGATGCTACCTAAATTCTTAAATGAGGCCCAAAGAGGCCCAGGGTTATGCTCTGTAAAAGGAAAAGAATGAGAGCAACGGACCAAAGCGGTCTACCCGAAAACCCAAAAATTAAGTCCCATTCTCCAGTAAACTATGACCTATTTTTTCTATGCTGACATACTTGGGTGAAAAGAGAATATGCCTGAATTCAGGTGAGCACTAAGGCTATATGTGTAGGGAATCATTCGGTACCTTGATAGATTGTACTGTTAGCTCGTTCTCTTGACTCACGAAAGCTAAAACATCACGAACATCGTTTGTATCCATTCAAGGTCAAAGAGAATACCTGTTGATTAGAATGATCTGACTTGATCGACTTTCTGAAACCATCTTGATTTTTTTGGAACTAAGAGACTGTTGAAACTACAAAACTCAGTCAAGTGGACTATTCGAACAAATCATTAATCTATGGGTCGACTCTACTGAAGTTGGTGTATTGGTGTGGTTAGGATCTGAAAACTCGAGACTTTGTGGGTATGTCTGCTGCAAACCATCACCCAATCTATCTTGGCTATTTTCCTTATCCTTCATTAGTACTTAATCAATTCTTTCTTGGGACTAGCAAGATTTAAGTATGGGGGTGTGATGATTACATGATATGCTGTTAATAAGCTCAAATTATGTGAAATACAATATCAATTCCTAGGTTACAAACTCTAAATTCACATAATATATGTCTATATTATTTCATACAAATAAGCATATAAAATCATCAATAAATCAAGGAAACATCTGATAAAATAATACAACATTAATCATATTTATTAGAGAAAAATTGAGTACACTCATAGAGCACTAATTTAATCAACATATTGACTTGGCTCTACAAAAAAACATCTCTTACTTTTTGTTGGAAAGAAAAGGGAGGGGTTATTGTAAAACTTCCATTCATTATTCCCATGTGCAATGAGCCCCATCCCATGCACACTCTTAAATTTATCTCTCCCCTTCCCAAGCCACATAGTCGTCCACATCTCATCCTTACCCATGCAAAAATTAATTCTTCATGCATTAATAATGATCTTTTGTCTTTACTTGCATGGGATGTCTCCTTTATTTGCAAGAAAATTCCATCTATAAAAAGGGACTCTCATTCTCTCATTCTCTCTCACGCACTCTCCCTCTCATTCTCTCATTCCCCCATTCCTGGGTTGTATGTCTCCTTGAGTGTGGGCTTGGCTGCGGTGGATCTTCTTCTGCTGCTTCATATTTGGGTCCCACTGAAAACTCATCCCTGACTTCATGGAAATTGGGATCGAAGTTCGGATCATCCTCTCATCGGCCGTCTCTCGCATCGGCCCTCCTCCTCTGATCGTTCAGCATGTCCTGGAAGGCTGTCTGGGCCAGGGCCTGATTAGTCAACTGCTGCTGAATGGCTTGGATGGAAGCCAGCAGTTGACTATTAACCTTGCCCTACGTGGTGTATTGTCTTCCCCCGGATTAACTTCTGGTTCAGGTGAGGGCCTGTGGTCCTTTTCCTCTGCCTCCTGCCATCTCGGATTCTGCTTGGTTCGCTAACTCGAGCTCTTAAGTCTGCACATGGTAGAATGCCCCGATCAGTCTGATTGCAACACCAGATAGAGAGATGTTATCTGTGTCAAGGTCAACACAGAATTTTGCTAAGGATGGCGATGTATAAGGAGTGAAATCAATTGCCATTCAAAACGGACAGAATTCGGGACGAGAGTGATCCCGGTTATTGAAGAAGACAGGGAGTCTGGAGATCGGTTCATAGGGTTTGAACCGGGTTCTCGGGAATCACCCTGAATTATTAAAGAGGGCGAGCGAATGGAACTGATGTGGGTGCCGATAGAGCCTCGACTAAACCGCCCATTCGTCGCCATCTCGAAGATCAAGAGGAAGATCGATTGTGATGAAAGATACGGAGGTCAACAAGGAATCAAAGGAGTGCAAAACAGTAGAAGGCTCACAATGAGCAAGGGTCAACTGGGAGGGAAGACAAAATTTTTGCGTAAGGGCGCGATATTTTTGATCTTGACCTAAATGAGACTAGCAATCAAACATAAGACAAGGGAGTTCACCAACTCAACACGTGAAGCCGTGAAGGTTCGGCTTTTATCTTTGTAGTTTTTATCTTGAATTCAGGAATTTATCTTTCAACAAGTCCTTAGAGCGCTACGCCTATAGGAGCGAGAGTACTGCCGGAAAAGTATTCCCATACTTGTCCTCCTCCTGTGTAACACTGTAACTTGCGCTTTTTAAGGTCCTTGTAACCCTTCCTGGATCCCTACTCAGCCAAAGAAATAGAGGGAGGAAGCCGATAGGAGAAACCGATACTTCGGATCTCGCTCGCAACGGAATCACCCGTGAGCGTGCAAGATCCTACTCGGACGTAGACGGTGAGACAGACACACCCGTGAAGGCATGGGCCTATGCTCGGTATTTCGGACAAGGTCAATGCTCACACAATAGAGAGTCACCAATGGTGACCAAGCCCTACTCGCCTACGTACGTAGTAGCGCCAATACTTCGGAAATCCAGGCAATACACAAGGCAGCCACAAGATGGGTTTGGGCTCTAATCCTTACGAAGCACTCTGCTCACTTGGAAGGAGACCTTCCCATGCAACCTGAAAACAAGTGAGGGTGTTACTCTCCTAATCAATGAGTCTAATTACCAATTTTATTTAGGTCAATGTTGTCTTAGCAGTCCCTTTTTAATTTTTTTGTGTTATCCTTCTTTTGAGTAGATTCAAACAAGCGCCTAACGGTTTTGTATTTTCTTTATCCTACTTTGTCCAAATCAGAGGGGAGAAAGAGCGGGAAAAGCCAATGCAAGTCAGCACCAAGATGGAAATCTCACCTTTGTGCCTAAATGATGGATGCAAAGTAAGAAGACTTACAGCGAATCCCAGCTCTCTCCATGTGGATGCAAAGCAAAAATTTATAACCTAATCTATATGCCGGTATGCAATGCGGAAATCGTCCTAAGGTAGGCAACTTCTAACGTGAAGAACCACAAGCTAATCACTAATCTTCAATCCTAAGGTCCGGTCTAGGCTCCCCCCTCCTCTGCTCAACACACTTGAGTTTAGGGAGAAAGCGCTTTGCGGGGAGAGCTCGCGGCGCGCGGATCAAAGAAGAGTGACTTCGCTGTTTTAATTAAACTAAGTCCAAGCACAATCTATAGGTACATGGAATTGTTGGTTAGGGTGTTTGGACCTAATCTAATCGATCAATCAAGGCCTACAACTAAGAGCTAAATCCACAAAAGAAATGAAAAAGAAATCAAAACCGGAAAATGACAGTCGAGAAAACTTCGAGAAAACCGCGGTGAGCCCCCGGGTGAACAAACACCCGGAAATTAGGCCCGAAGTGTTCAAGTGTCCAAGTCCTGTGTTATTACAATTAATCAAATCTCTCTCTCACAAAAAATGAAAAGGTAACTGTCCCTCTCTCTCTCAAGCTCTCCTGCTCTCTCCTGCCGGCTAGGGTAGAATAGCCGGCTCCTCCTCCCAAGGATGCGCAGGATCCCCTAGGCGATCCTCCTCGGTCGACGGTCCCTCGCAAGAAAACAAGAGAAGTGTCAGACAGTTCAAAACAAATTATGCAAGAAGAACAAATAAGCAAAAATGGCTAAGTAAATAAAAGACACCAAGGTACTCTACAAGCCGATGCTCCCCGGCAACGGCGCCATTTGAAAAGCGAAAAAGCGAGAGCTGCTAAATAGTGGTCTGACAAATCAGACTCACTGTCGCTGATGCGACTACTCAAGCCTCTTCGTTCGTCAACAATTAACCCACACAATCAATCAAGGAATGAATAGCAAGGATTAAAATTTATTATACCCTACTAAAAATGTACAGTGGCAAGCAAGTAGGGGTCGAACACAGGAAATAAGGGTGCAGAGTATAGATGAAAATCCAAACCTAGGTCTAATAAGCCACTTAGCCAATCTAAAATTTTATGGGGTTTTAATTTTTAATTTTTTATATTTTTTATTTAATTTTTAAATTTGTATTTTGATTTTTAATTTTTTGATTTTTATAATTTATATTTTATAATTTTCTATTTTCTTTTTCAATATTGGAAAACAAGACAATGTAATAGAAGGGAAGGTAGAATATTAATAAAAGTATGCAAAAATAACCAAAAATTCAAAAATAAAATCTTTTTGGTATTTTTATATTTTTTTACTATTTTTATGATTTTTGGGTAATTTTCAAAGTGTTTTTCTTATTTTTAAATGCTGAAATGAAAGAAAACAGTGAAATAGTACTGGCTGGGAGTAAAATGCAAATTAAAAATAACAAACAGTCACAAAAATTTTCTAAACTAATTTTCAAATAAAGTCCATAAAATATGGAACAAACAGGAGTTGAGTTTATATTTTTCTGAGTTTTCTTTGATTTTATAAATTTTTTTGAAGTTTTTATGTATTTTTGAATTTTTAAGGTTTTTCTTTTGAAATTTTTAGTGGTTTTTGGACTGAAAGTAAAGTAGGTCAAAACACACAACAAATAATATTTTTGGAATTTTTAAGGCCTTTTAATATTTTTTGGTATTTTCTAAGCTAAACAGTGCTGAAACAACATGTTTTTGATTTTTAATAAATACAAAAATGCAAAGAAATTAAAAACTAAAAATGTGGCGTGAAAGTAGAAGCAAACAGGAGATTAAACCTATTTTTTGAGAATTTTTGGCATTTAAATGAGGCGTGAAATAAATAGCTCAAGCATACAAAAATCCTAAGCCTGGCAGGGGTATAAATGTAAATCATGAAACATCCAGGGGCTTAGGTGCAATTTTTGCCAAAAAGACACGTGCAGAACACGTGATATACCATTCACAGGGGCATATTTGTAAATATCAAAAGCTGGCAGGGCATACATGCAATTAACCCACAAACATATTTAATTAACTACGCACAGGGATATAATTGCAAATACCTAAAAGTTCAGGACCAAATATGCAAAATACCCAAAAGTCACGCGCCCCAGTCACGTGAGGTGACGTGGCGTTGACCTAAGTGCAAATAGTGAAAGTGCGAGGGCCTAAGTGCAATTATTACAAAAGTTTTTAAACTTGAAATAAAAGTTCTAGGACTAAAGCATAAATACAAAAACGCGTGGGTCGAAGATGCAAAATACCCAAGTTCCTGATCGTGCGGCCGATGGAGATTCACTTGGCCACGTGGCGAGCATCGGACGGCTGGTACCCTTTCGTCTTGGATGGCTGAGATGAGATCTTGGGCTGCTGATCCAACGGCGGGGAGCACGGGAAGATCCGACGGCTGCTGTGGCGTCTGGAGGGGGATCTTGATCCAACGGCAAGGGGAGGTTCATGAAGAACACCTCCCCGGCGAGCTTTGATCGGCGATTGCGGCCGACACACGGCCGCTCCGGCCCTAGGATCAAGGGCAAAACGATCCTGGGGCCTCTCCGCGTCTGATGGTGGCCTCCGGCGAAGCGGAGACAGCGTGGATGGCTCGGACGGCGGAGGCGACCTGGGCGGTTGATCCTGGAGTCGATGAAGGTCGATGGAGCCCTCTCTTTGGCTCGATCCTGCAGAGTTAGGTGCACAACGACCAGGCGAACAAAAAGGGAGGATCTGATTGCTTGGTGGAGGCGAACGGTGGCTCGGGCAAAGAGCTCCGGCGAGCGGCGGAGAGAGGAGCTCGATAGCTCGATCTGAGCGAGATCGAGGGAAATGAAGGGGCGCTGCGTGATGATGGAGCGAAGGGGAAGAGAATGGAGGCGGTTTGGGCGGCGGTCGACAACGGGAATGGCCGGAAACGATGGGCGGAGCTTCGCTCCGTCGTGGCTTTGATCGCAAAATCACGGCGATTGACTAAACGAAATTGAAAACTGCTATAGACCTAAGCTATTCTATGCTAAGACTACAAGAAAATGGAAAGAACAGGGGAAGAGGCTCACCAGAGACGACGGGCTGCGAGGCACGGCGGAGCTCCGGCGAGGGGTCGAATCACTTCGATTCTACACCAAAAAACTCAAACCCCGGGTCGATTCGACTCCCACTGTCACTAGGAGCACGAGGAGGTAGGGGTTTTCGATTGATAATGGCGGAAGAAGGATTAAAATTTCAATTGAAGTCGGGGGTGCTCTTTTGACGGGCGACGTGGAAGACGAGGCTTGAAACGCCTCAATCAGAGTGGTCTTCAGCCCCAGATTTCACTAGGGCATGAATCACCATTGATCGAGGAGCAAAAATGCAGAAGGCATCGTCATGGATTGGTGCAAGGTCAAGCCTAGGAAATGGCGAGAAGATGAAACAAAACTTCTTCTGACAGGTCAAGGGGAGGAGGTCAGACAGTTGACCGAGGTCAACTGTCAGACCAACCTGGTTGGTCCACATGGACCAACCAGGAAAAATCCCCTGAAAATTATTTCAAAAATCAAAATAAAATAGTGAATGGACGAATTTCATTTTGGTTAAAAAATAAAAAATGTTTATTAATTTATGAAGTATTTTATTATGAATTTTAATTAATTTTATGAGGTTTATTTTAGAAGTTACTTATTTTGATGGTACTGAGACTGCTGCTTAGGATACTGAGAATGATACTAAGGAGAAGGGTAATGTTGTTGGTACTGTTGAGGAGGGTGTTACTAGTAAGGCACAACCACATACTATTGGTTTTGTTGGTATTGTCGATACTACGGCTGTTGGTACTTGTTCTATCTCTAATTTCCATGGAATTCTGTATATTGTTGGTGTTGTTGGTGGTGAGGCTGGTTGTTCTAGATAAACCTCCCTCCTTTTTGTTGAGGGAACTTGCGGGAGTTAGCAACCTGGCCCTATTGAGGTCTGCCTGGATGGGTTGGTTGTGCATTATTCGACCATACACTGTTCACCTCCCGAATAAGAGGAGGTGGTGGAGGGGAGAACTAATCTGGAATATATTAGGGCTCCAGCTGGTAGACAACCAAGTGTTGTTGTGACTGCTGGGAAGTTGATGGCTCTGGGGCTCATACGTAATAAACATGCTGAACCGCTGGATGGGCTGACTCGACTGAGGAGGGTGTAACTGTGCATGTTCCCTCATCTCAGTTGGAGAGGAGGTTGATGCAGACACAAAGTTGTAGGAGTTGATTGTACTCGATGCAGCTCCAACTGCTTGGTGATTTAATCTAATTTGTCCAGTTTCTATGTTCTTTGTTCGATCACAACAAGTTTCTCCAGGTCTTGTGATCGCTTCTCAATGATGTCTACTTTGGACAGGTGGCTCCCAATAATGCTCAATTTGGATCTCTAATCCATGTCCAGCTCGTGAGATGCTGCCATATGCACAGGCTTTTGAATATTCTATGGTTGGCGTTGATAGGTATGGGACGACGATAAAGCAGCCTCTCCTTTGTCATTTCTTCAAAGATATGCCAGACGACATCCCCGTCTTTGTTGAAATGAAAGCCACCACATGGGGCATCTACCAGCTTCTAACTCTCTATTTTAAGTCCCTTGAAGAAGTGTTGGACCAAGCTGGTCCTAGGAATCTCATGATGGGTACATTTCTCTTGTGGCTTAGTAATCCTCTCCCAAGCTTCATGGATAGATTCGTGAGTGGCTTGGGTGAAATTTGCTATGCGGGTGCGCATCTGATTAAGTCACCCTAGATGATAGTATTTGTGCAAAAAGGCTGACTTCAGATCTTCCCAAGTGGTGACGACCTTCCCTAAGTGGTTGATCCAATGAAGGGCCTTATTCTGAAGGCTGAAGGGAAATGCTATAATCCTGACTACCCCAAGAGGTATACCAGGGTAGTGAGTTGTGTCACAAATGCACCCAAACTGTTATAGGTGAATATACGATTCTTCGTTCGCGTTTCCTCGGAAGTTGGGTAGGAGTGCCAGTAGCTGAGGCTTTAATTCAAAATGGGCATGGATTGCAGGAACCTAGAACCATTCAGTGACTTGTCCTGCCCCAAGATTGTACATCTCTTTGAGAGTCAGCTTGGGCTGTTATACTTTAGGCTCATCTGTTGGGCCTCCACCTCCTTCACATTCAGGCTCTTCAAATCCTCCCGGGTTTTCTCCTCTTCTCCTAAATCATGAAGCATGTCTTAGAAAGCGACCTGTGCTAAAGCCTTATCTGCAAGCTATTGTTGGATTGCATGAATAGAAGCAAGGATCTGAGCGTTCACTACATTCTGGTCCAGGTGCGAACCCTGATTTGGCTGAGGTGGGGGCTGCGGTCCTTTCCCTTTTCCTCTAGGAGCCATCTTTTTTCTGACCCTGAATCTGATTCTATCACAATTTCTGGCTCCAGTGGGCTCTTGATATGCAAATGAAATAATGTCTTGATTAGTCTGTGTGGGGCACCATAAGTAACAAATCGATTTGTGTTAAGGTCAACACAAATTTTCATTAAGGATGGCAGTTTGTATGGAGTGAGATCTATTGCCATCCAAAATGGGAAGGTTTCGGGATGAGAGTGATCCCGATTTATTGGAGAAGTCAGGGAATTTGGAGATCAGTTCACAGAGTCTGAACCGATTTCTCAGGAATCGCCTCGAATTAGTGAAGGTGACGAGCATACGGAATCGATGTTAGTGTCAGCGGGGTCCTTACTAAGCCATCCACGTGTCGTCATCTCTAAGGTCAAGAGGAGTTCGAGATTGGAAGAATGATACAGAGGTCAACCAAGAAATAAAGGGAGTGTAAAACAGTAGAAGGCTCTCAATGAGGAAGGGGTCAAGTAGGGAATCAAAGATAAGAAAGTGAAAAAGTCACACAATGTGCAGGACTGATCTTTGAACCTTAATCTAATTCAAACAAACACAAAACAATGATAGGTTCACCCACTATCGCATGTGAAGCCATGAGAGTTCGGCTATTTTTTCTTTTCAATTTTATTGTATTTTTAGGCAATCCTATAACAAGTCCTTAAGTATGCTAACCCTGTAGGAGTGTGTATACTGCCAGGCAAGTGCCACATACTTGTTTCACATCCTTTGCAACATGTGATCTGCACACTACAAGGTCCTTGATCTCATGCTTGGGAAGCCACTCAACCAAAGAAATAGAGAAATGAAGCCAATGGCGAACCAATACTTCGGACCTCGCTCGCAACGAAATCACCAGTGAGCGTGCAAGGACATACTCGGATGCAAATCGATGAGACGGGCATAGAGACGTGGCCTAAGCTCAGTACTTCAAGCCAAATCGGATGCTCTGCACAAGCAGGAACATCGTGCTCGATAAGGCCTTACTCGGTTACATACAATAGAAGCGCCAATACTTCGCCAACCCAGGTGATAATCAAGGTGCCACAGATCAAGATTTGGGCTCTTATCCTTAGTGGGTCGCTGATTTAGCTAAGAACTGGTGGTCTTAACTTCCACACAAAGCAGGAACTAAGTCGAAGTCTCGACCATGCAAAATCTCAACTAAAGTCAACAATTAACCCACAATATAAATATCAAGAAATGAAAAATAAAGTGGAGTTAAAATTTATTTTTAACTCTACATAAAAGATGTATAGATGCAAGTACGTAGAGAGTTCGAACACAGGGAGCAAGGCAGGATAGGTCAACAAGTGTGTGTGTGCGAATGTGGTATATTGTCTACACTATGCAAGGCAAATGTTTTTGCGGGTTTTTATTTTTTTTTAAAAAAAAATATTTTTTTAATTTTGTATTTTGAATTTTAATTTTCTGATTTTTTTATTTTTATATTTTATTTTTTTATTTTTTATAAATAGAATATATAGAAAAGGAAAGAACAGAGGTGATAAAATATTTTAAAAAAATAAGGAAAATGCTCAAAAATTAGGAAATAAAATATTTTTGTTCTTTTTATATTTTTCTACTGTTTTTATGATTTTTGGGGATTTTTCAAAATATTTTTGGTATTTTTCAAAGGCAAAATAAAGAAAACAGTGAATTAAGATTCTGGCCGAAATTAAAATAGGAATGAAAAATATCAAACAGCCACAAAATTTTCCCAAACTAATTTTAAAATAATCTTAATAAAATGAGGAGCCTACAGGACTTGAGTTTTCATTCTTTGGATTTTCTACAATTTTATAGATTTTTTTGAAGTTTTTGGGTATTTTTTAATTTTTAGGGCTTTGGTTTTGAAGTTTTTAGTGGTTTTTGAACGACACTAAAATACAATAAAATAGACCTTAGGTAATTGTTTTGGAATTTTTCAAGGTGTTATAATATTTTTTTTGGTATTTTCCAAGATAGACAGTACTGAAATGGCATGTTTTTTATTTTTAATAATTATAAAAAAGCAACAAAAATAAAATGCAAAAATATGGTGTGGATCAGCAAGTTAACAGGAGCCTATGATATTTTTTTGGGAGTTTTTTGAGTTAAAATAATACGTGAAATAAATAAGACAAGTACACAAAAATACTAAGCATGGTAGGGGTATAAGTGCAAATACACAAACATCCAGGGGAAAGATCGCAATTTTCACACAAATTTTATAACTAATAAAATATTTAATGGACCAAACGTAAATAACCAGACCCGCAAGGGTACCTCTGCAAATAACCCACCAGGCGCGTGACTCGCACGTGCCTGGGAAGGACATGTTCGTAATATTAAAAAGGCTAAGGGCCTTACTACAAATTACACAAAAGTATTAATATTGATCTGGATTTATGTGGACCAAAATGAAATAAAACAACCCTGGAGGGGTTCCTTGCAAAAAACCCTCACCTCACGTGTACTGGTCACGTGAGGTGACGAGGTGAGGGACCAGAATGCAATATTACAAACTACGGGGGTTTTACCACAAATTTTACAAAAATTAATAAAGGCAAATAAAAGTTTCAGCAGTGAATATTAAATACAAAATTTGGCAGGGGAAAAGATGCAAAATACCCCGCCTAGCAGATCCGACGGCAGAAGATCTTCACTTAAACACGTGGCGGAGATCCGTTGGCCCGTTCCCCTTCGCTCCCCAACGGCCAAGATTAGATGATTGTCGGGAGATCGAACGGCCGGGGAGCGATATGATCTGATGGCTCCTGTACGTCAGGAAGAACACGGGCCCGATCGAAGGTTGCGGAGGCAGGTGGACGAACGGGGAAGAACACCGCCACAACGAAGTTTCTCCGGCCCGATCCTCCTTCTCCGACAACCCAGCGTGCTTCAAAATGGCCCTAGTCGGTTGCTGCAGGTGCCTTCTAACGTCCGGTGGCCTCAAAACCCTCCAGCGACGTCTGGAGCTCGCCGATGATGTCAAAGAAGCCGGTGGCCTCCAGGAACCTCCAACGAGGTGCAAAATGGCCACCAGGTGATATCTTCGCTCCAAAGACCTGCAAGGACTGGTGACACCGTCGAGGGCAAATTGCCTCGACAGTTTGTGAAGGAAATGGTGGTGGGTGACAGCGAAAACGAGGTTGGCCGGAGGTATCTCCGGCGAGGACTATCGATTGAGCGAATCGATTGATGGAAGTCAGAGATAATGGTGGTTGGATGATCCTATGACTTCAGAGAATAAAAGAGACGTAAAAAAAAAAGAAAATCGACACCTCAAGGGCCAGGGCCCGAGGTTAAAATACCTCGACGGCAGGGTATCGCCGGAGGTGGTGGAACGCCCAGATCCGCGTTGCTCCGCCTCCTTGAAGAGCTAATCCTGAAGCTGTCACCTCCAGGACTCAATTGAGAGCGAAAGGGGGAAGAAAGGGACCTAGAATGGGGTTCAAATTTGAATGGAAGTCAATGTCTCCATTTTATTGGGTTGACGGACAGGGCTAAAAGATCGAGTGTCAACGGGCGAATCGATGCACGTCAGCCCAAGCAAACATCTGGGCGTGAATCACCATCTAACGAGGAAGAAAAGTTGTTTAGAACGCAACATCAAATGGTGCAAGGTGCGCCCTCCAAAAATCCTTGAAGATGGCGAAAAAGCATGGTTCTGACAACCCACAGGGGGCGGGTCAGAGGGTTGACCTGTGGACCAACCAGGAAAAACCCTGGGAAAATGATTTATTAATTCATTTTAAAATAGTAAATGGTTGAATTAACTTTTGGTTATTAAATAAAAAATATTTATTATTTTATGTAGTATTTTATTCGGATTTTGAATTATTTTTATGAGGTATATTTTTACAAGTTTACTTTTATACCCTTTATAGGTATATTATTTTTACAAGTTTACTTTTACTTTTATACCCTTTTATACCCTTTATAGGAAAAACCCTGGGAAAATGATTTATACCCTTTTATAAGGTATATTTTTATGAGGTATATTTTTACAAGTTTACTTTTATGAGGTATATTATTTTATGTAGTATTTTATTCTGATTTTTAATTATTTTTATGAGGTATATTTTTACAAGTTTACTTTTATACCCTTTATAAGGTATATTATTTTTACGAGTTTATTTTTATGAGGTATATTTTTACAAGTTTACTTTTATACCCTTTATAGGTATATTATTTTTACAAGTTTACTTTTACTTTTATACCCTTTTATACCCTTTATAGGAAAAACCCTGGGAAAATAATTTATTAATTCATTTTAAAATAGTAAATGGTCGAATTAACTTTTGGTTATTAAATAAAAAATATTTATTATTTTATGTAGTATTTTATTCTGATTTTTAATTATTTTTATGAGGTATATTTTTAATTATTTTATAGCTATATATTTTATTCTTTATTTTTATTTTGTATATTTAATTTTATTTATTTTTGTTTATTATTTTATAAAATTATAAAAGACTTTTATACACTTATTTATATTTTTATTTTATTTTTCTGAATTTTTTTGTATATTTAATAAAATATAAGTATGTATTACTATAGGTATGTATATGAGTGTTATACTTATGTGAGAAATGTACAAGTATTTTATTTGAATTTCTTTTGCATTTTTATTCTGATTTTAATGTACATTTGAATTATAAATAATATTTATAAAATTATAAAAATATAAGAATACAAAAATAATGAATAAATAATAAATTGAATATTTTAATCAGTACAATTATACAAGTAGGGTCCAAAACTCAACTTTCAAACCGTAGCTCCGCCAAATGCGAAACTACTGCCATGAAATTGCTTATTTTATTCTATATACAATTAAAGGTGAGTTTGCTGCATTTGGATTTTCATCTGCGAGATACGGGTCTGGGAAGTTGGGATTCTGGATTTTTATTCATACCATAACTTTTTATCTGTTCGTTATTTTTGAGTAAAATCAATTTTGTATTTTTGTTTATTTAATTATCTACAACTTTCATGTACAAAGTTTCTTTATTTGAAGTATAAAAAGTCGAACCAAAAATAGGTCCCAAAATGAATAAAGAATGAAGGAAAAAGTATAGGTATTTCTACTGTATTTTGACCCTTATCTCCCTCTACTTTATTCTGTGTCGACCTATTCATCGAGATGCCTAGGTCTCGGGGTTTCAGGTCATAAAATATTTACAATATTTCATTCTTTTTCTTTTATTTATTCTATAATTTTGGCTTTAATTACAGTATTTTATACACTATTTACATACATATGCATGGATGCTAATATGCTCTAATTAAGGGTATTTATACGCATTTACTAGGGTTTTTGAGGCCAAAATGATAGAATAAAGATGATGAAATGTGGATTCATCAACCCCCTATACTTTACCTTTGCTAGTCCCTAGCAAACACTTATGCAATAAGTGCAGAAAAGAAAAACAAAGAAAAGAAAAAGAAGAAGGTGGATTAATTTTATTATCAAACTTGTCTTCACAAAATCAATGTTTGGAGCTTAAGTCGGACCTTTGGAATTTTAGTGCGAGCGGAACCTTAATGAGAACCGTGTTGGAAATCGAACAGTCCCTGAGAATCCCAAAACTTTGTTCAAGTCTCCTCAATAGCCAGGTCAAAAATATGTCAATTCAAACGCAAACTTTTACGACTATGAATCTGACTCGTACAGTGTAAGTGATGGTGGCTCTCCCCAACTAGAATGACAAAGAAACTGACTTCTCTAGTATGACGACCCAATGATTACCCAATCCAATAAGTCCATCCTCGAGGAGCGGGGTATTCCCTTCTAAGTTCAAGTGGCAACTAGCTCAAGAGGAGGGGGTGAAGAGAAGAATGGACGGTATCCAGTGTAGCTACCTATCTTGGGATGCAAGACCAGTGTAGTCAAGTCATCCAGCTGCAGGCTCACATAATTGACTTTGGAACTCAAGCTTGCTTATTGGCTTTACAACATTTGTACATACTTTGCAGGCATTTTATTTTTGTACAGGCCTGACCATTTTTTTTGATACTATTCACAGCAGCATTTACATAAGGAGTTTTTCCTCTTGAGCCAGTATACTATCCCTCTTTTGAAGCTTTATTGCAACCCACACTCTCCTGTCTTTAGACTTCCTCATCACTGGACGGGATGGGGTGCACTTCCCTCCCTAGAGGAGGACAAGTGTTTCCACTTGTGTGTGTCTCATACCGGCAAATCCAATCCCCTCACCACTCCAACTGAGTCAAGCCATGTGAAAGGTGCAGGCGTCCAAGTTAGGTCATTATCAACAAGAGTCGCGCGTGTGTTCCGAAATACTCTACGTAGGCAGTCAAGAATCCATTGAACCAAGTCTCGTGATCCTCAAAGAATTAAGTCAACTAGACCTGAAGTACCTCAAACCAAGTTCCTATAGGGTTCCTGTTATTAGGTAGATTTTAAGGTCCAATCAAGCTCTAATCTCCAGATTTTATTTAGACTCGTTCAACTATCAAACTCAATCCGAAAAATGCGAATGCTATGCAATGCAATGCAGAAAGTATTTTTGTGATGCAATTTTCAAAGATTTTGAATTTTTTATGGATTTTTGAAAAGATGATGATGATGCATATGCATTTTTTGTATTTTTAAAAAAGATTTTTCAAATGTTTTTGGATTTTAATTTTGCAAATGTTTTTGGGATTTGTGAAAACAAAAAGATTTTGGCTGAAAAATAGGTTAAAATATTTACACGGGAGTGCTTCTTATATATACAAGAAGTGGTTTTTAAGAATTTACAAGGGTAAGTGGTCAATTTTATAGATATGTATATATAATGGATTTTGGTGTGATGTAAGTATTCCTCAAACTTATTTGACACCGGTTTTTCAAACAATTTTGAAAACTATAGTCCAAAATAATTTTTTCAAACAATTTTACAAACATGTACACACATTTGAAAATAGTTTTGCAAAGGTTTTCCAAAGAGTATAGATAGATATTTCAAATATTTTTGCAACCATTTTTCAAATCATTTGCAAATCATTTTCAAAAATTTTATTTCACACAAAGAAAATAATTTTTTACAAACCACCCATTTTTACAAAGGTTGAAAACATGTAACAAAACGTTTTCAAAATAGTTTTCAGAAGATTTTCACAAAGGTTTTCAAACTATTTTTCAAACATTTTGTTAAATTTCACCTGATTTATTAATCAGTAAATACAAAAAGAATTCGAGGAATAATCACATATTTTTATTATGGTTTTTAATGAATTATAAAGCATTTTTAGCCATATTATTAGGAAAATACAAAAGTACGAGTTATGGCTAAAGTATATATGCAGTATATACGACCCCCCTATACTTAGCTTGAGTTATGTCCTCATAGATCGGAGAGAAAAGAGAAGATATAACTCGTACTAAGTATAGGCAAGTCTAAAGAATGAATAAATGAATCAATGAGAAGTTGATCGTCCCCCCTATACTTAGGATCAAATAATCCTAAGTATAGCAGACTGTACGCAAAGCAGGGAGGGTCAAGGGTGGGAATGAACAGATCGTACTCAGATTGTCTCCCCCTATACTTAGGGTAAGATATCCCTAAGTATAGACAAGAAGAGGAAACAATGGAGAGGATCGAAACGAATAGAAGAAACTCGGGGTGCACACCCCCTATACTTAGGACAAAGTACGTCATAAGTATGGAAAACTGTCTATAAGGGCGGCACCTTTTTGATACAAAAAGAAGATAGAAAAGGAAAAGAAGAAAAGAAGAAAAAGAAGAAAAGAAATCAACAGATGAAACAGTGATATGGACAGATGATCTGTACAGCGGAAGATAGAAGTGGTCACCATGTATGAGATGCAGATGATATGAATCAAAGAACACATCTCATACCAGAAGAATGGGGGCGACGTCAATGGTCGGCGGATCGTGATCTAGATATAACTTCAGGCGCTAACCATTGACACGGAAGGTGGACGAAGATGACGATTCGGATATATCAATACTGCCATTGTCATGTACCTTCCTGACCACATATGGACCTTTCCACTTGCTCTGTAATTTCCCTAGAAATAATTTCAGCATGGAATCAAACAACCGTACTCGCTGATCGGGCTCAAACTGTTTATGGCTGATATGAGAATCGTGCCATGTTTTCACTTTTTCCTTGTACTGTAGGTTGCTAGAAAAGGCCATATCTCACAGTTCCTCCAGGGCTCCCAACTTTGCTCTCCTCTGTTCTCCTATACTCTCGGGATCCAACAATAACTCAGTGACTGCCCAAAGTGATTTGTGCTTTATTTCCACTGGAAGATGGCACGGCTTTCCATAGACAAGACGAAAGGGAGATGTCCCCAATAGATTCTTGAAGGATGTCCAATAGGCCCACAAGACCGAGTCCAAAAGCTGTGACCAAGCCTTTCGGTCTGGACAGACAACCTTCTGTAGAATAGATTTTATCTCCCGGTTCGATACTTCGGCAAGACCATTAGTCTGAGGGTGATACGGTGTGGCAACACAGATGGTCAATGCTGAACTCGTCTGCAAGGGCCCTAACCTTGTCATTTATGAAATGAGACCCCTCGTCTGAAATCAAGACTCTAGGTACCCCGAACTGCAAGGGGTCGTCGGCTCCCCGAGGCTGGACGCGCTCGCGGCGGCGCACGGCGGCGGAGCCACCGGATCAAAGGTTTCTAGAGGTGCTCGAGCCTCACTTCCACTCCGGCGGGCACAGCTGTCACTCAGGCTCACCAGAGGAGGTCCTTGGCTGCGAGTGGAAGGTCCAGAGATGAGGAACAAGGCGGCCGGGGGAGATGCTATATATGCCTAGGGGTCCGAGAAGAGATGGATCGGGCGAGACGCACATGACTCGGATCCCTCAAACCCACCCCGGGCGTGGATCTGAGATGAACAAGGATCAATCGGGGCTCGGGGTTAGGGTATTAGGCTGTCGGATCGAGTGGGAAGAAAAGGTTGAAATCGGGTCGGTCACTCAGATCCAAGACTCAGTGGTCCAGGGGGGGAGTTGACCGGGGGGTCAACATCCCCCGTGGACCAATCAGGGATGGCCATCTGGAAAAGATTTAAAAATTCAATTTAAAATAGGAGATGGCCGAATTATTGAAAACGCAAAATACGAAAAATGTTTCTTTTATTTTTTTTCTATTTTTTTTGTGATTTTTAATTAATTTTTCAAAATAAAAAAAGGTATTTACATTATAGAGCTATATATAGGTACATGTACAAATATAGGTTTTTGATTTCTGATTTTTAATTAGTTATTTTTGTACATTTTTATCCCCATTTTATATTTTATTTATTTATAGCATAAAATTAGGAATAAACAGATATTTTTATTTTATTTTTATTATTTATATACAAGGGTTAAATAAATAGATATGTACATGTATATACATGGTATATATACAATGTTATTTTTGGTTTTTAATTTTATTCTTTTTATTTGATTTTTGTTTTTATGGTTTTTATTTTATTTATTTACAACATAAAAGATAGAATATGTACACATTTTGTGGAAATTAATTTATTTATTTAGAAGGTGTAATAAATATAGATAAGGTGGACTATGTACATGATGAATATGCACAAGTGAATATTTTTGTTTTCTTTTAAATTTTTCAATTTTTTTTGATTTTGTATTTATAAATATATACAAATATATACAAGCACATTTTATTCTATTTTTGGAGGAAAATATTTTTGTGATATTTACAGGTATATTTACACACATGAGCCCCTATCTCCCTCTACTTTGGCTTTTATGCGGTGAGGCCCATGCTGAGCCCTCCCTTGGGATTAGGTCGCTCAATATTTATTCTAAATATTTCCCTCTTTTTCTTTTTATTCTTTATTCTTTTATTTTAGCACAAAAACATGCTAATTATTAGTTTGCACAATGCATGCCTTTTGCTAATTATTTGTATTTACAAACATATACATGTATTTGCAAAGGTTTTTGTAGCTAAAATATAAGAATAAAGAGTGATGAATGAGTATTCATCACCCCCCTATACTTAACTTTGCTAGTCCCTTAGCAAACACTTATTTGAAAAAAAAGTGAAAAAGAAAGAAAGAAAAAGAAAAAGAGGAGAATGCACATGGATCAAGGTTGAATATTAAACTTGCCTTCATTAAATTGAATTATAGAGCTCAATCAGATCTTTGGATTATTAATGTGTCAGAACCTTATTTGGACTTAAGCCTAAAACTCAACAGCCTCTAAGTTCCACTAATCTCTAATCAAGACTCCTCAATAATCCAGGTCAGAACAAGTCATCAAACACAAACCCTGAAGACCATGAATCTTTCCTTGTACTGTGGATGTGAGGTATAAGCTCTCCACCTCAGAAATGGCAACTTGACAACCCTCCCCAACAAGGTAACTCTATGTCCTCAATCTGGCCACTCTTTCCTCGAGGAGCGGGGTATTCCCTTCTAAGTTCAAGTTCAACCGGCTCAAGAAGAGGGGGAAGAAGAGAATGGACCATGGCCAGTGTAGCCAAGTATCCTTGGGAGCTCAACCAGTGTAGCCCAGTCTCCCTACTGCAAGCTACATAAGATGGGACATGAATCTCAAGCTTTGCTTATTGCACTATATACATACTCCGGTGGGATTATCATTTTCTCTCAGACCCACCACTTTTTTGAGTTATTTTCTTTTTGAATTTTTTTAAGTGCATCTATACAACATATACATGTGCACCATATATACAAGGAGTTTTTCCTCTTGAGCCAGTAGACTATTCCTCTTTTGAAGCTTTATTGCAACCCACAACTCCCGTCGTTAGACCTCATGGCAACCAGACCAAGTTGAGACACACTTCCTTCACTAAAAGAAGAGGAGAGGTTCCGCCTAGAAGTACTACCCTCATATGCTACCCCAAGTCAAGGAAGACTGCCTCCTCGCCACCTCATCCGTAGAGAGCTCGGTGCTAAGTGCTGGTGTCCAAGTAAAGCCATTGTCCTTATGAGTCATGTGTTGTTGTTAAGTGCTCTACTTAGGCTCATTGAGATGACATGTGATCATAGCCTAGTGGACTCAAAGAATTAAGTCACCATGGACCTGAAAAGCCTTAAACCTAAGCCCTATAAGGTTCCTCTTATAAATTAGGTGGATTAAGATCTTGATCAAGATCCATTTCCCAATTTAATTCCTGGCTAGTTTAAATGTCAACTATCATCCAGAAAAACTATATACATATATACAAATATGCTATTTACACAATCTTTACAAACATGCAAAATTTTTGAAAAATGTTTTGAAATCATGAATGGATGAATGCATGAAGTGCAAGTTTTGCAAAAGTATTTACACACATTTACACAAGATTTTTGCAAACTTTTGATTTTCAAATCATTTTGGAAAAATTTTGTACTATATACATAATTTTGATAAGAAAATATTTACACAAGCTGTACACAAAAGATTTTTGAAAACATTTTTACAAAAATAATTTGTACACTAGCTATGTATGTGCAAATAAAAGAATGATTATTTACAGGAAAAATTTTTAATTTTTGTGATTTTTAGGGTTTTTAGCCATTTTATTTATTAACACACTCACACAAAGTACGAGTTATGGCTAAAGTATATATGAAATATATACACACCCCCCTATACTTAGCTCGAACGATGTCCTCGGAGTCAAGAGCGATGAAGAAGACATAACTCGTGCTATGTATAGGGAAGTGAAAAGAAAGGCTATATACAAAGACGAATGAATGAATAGAAAGTCAAGAAGAGTCTCGGCTTTTCTCCCTATACTTAGGATCAAGTAATCCTAAGTATAGCAGGCTGTACACGAAGGGAAAACCGAGTGAAGAATGTACAGGGTCTACCCCCCCCCATACTTAGGGTGAATATCCAACATGCCGAGGTATATGAGGCTGCATCTCCTTTGAACCCCGCCTTGGACTGGCTGGCCCAGCTTGTCAAGGGCCTTACAGATCTCAGTCAGAAGTTAGACAATTTCACCGCTACAAGACCTCCATTCCAGCACAAGTGGAGGTAAACCCCAACAAATTTAAGAAGAAAGAGCAGGTAGTCTATGAAGTTCACACTAGTATTACAGAGTGAGATACACATAATTTGTTTTTATCTAATGTTGTCACTCTCAGGAGCGGTATGACCTTGCAACCATCAGCCATGTGCAAGGGGAAGAATAAAGCAACCACGGGGGAGTCGTCATCTTCTTCTGCATCAGCTAGACCAAGTGAGGAAGAAGAAGAAGAAGCAGAAACATCACCAAAAAATCCAAAAAAATCAACAAAAGAAAAAATGCCAAAAAGTTAGTACCATCAACAGCATCCCAAGCACCCGCTAGTCAGCCTTGGAGGAGATTGCACCTGTAGTTGATCCTAAGCCAACCGATGGAGCCTAGTTTGAAGATTTTGGATGCCTGCCTTTCCTGGATGACCCTACTCATTTTAGTCATTGATGAATCTACGTTTCATCATCTTTATTCTATCATTTTGGCCTGAAAAACCCTAGTAAATGCGTGTAAATAGCATTAATTCATGCATTTTAGCATTCATGTATATGTGTGTAAATACTGTATAAAATACGGTTTTTAATGCCAAAATTATAGAATAAAGAAAAGAAAAGAAAAAAAAATAAAATATTGTAAATATTTTATGACCCGAAACCCCGAGACCTAGGCATCTTGATGAATAGGTCGACAAGGAATAAAGTAGGGGGAGATAAGGGCCAAAATACAGATAAAAGACCTATATTTTCTATTCATTCTTTATTCATTTTGGGACCTATTTTTGGTTCCACTTTTTATACATCAAATAAAGAAATGTTGTACATGAAAGTTGCAGATAATTTAATAAAGAAAAATACAAAATTGATTTCACAGAAAAATAATGTACAGATAAAAAGTTATGGTCTGAATAAAATTCCAGAATCCCAACTTCCCAGACCCGTATCTCACAACTGACAACTCCAAATGCAGCATACTCACCTTTAATTGTATATAGAATAAAATAATCTATCCAATGGTGGTGGTTTCGCATTTGGCGGAGCTACGGTTTGAAAGTTGAGTTTTGGACCCACCTTGTATACATGTACTGAATAAAATATTCAATTTATTATTTATTCATTATTTTTGTATTTTTATATTTTTATAATGTTGTAAATATTACTTATAATAATTATGTGCATTAAACTTAGAATAAAAATGCAAAGAAAATACAAAATCAAAATACTTGTAAATAGGATACATAGGTATACTACCTATACTTATACCTATAATATTACTACTTCTATTTTATTAAATATACAAAACATATCAGAAAAAAATAAAACAATATTTATGTATAGAAGTATTTTATAATTTTATAAAATAAGAAATAAAAATAATAAAATTAAAATCACAAATTAAAAATAAAAGAATACAATATATAGATAATATACCTATATAGGGGTATAAAAGCAACTTGTAAAAATAAATATCATAAAAATAATTAAAAATCATAATAAAATAATTTATAAAATTATAAGCATTTTTTATTTTATAACCATAATTAAATAAAATAGTTTGCTATTTTATTTCGATTTTTAAAACATTTTTCTCAGGTTTTTTCCTGGTTGGTCCACGTGGACCAACCAGGAGGGCTGGAGAACACCTGTGGTATGTCAGAAGTGGCCGTTGACCCACTTTCACCCAATTCTCGAGGCCACTCCGTTACTCCTTTCATGATGGCGTCTTCTTCGAAGTTGTTCCTCGATCTTAGATGAATCACGCCAGAGGATTTTTTCGACCCTGGGGTCGTTGTTTCGCCCGTGATCACGCCTCGAAGTTCACCCCTTGGCCAAGTTTCAAAACCGCACCCATTTCCCCCATTTCAGTTTGAACCTCATTTGACCACTCTTTGGCCCCCTTGCTTGTGCTCTGGACTGTTCTCCGTGACAGGGGGACCTCCAGCCATCTAGGGCGGCCTTGGGCGTGTACATTTGGCGTCTCCACCCACCTCCGGCGTGCCGCCGTCGAGGTACATATCTCGGGTATACACCCCTCGAGGTACAGCTTTTTGTTTGTTCTTTTTGCATTTTGAGCTTCTCAGTAGCCTTACAATTCGATCCCAGCCATCCTACCGACTTCCTACTCCACAAATCGTCTACATCAGCCCTCGCCGGAGCTCGCTCCGGCGAGTTCATCGCCGCCACCCGTCACCTTTCCACCATCTCGCTACGGGGTTGGGGTATTTTGCCCCCAACCCTATCACCTTTGCTCTGCAGGTGTTCGGAGCGAACGACGCACCTGGGGAAGTTTTGACGGTCGACCGAGGTTTGCGGCGCAGCCCAGCTCCGTCGAGCTCGCGCGGCCGCTCCGGGCTCCTCCGGAGCGTTTTGACATCCCCAGGATTTGGAGGAACATCGCAGGATCTCGGGAGCCAATTTTGGAGCTTCTCTGGGCAGCGGGGGAGGAAGATCAGCTCTGGGAAACTCGTCGGCCAGCTAGTTCTTCCAGTTCGTCGAAGGGCCCTCTTGGCCGTTGGATTTGGACGGCTCCCAGGTGGTTCGGCAGCCGTAGGATCTCCCCCCTTCCTCGGTCGTCCGATTAAGCAAAGATAATCTAATCTGGGCCATCCGCGGCGAAAGGGTATCGCGCAACCTGGACTCGCCACCTGGCATTAGTGAACTTCTCGCCGCCGTTGGATCCGCGCTGAGGAGAGAGTATTTTGCATTGTAGCCCTCCTCGTTTTTGTATTTAAGCATTAACTTCTAAACTTTCAGTGGTAGGGTATAATATCTTGTAACATTTGCAAACCGTCCCTCGTGGTTTTGGGTGATTGCGCTGAAGACCTTACCAGGCGCGCGTGCCATAGCACGTGCACTTGGGTTTCTTGCAACCTGGCCCTCGGGCATTTTTGGATTTGTATTAAGGTTCTGAAACATTCCACTACAGTTATAAATTTTGTAACTTTTTGCACGCAGGCCCTCGCACTTTCATTATATTACTAAAATGCCCCTGTGTATATGATTTTTCCTTATGCTTCTAGTATTTATTGCATGTGCCTATAAAATCCAAAAAAATCTCCAAAAATCATAGTAGAGTCCTGTTACATAGTAGTTTAACGGTCTATTTTTATTTTTCATAATTATTGCATTTTTATTATTTATTAAAAATCAAAAACATCCATTTTCAGCACTATTTGCATCATAAATTCCCAAAAAATATAAAAACACTCCAAAAAAATCCCAAAAAAATATACTTTGTTACCTTTAGTGTGTTTTAGCTCCAGACCAAAAATCATTAAAAAATACAAAAGAAAACTCCAAAAAATCACAAAACTCTAAAAACCTCTATAAAAATATTAAAAATTCTACAAAATCCCTAAAAATACAAACTTTGTGCCTAAATTTTCCTTATTTCATTATCTTTCATTGAAAATTAACTTGGAGAATTTTTGTTACTGTTTTCTATTTTATTTCTCCATTTTAGTTTCAGCCTTGCATTTTTGCTACTGTTTTCTTTATTTTGCTAATTAAAAATACCAAAAACATTTTGAAAATTACCCAAAAATCACAAAAACAGTAAAAAAATATAAAAATACCAAAAAGACTTTATTTGCTAATTTTTGAACATTTTTATCTACTTTTATAAATATCTCGTTCTCCCTTTTATTACATTGCTTATATATTCTATTATTGGAAATGGAAAATATAAAAATATAAAATATAAAAAAAGAAAATTAAAAGTAAGAAAATTAAAAACCAAAATACAAAGATATAAAATCAGAAATTAAATAAAAAATATAAAAATTAAAACCCACAAAAAAATTAGCATAGTAGACTCTTGATCACAATTCACACATTTTGAGCAATTTTTGCCCCGTTCTACCTGTCTGCTCCCTGTGTTCAACCTCTACAACACTTGCACCTATACACATCTTGTTGTAGAGTTATAATAAATTTTAACTCCGCACATTTACTTTCATTGCTTGATATATTTGTCGTGGGTTAATTGTTGTTTGAATAGGGATTTCGTTGGAGGTCAAATCAGCGACTGTTGATTCGCCTTGTGAGTCAACACGACCTCTACAAATCTGTGTTCAACAAATGGCGCCGTTGCCGGGGAGCAACAGCGCGTAGTTCGGGTCTTGTTTGTGTTTGTGATTGATTGTTTATTTCGCGGCTTTTATTTTTCGCTATTTTATTTTCTTTATTTTTGATATATCTCTTGAGCTGTCTAACCTTCTCTTTTGTTGACTTCGTGTGAGGAACCGCAGATCGAGGGAGGCGCTCCACCCTAGGCGCTTACGCACCCACGTGAAGCCGACATCTGCCAGCCGAGCACCGAGGAGACTTGGAGGAAATTTTGAAGACCGATTCCACTTTAATTGTAGCATTTATTTCCTTGCATTTATTTTTGTAATTTTAGTGAGAGAGAGACTTTAATTTGTAATAATACAGGTACCCCCGGACTTGGACTCTTGAGCCTAATTTCCAAGTGATTGTTCACTTGGGGCTCATCGCGGCTTTTTCGTGTTTTCTCGCATTCTTTTTATTTTGTTTTTCGATTTTATTTATTTTGTGTGATTGAGCCCCTAGTTTTAGGATTGCTTGCGATAGACTAAGGCCAAACACTAAAAATTTTGCATGCACCTATAGTCTCGTTTGGACTTAGTCAAATTTTAAGCAGTTGATCATCACCTTCAACCCGTCGCGCCACGAGCTCGCCCCGCAAAGCACTTTCTCCTAAACTCAAGTGTGTTGAGCAGAGGAGGGGTGAGCCTAGACCGGACTCTAGGGTTGAGGATTGGTGGTCAGCTTGTGGTGCTTCCCGCTAATAGCAATTTCTGAAACATAGGGCGATTTCATCGGCTTTGCATTTGCATATAGATAGGTTTCAATTCTGTTGAGCATCCGTGCATGTAGAGTGCTGGAGGCAAGGTGAGCATTTACGCTTTAGCATTCATCATCGTTTTTGCCGCTTGCATTGCTTTTCCGACTCTCCCTCTGATTTTGCCAACCTAGGATCTTAAAGGAATTGAATCCTCGTTAGGCGCGTGCATTTCTCACTAAAAATCCAAAAAAAAGTGATAATTAATAAAATTGGGACTGCTAACATTACTTGACCCTAAAATCAATCAAAAAGAAAATCTTGTATTGGGGCGAGTAATTCCCTCATTGTCTTCGTTTTACATTGCTCGCGCACACGCTAAGGATTAGTGCCCAAATCCTATCTCAGCCCCCTAAGTGTTTGCGCAATACTTCGACTTCTCACCTAACTCTAAAACAGGCAAGATAAAAAGACCGCTCTTTGCGGTCTCTACCGAGTTGAGTAGGTGAATTGAGGGTTTGATTTGTTTTTATTTTTGCTTGTGATTGTTTTGTGTGTGTCCTAGATCATCCCTACGCATTTACGCCTTCTTTTCTACCCTCTTGACTTGACCGTCGTGCTCTCCCGATCATTTTCCTTTTGTTTTTGAGATGGACCCCTGGAGCATTTTCTATCCGGACTCTGCGGATTCCTCGTTCACTCCCGTCGGTCCACCTCACTTTTATCAGGAGGATCCTCCTCCAACTTTTTCTGATTTTTGTACATACCCGACCAACCCGATATTTCAGGATTCGGACCTTGATCTTCACCAATCATTTCCACCACCATCGCCTACACATTTCGACAACCCGCTCTTCCTTGAGTATACCGATCCGGAATATGATTTTTGTCCACACCCACCGCCCACATTCGACACACCCGATCCTGAGATTTTGGAGTCACCTTTCATGATGTCCACACTTGAGACCTTGAATCAGATGATGGAGCATATGAACTCGAGGATGAGTGATCTATTTAGTGAAAATAAGAACCAGAATGTTGCTCCATGCTTTGAGGATGAGGATTCATTTGAGGATTTCCATGAGAGCTTGCAATCGCCCAAAATACAAAAAAATGAGAAAAATATAAAAATCCAAAAAGAGTTTGGGAGACCTTTGATCGAGTCAGACTGTGAGGAGAGCGCCCACTTGCCAGATCCTGTGACCGCACAGCTTTTCACACTTTGTCCCACCTTTGACCCTGAGGATGCCGCTGTACAGACTGCTCTTGGCATGCCTCGTGTAGATGCTGATCCGACTTCCTCCCTTGTATGGAGGAAGTCCAAAAATTCAAAAAAATATTGATTGAACCCGAAGTGGTGGCCACCATTCATGAGATTATCCGTACCCCACTTCATCAGGCCATGACTGATTTATCTGCTCCTCTTCCCAAGAAGAGAAAGCGGAGGAGCAGATCTGAGCGTCATATCTTGACCATGGCCACTGCCCATGCCATCACACATCGTCCCATTCCTCGGAAGAGGAACACTGCCACACCTTTCATTAGCTGCACTATCTCTGACTTCACATGTGATCACACTCTCCTAGACGGCGATGCTTCGATTAGCATTATACCCTTCTCGCTGGTACAGTCTCTTCACCTAGGGCCTCTCAAGAAGACCAGGATGATCGTACAGTTTGCTGATGGATCAATAAAGAGGCCGAAGGGTATCCTTGAAAACGCCGTCATATCGATTCAGGGCATGAGCTATCACGTTGATTTTGTCGTATTGCCCATGGAGACCTCCACTGGGGAGCACTCTCCAATCATCCTGGGACGACCATTCCTCGCCTCTGCGAGGGTCGTTATTGACTATGGATTAGGAGAGATTCGCTTCCGTTCTGCTGATGAGAGCGAAGTGTCGATCACCGCACCTACTGCCGACCAGAGACCTGCACCTGATGTAACCACACATATCTTGGCTGACCCTGAGGACCATGACCTGGATGAGACTATCAGAGAATTTTGTTGCTTATTGGATTCCACTGAGACCCGAGAATTCCTCCCAGTTGAGGAAGACTCAGAAAGCATGGACCTCGGAGTTCCTTCTTCTGGGACTTGGCGCTGTGTTGATGACATCCGCGGGTTTTACACGATTGACACCATTGAGCGGAGGGCAGATGTAGAGACTAGACAGGACGGACCGGTTTCGACTTCTTTCACCGATGGGTCTGTTCCTGTTCACAAAGATACTGATGAGCCAAAGGCCGAATTTGATTTAGTTGCATTTCTTCAGAGATTCGAGCCTTTTGATGAGAAAGATGATCCAATCGAAATTATAGAGGACGAACAGAGTTCAACTACTTCCACCAATGAGTTCGTGCCTTTTGGTTTTGACCTGGACGACACCTCGCCGGACGACTCCGAGTACACTACTTCCGATGATGATGAGTTCGTCCCATTCCAATTCGATATCAGCGAGACTCCTAAGGCCGGACCTAGCCGCACTTCTTTCGCTGATCCGTCTGTGCCTTCACACCCTAGGGCCACTGAGGACCTTCACTCTGTCGACCCTGATCGGCTTCTGTCCACTGTGGACCCCGATGTTGACCTGCATCACTCCAGATCCATTCCTCAGCGATCCCGCAAGAAGGTTCGCTTTCAACCTTCTTGATCATGTGTACATCCATCTCTTTTGTATATTCACTTTTGTGTGCCTCTGTTCTCTCTACCGTTTTGCTCGTCCACCCATTCTCGTGTTTTCCTTACTTAGGATGTACTTTGTCCTAAGTATAGGGGGGTGGACGAGCCGAGTGCTCTTTCTTCGTTCCGTTTCATCACTCCTGTTGTTGCCTATACTTAGGGCTTCTTTTACCCTAAGTATAGGGGGAGTGGTATGTACATCCGCTGATCTCATTTCCAGTCTCATCTCTTTTCTTCTTTTCTTCTTTTCATTTTCTATCTTCTTTTTGTATCAAAAAGGTGCCGCCCCTTGTAGACAGTTTTTCCATACTTAGGACGTACTTTGTCCTAAGTATAGGGGGGTGTGCACCCCGAGTTCTGTCATTTTTTTCGATCCTCTCCATTGTCTCCTCTTCTTGTCTATACTTAGGGATATCTTACCCTAAGTATAGGGGGAGACAATCTGAGTATGATCTGTTCATTCCCACCCTTGACCCTCCCTACTTTGTGTACAGTCTGCTATACTTAGGATTATTTGATCCTAAGTATAGGGGGGACGGTCAACTTCTCATTCGTTTGTTCATCCATTCCTTTATTTATTTATTCATTCTTTAGATTTTCCTATACTCAGTACGAGTTATGTATTCTCTTTTCTCTCTGATCTATGAGGACATAGCTCAAGCTAAGTATAGGGGGGTCGTATATACTATGTATATACTTTAGCCATAACTCGTACTTTCGCATTTTCCTAATAAATATGGCTAATAATTCTTTAAAATTCATTAAAAATCCTTAATAAAACGATGTGGTTATTCCTCAAATTCTTTTTGTATTTACTGATTAATAAATCAGGTGAAAATGTTTTTTGCAAAATGTTTGAAAAATAGTTTGAAAATCTTTGTGAACATCTATTGAAAACTACTTTGAAAATGTTTTGTTACATGTTTTCAACCTGTGTAAAATGTATGGTTTGTAAAATTTATTTTCTTTGTGTGAAATAAAATGTTTGAAAAATGATTTGCAAATGGTTTGAAAAATGGTTGCAAAAATGTTTTGAAAAACCTATATATACTGTTTGAAAAACCTTTGCAAAATGATTTTCAAATGTGTGTACATGTTTGTAAAATGTTTGTAAAAATTATTTTGGACTATAGTTTTCAAAAATTGTGTGAAAAAGCTTGTGTCAAATAAGTTTGAGGAATATTTACATCACACCAAAATCCACTATATATATATGTATAAAATTGACCACTTACCCTGTAAATTCTTAAAATCCACTTCTTGTATATATAAGAAGCACTCCCGTGTACATATTTTTCACCTAGTTTTTAGCCAAAACTTTTTGTTTTCAAAAATTCCCAAAAACATTTGCAAAATTAAAATCCAAAAACATTTGAAAAATCTTTCTGAAAAATACAAAAAATGCATCTGCATATACATGCATCATCTTTTCAAAAATCCATAAAAAGTTCAAAATCTTTGAAAATTGCATCACAAAAATATTTTCTGCATTGCATTGCATGGCATGAGCATTTTTCGGATTGAGTTTGATAGTTGAACAAGTCTAAGTAAAATCTGAAGATTGAAGCTTGATTGGACCTTCAAATCTACCTAATAACAGGAACCTTATAGGAACTGGTTTTGAGGTACTTCAGGTCTAGTTGACTTAATTCTTTGAGGATCACAGGACTTGGTTCAATGGATTCTTGACTGCCTAAGTAGAGTATTTCGGAGCACACGCACGACTCTTGTTGATAATGACCTAACTTGGACACCTGCACCTTTCACATGGCTCAACTCAGTTGGAGTGGTGAGGGGATTGGATTTGCCGGTATGAGACGCACACAAATGGAAACATTTGTCCTCCTCTAGGGAGGGAAGTGCACCCCAACCCGTCCAGTAATTAGGAAGTCTAAAGACAAGAGGCTGTGGGTTGCGATAAAGCTTCAAAAGAGGGATAGTCTACTGGCTCAAGAGGAAAAACTCCTTATGTAAATGCTGCTGTATATAGTATTCAAAAAAAAATGTTCAGGCATGTACAAACATAAAAAGCCTACAAGTATGTTGTAAAGTCAAAAAGCAAGCTTGACTTCCAAAGTCATATCATGTGAGCCTGCAGCAGGATGACTTGACTACACTGGTCTTGCATCCCAGGATAGGTAGCTACACTGGCTACCGTCCATTCTTCTCTTCACCCCCTCCTCTTGAGCTGGTTGCCACTTGAACTTAGAAGGGAATACCCCGCTCCTCGAGGATGGAGTTATTGGATTGGGGAATCATTGGGTTGTCGTACTGGAGAAGTCAGTTTCTTTGCCATTCTAGTTGGGGAGAGCCACCATCACTTACACTGTACGAGTCAGATTCATAGTCTTTAGAGTTTGCGTATGAATTGAAGTATTTCTGACCTGTCTATTGAGGAGACTTGGACAGAGTGTTGGGATTCTCAGGGACTGTTGGATTTCAAATTCGGCTCTCAATAAGGTTCCGCCCGCACTAAAATTCCAAAGGTCCGACTTAAGCTCCAAACTTTGATTTTGTGAAGACAAGTTTGATAATTAAATTTAGTCCATCTTTCTTCTTTTTCTTTTCTTTATTTTTCTTTTTCTGCACTTATTGCATAAGTGTTTGCTAGGGACCAGCAAAGGCAAGTATAGGGGGATGATGAATCTACGTTTCATCATCTTTATTCTATCATTTTGGCCTGAAAAACCCTAGTAAATGCGTGTAAATAGCATTAATTCATGCATTTTAGCATTCATGTATATGTGTGTAAATACTGTATAAAATACGGTTTTTAATGCCAAAATTATAGAATAAAGAAAAGAAAAGAATAAAATATTGTAAATATTTTATGACCCGAAACCCCGAGACCTAGGCATCTTGATGAATAGGTCGACAAGGAATAAAGTAGGGGGAGATAAGGGCCAAAATACAGATAAAAGACCTATATTTTCTATTCATTCTTTATTCATTTTGGGACCTATTTTTGGTTCCACTTTTTATACATCAAATAAAGAAACGTTGTACATGAAAGTTTTAGATAATTTAATAAAGAAAAATACAAAATTGATTTCACAGAAAAATAATGTACAGATAAAAAGTTATGGTCTGAATAAAATTCCAGAATCCCAACTTCCCAGACCCATATCTCACAACTGACAACTCCAAATGCAGCATACTCACCTTTAATTGTATATAGAATAAAATAATCTATCCAATGGTGGTGTTTTGCATTTGGCAGAGCTACGGTTTGAAAGTTGAGTTTTGGACCCACCTTGTATACCTGTACTGAATAAAATATTCAATTTATTATTTATTCATTATTTTTGTATTTTTATATTTTTATAATGTTGTAAATATTACTTATAATAATAATGTGCATTAAACTTAGAATAAAAATGCAAAGAAAATACAAAATCAAAATACTTGTAAATAGGATACATAGGTATACTACCTATACTTATACCTATAATATTACTACTTCTATTTTATTAAATATACAAAACATATCAAAAAATAAAATAAAAATATATTTATGTATATAAAAGTATTTTATAATTTTATAAAATAAGAAATAAAAATAATAAAATTAAAATCACAAATTAAAATAAAAGAATACAATATATAGAGAATATACCTATATAGGGGTATAAAAGCAACTTGTAAAAATAAATATCATAAAAATAATTAAAAATCATAATAAAATAATTTATAAAATTATAAGCATTTTTTTATTTTATAACCATAATTAAATAAAATAGTTTGCTATTTTATTTCGATTTTTAAAACATTTTTCTCAGGTTTTTTCCTGGTTGGTCCACGTGGACCAACCAGGAGGGCTGGAGAGTTGACCTCGGTCAACTCTCTGCCCAACACCTGTGGTATGTCAGAAGTGGCCGTTGACCCACTTTCACCCAATTCTCGAGGCCACTCCGTTAATCCTTTCATGATGGCATCTTCTTCGAAGTTGTTCCTCGATCTTAGATGAATCACGCCAGAGGATTTTTTCGACCCTGGGGTCGTTGTTTCGCCCGTGATCGTGCCTCGAAGTTCGCCCCTTGGCCAAGTTTCAAAACCGCACCCATTTCCCCCATTTCAGTTTGAACCTCATTTGACCACTCTTTGGCCCCTTTCTTGTGCTCTGGACTGGTCTCCGTGACAGGGGGACCTCCATCCATCTAGGGCGGCCTTGGGCGTGTACATTTGGCGTCTCCACCCACCTCCGGCGTGCCGCCGTCGAGGTACATATCTCGGGTATACACCCCTCGAGCTACAGCTTTTTGTTTGTTCTTTTTGCATTTTGAGCTTCTCAGTAGCCTTACAATTCGATCCCAGCCATCCTACCGACTTCCTACTCCACAAATCGTCTACATCAGCCCTCGCCGGAGCTCGCTCCGGCGAGTTCATCGCCGCCACCCGTCACCTTTCCACCATCTCGCTACGGGGTTGGGGTATTTTGCCCCCAACCCTATCACCTTTGCTCTGCAGGTGTTCGGAGCGAACGATGCACCTGGGGAAGTTTTGACGGCCGGCCGAGGTTCGCGGCGCAGCCCAGCTCCATCGAGCTCGCGCGGCCGCTCCGGGCTCCTCCGGAGCGTTTTGACATCCCCAGGATTTGGAGGAACATCGCAGGACCTCGGGAGCCAATTTTGGAGCTTCTCTGGGCAGCGGGGGAGGGAGATCGGCTCTAGGAAACTCGCCGGCCAGCGAGTTCTTCCAGTTCGTCGAAGGGCCCTCTTGGCCGTTGGATTTGGACAGCTCCCAGGTGGTTCGGCAGCCGTAGGATCTCCCCCCTTCCTCGGCCGTCCGATCAAGCAAAGATAATCTAATATGGGCCATCCGCGGCGAAAGGGTATCGCGCAATCTGGACTCGCCACCTGGCATTAGTGAACTTCCCGCCGCTGTTGGATCCGCGCTGAGGAGAGGGTATTTCGCATCATAGCCCTCCTCGTTTTTGTATTTAAGCATTAACTTCTAAACTTTCAGTGGTAGGGTATAATATCTTGTAACATTTGCAAACCGTCCCTCGTGGTTTTGGGTAATTGCGCTGAAGACCTTACCAGGCGCGCGTGCCATAGCACGTGCACTTGGGTTTCTTGCAACCTGGCCCTCGGGCATTTTTGGATTTGTATTAAGGTTCTGAAACATTCCACTACAGTTATAAATTTTGTAACTTTTTGCACGCAGGCCCTCGCACTTTCATTATATTACTAAAATGCCCCTACGTATATGATTTTTCCTTATGCTTCTAGTATTTATTGCATGTGCCTATAAAATCCAAAAAGATATCCAAAAAGCATAGTAGAGTCCTGTTATATAGTAGTTTAACGGTTTATTTTTATTTTTCATAATTATTGCATTTTTATTATTTATTAAAAATGAAAAACGTCCATTTTCAGCACTGTTTGCATCATAAATTACCAAAAAAAATAAAAACACTCCAGAAAAATCCCAAAAAATATACTTTGTTACCTTTAGTGTATTTTAGCTCCAGACCAAAAATCATTAAAAAATACAAAAGAAAACTCCAAAAAATCACAAAACTCTAAAAACCTCTATAAAAATATTAAAAATTCTACAAAATCCCTAAAAATACAAACTTTGTGCCTAAAATTTCCTTATTTCATTATCTTTCATTGAAAATTAACTTGGAGAATTTTGTTACTGTTTTCTATTTTATTTCTCCATTTTAGTTTCAGCCTTGCATTTTTGCTACTGTTTTCTTTATTTTGCTAATTAAAAATACCAAAAACATTTTAAAAATTACCCAAAAATCACAAAAACAGTAAAAAAATATAAAAATACCAAAAAGACTTTATTTGCTAATTTTTGAACATGTTTATCTACTTTTATAAATTTCTCTTTCTCCCTTTTATTACATTGCTTATAGATTCTATTATTGGAAAAGGAAAATATAAAAATATAAAACATAAAAAAAGAAAATATAAAATCGGAAAAATAAAAACCAAAATACAAAAATATAAAATCAAAAATTAAATAAAAAATATAAAAATTAAAACCCACAAAAAAATTAGCATAGTAGACTCTTGATCACAATTCACACATTTTGAGCAATTTTTGCCCCGTTCTACCTGTCTGCTTCCTGTGTTCGACCTCTACAATACTTGCACCTATACACATCTTGTTGTAGAGTTATAATAAATTTTAACTCCTCACATTTACTTTCATTGCTTGATATATTTGTCGTGGGTTAATTGTTTTTTGAATAGGGATTTCGTTGGAGGTCAAATCAGCGACTGTTAATTCGCCTTGTGAGTCAACACGACCTCTGCAAATCTGTGTTCAACAGTCATCCACATGTATAGCTTGATGTGGGCGCATATTTTGTTGTAAATAAGAACACTATTTTCACTACTGCTTTTAATTCGGTACATATTCTGTTTCCTGATGCAATGGGAAAATCTAAAAAAAATAAAAATATGCTACCTTGTCTGGCCTTGATATAGTAGAAATCATTCAGAATTTTGTTCTTGAAATGCCTCTTCTCAAAGCCATTAAGTACATGTCTAACATCAAGAAAGGTTTAAAGGAGGCATGTACCTCAAAGAGACAGCTACATAAAGCTCGTTGAAGAAATGCGAAGCACATTCTCATCGCAACTATAGTAAATGCTATCAGCAATCTCCCAACAAAGAAGAAGGGCATGGGAGCTCCTCTAGTCAGATGTCAGATGTTTGACCAAGAGTTCGACCGAACTCTACTTGATAGTGGATCCTAAATCACCCTAATGCCCACGTCACAGTTCAAGGAATTTGGGTTAGGATTGCTCAAGTCCACTAGAAAGATTCTATTGTTTGTAGACACATCCATTAAGCGGTCCCGAGGAATCCTGGAAGATGTCATTGTCACCATTCAAGAATGCAGTTCCCTACGGACTTCATAGTTCTGGACGTGGACACTTCAGCCCCTCTTCTGCATACCCTGATAATCCTTGGATGGCGGTTCCTTCGAACGACCGAGGAAATGGTAAATTATGGCACTAGACAGATAACATTCCGTTGAAATAGTGATAAAGTGCTGATTGAGACGATCCAAATGCCTAAACCATTAGCATCTATATCATACAAGGGTGAGCCAGCAGAGCAGCGAACAAAAGACTGTGACTTCTTGGTTGAGATCCATGATACGAATCTGTTCATGGATGACATTGAAACCCAAGTGTTCCTCTCCACATAGGAACACTTGGATAGCACAGTCGAGTTCCCATATGTCCTTGAAGATGAGATTTTTTCTGACTTGTCTGATTAATACATTCATGGCCACCTGTCCATGGAAGAGCAAGATGACATTGAAATTTTCCGCAAAAAAGATTCAATCATCGAAGAATTTTGTACAACACTGCACTCAGAGACTATAGTGCCAATGGTGGACACGCAATAGATGAAAGACCCAAAACCATCGCCCTGCATAGTAGCAAAAGTCACCACTGAGCTGAACCAATCCCCACCTGAGATCAAACCACTTCCAAATAACATGAAGTATGCCTTCCTTGCAGGAGCACCAAACATGTTCCTCGTAATCATCAATTCACAGTTAACTAAGGAATACGAATCTCGTCTTCTCGAGGTTCTAGAAAGAAACTACAAGGCCATAGGATGGAAATTTCAGATCTCCATGGGATAAACCCCTCACTATGCTCGCATCACATATACCTTGAAGAAGACAGTAAGCCCTCTCGCGAATTTCAGCGCAAATTAAATCTAAACCTGCAGGAGGTAGTGATGAATGAGATAACGAAATGGTGTGATGCGAGATTCATATATCCTAACCTCGAATGAAAATGGGTGAATCCCCTGCATGTTGTACCTAATAAGTCAGGGATTACCATGATGAAGAATGATAAAGGAGAGGAGATTGCAACCAGAGTTCCAACATCATGGCGCGTCTGTGTAGAATTACCTGCTTCTGAATTTAGCGACCAAGAAAGATCGAAAGACTGGCCGCAAAGGAATATTTCTATTTCTTAGATGGATACTCTGCTTATAATCAAGTTGCTATTGCTCATGAAGATCAAGAGAAGACAACCTTCACCTGTCCGTTTGGGATATATGCCTTCCGCAGAATGCCGTTCGGGTTATGCAACGCTCCAGCGACGTTCTAGCAATGTATGTTGGCCGTATTTGCAGATATGGTGAGAAGTTTTCTCCAGGTCTTCATGGACGATTTCTAGGTCTATGGAGACAGCTTCGATCAGTGTTTATCTTATATATACTGAGTTTTGAAAAGATGTTGTGAAGTGAACCTTGTGCTATCATGGGAGAAGAGTCATTTTATAGTGATCGAAGTTATTGTGCTTGGCCATGTCATCTTGAAGCGTGGCATGGAGGTTGATTTTGCAAAGGTAGAAGTAATTTCAAAACTAGAGCCACCTACAAATTTGAAGCAGATCAGATCATTGTTAGGACACGTCAGTTTCTGTCGATGATTCATCAAGGATTTCATCAAAATCGCCCGACCCCTTACCTAGCTTCTAGGCATGGAGGCAGATTTTGTTATCGATGACAGAGTCCTTCAGGCCTTTACGTAGTTGAAAGAAATACTCACTCAGGCCCCCGCCTTTCAACTGCCAGACTGTTCTCTACCATTTGAGATCATGACTGATGCTTTTGATTATGCCATTGGGGAAATTCTAAGACGGAAGAGAGATCATATTCCATTTTCTATTCACTATGCTAATAGAACTCTTGATGAAGCATAAAGAGACTACACTGTCACTGAAAAAGAGCTGCTGGTTGTTGTATTTGCCCTGGAAAAATTCAGATCCCATTTTCTTTGATCCAAGGTTATAGTATATAAATATCACTTGACCATCAAGTATCTACAATCCAATAAGGATGCCAAACCTCGGTTAATCAGATGGATCCTTCTACTCTAGGAATTTGACCTTGAAATCTGCGATAAACCTAGAGTCAAAAATGTGGTGGCCAATCACTTGTCAAGATTGCCAGAGTCTGACACTCCTACGCAGAGCCTATTGCCGATCATATAGACTTTTCCAGGTGAAGCCATATTATCACTCACCTCTCTCCCTTGGTTCGCCGATATTGTGAACCATCTTGTATCCAAGAAAACTCTGCAAGATTGGCCTAAGCTGAAAAGAGATAAGTTCTTGCCCGATATTCATTTCTACCAATGGGAGGATCCATATCTCTTTTGAGAGGGAGCAGACTGCATCTGGAGAAGATGCATTCCTTATGAGGAAGTCCATAGTGTCATCGAGCATTGCCATTCCAGAGAATCAGGAGGACACCACTCTGGAAGAAGAATGACATCAAAAGTTTTATAATGCGACCATTGGTGGCTGACTCTATTCAAAGACGTAGAAGACTTTGTCAAGCATTGCACTGACTGTTAGTGACTAGGCGGTACCATTGGAATGAGAGACACAATGCCTCTAAAGTACATTAGATTTCATACGTGTTTGACGCGTGGGGCATTGATTTCATGGGCACGTTCCCTAACAGCCATGGATTCGAGTATATTCTCCTTGTAGTCGATTATGTAGGCCATTGGGTGGAGGCTATCCTAACCTGAACAGCTGACAGTCGTACTGTCTGTCGATTTCTAAAAGATCACATCATCGCAACGTTCAGGATCCCCAAAATATTGATATCTGATTGGGGTAGCCACTTCATCAACAGAGAGGTGAAGAAGCTGACACAGGAATTCTGCATAGAACATTGTGTTACCTCTCTGTACCACCCATAGTCCAATGGCCTTGCCGAATGTTCAAATAGGGAGATAAAGACAATATTGCAGAAACTTGTCTGCCCTGACAGGAAGAATTGGTCGTAGTTGCTGGACACAGTACTTTGGGCCTATCAGACCACGTACAAGTCACCGTTAGGAATGTCTCCCAACTGCCTAGTATACGACAAGCCATGCCACCTGCCCGTGAAACTTATTCAAAAATCACTGTGGGCAATCAACATCTGTAATTTGGATTCCAAGAAGGGAGTACAGAATAGAAAGTTGGATCTAAATCAGCTCCTTGAAGTCCATGAGTATGCATATGTCAACAACCTGATGTACAAAGAAAAGGTCAAGAAGGGGCATGACAAGCACATCCACCGCAAGACCTTAGAGCCAGGATGTAAAGTTTGGTTGTTCTATGCAAAGATCAAACTAATCCTGGGGAAATTGAAGAGCAAGTGGACATGGCCTTTCATAGTGAAACAGATGCTGACAATGGAAGTATCGTCATATCTGGTCTGTCAGTTGACACTCAATCATTCCTGATCAACAGACAACTTCTGAAGCCTTATCTCGAACATGACACATTTATATCCGTGGTCGATTCAATTCAGGTGGTCCACGATGAGGAACTCATATCCACAACATCCACTAATGTAGAAGAGGCTAGCAAAACCATTTTTGAATAGTTAATCATTTTATTCGTTTCTTCTTTTTTTCTTTTCATTCTCTATTATTTGATTCTTCTGAAAAATTGCATTCATCCAAGACATCATTGCCATTCTTAGGATATGCTTCATCCTAAGTATAGGGGGGATGAATGCATTCAGGTGCTCAATCTTTGTTCCATCGCCTATCTCCTCAACTTTTGATATTCTTTCTATACTTAGGGATATTTTACCCTAAGTATAGGGGGAAACATGTTGAGTCGTTGAGTTATTCATTTATTCATTTCCCACCCTCGACCCTCACTGCATTGGTATACAGACTGCTATACCTAAGATTAATTGATCCTAAGCATAGGGGGGACGACCGACTTCCTATTCTTTCGTCATATTAGTATAGACTTTTCTATACTTAATGCAAGTTATGTCTTTCTTTCTCTTCGATCTACGAGGACATGTCTCAAGCTAAGTATAGGGGGTAAATATGTACGTTGTATATATTTTAGCCGTAACTCGTATTTTCTTATTTTCAAATTCATTAAATTATTTAATAAAAATGATATTTATTATTCCTCAAATTCTTTTTGTATGTAGTGACTAATAAATAAGGTGAGATGCTTTGCAAAATGTTTTAAAAATAGTTTGAAAATCTAATCAATTTTTTTTTGAAAACTATTTGAAAAATATTTTGCAAAAGGTTTTCAACCTTTGCAAAATATTTTGCTTGCAAAATTTCTTTTCTTTGCATGAAATAAAAATGTTTGAAAATTAATTTGCAAATGTTTGGAAAATGGTTGCAAAAATATTTTGAAAATTCTATAGATACTATTTGAAAACCTTTGCAAAATGATTTTCAAATGTGAGTAAATGATTGTAAAAATTATTTACAAAAATTATTTTGGACTATAGTTTTCAAAATTGTTTGTAAAATGATTTTCAAATAAGTTTGAGGAATATATACATCAGACTAAAATTCTTTATTAATTGTACATACATATCTATAAGAAGATCACTTATCCCTTGTAAATTCTTAAAAACCCAACTCTTGTAAATATAAGAGGCTATTTTAGCTAAAATCTTTTGTTCAAAAACCACAAAAACAATTGCAAAACCCAAAACACCAAAAACATTTGTAAAATCTTAAAAAAATCTCTACAATGCCATCATCTTTTTCAAAAATCCATAAAAAGATCAAAAGTCTGAAAATTGCATCACAAAAATATTTTCCTGCATTGTACATAGCATGAGCATTTTCGGAATAACCTAGGCGATTGAAGAAGTCCAAATAAAGTCCGAAGATTGGAGCTTATTGAAGACCTTAATACACTTAAATTCATAGGAACCCATTATGGACTAGAATTAGAGATACTTCAGGTCACATTGACTTAATTCTTTAGATCCATAAAACTATGTTCTTGAGTCAATTAAATGTGCCTAAATAGAACCCTTCATATCATCCGTACGACTCTTGAGACAACGACTTGACTGGAAACCTCGCACCTAACACTTAGCTCAACCTAGATGAACTGTTGGAAAATCTTAGGGTCTAAGTAGGGACAATGCAAGGCCACTTCATCAAGGGTGGCTCGGGAACCATTCTTGGGGATTGCCAACATCGGTACTCTAATCCACTTCTTCTAATAATAATGATATCTAAAGACTGAAGAGGGATTGAAACAATGCTTCGAATGAGGGATGGTTTACCGATGTAACTTTTTCTAAGACCCAAAAATAGTGGGTGGAACAAAAGATGCTATATCCATCAGGGAACAAACAAGAATGTAAATGCTATGCAATGTCAAAGAAAATATCCAAAGAAGCCTTCAACCAAAAACTCCACAAATATGAGCTTCAGAAAATGTTTGCTTCTTGGTGAAGAACCGGTTACACTGACTAACTTCATGCAGGAATAAAGACTACACTGGTCCATTCCCACTTCTCTTCCCATTCTTCTAACTTCCCATCCCCTTCAGTTGTAAGGACATGAAGCACCTGACCTTAGAAGGAAATATCTGACTCCATGAGGACGAGCTATCATAAGAGCAGACACCTTGGTAGTTCAATGGTTTTGTCTAGGAAGAGCTGAACTATTTCACAAACATGGTTCTATCATTTCAAGGTAGCAAGAGTATACAACTGAGAGGATGGTTTTGACCTGGATGTGAATTGGACTGAATAATGGGAGTATGGAACCTAAGGGCTGTTGTGTCATAATTCCTAACCTCAAAGTTATTCCGAACACATCATTAATCCAAAGGTCTTCTTTGAGCTCCAAAGTTTGACATTTTTAAGACAAGTTTAAGAGTCGGAAATTATTCCAAGTTATTTCTTTTTCTTTTTTTATTTTCTTCTCTGTACTTATAGGCATAAGTATTTGCTAGGGATTAGCAAAGGCAAGTATAGAGGGGTGATGAATCTCCATTTCATCACCTTTATTTTTTCATTATGTCCTTTAAACCCTAGCTGAATGCATGTACATTAATTTAACAAAATAAATTTTCATTAATTTGTACAAAATATTGTATGGAATACTGTACATTTGTTGTATCTATCACCAAAATAAAAGAATAAAGGAAAGAAAAGAAAAAGAGCGAAGTGTCAAGGACACTACATTGACCCTGGCCCCCGAGACTGAGTCATCATGATGACTAAGTCAACAAGGAATAAAGTAGGGGGAAATAGGGCGACTAAGTGTACAGAAAACACACGAAATTCACTCTACAAAATAGGCTAAGAATTACTTTTTGGGATGTATTTTATTCTTTACTATTTACACCTTAAACAAATAAACTTTCTACATGAAAGTTGTAGATAATAATGTATATAAAAATACAAAATTTATTTCACACAAAAATAATATAGAATTTACGAAATATAGTCTGAATAAGATTCCAAAATCCCAAATTCACAGACCCATATCTCCCGAATAAAAATTCAAAATGCATCAAAATCACCTTTAATTGTATATAATTTTAATAAGCTATTTAATGATTGTGGTTTCATATTTTTTGGAGTTAAGGTGCGAAGTTAGATTTTGGACCCCTATTGTATAATATACCCGATTAAAATATTCATTTTATTTATTCGTTATTATTTTTATAATTTTATATTTTTATAATTTTATAAATATTATTTATAGTATATGTACATATTAAAACTAAAATAGAAAACAAATAAAACATTAAAATAAAATACTTATATAAAACACATAGGTAAAATACATTTACTTACACCTATAGATATCATACTCCTATTTAATTAAGTGTATATATTACATCAGAATATATTAATATGTATAAAAATAAGTCATAAATATATAAAATAATAATATAAAATAATAAAATTAAAAATATAAAATAAAATTAAAATTTACAAAACATAGCTAAATATACCTATATATACACATTAAAAAGTAACTTGTAAATAAACACCTCTGAAAAATAAATAAAAATATGTATAAAAAACTACAGAAATTTATCAACATTTTTTATAGCTTAAAAATAATAAAATTAATTACTATTTATTATCTTTTTTCCAAGGCATTTTGACCTTGGAATTTTCTGGTTGGTCCACGTGGACCAACCAGGCGCCTTCAAACGTTGACCTCGTTCAAATGTCTGTCCTACCCTCTGACTTCTATTAGAGCCTCACGAGGCCGCTCCTCGCCATTTTCTCCATACCTCTACACTCACTCATTTACCTCGGGACCACCACCTTCTTGTAGCCCCTTCATCCCTCATCTTCGCCTATCACCGAATCCTCACCAACCCCTACTCGATCTCACGCCATCACTCCTCAAAACTCCCTCAAAACTCGTCGATACCCCCTTCTCCCCCTTTTGACTTTTGATCTCTCTTCTTCGAGCTTTAGCCCCTCAAATCACCTCTATAAGCTTCTCCATTGTGATAGCAAGGTAGAGCTCGCGGTTTGCAGTGAGGAGAGCAAGCGGAGGAGGCGAATCCACCCCACCGCCGGAGGGCCGTCGGATGGTTCTGCTCCTGGCTTCTCAGGTCGTTTGAGCCCCTTTTCTCTAGATTCCCTATAATTTAATTTTTATTTTGCATCTTTAATTTATTGAAAAATTAGGCGATTAACGCTAAAATAAAAAATACCCAATTCTAGGAGCTAAGTCTCCTGGTCAAAAACACTGTTGATCTGACTGTCGATCCGCCCCGACTTCCATGCCATCTCGTTCCCCTTTGCCTTCTCTACAAAATCCCCAATCCATCCAACCCAGATCCATCGTGGATCTAAGAATCAGTGCTCCCTCTGACACCCATCGATGGAGCTTACCCTCCACTCCATTTCCCTTGTCGTTTCGAGCAAACGCTGGGTCGAGGAGATAGCCCTCACATCCAGGAGTCTTTTGGTGCCAACTTACAAGCTTAAGGAAGCATGGAGCACTTTGAAGCATACCTGGAGCATCTCCATGTGGTCTATCCTTGCTGGAGCATCGCGAGCCCCCACCAACTTCCCGTACCCAACCGTTGCATGTGGAGGAAGCCTAGCTACTTGTTGGGCTTGTTGGATGAACATTTGATCGTGGAGCCCAGAGAAACGAGAGATCGAAGTTTGCTGGAGTGTTGCTCTTGCGTGTTCTTGCAACGCCCTTCCCCGTCGTTCGATCAAGACAACAATCCAGATCTAATATGGACCATTGATTTCCTACGAAGGGGTACACGAAGAGGGTTGCACGATCATACACGTGGCGACTTCTGGACGGTTGGATCTCAAGCACATAAGTAGGTAAATTTCATAGCCTCTCTCTGCCTTTTTGTAATTAGTAAATGGTCCTATAAATATTGTAAGTAGTTTAAAAAATTTTGGATAAATTTCACACAACCCCATGAACTTTATGTATATTGCAATTTAGTCCCTACTGAAGTGACGTGCAAGCGCATGTTTTATCTTATAAAAATTACCTAGCGGCCCTCGCAGGTTTATGTAATTGTATTTTAATATATAAAATTTATATATTAGTGTTATGTTTTGGGTAAAATTGCATAGGGACCCTCCCTCACCTTTATTTATAATTGCAATTATACCCTAGTTACAACAATTATTTTTGAGCTTTGTTTTCTATTTATTAAAAAAAGTTTTCATGCCCCAAAAATTACCGAAAAATGGGAGTAGTTACCTGGATGCATGTTTGATCACGCTATAATTTTACATTTGCATTTTATGCCCTTTTCTATTTTCAAAAATTCAAATAGTGCACAACAAGTGCCTATTTGTCTTAAAAAAGCCAAAAAAAAATATAAAATCACTTTGAAAAATTCCCAGAAAATATCTTACACTTATTTAAGTATTTTAAACCTTCAGACAAAAAATCAGTAAAAATAGAAAAGAAAATTCTTAGAAATTGAAAAATCCCCAAAACCTTCATAAAAATCCATAAAATTCCGAAAAATTCTGAAAATATTACCTTTTTTTATAACTTTTCCTATATTATTATCTTTATATTAAAATTAATTTGGAGAAATTTTGATACTGTTTGATATTTTTTATCTCCATTTTGATTTCGACCTATTATTTTGTCCTTGATTTAAGATATATTAATTTTAAAAATATTTAAAAATTATCAAAATTCATTAAAAAATCACCAAAATAGTATAATATTATTTAAAACTTGAAAATATTTAATTCTACAAATTTTGGTAATCCTTAGTACCATTTATATCTATCTTATCAATTTTTGGTTATTTTAATACTATTTATATCTATCTTTTCTATTATTGTATATATATTTCTATATATCTTGTATTATATATTTTTTAAAAAATAAAGAAATTAATATATATATATATATATAATTTTATAAAAAAAGATAGAAAATAATAATTAATTAGTTAAATATTAAAACCCACATTATTTTGACTAATATTGTGCATAGCTATATATACACACACATATATGTTATTTATTTATAAATAATATTAAGTGCTACATCGTGTGTTTTCTGTGTTTGACACCCTACTCTGCTTATCACTATATGCATTTTATTGTAGGGTTTAAAATAAATTTTAACTCTACATTTGCTTTTCATTGCTTGATCATTCATTGTGGGTTAATTATGGATTAACTAGGGCTTATTGAGCAGTAAACACATCAAATGCGATTTCGCCTTGTGAAATCGTACGATCCTCGAAATTTCCTAATTCATCACGACCACTCTCACAATGCGCGACACCTGATAAATTGAATCTAGCAGGGGTTCCTAATGCCCGGTCTTGGAGGTTGTTAAATCTCCATTTCATCAGCTTTATTTTTTCATTTTGGCCTTAAATCCTTAGATAAATGCAAGTATATATCATTAATTTATCAAAATATATACATTGTAATTTAAATAAAAAATAGTGTATAAAATACTATTTATTTATGGTATTTATTTCCAAAATAAATGAATAAAGGATAAAAAGAAAAAGAAATGAACACCATGGGTGTTGATTGAAGCAAGACTCCTAGACCTAGTCACTATGATGACTTGGTCGACATGGAATATAGTATGGGGAGACAGGGCAAAGAACTGTACAAAAATACATGGAAAACCATACATAAAACCCTAATTTTATTCAACTATAATTGATTTTTCAGACCTATTTTATTTTATTTTATTTTTACACTTCAAATAATAAAACCTTCAACATGAAAGTTGTAGATAAAAATATCTAAGAAAATACAAAATTTATTTCACATAAAAATAATGCATATTATGCTTTCTACACTCAAAAAAAAGATCCAAAATCCAAATTTCACACCCCTGTATCTCCTCCATATGAACTCAATATTTACTAAAATTGCTTTAATTGTATATAATTTTCATAGATATTTAATAAAGGTGGTTTCATTTAATTTGGAGTTATGATCCAAAAGTTAGATATTAGACCTCTATTATATAATATACTTGAATAAAATATTCATTTTATTTACTCCTTATATTCTTTAATATTTTATATTTTTATAATTTTATAAATATTTTTAAAACACATATCCATAATTAAAAAGAAATAAAATGTTTATATAAAATAAAAAAATAATACATTTAAAATACACAGATGAATTACCTATACATATATCGACAAAATAAATCCATCTATTTGATTAAGTGTACAAATAACCTCTAAAAAATACAAATATATATATATATATATGTATTTAAATAAAGTCTAAATATGTAAATTATGTATACAAAATAATAAAATTTAAAATACAAAATAAAAATAAAATATACAATATATACGTAAATATACATGTGATTATGCATTTAAATATCAAGTTGTAATAAATCACCTTGAAAAAATAAATAAAAATAGGCATTAAATACTACATGAAATTAGGAACATTTCAATGTTTTAATAGAAAATTACTCAAATCTTATATATTTTATATTCATTTTCCAATGTAATTTTCCCCTTGAATTTCCTTGTTGGTCCATGTGACTTTCTCCATTTTTCTACTCAATCTCCATGTAAGTTCTTGCCCTCGAGCTCTGCCATCTTTGATCTTTGAGCATCCTCGACCCTCTCCACCCCATGCCTCCTCACCAACTCATCATCGTTCGCACGGAAATCTCCATCGAAGTCTGCTCCATCCTAGCATATAAAACCCGACCACCTTAATCATTTTTGAGTTTGATAACTCCTTCTTGAACTTTAGCCCCTCAGATCTAGCTCAGGAGAATCAACATGGTGACAACAAGTGATTATTGATGTTCTGCAACAAGGAGAGCGTGAGGAGGAGTGCATCCACCATCTTCGGCCAAGTTCGCCGGAGGTTTTCCTCTCTGGTCTTTAAACGAGATTGAGGCTAGTTCTTCACATCATTAGGTTAGTTTTAATTCATATATGTTTAGGATTAGAGTAATTCATAGTTCTTTGTTGACTTGGAGCTTAAGCTCCATGTCTGATTCACCATGATTGGACCAGAGATTCACCACGCCTTCACCCCCACTTTATTCCCAATCACATTCTCCATCCAAGTTGCATCTTCCCCCCTGATTCATACCAGGAATCCAAGATCTAGAGCTCTCTGTGCCACCTCCCGTTGAAGCTCCACCACCCTTCACTCCACGCAACCCCCAGCTAGTATTTTGGACCGAGATGCTTCGTCTCGAGTCATTGAAAAGTTCTGTGCATTTGTCGGCTTCTAAGGAACCTCAAGAGCAAGAAATCAGACCTGGGTTGATCTCTTAGGTCTCCCAAATTCCATTGAGCAACATGTCCCAGCTGAGAAGACCTGGAACCATTTGGAGCACACCTGCAGATGCAGAGGAATACCAGGAAGGAGTAGCACCCATCGGAGTGGTGATTGGTCCCTAGAGGACGGAGAAATTCAAGATCTAATAAGGCTCTTCAACGAGTTTATTTCTTCCTTATAACCCAGCAACCATTAGATTGAAGCCTCGGTACAGATCTAATTTGGGCTGTTGAATCAAGCCGAAGCACTGCCCACCATCACACTTTTGATCAACCATGTGGCACGCTTCCAACCATGCGATGAAGGGCATTTAAGGGGTAATTTACAAAGATCCCCTATACATTTTGTAGTTATTAAATATCCTTGTAAATATTTTATTATGTTCAAAAAGTAGTGGGACAATTCCATGTAGACTCTCGACTATTTCTATTATTGTAGTTTAGTCCCTACCATGTCACCTCATGTGGCGGCTCACTTGCATTGGTTATTTGCATGTAAACCCTTCCAAGTTTTGTATTTATAATTTACTTTGCAAAAATCAAGTGTACATTACAACTTCTGATGTTTTTGCACATAACCCCTCATAGTTTATTTTATTTGCAAAAGTAACCCTACTAAGTTGATTTATTTTATGCTTGATTTTCTATTTTTTAACTATTATCCATGGTAAAAATATATGGAAAAATAGGATAAGGTTCTTGATTTCAAGCTTTTTCATGCTAAATAATTAGTTTTGCATTCTAAGCACTTTCCATATTTATTAAAAATAAAATTAGCACGGCTACTCCCTATTAGCCATAAAAAATCCAAAAATTTATAAAAATGTATTTAAAAATTCCAAAAAAATACTTATCTATTATTGTATTTTGTACCTCTAGATAAAAATCCCAAAAAATGGAAAAAATCACTAAAAATTAAAAGGCTCTGAAATCCTCATAAAAATTATAAAAAATCAACAAAAGCTACAAAAATATTAGTTCCTTCTTTATATTTTTCTTTATATATATTTATAGTATTAATATTAGTTTTGATAATTTTTTACTTTACATAATATTTTTAAATATTAAAACCATTCGGCCTACTTATCTAGTCCCTGATTTTGTATATTTTGGACTTTAAAAACCTAAAAATTATAAAACAAACCCCTTAAAGATCACCAAAACATTAGAAAAAATATTAAAAACTCAATAATATTTTATTATGTAAATTCTGATTATTTTTAGTTATAGTTATAATAATACCCCATATTGTATAATATGCCTATATATAGTTATATATAGTTAATATTACTATAAATTATTCTAAATACCATACACATATTTTTAAAAAACTTTAAAAAAATAAAAAGGACTATACTTGTTATTATTTACAGATTATTATATATTTTATATCATATTTATTTATATATACATATTACATATATATAGTCATATTCGTACCTATATTATACATTGAAAAGGTAAGGACATTAAAAATACAAAAAATATAAAAAGAAAATGAAAATTTAAAATTAATATATTTATATATTAAAAATATAAAATCTATAAAATCAATAACCCACAAAAATATTAATTAATTAACTGATTAATTGAGTGAAAATTGTACATACACATTATTATTTATTTATAAATAACAATTAGTGCTACCATGTATTTCTCCCTGTGTTCGATACTCTACCACACTTGGTCGCATCATGTTTGATTAGTAGAACTGTTCAAAAGGACCACTTTTCAGAGGGCCTCCGGTGTTTGACAAATCAGATCCGACAATCGCTGTAACGGCTATTCTCACGATACTCGGAACATATCTCAATCAATCATTAACAATCGACCCACATTGATTGATAAATAAATATAAATGTGTGAGTTAAGTTTATTTTTATTTTAACCCTACAAATATGTGTATAGGGACAAATATGTAGAGTGTCGAATCGCTGAGAGTAAATATGCGAATAGGGGATTTATTGTCTATAAATAAAAATAAACGACAAATGTTTTTGTACTTTTTTGGCTTTTTGATTTTTTTGCGTGTTTCTAATATATTTAATTTTTATGCATTTTTAATGTTTTATGTTTTTAATGTTTTCAATTTTCAATTTATGATTTCTTTTTAATTTGATTTTTTTAGTTTCTTTTTCTATTTAAGGATATAATAAGTATATATATTTATTGATATAGTAATGTATATTATAAATACTTTCTACAATATGTATAATAAATAAAAATGCAAAATTACATGAAATATAGACAAGAACAATCCTTTTATTTTTAAGGTTTTGAGAATATATAAGTATTATAAATAGTAATACTAATTATAAATACTATATGATTAATTTAAAGAATATATAATATATATAGGGTTATATATTTCTAAATTTAGATAAAAAAACTCAAATTTTACAAAATAGATTCCTTTAGTATTTTTTTTAATTTTTTGATGCCTTGTGATTTTTCTTATATTTTTTTGCTAATTTTAGGTATTTTTAAATGATTTAAAATAGCAAAGCAATGACTTATAATAATAGGCTAGATTATTTTAGGTTTTAAAAATATATAAATATTTCAAAAATTCCTGAAACTATTTTTAATGTATGTTATATAATATGGATAAAAATATACAGTAGAAAACTATTTTTTGGGGGTTTTATAGATTTTTTGCAAATTTTTATTGTGTTAAAAGGATTTTTTTAATTTTAGTGTTTTTTATTATATTTCTTTGGGATTTTTGTCTAGAGTAGTAATATATAGTAATATATAATAGGTTTTGTTTTGAATTTTTAGATAAGGTTTATAATTTTTTGTATTTTATAGATAGAGGGATTAAATAGCTTCCATTCTATTTTTAATAATGTTTAAAATGTGTGTAAATTCGAAATAAAAATATGAGCATGTATGCGCAATATTTAAGGCATTCACAATAATTTTCCCAAACAAAAGGAGGCATTGGGGCTATTTACTAAAAAAAGAAAAGTAAACAACTATAGGATTGGGAGGTGTATTTACACAATTAAAATAAAATACAAGGGGTTGCATACAAAAATACCCAAAAGGTAACACATATTTATAATTTTTCTGGACTAAATACAAATAAAGAATCCCTATAGAGCTTCCTTGGAATTTTCCCAACTTACATGGGCCGTTACATGAGGTGAGATATCACTGGACCTAAATGCAATATTGAAAAGGTTAAAGGGGTTTGATGAATCCTAATTCTCACTCTTTATTATTTTATTTTGGCTACTTATCTTAGCAAAGTATCATGTAAATAGGTGTAAATACAATAACAAAGCATCATGCATGCATCTGTTAACAATGCATAATTAGCATGTATTTGTGCAAAAATAAAAGAATAAAGGAAAAGAAAAAGGAAGGAGGTATTTAGAATAAATACAGATTGACCTGAACCCCAAGAGAAGGTCAAGCCTTGACCTGATCGTCAAATAAAATAAGTAGAGAGAGATAGGGCCTACTCTATGTTGTACATATTACGTATGTATATAAATAATTATTTTTGACAAAACAAAAATAAAATATTATTTTTAACTCCTTGTATATATTCCTAAAATGTAAACAAAAATAATATAAGAATCAGAAAAATAAAATAAAAATAAAAATAAAATCCTCTCTCACTTGTATAAGATACATGTATATAGGTCACATTCCCTATTTATTCTATACCTGTAAATAGATCATAAAAATAAAAAATCATTTTATGCTCCTAAAATTATGTTGTAAATAAATAAAACATAAATATAGGGTATTTGGGTAAGATTAACAAAATAAAAATTATTGTACATAATACATAAGTATATTATACTTGTATGTAATATTATATACTGTATATAGACTATTTTATTTTTCATAAAAATAATTAAAAATCACAAAAAAAATCTTTGAAAAATAATAAACATTTTTGTTTTATTCATTTTTCATTTAAATTCACTTATTATTTTTAATTTAATTTTCTTTATTTTTATTCTCTGGTTTGTCATGTAGTCTATTTTGTCGTTTTCCTGTGCCCCCTCTGATTGGGTCACGTTGGATCGTTGACCCCGATCAACTGGTCCCCTCGGACCCCATCTACGTCGAGTCAGGTTTTTGGCTGAACTTGTCCAATTTCTCTAGACCCGACCTGATCTCCTCTTCACCCAAATCTTCGCTCTGGATTGAGGGTGCAGATCCCTAACCCTCGCCCGATGATCCCTTGCTCGATCCGTGCCTCGGTTCGTGGGTGCCACCCCCATCTTCTCCGACCCCCATGCCTATATAACCTTCATGACCCCCTCCTTTTCCTCCATCTGTGGCCACCACTCTTCGTCCGAGGAGCTCCGTCAACCTCCCGTGAGTGACAACGCGTGAGAGGGCTTCGTGGAGCGAGGTGCTTGAGCTACGTACCTCTGATGTGGTGGTTTCTCCATCGTGTTCGGTCGTTAGGTGGGATAAACATCTGGGCTTGTTGAACCATCGAGGCCATGACCCCCGAAGGTCCTTGACCTCCAGCACAGACGACATAATCCATCAGGAAACCTAGATTTCGTTATTTCCTGCATTTGATCCTAGCGTTAGTTTGATAGCAGAGCTTTCACTTCCGATCTCTGGTCACCCTGCCCGGAGCCTCTTCGAGTCGTTCTGAGCATCTTTCCACCCTCACCAACCATCCCTCCATCTTCTCGATCCACTCACCCACCTTGATTTGCCCCGGAACGAGATATCGGCCCTCCATCACTGTCTCTTCGTCGGAGGGCCACGCCACGCTCCACCAGCCACTTATTCCAAGATTTAATGGGTCGAAGCACTTTACCCTCGACTTTGTTGTTTATCTTTGCAGGACAAAATGCGAGGGGATCTCATCCGGAGGTTAAAACACCCAGGAACAACAGCTTCAGGTTTCACAGTTTGTCGGGACCTCCTCCGGGGTCCTGAGACCTTCTGAGCACGTTCCCAGCTGCGGACCGTCGTTCCTTACAATTCCCCCACCAGAGCAGCTCCGGAGGATGCTCTTGACGCACGTATTGGCCAGCCAAAACTCGCTGTAGGCGAGTTCTTCGGCGGATTTTTCAGGCGTCATCTCCACTGTAGAGTCAGGTGCTCCCTTAGTTTTAATCTCAGCCATTCAGCCTTAGGGAGCCCTCGATCGTCAAATCCATCTAAGGATCTCGTCTCAACCGTTGATCAACCAAGAGGTATCCAGCGATCCTGACCATCCATCCTTTAGTGAATCTACCTCCACCGCTGGATCGTATTTAATGAACGGTAATTTGCTTAAGCCCTTCTATGTTCTGTTTTTATTTTCAAGTGCTGTAAATATTTGTCGTAGTTCATTTTTTATTTGGATAATTTACAGTTTGGACCTTATCTTTCTTGTATTTGCATTTTAGTCCATCTGAACCTGAGGCACGTGTAGTCCCACATGACCTATTGGGGTATTTGCATGGATAGTCCTAAACTCTCTGGTTGTTATTAATTGAATTTTATGTTTTGAGATTTCCACTTATGCCCCTCTGAGCCTGTGTTACGTGTATTGCACGTGTTTGTATTGCTATTTTGCAATTTAATCCTTTAGCTTTTAAGAGTGTTATTATTTTGTCAGAAACTTTAGGATAATTGCATATAGGTCCTTGCTTGATGTGTGCTTTATTTTTAATTAAATAATTACCAAATTAACTCCAAAAATCCCACAAAAATTTCTGTTAGCTCTTGCTAACACGTAATAGTTATGGTGATTTTTGTGAATTAATTTAGTTTTATTTGATATTTTCTAAAAATAAATCTAGAAATTACTCTGTCTATTTTATAAAAAAAATCGAAAAATTGTTTTATAAATTACAAAAAATTAGTGCCTACTTGTTTTTGTGTGTTTTATTTTCAGTACCATTTTTGTTGCGTATCCCATATAAAAACCCTAAAAACTAAAAACTCTAAAAAAACTTATAAAAATCATTAAAATATCTAAAAAATAAAAAAAAATAGAATTTTAGTTCTATAGTTAGATATTTTTATTTACTTTTCAAAAAAAGCACAACTAGGACATTAGGGCACTTTTAATATTTTATAATTGCCTTTTCGTCCATCTTGTACATTGTTTTTCTAGATTTCCCTTCTTTCATTTTTTTAAAATCATTTCCCTTCTTTCATTTTTTAAAATCATATAAAAATTGGAAAAATCCCCTAAAATAACCAAAAACATCTGAAGAACAATATAAAACTATTTTTGTTTGCTATTTTTGAGCATTTTTGACCCTTTATAAAAATTGTTGAAGCTTGCTTGTCCTTTATTTCTTTGTTTTGTTTTTTTATTTTGAAAATATAAAAAAATGCAAAAGAAAAAAAATACAAAAATAGGCATTTTATGATCTTATTTTCAACTACTTCATACATTTCCGTGCTCCTTGTGTTCGACCCTGGTCGCTATACCATGTTAAATAAATAGCGGAGACCGCTAACATTGGATTTTGTGCTTTGATTGTCTTAACTGTGTGGTTCTCTATTTTCTTGGACGCATGTTTATTCTTGTTACTTAACCCTAGTTATTAGGCACTCATCAGAATGATGTCGTTACCCAGGAGCACGACTTAGTAGTCTTTTTAGATTTTTCTGCTTATCTTTATCTCTATTTGTTACAATGATTTTCTGACCCGCTTTCTGTTTCTCCTTTCGTGCGAGGAACCACCCGAGGATACTTTGGAGGAGACAAGTGCCCTAGGAGGAGCAAGAGCAGTAGGAGACAGTTGTAGTTTTTAGAGAGTAGATTAGCTTAGTTTATTTCTAGTACATTATTATTGTTGTAATAATACAGGACCATCAGACTCTCTTCTAGACACTTGGCATCTCGGGGTCTATTTCCCAGAGCACCGGTGGGCTCGGGGGACCTCACCACAGTTTTTCATCGGTTTTTTTTCTTCATCTTTTTTCTATTTGATTCTCGCAGAATTTGGCCCTTAGACATAGGATTTTCTCTGATTGTGACGTAAAAAACTTAAGGCCCAATCCTTAACTATTTTCCTGTACCTATAGTTTGTAATTGGACCTTATTAAATCATTAATAAAAAACCGACTTGATTGATTGAGAGGTCTCATGTCGTAGAGGTCATATACAACGCATGCATGATCCGTTGTGGCAGACATCGATCGACATCTGAGACTGGACATCGACCTCTCTCTCTCTGATCAGTTAGCTACTATTATTCATGATTGAAATTGCTGGTCTAAGGCTTTTTTCTTCTTGCATCATTTAGATTAGTTTACATTTCTGTCTTTAAATTTATGCGTGGATCATCCTACATGTAGAGTGATGGAGTCAGGTACGCCTTTCTTACTTTGCATGCATGATGACCGAAAAATCCCACAAAATCCGGGTAAAGGTAAACAAGGGTCGTTGCGACCCGGATCGAGCGGAATCGGTTAATCAAGAAAATAAAGGAAACCACCAAACAGAGAGATAAATCAATGAAAATCAAGTAGCGGTCCTCGCTATTTTTATTAACCTGCTATAGCGACCAGGGTCAGACTCAGGGAGCACGAGTTGGCCTTACGGCATACGAAGTCGTCAAAATCGAAAAATAAAGAGAAAATATTTTTGGTGGTTTTTAATTATTTTTAAATTTTTTTGTGTTTTTGATTTTATAAGAAACTGTAAGAAAAAGCAAATACAACAATTTATTTAAATAATAAAAAATGTTCCAAAAATTCAAATAAAATTATTTTTGTGTTTTTTATGTTTTTAGCGTTTTTGGTGAATTTTTCAGAATTTTCTAATTTTTATACGATTTTCTAAAAATCAAGAAAGATGAAAAAGATGGGCTACTTTGCAGCCAGACTTGAAAGATCAATTAAAAATATAAAATTGATCTATAAAAGTCTGGAGGTAATTTTTATGAAAAATAGATGTAAAAACTAAGCTACAGGAAAAGAGTTTGCCATTTTTTGATTTTTCTAGACTTTTTTAGAATTTTTATTAGTTTTTTAGGGTTTTGCAATTTTAAGGTTTTTATAAATCCAAATAAGCTCAAAAATGGAAAGAAGCTAAAATACAATAAAACTAACTACCACTAATTTTTTTAGAATTTTTAAAATAGCTTTTATATTTTTCTTTGATTTTTTAAGTCAGACAATAGTAAAAATCATTGTTTTTGAATTTTTAAAATATCAAAAAGCCTAAAATGTCCCAAAATTTTAGGGAAATTTTTACACAGTGGCAGGAGCCACATATCCAAATTTCACCTTATTTGGATTTAATTTGATATTTTATTCAATAAAAATAAGGCAAACAACAGTCAAGGACTTGAATGCAAAGAAAAATATTTTCAGCGCCAAACCATAACACGTGTAAAAAGCTCAGGGGCCAAACTTGCAAAAAGCCTAAATCAACACGTGCAACACACGTGACATGCACTCAGAGGGGCATAAACGTAATTCCAATTTATAAAAGATCAATCCATAACATACAGGAACCACATGACCAAATATGTAAATTTTCCAAAATGTCACGTGTTGAAGCACGTGTCTCACATAGGTAGGGACTAAAGTGCAATTAAAATAAACCTAGGGACCTAACTGCAAATGTTCTAAAATAAAAATAACATGCTAAAATATTTACAAGACTAAACAGTAAATGCTAAAAGAGGAGGGGCCTAAGTGCAAATTACCCCTATTATTATCGGATGGACGAGGAGGCACCACGTGCTGATCTGATGGCTGAGAATATAAGGCACCTCTTCGCTTGGATGAACGGTCCGGATCAAGCCCTTATATGGATCGACAGCTGGGAAATCTCCGCAGAATAGCGGCTATGATCTAATCTGGCGCGGAGGGGATGATTGGACGGTGAACGAAGGTCCTCTAAGAACTCGATGCCGGCGAGGTATGCCGGCCCAATGCGTGCGCCGAGGACCTCCTCTGGAGATGCTGAGATAGGGAACGTGAAGCTTGGACTCTTCCACAGCTGATGGACTCCTCCGATGAAGCCGGGACCACCGGAGCGGCCTGACGACGGCGGAGGAGCTAAGCCTCTGTGCTCGAAAGTTTGGACCCTCATATGGGCCCCTTCGACCTGCAAAACAACACAGAGAGACTACTAGGTCGAGGTCAAAGTGCCTCGACCCGTTAGCGGGCGGAATAGGTGGTCGGATGAGTCGTAGCGTGGTCCTCCGGCAAGCGACGGCAGAGGAGAACCGAACTCCTGGGTCCGGGGTGAACCAGGATGAATGAGTGGGTGCAGAAGGTAGAGAGAAGTCTCGTGAAGATGAGTGGGAGGTCGGATGATCGAATGGATGAGCGAAGTACGAGGAATCGGCCGGCGAATGTCGGCGGCGCAAATTAGGCGTAAATGGAAATTAGGTGAAGCTAGAGGGTATCGAAGCTACCTGATGGATGATGTCGACTAGGCTGAAGCTGGCGGAGCTCCTAGGGTCTTTTCCTCAAGGGTTCTTCGGAGTCCCGAGGCTTGGCGCACCTCGCGGCGGCGCACGACGATGGACTCGCCGGATCAGTGGCTGGAGGCACCTCCTCCTCACTGCGACACGACCCTCGGCTAGCTGTCACTCTAGGGAAGGTAGTGGAGGTCCTGGGATGGAAGGGTGGAGCCAAAGATGGCGTGAAATTGCGATCGGAAGTGAGACTAAATACTAGGAAGGGTCCAACAAGAAGGAGTCGTGCAGGGTTCAGTGAAGCACGGATCCCTAGGAGAAGCGCCGGGCGTGGATCACAGATGTGGTAACTTCAATTGGAGCCCGAGGTTTTGTTATTTGGAGATCGGATCAAGCGGGGAAAATTAGGTGAAGGCAGGTTGGGAGCAAAGATCCGAGTCTGGTGGTCCTGGGGGGAGAGTTGACCGGGGGTCAACAATCCCCCATGGACCAATCACAGGCCGCCATTTATTAATTATTTAGAAATTCAATTAAAATTAGTAAATGACCCTATTTCGAAAAAGTTTAAACATGAAAAATGTTTCTCATTTTTTAATAATTTTTTGTGATTTTTATTTTTTTTGAAAAATAAATAAGGTATTTACATTATATTATTATTATATATAGGTATATACATAAAAGGATTTTTGATTTTTATTTTTATACAATTATTCCAATTTTATATTTTATTTATTTACAACATAAAATTTGGAGTAAAAACGTATTTTTATTTTATCTTTATTATTTATTTATATTAATTAGATAAATGGATTTATATACATATGTACATGGTATATATACAAGGTGGAAAATGGATTTTATTTTTTTTCTCTTTATTTTATTTTTATTTTTCTGATTTTTATTTTATTTATTTACACCATGAAACATGGAATATAGAAATATTTTTATTGGATTTTTAATAATTATTTACAAGGGGAAAATAAATAGGTATGTTATTTTATATACAAGGTCTATATACACTGATGAGAGAGGTTTTATTTATTTTTATTTTTCTTTTGTTTTTCTCATTTTTATTTTAGTTTTATTTTCATAAATATGTGAAAAAAATAAGAGATACTTTTTATTTTTATTTTGAGGAAAATAAAATTATTTATATACATAGGTGTATGTACATGTGTGATTGACCTTATCTCTCTCTCTACTTGGATTCTTTTGCGGTCAGGCCCATGCTGAGCCCTCATTTGGGATTAGGTCACTCAATATTTATTCTAAATATTTCCCTCTTTTTCTTTTATTTCTTTATTCTTTTATTTATGCACAAAAACATGCTAATTATTGCTATTTACACCATGCATGCACTTTGATAATTTATTCTATTTATACATATCTACATGATGTTTTGCAAGGGTTTTGTAGCTAAAATAAAAGAATAAAGAGTGATGAATGGGTATTCATCAACCCCCTATACTTAACTTTGCTAGTCCCTTAGCAAACACTTATTTGAAAAAAAAAGTGAAAAAGAAAAGAAAAAGGAAAAGAGAAGAAATACAAGGATCAATGCTGATTATTAAACTTGCCTTCATTAAATTGAAATATGGAGCTCGATCAGATCTTTGGATTATTAATGTGTCGGTACCTTATTTGGACTTAAGTTTAAAACTTAACAGCCTCTAAGATCCACTAATCTATAGTCAAGATTCCTCAATAATCCAGATCAGAACAAGTCTATATACACAAACCTTGAAGACCATGAATCTTTCCTTGTACAGTGTAAGTGAGGTATAGCTCTCCACCTCAGAAGTAGCAAAATGACAACCCTCCCCAACAAGGTAACTCTATGACCCTAGTCTGGCCACTCTTTCCTCGAGGAGCGGGGTATTCCCTTCTAAGTTCAAGTTCAACCGGCTCAAGAAGAGGGGGAAGAAGAGAATGGACCATGGCCAGTGTAGCCATGTATCCTTGGGAGCTCAACCAGTGTAGCTAAGTCTCCCTACTGCAAGCTACATAAGATGGAACATGAGGCTCAAGCTTTGCTTATTGCACTATATACACTCCGGTGGGATTATCATTTTCTCTCAGACCCACCACTTTTTTGGAGTTATTTTCTTTTTGCATTTTTTGATGTACATCTGTACAACATATCTACAAAGTGCAGCATATATACATAAGGAGTTTTTCCTCTTGAGCCAGTAGACTATCCCTCTTTTGAAGCATTATTGCAACCCACAAATCCTGTCGTTAGACCTCATGGCAACCAGACCAAGTTGAGACGCACTTCCTTCACTATAAGAAGAAGAGAGGTTCCGCCTATAAGTACTACCCTCATATGCTACCCCAAGTCAAGGAAGACTGCCTCCTCACTACCTCATCCGTAGAGAGCTCGATGTAAAGTGCGGGTCCAAGTCAAGCCATTGTCTATATGAGTCATGAGTGTGTTGTTAAGTGCTCTACTTAGGCTCACTGAGATGACAAATGATCATAGCCTAGTGGACTCAAAGAATTAAGTCACCATGGACCTGAAAAGTCTCAACCCTAAGCCCTATAAGGTTCCTCTTATGATTAGGTGGATTAAGATCTTAATCAAGCTCCATTTTCCAATTTAATTCCAGGTTAGTTTAAATGTCAACTATGATCCAGGAAAAACTATACAAATATTTACAAAGATGCTATTTACAAACTATTTACACATGTGCAAAATTTTTGAAAAATGTTTTGAAAACATGGATGTATGCATGAATGCAAGTTTTGCAAAATATTTACACAAATTTACATAAGGTTTTTGCAAACTTTTGATTTTCAAAACATTTTAGAAAAAAATTGTACTATATACATAATTTTGATATCAAAATATTTACAAACTATTTACACAAAAAGTTTTTACAAACATTTTTACAAAAATAATTTGTACACTAGGTATGTATGTGCAATAAAAGAATTTTTATTTACAAGGAATTTTTTTTAATTTTTATAGATTTTTAGGTTTTAGCCATTTTTATTTATTAACACATTCACACAAAGTACGAGTTATGGCTAAAGTATATATGAAATATATACACACCACCCTATACTTAGCTCGAACGATGTCCTTAGAGTCAAGAGCGATGAAGAAGACATAACTCGTGCTGAGTATAGGGAAGTGAAAAGGAAGGCTATATACAAAGACGAATGAAAGAATAGAAGTGCAAGAAGGTCTCGGCATTTCCCCCTATACTCAGGATCAAATAATCCTAAGTATAGCAGGTTGTACTCAAAGGGAAATCCGAGTGAGAATGTACATGGTTTACCTCCCCTATACTTAGGGTAAAATATCCCTAAGTATAGGCAGCAAAACAGAGGTAGAAATGAATCAAAAGAAACTCAAAAGTCTCACACCCCCCTATACTTAGGGTAAAGTGCACCCTAAGTATAGCAACGTCGAAGATGTAAATGGGGTGTTAGACTGAAGAATGTGTGATATGGACAACTGGATCTATACAAGTCGGAAGAATAGTGATAATCATGCGTGAGATGCAATAGATGTGAGTCAAGAGACCACATCTTACGCAAAGTGAATCGGGGCAACGTCAATGACCTGCGGTTCATGATCTAGATATGGCTTGAGCCGCTGGCCGTTCACACGAAAGGTACTCTCAGAAGACAACTCCGATATATCAATACTCATGTTGTCGTGTACCTTTCTAACCAAGTAAGGTCCCTTCCTTTTGCTCTGTAGATTCCCTGGGAATAATCTCAACCTGGCATCAAACAACCATACTCGATGTCCTGGCTCAAATTGCTTGTGGCTAATATGATAATCTTGCCACTCCTTCACTCTCTCCTTGTACTATAGGCTGCTCGAAAAGGCTATATCACGAAGCTCCTCCAGGGCTACTAACTCTACCCTCCTCTGATCTCTTAAATGCTATGGATCCAAAAGTATATCAGTAACAACCCAAAGTGACCTATGTCTCAGCTCAACAGGTAAATGGCATGGCTTGCCATAAATGAGGCGAAAGGGAGATGTACCCAAAGGAGTCTTGAAAGAAGTCCTATACGCCCACAAGACCGAGTCCAAAAGTTGTGACCAATCCTTTCGGTCAAGGCGGACAACTTTCTGCAATATAGTCTTGATCTCCCTGTTCGACACTTCAGCAAGACCGTTCGTCTAAGGGTGGTATGGAGTGGCAACTCGATGGTCTATGCTGAACTCGCTAGCAAGGGCCTTTACCTTGTCGTTGACGAAATGAGACCCCCCATCTGATATCAACACTCGAGGTACCCAGAATCGTGAAATGATATGCTTCCTCAAAAATCTGCAAATAGTCCTAGCATCCGCGGTTCGGGCGGGGATGGCCTCAACCCAACGACTCACATAATCCACGACCAATAGAATGTACTCGAATCCCTGACTCCTAGGGAATGGACCCATGAAATCGATGCCCCATGCGTCAAAAACCTCATAGAAGTGAATGGGATACATCGGCATCATATCACACTGTCCACAAGTGCCCATCCTCTGACAGTCAGTACACCTCTTCATGAACTCATCAGAGTCCTCGAAGAGGGTAGGCCACCATAGGATGGATTGGAGCACTTTCTGTGCCATTCTCCTCCCAAAGTGATGTCCTCCTGCCTCAAGCTTGTGGCAGTAAGTGAGGACGCTATGGTGCTCCTCCTGAGGAATGCACCTACGCCAGACGCTATCCCCTCCTTCGTGATAAAGGACGGGATACTCCCAGTGGTAGAACTTGGCCTTCGCGAGGAAGGTCTCAAGTCTCTGCCTGGGCCAATCCTGTGGGACTTTCTTGGTAACAAGAAAGTTCACAATATCGGCGTACCACGGGAGAGTGGCGATAGCAAGGATCGCCTCATCTGGCAAGGTCTCACAAATAGGCTCAGTCTGCTCAGAATCCTCAAGATGCTCTAACTGGGAGAGATGATCCGCCACCACATTCTTGACTCCAGGCTTATCCTCAATCTCAATATCAAACTCCTGGAGTAGAAGGATCCATATGGTCAATCTAGCTTTGGCATCCTTCTTTGCCATGAGGTACCTGATGGCGGTATGATTAGTGTAGATGGTCACTCTAGATCCAATGATGTAAGATCTGAACTTATCTAGGGCAAAAACTACGGCTAGCATCTCCTTCCCAGTACTGTATAGTTCCGCTGCGCAGCATCCAATGTACGGCTAGCGTAGTGAATGGCAAATGGGACTCCATCCCTCCTCTGTCCTAGCAAGACCCCTATGGCAAAATCGGAGGCATCTGTCATGATCTCGAATGGGAGAGACCAATCGGGTGGCTGGAGAACAGGAGCCTCTACAACACAGCTCTTGAGAGTCTCAAACGACGATAGACACTTGTCATCGACAAGGAACTCTGTGTCTTTCGTCAACAGATCAGTCAACGGTCGGGCAATCCTACTGAAATCATGAACGAAGCATCGGTAGAAATTGATGTGCCCCAGAAAAGACCGTAACTGCCGCAAGTTGGACGGTAGATTGAGTTTTCTAATGACATCCACCTTGGTCGGATCAACCTCCATGCCCTGTTGGAGATGATATGGCCAAGCACCGTCCCTTGAGTCACCATGAAGTGACTCTTCTCCCAAGACAACACAAGGTGACCCTCAATGCATCACTGAAGGACTCGGTCTAGGCAGTCAAGACAAGAATTGAACCCATCACCGTAGACCGAGAAATCATCCATGAAGACCTCTAAGCACTCCCCCACAATGTCCGAAAAGATAGACAACATGCATCTCTGAAATGTCGCCGGAGCGTTGCACAACCCGAATGGCATGCGTCTGAAAGCATATGTCCCGAAGGGACAGGTGACGGTGGTCTTGTCCTGATCCTCGAGCGCGATGGACACCCGATTATAGCCGGAGTACCCATCCAGAAAACAGTAATGGCTCTTCCCTGCCATTCTCTCAATGATCTGATCAATAAAGGGCAGGGGGAAATGATCCTTCTTAGTGGCCAGGTTGAGTCGTCCGTAATCCACGCAGACCCACCAAGAAGTGGGTACCCGTGTATCGATCTCCTCTCCAGACTCGCTTATAACTGTAGTGATGCCCGTCTTCTTAGACACCACATGCAACAGACTGACCCTCTTGGAGTCGGAGATGGGGTAGATAAAATCGACGCTCCACCATTTCGAGATCTCCTTCATGACAACATCTCTAAGATTCGGGTTCAGCCGCCGTTGGAATTCACGCGACGGCTTTGCCTCCTCCTCAAAATAGATATGGTGGGAGCATAGGGCCGGACTTATCCCCTGGAGATCGGCTACACTCCATCCTATCGTCTTGCGGTTCTTTTTAAGAACCCCCATCAGACGGGATTCCTGCTCTCCAGTCAAATCTGTTGAGATAATGACTGGGTACATCTCATGCTCACCCGCAAGGAACCGATACTTCAGCGATGCTGGTAGCGGCTTCAGCTCTGGACAAATAGGTGCTGGTGGATATGGCCTCTGAAAGGTCTGAGTGAATGCTGTCAAATCTGCATGGGAGAATGGAAACTCTTGCTCACAATCTGTATCTGGAGAAGGCTGCTCGGCTGGACTGTCTCTGCTCTGCTCGGGATAAACCTCCTCCCTAGTTGTAGGCTCAGTAGAAGTCAGATATGGTATCAGACTCCCAATCAATATCTGGCTCCGAGGGATCTGTATCAGACTCACAAAACTCTGTCTCACAGTCAAGAACTGGGTCTGCTGCCTGAAATGTACCCTGGACCAGGAATGCGCTCTCCAAGCTCTCCTCTGCTGGCGTCTCTGCATCAGCGAACTCTGAAGGTGAGAGGATGGCCTGTGCGACTGGATCTTCCCAAACTACCTCGTCATATGTGATCACAAAATCACAGTCCTGGTGGATGTCTAGCCCTGTCTCTGTCATCTGCTCTGAATCGGAAGTCGGCTCTGAGCAAGCTGCATCTCTGGCTCTGGTGTCCTCGACCGTCTCTATTTGTATACTCTCACCCTCGACGTGAAAGTACACCTTCCCGCTATCATGGTCGGACACTGCCTTGGCTGTGGCCAAGAACGGGAGTCCTAAAATGATGGGGGTATCGGTCACAGACTCAGGGATCTCCATGACCAACACAACGAAGTCCACGGGGAATTTCAAGCCCTGAATCATGACGACAACGTCCTTCAGCAACCCCTTCAGCCTCTTGACAGATCGATCAACAAACTGAAGGACCGTCCTGCTCTGTCGTAGAGTGCCCAACACGAAGCGGTTGAGAAGGGCTGCCGGAAGTAGGTTGATCGAAGAACCGTTGTCTAATAGAGTGCAGTCGAACCTCTGCTCATGGATGTGGCATCTGACATATGGGGCTCCTAAATCTGGCCTCTTGGCCGGCAGACGGTTCTGAATCGCGAAACAAGTGGCTCTAGTAAGCACATGGATCTCAGACTGATGGTTCCTCCTCTTCCTCCTAACTGTGGTCCTGTCTCTAAGTGATCTCTGGAGTAAAGAGATGTACTCCAAGGCCTCCTGAAGAGTCAGCTGAATATGGAATCTATCTATCATCTGCTGGCTAAACTCTATCTGGTGATTCTTATTTGGATTTTCTGTTTTCTTCCCCTTTGCTATGTGAAGTGCTCGTGGAAAGGGGATCACAGGGTCCTTCTCAGATGAAGGACTAGGAGAGGGGCTAGGCTGCTCAAGTACGGCAGAATCCACACATACATCATCAAGTACCACAGGTGGATCAGAATAAAATAAACCCTTTCCTTTATTTCCAAAAAAGTCCTGAGGCACATGTACAGACAGAAAAACAACAGGACTAGTAGAACTGGGAATGGTGGCCTCATCACCACCCTCGGCATGTCGACTCGCGGCATCAGTACCGCGCTCTGGCTTGGCAACTGTGGTGGCATCAGTACCACCTCCTCCAACTGGTGAAGCGAAGGCCTCAGTACCGTCGGTTGGATCAACATCCATGGTGGCGTCAGCACCACCGTCATCATCTCTCACGGCATCAGTACCGTGCTCCTCCTTGTATGGCGCTCTAGAAGTAGCATGGGATCGTCGCTCAGATGAGGCGCCACCTGCTGGCATCCTACCTCTCCTAAGTGTAACAAAATCAGCATCAAACATGTATGCAGACAAATCACCAAATGAATCACTAGGAGTGGTAATCTCTATGAACTCTACCTGCTCAGACTTCCTCTTCAGATTGTTCGGGTTTGGCTCAATCTGGGCAGGGTTGGCGACCTTCCCTCTCACGATCTCCCGCATCTCCTGGCGGAACTCATCCATCTCCCGTCCAAAGGTATCCTGCTACTCTGTCATGAGACGGGTTAGATCGTCTAAGGCAGGGTTCTCATAGGCGGGCCCATGAGAACCTGACGGGTCGCCTCTCTGGTAGTGAGGTTGTTGCTGCTGGTGAGGGTGAGAGGGGTTCTGTTGATGATACTGTTGAGGCTGCTCTTGCCTCCAAGAATGTCCCTGCTGATAGGGACGAGGACCATACTGCTGGTGCTGCTGGGATGACTGTTGCTGGTGGTGAACTGGGGGCTGGGGCTGCTGGTGCTGCTCTCGCTAATGGCTGTACTGGCCACCCTGAACTAGAGGCTGCTGCTGGGAACTGGTGCCTCCGGCCGACCAGCGGAATCCGGGATGGTCTCGTCAGATACCGGGCTGGGGGCGGTCTTACCAAATCCTGTTGACATCCATCAACGGCTCCGGCTCGTAGGTGGGTGGAGGGAGTACAGCTCCGCCTGTACAAGGTGAACCTGTCTAGGCTGACTGGAGCGCTGGGACGAACTACCACTGCTGCTCGGATCTCCTCGTGCCTGAAGACGGGGCTGAGAAGCCGTCTGTGCCTCCTGGAGACACATGATCTGTGTCTTCAGGTCAATCAGTGTCTGTGCCATCTGATCCATCTACATGATACCATGGCATTGCTTCTTCTCTATCAGCTCGATTCGGTCCAGCTTCTCGTTGATGATCCCCATGTCTGCGGCTGTAGACTCGGCCTGTGCGGCTGCCGCGGACGAAGTAGAAGGACCGACATCGACCCTTACTATCCTCTGGTACTGCACGGTCTATGGTTGTGGCTGTGGTCGTCCCTGAGTGTAAAGACGGGTCTGGGACATCACTTTATAGTTCTCGGCCATCTCCTCGTAGATGGCCCAGACCTGGTCCACATCCTTGGCGAAGTAGAAATCCCCACACGAAGCATTCACCAGGCCTTGCAGCTCTGGTGTCAACCCACAGAGAAAGCTCTGAACTAGGTTCGGCTTTGTGATATCGTGGTACGGGCATCTATCGGTAAGCTCACAGAACCTCTCCCATACCTCGTGAAACTGCTCATTGGGGAGCATGGAGAAGTTGCTGATCAGGGCCCTCTCTGCATTCGTCTGCCCGAGTGGATAGTACTTGTTCAAGTACTCGGTGCGGAGCTGCTCCCAGGTGCACACAAATCTCCCCAAATGCTTCAGCCAGTTGGCTGCTCTGTCGGCCAGGGAGAAGGGAAAAGCAATCATCCGAATAGTGTCCTCGTCCAGCTGACGATCGTGGACGGTGCTACAGATCATCTCGAACTCCTGGAGATGTAGATGGGGCTCCTCAGTGGCGAGCACATGGAAGCGGGGTAGGAGCTGAAGTGTGTTCGGGGGGAACTTGAAGTCCCCCACGATCATTGGAAGTACAACCCATCAGTGTGTCAGTGTCGATCCGGGGTTGTGCAACTCCCGCATCGGCCTCGGCTCTGCGGCTGGGGTTGCTGCGGCTGCCGGCTCATCGGGTCTCCGTAGTCCGTCTCCACCGGGCCCGTGTTGCTCACGGTTGGCTCTTATATGCTCCATCTCTCTCCTCATCTCTATCATGAATGCCCCCTGATCCCTAATCTGTTGCTGCATTGTCTCGAGGGAGGCGATCAGGGTGGTGTTGATCGCACCCTAGTCCAGAACGTATATGGTCGTCTCTGGCCTCGGACCATCGGTGCGCTCCTCGCTGCTGGACATGCTCTCTGCAAAGGCAAAAGACCTAAACTCAGGTGCCGAAATATCAACCGTCTGCTGTCTCGCATCTGGCACTGGCATCTCAGGAATAGAAGAAGGGTGGTCAATGGGGGAACAGGGCGGAATCGAACTCGGGTTCGGAGAGCGGGTCTGAGATCTCACGAACCAACCTAGATGAACGGGCTAGAGTGCTAAAAAGCGGTGCAGCCAGAGGTTGCCTAAGAGATCTGCTGCCCATCATCTTGATCTGGCGAGTCGAGTGGACGGGATCTGGAAAACAAACAGGATGAGCAAATAAACCCCAAATTCACATACTCCACGTTGAGCTTAAGACCTTAAGAGTTCGGTCAATTATCTTGTCGATTTTATTTAGGTAATCATGTCAGGATATCAGAGCAGTTACGTGACCTGTTAGGAATCCGACTCCCCCAAGAGACTATCCCGATCCCGAACTATATCTTTCCCAGCCAGTACAAGCCGCGGACCGTTTACCAGCTATCTGATCGGCTCGCTCTGTTAAGGATATCGCGGCCCGCTTTACCGGAGATCAGAGCAATCCTCACTGGAGAACGGCTATCCCAGAAGCAGTAGTCTGAAAAGGGGTCAGATATGGCTCTAGCCTTGGGTGCGGGTCACTCTCTCGTGTAATCAAACCAGACAATGAGGGGGTTGCTCTCCCCAAGACAGATATTTATGGTGAGGTATCTTTTAGGGTCGAGTTTGTTTAGCAGTCCCAAATTTTATGGTTTTTACTTTTTAGATATTTTTCAACTCAAACAACATCTAACGAATTTTTCGATTCTCCTGGTTATTTAAGTCCAAAAAACAGGGGAGAAGACGAAGAAGCCGATGCGTGGGAATCAATGATGCATGCAGAGTAAGAAATGCGTACTTGACTCCAGCAGTATACATGCAGGGTGATCCGCACATAAATAAAAGACTGAATATAAACTACATATATGATACACGTGAAAATCAGCCCTAAGCGAAGAAATTCTACACGAAAGAACTGATGACTAAGTGGTCAACAGGAGGGGTCAGTGTTCGATCTTGGATGCTGATCGGTGCCCGCCACAACGGGTCCTGCCAGCGCTGTATACGACCTCTAGCAGCTCGGGACCCCTCACGTGACCAAGTAGCCTTTTCTTATTAAATTTATTTAGGTCCAATTATGATCTAATAGGTACATGCAGATTATTAAGTGTGTGGATCCTAGTTATTACGTCACAATCAATGAAAATCCTATGCTAGGGCTAAAACCGCGTAAATCAAATGGCAGTAAATAAACGGTCAAAACTCAGAAAAACCGGCGAAAATCACGGTGAGGTCCCTCGAGCACACCGGTGCTCGACGAAACAGACCCCGATCTCAACCAAGTCTCAGTCCAGGTCCCTGTTTTATTACAAATTAATAATTGAAAATAACTCTAAACTAAACTAAACTAATCCGCGGCTATTCTGTGGCTCCCGCACTCCTGTTCGGCTCCTCGCGCTCTCCTGCGGCTCTATAGAAAAGGGAGCCGCCTCCGACTTCCGCAATAGCACCGGCTCTTCGAGAAGAGTCGCCTCGGTCCTCAGGCCCTCGCAAGAAAACAAAGAGAAGTGATCAGACCATATTATTATAAAAGAAAAGCAATAAAAATACAATAAAATGACACTATATGCAGAAGTGAAAATAAAGAAAAATAAAACAATACAAACAAAAACAAAAATAAAAGAAAATAAAAAGAAAACAGAGAAAAACAAAAAACCGTGAAAATAGAAAAGCCGCGGAAAACCGCGAAAAACAAAATCAAATAAAAATAAAAAACGAAGACTAGTAAGCCGTGCTCCCCGGCAACGACGCCACTCTGATGACCGAAAAATCCCACAAAATCCGGGTAAAGGTAAACAAGGGTCGTTGCGACCCGGATCGGGCGGAATCGGTCAATCAAGAAAATAAAGGAAACCACCAAACAGAGAGATAAATCAATGAAAATCAAGATGTGATCCTCGCTATTTTTATTAACCTGCTATAGCGACCAAGGTCAGACTCAGGGAGCACGAGTTGGCATTGCGGCCTACGAAGTACTCAAAATCGAAAAACAAGGGGAAAATATTTTGGTGGATTTTAATTATTTTTAATTTTTTTGTGTTTTTGATTTTATAAGAAACTGTAAGAAAAAGCAAATACAACAATTTATTTAAACAATCAAAATGCTCCAAAAATTCAAACAAAATTATTTTTGTGTTTTTATGTTTTTTAGTGTTTTTGGTGAATTTTTTAGAATTTTCTAATTTTTATACGATTTTCTAAAAATCAAGAAAGAGGAAAAAAGACGGGCTACTGTGCAGCCAGAATTGAAAGATCAATTAAAAATATAAATTTATCTATAAAAGAATAGAGGCAATTTTTATGAAAAATAGATGTAAAAACTAAGCTACAAGAAAAGAGTTTGCAATTTTTTGATTTTTCAAGATTTTTTTTAGAATTTTTATGAGTTTTTTAGGATTTTGCAATTTTTAAGGTTTTTATAAATTCAAATAAGCTCAAAAATGGATAGAAGCTAAAATACACTAAAACTAACTACAAATAATTTTTTTAGAATTTTTAAAATAGTTTTTATATTTTCTTTGATTTTTTAAGTCAGACATTAGCAAAAATCACTGTTTTTGAATTTTTTAAAATATCAAAAAGCCTCAAAAATGTCCCAAAATTTTAGGGAAATTTTTACACAGTGGCATGAGCCACATGTCCAAATTTCAACTAATTTGGATTTAATTTGATATTTTATTCAATAAAAACAAGGCACACAACAGTAAGGGACTTGAATGCAAAGAAAAGTATTTTCAGCACTAAACCATAACACGTGTAAAAAGCTCAGGGGCCAAACTTGCAAAAAGCCCAAATCAACACGTGCAACACACGTGACGGGCACTTAGAGGGGCATAAATATAATTCATATTTATAAAAGATCAATCCATAACATACAGGAACCACATGACCAAATATGCAAATTGTCCAAAATATCACGTGTCGAAGCACGTGTCTCATATAAGCAGGGACTAAAGTGTAATTAAAATAAACCTAGGGACCTAACTGCAAATGTTCCAAAATAAAAATAACGTGCTAAAATATTTACAAGACTAAACATTAAATGCTAAAAGAGGAGGGGCCTAAGTGTAAATTACCCCTATTATTATCGGATGGACGAGGAGGCACCACGTGCTGATCTGACGGCTGAGAATATAAAGCACCTCTTCGCTTGGATGAACGGTCCGGATCAAGCCCTCAGATGGATCGACGGTTGGGAAATCTCCGCAGACGAGCGGCTATGATCTAATCTGGCGCGGAGGGGATGATCGGACGGTGAACGAAGGTCCTCTAAGAACTCGACGCCGGCGAGGTATGCCGTCCCAATGCACGCGCCGAGGACCTCCTCTAGAGCTGCTGAGATAGGGAACGTGAAGCTTGGACTCTTCCACAGCTGATGGACTCCTCCGATGAAGCCGGGGACCACCGGAGTGGCCCGGCAACGGCGGAGGAGCTAATCCCCCGTGCTCGAAAGTTCAGACCTCAGATGGGCCCCTTCGACCTGCAAAACAGCACAGAGAGACTACTGGGTCAAGGGCAAAGTGCCTCGACCCGTTAGCGGGCGGAATAGGTGGTCGGATGAGTCGCAGCGTGGTCCTCCAGCGAGCGACGGCGGAGGAGAATCGAACTCCTAGGTCCGGGGCGAACCAGGATGAATGAGTGGGTGCAGAAGGTGGAGAGAAGTCTCGTGAAGATGAGTGGGAGGTCGGATGATCGAATGGATGAGCGAAGTACGGGGAATCGGCCGACGAATGCCAGCGGCGCAAATTAGGCGTAAATGGAAATTAGGCGAAGCTAGAGGGCATCGAAGCTACCTGATGGAGGATGTCGACTAGGCTGAAGCTAGCGGATCTCCTGGGGTCTTTGCCTCAGGGGTTCGTCGGAGTCCTGAGGCTTGGCGCTCCTCACGGCGGTGCACGGTGATGAACTCGCCGGATCAGTGGCTGGAGGCACCTCCTCCTCACTGCGACACGGTCCTCGGCTAGCTGTCACTCTAGGGAAGGTAGTGGAGGTCCTGGGATGGAAGGGCAGAGCCAAAGATGGTGTGAAATTGCGTCCAGAGGTGAGACTGAATACTAGGAAGGGTCCGGAAAGAAGGAGTCGGGAAGGGTTCAATGAAGCACGGATCCCTAGGAGAAGCGCCGGGCGTGGATCACGGATGTAGTAACATCAATCGGAGCCCGAGGTTTGGTTATTTGGAGATCGGATCAAGCAGGAAAAATTAGGCGAAGTCGGGTTGGGAGCAAAGATCCGAGTCTGGTGATCCTGGGGGAGAGTTGACCGGAGGTCAACAATCCCCCGTGGACCAATCACAGGCCACCATTTATTATTATTTAGAAATTCAATTAAAATTAGTAAATGACTTTATTTCGAAAAAGTTTAAACATGAAAAATGTTTCTTATTTTTCAGATTAATTTTTAGTGATTTTTATTTATTTTTTTGAAAAATAAATAAGGTATTTTCATTATATTGTTATTATATATAGGTATATACATAAAAGGATTTTTTTTATTTTTTTTATTTTTTTATATAATTATTCCAATTTTATATTTTATTTATTTACAACATAAAAATTGGAATAAAATGGTATTTCTATTTTTTATTATTTATTTATATTAATTAGATAAATAGATTTATATACATATGTACATGGTATATATTTAAGGTGGAAAATGGATTTTATTCTTTTTTTCTTTTTATTTTATTTTTATTTTTCTGATTTTTATTTTATTTATTTACACCATGAAATATGGACTATAGAAATATTTTTATTTGATTTTTATTAATTATTTACAAGGAGAAAATAAATAGGTATGTTATTTTATATACGAGGTCTATATACACTGATGAGAGAGGTTTTATTTATTTTTATTTTTATTTTGTTTTTCCCATTTTTATTTTAGTTTTATTTTTATAAATATGTACAAAATATAGGAAATACTTGTTATTTTTATTTTGAGGAAAAAAATTTATTTATATACATAGGTGTATGTACAAGTGTGATTGACATTATCTCTCTACTTGGATTCTTTTGTGATCAGTCCCATGTTGAGCCCTCCATTGGGATTCGGTCACTCAATATTTATTCTAAATATTTCCCACTTTTTCTTTTATTTCTTTATTCTTTTATTTATGCACAAAAACATGCTAATTATTGCTATTTACACCATGCATGCACTTTGATAATTTATTCTATTTACACATATCTACATGATGTGTTGCAAGGGTTTTGTAGCTAAAATAAAAGAATAAAGAGTGATGAATGGGTATTCATCACCCCCTATACTTAACTTTGCTAGTCCCTTAGCAAACACTTATTTGAAAAAGAAGTGAAAAGAAAAGAAAAAGAAAAAGAGAGGAAATACAAGGATCAATGATGATTATTAAACTTGCTTTCATTAAATTGAAATATGGAGCTCGATCCGATCTTTGGATTATTAATGTGTCGGAACCTTATTTGGACTTAGGTTTAAAACATAACAGCCTCTAAGATCCACTAATCTATAGTCAAGACTCCTCAATAATCCATATCAGAACAAGTCTACATACACAAACCCTGAAGACCATGAATCTTTCCTTGTACAGTGTAAGTGAGGTATAGCTCTCCACCTCTGAAGTAGCAAAATGACAACCCTCCCCAACAAGGTAACTCTATGACCCTAGTCTGGCCACTCTTTCCTCGAGGAGCGGAGTATTCCCTTCTAAGTTCAAGTTCAACCGGCTCAAGAAGAGGGGGAAGAAGAGAATGGACCATGGTCCGTGTAGCCATGAATCCTTGGGAGCTTTACCAGTGTAGCTAAGTCTCCCTGCTGCAAGCTACATAAGATGGAACATGAGTCTCAAGCTTTGCTTATTGCACTATATACACTCCGGTGGGATTATCATTTTCTCTCAGACCCACCACTTTTTTGGTGTTATTTTATTTTTGCATTTTTTTGATGTGCATCTGTACAACATATCTACAAAGTGCATCATATATACATAAGGAGTTTTTCCTCTTGAGCCAGTAGACTATCCTTCTTTTGAAGCATTATTGCAACCCACAACTCCTGTCGTTAGACCTCATGGCAATCAGACCAAGTTGAGACACACTTCCTTCACTATAAGAAGAAGAGAGGTTCCGCCTAGAAGTACTACCCTCATATGCTACCCCAAGTCAAGGAAGACTGCCTCCTCACTACCTCATCTGTAGAGAGCTCGGTGTAAAGTGTGGGTCCAAGTCAAGCCATTGTCTATATGAGTCATGTGTATGTTGTTAAGTGCTCTACTTAGGCTTACTGAGATGACATATGATCATAGCCTAGTGGACTCAAAGAATTAAGTCACTGTGGACCTGAAAAGCCTCAACTCTAAGCCCTATAATGTTCCTCTTATGATTAGGTGCATAAAGATCTTAATCAAGCTCCATTTTCCAATTTAATTCCAGGTTAGTTTAAATGTCAACTATGATCCAAGAAAAACTATACAAATATTTACAAAGATGCTATTTACAAACTATTTACACATGTGCAAAATTTTTGAAAAATGTTTTGAAAACATGGATGTATGCATGACTGCAAGTTTTGCAAAATATTTACACAAATTTACACAAGGTTTTTGTAAACTTTTGATTTTCAAAACATTTTAGAAAAAAATTGTACTATATACATAATTTTGATATCAAAATATTTACAAGCTATTTACACAAATAGTTTTTATAAACATTTTTACAAAAATAATTTGTATACTAGCTATATATGTGCAATAAAAGAATTTTTATTTACGAGGAATTTTTTTTTAATTTTTATAGATTTTTAGGTTTTAGCCATTTTTATTTATTAACACAGTCACACAAAGTACGAGTTATGGCTAAAGTATATATGAAATATATACACACCCCCTATACTTAGCTCGAACGATATCCTCAGAGTCAAGAGCGATGAAGAAGACATTACTCGTGCTGAGTATAGGGAAGTGAAAAGGAAGGCTATATACAAAGACGAATGAAAGAATAGAAGTGCAAGAAGGTCTCGGCATTTCCCCCTATACTTAGGATCAAATAATCCTATGTATAGCAGGCTGTACACAAAGGGAAATCCGAGTGAGAATGTTCATGGTCTACCTCCCCTATACTTAGGGTAAAATATCCCTAAGTATAGGCAGCAAAACAGAGGTAGAAATGAATTAAAAGAAACTCAAAAGTCTCACACCCCCCTACACTTAAGGTAAAGTGCACCCTAAGTATAGCAACATCGAAGATGTAAATGGGGTGTTGGACTGAAGAATGTGTGATATGGACAACTGGATCTATACAAGTCGGAAGAACAGTGATAATTAGGTGTGAGATGCAATAGATGTGAGTCAAAAGACCACATCTCATGCAAAGTGAATCGGGGCAACGACAACGACCCGCGGCTCATGATCTAGATATGACTTGAGCCGCTGGTCGTTCACACGAAAGGTACTCTCAGAAGACAACTCAGATATATCAATACTCCCGTTGTCGTGTACCTTTCTAACTAAGTAAGGTCCCTTCCATTTGCTCTGTAGCTTCCCTGGGAATAATATCAACCTGGCATCGAACAACCATACTCGCTGTCCTGGCTCAAACTGCTTGTGGCTGATATGAGAATCATGCCACTCCTTCACTCTCTCCTTGTACTGTAGGCTGCTCGAAAAGGCTGTATCATGAAGCTCCTCCAGGGCTGCTAACTCTACCCTCCTCTGATCTCCTACATGCTCTGGATCCAAAAGTATATCGGTAACATCCCAAAGTGACCTATGTCTTAGCTCAACAGGTAAATGGCATGGCTTTCCATAAACGAGGCGAAAGGGAGATGTACCAAAGGAGTCTTGAAAGACGTCCTATATGCCCACAAGACCGAATCCTAAAGCTGTGACCAATCCTTTCGGTCAAGGCAGACAACTTTCTGCAATATAGTCTTGATCTCCATGTTCGACACTTCAGTAAGACCATTCGTCTGAGGGTGGTATGGAGTGGCAACTCGATGGTCTATGCTGAACTCGCTAGCAAGGGCCTTTACCTTGTCGTTGACGAAATGAGACCCCTCGTCTGATATCAACACTCGAGGTACCCCGAACCGTGAAATGATATGCTTCCTTAAAAATCTGCAAACAGTCCTAGCATCTGCGGTTCGGGCAGGGATGGCCTCAACCCAACGACTAACATAATCCACAGCCAATAGAATGTACTCGAATCCCTGACTCCTAGGGAATGGACCCATTAAATCGATGCCCCGTGCATTAAAAACCACATAGAAGTGAATGGGCTGCATCGGCATCATATCACGATGTCCACAAGTGCCCATCCTCTGACAGTCAGTATACCTCTTCACAAACTCATCAGAGTACTTGAAGAGGGTAGGCCACCATAGGCCAGATTGGAGCACTTTCTGTGTCGTTCTCCTCCCAGAGTGATGTCCTCCTGCCTCAAGCTTGTGGCAGTAATTGAGGACGCTATGGTGCTCCTCCTGAGGAATGCACCTATGCCAAATGCTATCCCCTTCTTCGTGATAAAGGACGGGATCCTCCCAGTGGTAGAACGTGGCCTTCACGAGGAAGGTCTCAAGTCTCTGCCTGGGCCAATCCTGTGGGACTTTCTTGGCAACAAGAAAATTCACAATATCAGCGTACCACGGGAGAGAGGCGATAGCAAGGATCACCTCATCTGGGAAGGTCTCACAAATAGGCTCAGTCTGCTCAAAATCCTCAAGATGCTCTAACCGGGAGAGATGATCCTCCACCACATTCTTGACTCCAGGCTTATCCTTAATCTCAATATCAAACTCCTGGAGTAGAAGGATCCATCTGGTCAATCTAGCTTTGACATCCTTCTTTCCCATGAGGTACCTGATGGCGGTATGATCAGTGTAGATGGTCACTCTAGATCCAATGATGTAAGATCTGAACTTATCTAGGGTGAAAACTACGGCTAGCATCTCCTTCTCAGTGACTGAATAGTTCCGCTGCGCGACATCCAATGTACGGCTAGCGTAGTGAATGGCAAATGGGACTCCATCCCTCCTCTGTCCCAGCACGGCCCCTATGGCAAAATCGGAGGCGTCCGTCATGATCTCGAATGGGGAGGGACCAATTGGGTGGCTGGAGAACATGAGCCTCTACAACACAGCTCTTGAGAGTCTCAAACGACGATAGACACTTGTCATCGACAATGAACTCGGTGTCTTTCATCAACAGATCAGTCAACGGTTAGGCAATCCTACTGAAATCATGAATGAAGCGTCGGTAGAAACCGTCGTGCCCCATAAAAGACCGTAACTGCCGCAAGTTGGACGGTGGATTGAGTTTTCTAATGACATCTACCTTGGCCGGATCAACCTCCATGCCCCTGTTGGAGATGATATGGCCAAGCACCGTCCCCTGAGTCACCATGAAGTGACTCTTCTCCCAAGACAACACAAGGTGAACCTCAATGCATTGCTGAAGGACTCGGTCTAGGCAGTCAAGACAAGAATCGAATCTGTCATCGTAGACCGAGAAATCATCCGTGAAGACCTCCAAGCACTCCCCCACCATGTCCGAAAAGATAGGCAGCGTGCATCTCTGAAATGTCACCGGAGCATTGCACAACCCAAATGGCATGTGTCTGAAAGCATATGTCCCGAAGGGACAGGTGAAGGTGGTCTTGTCCTGGTCCTCGGGCGTGATGGCCACCCGGTTATAGCCGGAGTACCCATCCCGGAAATAGTAATGGCTCTTCCCTGCCAGTCTCTCAATGATCTGATCAATAAAGGGCAGGGGGAATGATCCTTCTTGGTGGCCTGGTTGAGTCATCTTTAATCCACGCAGACCTGCCAAGAAGTGGGTACCCGAGTAGCGATCTCCTCTCCAGACTCGCTGATAACTGTAGTGATGCCCATCTTCTTGGGCACCACATGCAACGGACTGACCCACTTGGAGTCGGAGATGGGGTAGATAATATCAGCGCTCCACCATTTCGAGATGTCCTTCATGACAACATCTCTAAGATTCAGGTTCAGCCGCCGTTGGAATTCACGCGACGGCTTTGCCTCCTCCTCGAGATGGATATGGTGGGAGCACATGGCCAGACATATCCCCTGGAGATCGTCTACACTCCATCCTATCACCTTGAGGTTCTTTCTAAGAACCCCCATCAGATGGGATTCCTGCTCTCCAGTCAAATCTGTTGAGATAATGACTGGGTACATCTCATGCTCACCCGCAAGGAACCGATACTTCAGCGACGCTGGTAGCGGCTTCAGCTCTAGACAAGTAGGTGCTGGCGGATCTGGCCTCTGAAAGGTCTGAGTGAATGCTGCCTAATCTGCATGGGAGAACGGAAACTCTCGCTCACAATCTGTATCTGGAGAAGGCTGCTCGGCTGGACTGTCTCTGCTCTGCTCGGGATCAACCTCCTCCAAAGCTGTAGGCTCAGTAGAAGTCAGATATGGTATAAAATCATCAAACTCTTCCCAATCAATATCTGACTCCGAGGGATCTGTATCAGACTCACAAAACTTTGTCTCGCAGTCAAGAACTGGGTCTGCTGCCTGAAATGTACCCTGGACCAGGAATGCGCTCTCCAAGCTCTCCTCTGCTGGCATCTCTGCATCAACGAACTCTGAAGGTGAGAGGATGGCCTGTGCGACTGGATCTACCCAAACTTCCTCGTCATCTGTGATCACAAAATCGCAGTCCTGGTGGATGTCTCTCCCTGCCTTTGTCATCTGCTCTGAATCGGAAGTCAGCTCTGAGCAAGCTGCATCTCTAGCTCTAGTATCCTCGACTGTCTCTATTTGTATACTCTCGCCCTCGACGTGAAAGTCACCTTCCCGCTATCATGGTCAGATACTGCCTTGGCTGTGGCCAAGAACGGGAGTCTTAAAATGATGTGGGTATCAGTAACAGACTCAGGGATCTCCATGTCCAACACAACGAAGTCCACGGGGAATTTCAGGCCCTGAATCGTGATGACAATGTCCTTCAGCAACCCCATCAGCCTCTTGACAGATCGATCAGCAAACTGAAGGACCGTCCAGCTCTATCGTAGAGTGCCCAACTCCAAGCGGTCGAGAAGGGCTGCCGGAAGTAGGTTGATCGAAGAACCGCTGTCTAATAGCGTGCAGTCGAACCTCTGCTCATGGATGTGGCATATGATATATGGGGCTCCTGAATCCGGCCTCTTGGCCGGCAGACGGTTCTAAATTGTGAAATAAGTGGCTCGAGTAAGCACATGGATCTCAGACTGATGGTTCCTCCTCTTCCTCCTAACTGTGGTCCCGTCTCTGAGTGATCTCTGGAGTAGAGGGATGTGCTCCAAGGCCTCCTGAAGAGTCAGGTGAATATGGAATCTATCTATCATCTGATGGCTGAACTCTATCTGGTGATTCTTTTTTGGATTTTCCGTTTTCTTCCCCTTTGCCATGTGAAGTGCTCGTGGAAAGGGGATCACAGGGTCCTTCTCAGATGAAGGACTAGGAGAGGGTCTAGGCTGCTCAAGTACGACAGAATCCACACATACGTCATCAAGCACCATAGGTGGATCAGAATAAAATAAACCCTTTCCTTTATTTCCAGAAAGTCCTGAGGTACATGTACAGACAGAAAAACAACAGGACTAGCAGAACTGGGAATGGTGGCCTCAACACCACCCTCGGCAAGTTGACTCGCGGCATCAGTACCGCACTCTGGCTCGGCAACTGTGGTGGTGTCAGTACCACCTCCTCCAATTGGTGAAGCGACGGCCTCAGTATCGTCGGTTGGATCAAACATCCATGGTGGCGTCAGCACCACCGTCATCATCTCTCGCGGCATCAGTACCGCGCTCCTCCTCGCCTGGCGCTCTGGAAGTGGCATGTGATCGTCGCTCAAACGAGGCGCCGCCTGCTGGCATCCTACCACTCCTAAGTGTAACAAAATCAACATCAAACATGTATGCAGACAAATCACCAAATGAATCACTAGTAGTGGTAATCTCTGTGAACTCTACCTGCTCAGACTTCCTCTTCATATTGTTCGGGTTCGGCTCAATCTGGGCAGGGATGGCGGCCTTCCCTCTCACGATCTCCCCCATCTCCTGGCGGAACTCATCCATCTCCCATCTAAAGGTAGCCTGCTGCTCTGTCATGAGACGGGCTAGATCGTCTAAGGAAGGGTTCTCATAGGCTGGCCCATGAGAACCTAACGGGTGGCCTCTCTGGTAGTGAGGCTGCTGCTGCTGCTGGTGTGGGTGAGAGGGGTATTGCTGATCATACTGCTGAGGCTGCTCTCGCCTCCAAGACTGTCCCTGCTGATAGGGACGAGGACCATACTGCTGGTGCTGCTGGGTTGACTACTGCTGGTGGTGAACTAGGGGCTGGGGCTGCTGGTGATACTCTCGTTGATGGCTGTACTGGCCACCATGAACTGGAGGTTGCTGCTGGGAACTAGTGCCTCCAGCCGACCAGCGGAATCCGGGATGGTCTCGTCGGATACCGGGCTGGGGGCGGTCCTACCAAGATCCGTTGACATCCATCAACGGCTCCGGCTCGTAGGTGGGTGGAGGGAGTACTGCCAGGGGCTGATCTGGCTGGTAGACCACCATCTGAGTGTCTGGGGATGGTGGTGACTGGTAGTACGGCTATGGCTGCTGGTACATCTCCGCCTATACAAGGTGAACCAGTCTAGGTCGACTGGAGCGCTGGGACGAGCTACCACTACTGCTTAGATCTCCTCGTGCCTGAAGACGGAGTTGAGAAGTCATCTGTGCCTCCTGGAGACACATGATTTGTGTCTTCAGGTCACTCAGCGTCCGTGCCATCTGATCCATCTACGTGATACCGTGGTACTGCTTCTTCTCTATCAGCTCGATCCGGTCCATCTTCTCGCTGATGATCCCCATGTCTGCGGCTGTAGACTCGGCCTGTGCGGCTGCCGCGGACGAAGTAGAAGGACCGACATCGATTCGTGCTATCCTCTAGTACTACACGGTCTGTGGTTGTGGCTGTGGTTGTCCCTATATTTAAAGATGGGTCTGGGACATCACTGTATAGTTCTCCTCCATCTCCTCATAGACGGCCCAGACCTGGTCCTCATCGTTGGCGAAGTAGGAACCGCCACATGAAGCATTCACCAGGCCCTGCAGCTCTGGTGCCAACCCACAGAAGAAGCTCTAAACTAGGTTCGGCTTCATGCGGGCATCTGTCGGTAAGCTCACGGAACCTCTCCCATGCCTCGTGAAACTGCTCGTTGGGGAGCATGGGGAAGTTACTGATCAAGGCCCTCGCTGCATTCATCCGCCCGAGTGGATAGTACTTGTTCAAGTACTCGGTGCGGAGCTGCTCCCAGGTGTACACAAATCTCCCCAAATGCTTCAGCCAGTTGGCTGCTCTGTCGGCCAGGGAGAAGGGAAAAGCAATCATCCGAATAGTGTCCTCATCCACCTGACGATCGTGGACGATGCTGCAGATCATCTCGAACTCCTGGAGATGTAGATGGAACTCCTCAGTGGCGAGCCTGTGGAAGCGGGGTACGAGCTGAAGTGTGTTCAGGGGAACTTGAAGTCCCCCATAATCACTGGAAGTACTACCCACCGGTGTCTTCAGTGTTGATCCGCGGTTGTGCAACTCCCGCATCGACCTTGGCTCTGCTGCTGCTGTTGTGGCTGCTGCCGGCTCATCGGATTTCCGTGGTCCGTCTCCTCTGGGCCCGCACTGCTCGCAGTCGGCCCTCATCTGCTCCATCTCTCTCCTCATCTCTATCATGAATGCCCCTGATCTCTAATCTGTTGTTGCATCGTCTCGAGGGAGGCAATCAGGGTGGTGTTGATCGCACCCTGGTCCAGAACGTATGTGTCATCTCTGGCCTCAAACCATTGGTGCGCTCCTCGCTGCTGGCCATGGTCTCTGCAAAGGCAAAAGACCCAAACTCAGGTGCCGAAATATCAACCTTTGCTGTCTCGCATCTGGCACTGGCATCTCAGGAATAAAAGAAGGGTGGTCAAGAGGGAACAGGGCGGAATCGAACTCGGGTTCGGAGAGCGGGTCTGAGCTCTCACAAACCAACCTAGATGAACGGGCTGGAGTGCTAAAAAGCGGTGCAGCGAGAGGCTGCATAAGAGATCTCCTGCCCATCATCTTCATCTGCGAGTCGGGCGGATGGGATCTGGAAAACAAACAGGATGAGCAAACAAACCCCAAATTCACCTACTCCATGCTGAGCTGAAGACCGTAAGAGTTCGGTCAATTATCTTGTCGATTTTATTTAGGTGATAATGTCAGGATATCAGAGTTGTTACGTGACCTATTAGGAATCCGAATCCCCAGGGAGACTGTCCCGATCCCGAACTAGATCTTTCCCAGGCAGTACAAGCCGCGGACGTTTACCGACTACCCGATCGACTCGCTCTGTTAAGGATATCACGGCCCGCTTTACCGGAGACCGGAGCGATCCTCACTGGAGAATGACTAGCCCAGAAGCAGTAGTCTGAAAAGGGGGTCAGATATGGCTCTAGCCTAGGGTGTGGGTCACTCTCTCGCGCAATCAAACCAGACAATGCGGGGGTTGCTCTCCCCAAGATAGATTTTTATGTTGAGGTGTCTTTTAGGGTCATGTTTGTTTAGCAGTTCCAAATTTTATGGTTTTTGTTTTTCTAGATATTTTTCAACTCAAACAACGCCTGATGAATTTTTTGATTCTCCTGGGTTATTTAAGTCCAAAAAACAGGGGAGACAAGCCGAAAAAGCCGATCCGCAGGAATCAATGATGCATGCAGAGTAAGAAATACGTACCTGACTCCAGCAGTCTACATGCAGGGTGATCCGCACATAAATAAAAGACTGAATATAAACTACCTATATGATGCATGCGAAAACCCGGCCCTAAGCAAAGAAGTTCTACATGAAAGAACCGATGACTAAGTGGTCAACAAGAGGGGTCGGTGTCCGGTCTCGGATGCCGATGCCAGCGCTGTATACGACCTCTAGCGGCTCGAGACCCCTCAAGTGACCAAGTAGGCTTTTCTTATTAATTTTATTTAAATCCAATTACGATCTAATAGGTACAGGCAGATTATTAAGTGTGTGGACCCTAGTTATTACGTCACAATCAATGAAAATCCTAAGCTAGGGCTAAAACCTCATAAATCAAATGGCAGTAAATAAACGATCAAAACTCAGAAAAACCGGCGAAAATCACAGTGAGGTCCATCGAGTACACCGGTGTTCGGCGAAATAGACCCTGATCTCAACCAAGTCTCAGTCCAGGTCCCTATATTATTACAAATTAATAATTGAAAATAACTCTAAACTAAACTAAACTAATCCGCGGCTATTCTGCGGCTCCCGCACTCCTGCTCGACTCCTCACACTCTCCTGCGGCTCTGTAGAGAAGGGGAGCTACCTCCGACTTCCGCGGTTGCACCATCTTTTCAAGAAGAGTTGCCTTGATCTCGGCCCTCGCAAGAAACAAAGAGAAGTGATCAGACCAGATTATTATAAAAGAAAAGCAATAAAAATAAAATCAAATGACACTATATGCAAAAGTGAAAAATAAAGATAAATAAAATAAAACAAACAAAAAAAATAAAAGAAAATAAAAAGAAAACAGAGAAAAACAAAAGGCCGCGAAAAATCGAAAAGCCGCGGAAAACCACGAAAAACAAAATCAAATAAAAATAAAAAACGAAGACTATTATGTCGTGCTCCTCGGCAACAATGCCATTCTGATGGCCGAAAAATCCCACAAAATCCGGATAAAGGTAAACAAGGGTCGTTGCGACCCGGATCGAGCGGAATGGTCAATCAAGAAAATAAAGGAATCCACCAAACAGAGAGATAAATCAATGAAAATCAAGTAGCGGACCTCGCTGTTTTTAATAACCTGGTATAACGACCTGGGTCGGACTCAGGGAGCAAGAGTTGGCCTTGCGGCCTATGAAGTAGTCAAAATTGAAGTACAAAGAGAAATTTTTTGGTGGATTTAATTATTTTTAATTTTTTTGTGTTTTTGATTTTATAAGAAACTATAAGAAAAAGCAAATACAACAATTTATTTAAACAATAAAAAATGCTCCAAAAATTCAAACAAATTATTTTTGTGTTTTTATGTTTTTTAGTGTTTTTATGTTTTTAGTGTTTTGGTGAATTTTTCAGAATTTTCTAATTTTTATACGATTTTCTAAAAATCAAGAAAGAGGAAAAAGATGGGCTACTGTGCAGCCAGACTTGAAAGATCAATTAAAAATATAAAATTGATCTATAAAAGTCTGGAGGCAATTTTTTATGAAAAATAGATGTAAAAACTAAGCTACAGGAAAAGAGTTTGCAATTTTTTGTTTTTCTAGAATTTAATTTTTGAATTTTTATGAGCTTTTTAGGGTTTTGCAATTAGAGCTTTTTAGGGTTTTGCAATTTTTAAGGGCTTTATAAATCCAAATAAGCTTAAAAATGGACAGATGCTAAAATACACTAAAACTAACTATCAATAATTTTTTTAGAATTTTTAAAGTAGTTTTTATATTTTTCTTTGATTTTTTTAAGTCAGATAGTAGCAAAAATCACTATTTTTGAATTTTTAAAAATATCAAAAAGCTAAAAAATGTCCCAAAATTTTAGAGAAATTTTTTACACAGTGGCAGGAGCCACGTCTCCAAATTTCACCTAATTTGGATTTAATTTGATATTTTATTCAATAAAAACAAGGCACACAACAGTCAGGGACTTGAATGCAAAGAAAAGTATTTTCAGCGCCAAACCATAACACGTGTAAAAAGCTCAGGGGCCAAACTTGCTAAAAGCCCAAATCAACACGCGCAACACACGTGACATGCACTTAGAGGGGCATAAATGTAATTCCTATTTATAAAAGATCAATCCATAACATACAGGAACTACATGACCAAATATGCAAATTGTCCAAAATATCATGTGTCGAAGCACGTGTCTCACATAGGCAGGGACTAAAGTGCAATTAAAATAAACCTAGGGACCTAACTGCAAATGTTCCAAAATAAAAATAACATGCTAAAATATTTACAAGACTAAACAGTAAATGCTAAAAGAGGAGGGGCCTAAGTACAAATTACCCATGTTATTATGGGATGGACGAGGAGGCGCCACATGCTGATCTGACGGCTGAGAATTAAGGCACCTCTTCGCTTGGATGAACGGTCCGGATCAAGCCCTCAGATGGATCGATGGATGAGAAATCTCCGCAGATGAGCGGCTATGATCTAATCAGGCGTGGAGGGGATGATCGGACGGTGAACGAAGGTCCTCGAAGAACTCGACGCCGGTGAGGTATGCCGGCCCAATGCGTGCGCAGAGGACCTCCTATGGAGCTGTTGAGATAGGGAACGTGAAGCTTGGACTCTTCCACAGCTGATGGACTCCTCCGATGAAGCCAGTGACCACCGGAGCGGCCCGGCGACGGCGGAGGAGCTAAGCCTCCGTGCTCGAAAGTTCAGACCCTTAGATGGGCTCCTTCGACCTGCAAAACAACATAGAGAGACTACTGGGTCGAGGGCAAAGTGCCTCGACCCGTTAGCGGGCAGAATAGGTGGCCGGATGAGTCGCAGCGTGGTCCTCCAGTGAGCGACGGCGGAGGAGAACGAACTCCTGGGTCCGGGGCGAACCAGGATGAATGAGTGGGTGCAGAAGGTGGAGAGAAGTCTCGTGAAGATGAGTGGGAGGTCGGATGATCGAATAGCGAAGTACGGGGAATCGGCCGACGAATGCCGGCGGCGCAAATTAGGCGTAAATGGAAATTAGACGAAGCTAGAGGGTATCAAAGCTACGTGATGTAGGATGTCGAATAGGTTGAAGCTGGCGGAGCTCTTGAGGTCTTTGCCTCAAGCGTTCGTCGGAATCCCGAGGCTTGGCGCACCTCGCGGCAGCGCACGGCGATGGGCTCGCCGGATCAGTGGCGGGAGGCACCTCCTCCTCACTGCGACACGGCCCTCGGCTAGCTGTCACTCTAGGGAAGGTAGTGGAGGTCCTGGGATGGAAGGGCGGAGCCAAAGATGGCGTGAAATTGCGGCCGGAGGTGAGACTAAATACTAGGAAGGGTCCGGCAAGACGGAGTCATGCAGGGTTCTGTGAAGCACGGATCCCTATGAGAAGCGCCAGGCGTGGATTGATGAATCTGTGATTCATCACTTCAAAAGTCAAAAATAGAGCCTTGTTCCCGAGAAAATAGAGGCATATTTCCCCTTATATTGCATAAATCGCATTCATGCATGTATTCATAACTCATGTAGTTTAGCAGCTCATTTGCATCTAAATAAGAAGCCAAAAATCCCTTGTAAAATACCTCTTCACCAAAATAACATCTTCTCTATAATCTATATTCCTTGATTAATAACATAGGGAAGAATGTCAAAAATCACCCTTGTAAAATAGCCAATATAGCCTGAGAGCCCTTGTACACTAAAATACACATAAAGCCCTCATACAAAGCCTGAATTAGGTCTACTCACTCTTAGAATATTACATATTAAAAGACCTTCAAAATGAGACTAATTTCATTGAATTTGGAGCTCGTATGAGAAACTTGGGTTTTTGGGTCACTTTGTATACTACATATGTATATTTATATATCCTTGTATTTATGTATCATATTTGACCTCATCTCCGTCTTTGGTCAACATGAAACTTGTAGATCTCATCGAGATCTACAACTTTCATGTTTTGAGTTTTTCCAAATTCGGCTCCCTCTTCTCTCTACACGTGTCGCTTACTCCAGCCACTCACAGCAGGCCACGTGGCGCCCTCTGGTTGCGCCACGCGGCCCGCCTCCCATCGCCTCATCTGCCCGCGCCTTCAGCCGTTGGATCTCGCTCTAGATCCAACGGCCCAGCGCTGCCCACGCATGCCCCTTGCCTGGACCATCAGATCTTCCCTAGCTGTGATCTACGCCGCTCGTCCGCGCCTTCACCAGAGCCTTCCACGTGGCCGCATCTGCGCCGCCTGATCAGACCTCCGATCTCTCCATCACAGACGCCCCTCTGCCAGCGAATCTCGACCTTCTGATCAACTCCACCCTCTCATCTAAACCGCTCGCTCGCGCTTCGCCACAACGTGCCACGTGGCTCCATCATAACCCATCATCTACGCGCCCCAGATCTAATCCTACCCGCTCACCACGCTCTGATCACCACCGTTGGATCACAAGATCCAACGGTGGAGACCTCGTCTCCTACCTCTGGGCGCCCCTCTCCCCCACGTCCCTTGCCTTACGGGAGGGGCGCCCCCTTTCTATTTTCGGCTGCACGTCAGCCACTCTCGCCCAGCACTGACACTCCCACGACGTCAGCCACTCATCCCTCTCCCTCGCCAGCTCCCTCAAGCTCCACCATCTCCACCATAGTCGCCCCACGTCGACCACCAACCTCGCTACTTCGCCAGCACTGCCACATCCTTCACCTTATAAATACGTCGCCACCGGCGATGTTCACCCCCATCCGCCACTCCAGGGAGGTGCCTCGAGCTCAGACCAATCCTTTGTTGACAGCAATTGAGTGAGTCTTCGAGCGAAGACAAGGAATCGACCCCGGCGAGATCCACGGCCGCCACCGTCGTGTCGCAGCCTTCACCGCGAAGCTGCACGAGCTCGGGACCTTACCGATCCCTCGAGCGAAGACCTGGAGCTCAAACCTGAGCCCCATTTCCCAGGTAACCCCCTCCATTCATCCTCCGATCTTCCTCTTTATTTTCTTGCTTTTTCTCCGATTTTATTCATCGCCACTGACCACCTTCTTACTCTAACCCCTTGCAGGTCCTCATTTTCTCATTGGTCGGAGCTTTACCGGAGCTCCCTTCGAGCTTCATCGCCATCAAGCCTCAGCAGCTCTCCACAGCTCTTGAGGCCACCGGAGTCTTCGCCGTACGCTCCCGCTTCTTCCGAGCTACTTGGGAGCCGACTAAGCGCTTCATCGACGCCTAGCGACCGAGGCGGAGTAGGGCCAGCCATGCCGGAGCCCCGCCTTCTCCTCCGCAGGAGGCGGAGGGCCGTCGAGGAAGAAGCAGCAGCCGCCGTTCGATCAACCGATCGAACGGCCCTCGTTCAGCCACGTGTTCTCTCGCCGCGCCCATCCTCAGCCGTTGACCACGCCTTAGATCTGACGGGCCCTCCAGTTGCCACGCGTCTTCATCGACAACCCTTGGATCCATCTTGATCCGAGGGCCTTCAGGCCGCCACGTCGACCAGTCCGAGCCTCGGCCTCCAAGCCTAGGCTCGGGCGACCCGAGCCTACACCGAGCCGCAGTCCGAACCTCCATAGAACCCAAGCCTCTCTCTGAGCCACCGACGCCCTCCGAACCTTGGCCCCCCACGTGAGGAGCACGTGCGGCCTGGGTTAATTGCACAGAAGCCCCTGAAGCTTTCCGAAATTACAAAGAGGTCCCTGTGAAGCAGACCCCACGTGAGGAGCACGTGTCCCGTGGAGAAATTGCATAAGAGTCCACCATATTATCGGTAATTGCATTTTAGTCCTTGTCAGCATATTTATTTATTGAAATTTTAATTTCTAGTATTGCATTTACACCCCTGTGTTTGCACGCATCCCTAGAGTGCATTTTTCATCATTTTGAAATTCTAAAAATTGCATTTTGTTAGAAATTTTGTCCTCTGTCTATTGGTACACGTGTCTTATTTTTGTAAGCTCAATTGAATTATTAATGAATTAATTGGTGCATTGTTGACATATTTTGCCCAGTGATGCCTTTTGATTTTTAGTTTATTCTCTGTGCCTTCAAAAATTATCAAAAAATTCACAGTAGCTTAAGGACATCATTTTTAACATACCATAAAAATTTCATAGCAATTGCACGCATATCGAGGCCTAAATAAATTGTTTGGTGATTTTCTTAAATTAATTTTAGTTAATTCATTTCACAGTGAAATTAAGTTCTGTTAATTTTCCTAGGTCCCTTATCATTAGAGTCACCTAGGATAATTTTAGTTCTTGGAAAAATTGTGGTTTGATATTTATTAAAAATTAAATACTGAAAATCATCCGGTCTGTTTATTTAATTCACAGTAAATTTATTTTGAGTCGAAAAATTCCAAAAAAATTAGTGTAGGTCATTTTCATCATAATCAACCATCTGGCCAATTTTCATGATTTTTGGACTTGATTTGATACATTAGTTAAATTGAACATTAAATTGGCTTGCCTTGGCTGCACAAGTCTGCATTAAAATTAAAAAGACCAAAAAAAATTACTCCTCGAAAATCAACACTTGGATCCCTGCTTAAATTCACCTAAGGAGACAGATGCCTCCCTGAGATCGACCTTGGACTTACCCCAAGTAAAAAAAATTGCCGCTTAAAATTAACTTCACATTAATCGATAAGTGGTTTTTGATTAACCCCTCGTATCCGACTGCAACGAATCATATTAATTAATTTGGACATTAATTTGCCTAAATTAACAAAGGGTGCGGGGCAGTTATCATGGATCACAGATGTGGTAACTTCAATCGGAGCCCGGGGTTTGGTTATTTGGAGATCGGATCAAGCGGGGAAAATTAGGTGAAGTCGGGTTGGGAGCAAAGATCCGAGTCTGGTGGTCCTAGGGGGAGAGTTGACCGAGGGTCAACAATCCCCTGTGGACCAATCACAGGCCGCCATTTATTAATTATTTAGAAATTCAATTAAAATTAGTAAATGACCTTATTTCAAAAAGGTTTAAACATGAAAAATGTTTCTTATTTTTCAAATTAATTTTTAGTGATTTTTATTTATTTTTTTGAAAAATAAATAAGGTATTTACATTATATTATTATTATATATATGTATATACATAAAAGGATTTTTTATTTTTATTTTTAATAATTTTTTTATATAATTATTCCAATTTTATATTTTATTTATTTACAATATAAAATTTGGAATAAAAAGGTATTTTTATTTTTATTTTTATTATTTATTTATATTAATTAGATAAATTGATTTATATACATATGTACATGGTATATATACAAGGTGGAAAATGGATTTTATTCTTTTTTTCTTTTTATTTTATTTTTATTTTTCTGATTTTTATTTTATTTTTTTACATCATGAAATATGGAATATAGAAATAGTTTCATTGGATTTTTATAATTATTTACAAGGAGAAAATAAATAGGTATGTTATTTTATATACAAGGTCTATATACACTGATGAAAGAGGTTTTATTTATTTTTATTTTTCTTTTGTTTTTCCCATTTTTATTTTAGTTTTATTTTTATAAATATGTACAAAATATAAGAAAAAATTTTATTTTTATTTTGAGGAAAATAAATTTATTTATATACATAGGTGTATGCACAAGTGTGATTGACCTTATCTCTCTCTACTTGGATTCTTTTGCGGTCAGACCTATGCTGAGCCATCCCTTGGGATTAGGTCACTCAATATTTATTCTAAATATTTCCCTCTTTTTCTTTTATTTCTTTATTCTTTTATTTATGTACAAAACATGCTAATTATTGCTATTTACACCATGCATGCACTTTGATAATTTATTCTATTTACACATATCTACATGATGTTTTGCAAGGGTTTTGTAGCTAAAATAAAAGAGTGAAGAGTGATGAATGGGTATTCATCAATGCATCATAAGTTTTGATCGCGCATTGAATTTTTCGACTTCTCCCCCCATTTTTTGACTTCAAATAATCAGGAGATCGAAAATTTTGTTAGGCATTTGTTTGTTATTGAAAAATACCATAAAAAGTGAAAAACATAAAATTGGGACTGCTAATCAAACTTGATCATAAAAAACACCTCACTTAAAAAAATCTGTCTTGGGAGAGTCTTCCCCTCCTTGTTTTGTTTGCTTGCGCGAGAGAGTGACATGCACACTAGGCTAGATCCATACCTGAACTCTTGTTTGACTACCGGTCTTGGGGTTAGTCATTCTCTAGTGAGGATCTCTTCGGTCTTTGGTAAAGTAGGCCGTGATATCCTTAACAGAGCGAGTTGATCGGGTAGCCGGTAAACGGTCTGCAACTTGTACTGGCTGGAAAAGATATAGCTTTGGGACTGGGCCAGTCTCTTGGGAGCATTGGGATCCTACCAGCTCGCTTAATCACTCTGTAAGACTGACTTATCACCTAAATAAAATTGACAAGATTAATGACTGAACCTTCACGGTCATCAGCTCAGCGTTGTATAGGTGAAATTGGGGTTAGAGCCTAGACCCACTCTCCAAACCCGAGTTCGATTCTGCCATGTTCCCCTCGATCACCCATCTTTCAATCCTGAGGTGCCCGTGCAGAGACCAACAACACAACTATTTGTTCATATAATGACACCTGAGTTCTGGTCTTTTGCCTTTGTCGAGACCTGCGAGATGGCTAGCAGTGACGGGCACACCGATGAGCAGCCCTAGGGTTCTACTTAGGTTTTGGATCAGGGCGCCATCAACAATACACTTCTAGCCTCCCTAGAGACGATGCAGTGGCAGATTAGAAACCGGGGAGCTTTCATGGCAGAGGTGCGCCAGGAACTAACCCAGATGCGAGCCGATAGAGAGAAACATCAGAAAACGGTGGAGAGATCCCAGAGGGTGGAGGAGCAGATCGAGGATAGCCAGAGGAGCCGCAGGAGCCAGCCAGACTTGCCAGGCCGATGAGGGAGTTGCACAACTCTGGTGCAACCCTTACACACCGTTGGATCCAGCTTTCGGCAATTCTGGGAGACTTCAAGCTCCCTCCCCATACCATTGAGCTCTTGCCCAAGTTTCATGGGCTTGCCACTGAGGAGCCACATCTACACCTGTAGGAGTTTGAGATGATCTGCAGCAATGTCCACGACAGATTTGTGGACGAGGATACCATCAAGATGATGGCATTTCCATTCTCCCTAGTAGACAGACCATCCTACTAGCTGAATCATTTAGGGAGATATGTGACTTCGTGGGAGCAGCTCCGTATCGAGTACTTGAATAAGTACTATCCACTCGGCCAGACGAATGTAACGCAAGCTCTGATCAAGGATTTCTCCATGATCCCCAACGAGCAGTTCTATGAGGTGTGGGATCAATTCTGTGAGCTCATCGACAGGTGTCCCCATCATGACATATCCAAGCCCAACCTAGTACATAGCTTCTTTTGTGGGCTGACACCAGAGCTGCAGGGGCTAATCAACGCTTCTTGTGGGGGCTCCTATTTTGCCAAAGATGAAGACCAGGTCTGGGCCATCTATGAGGATATGGCCGAGAACTATACAATGATGTTCTGGATCAGGCTCTACACCCAAGGGGAAGCCCCCACCCCAGGCTGTGTCCTATCAGAGAATAGCACAAGTTGATGCGGGTCCATCCACTTCTTCTCAGCAGCAGCAGGAGCACAGGCAGAGTCTTTCATCATTATCGAGAAGATGGATCGTATTGATATCATAGAGAAGAAGTAGTGCCAGGGCTTGACACAGATTGATCCGTTGGCACAGACCTTGAGTGACCTGAAGACCCAGATCACGTGTCTCCAGGAGGCACAGACAGCTTCTCAGCTCCGTCTCAGTTCATGGGCTGATCCTAGCGGTAGCGGCTCGTCCCAACAGTCCACCCAGTACCGACAGGTTCACCACATCCAGACGACGTTGGTCCAGCAATTGCAACACACTACAAAAAAAGGCGGGATTGGCGTGCACATAAAAGCTCATTATGTGCACGCCTAGTGCCCGCCATGTGCACGCCCGAGGGGTTGGCGAGCACATGTGCTCGTTTAGGGCGTGCTCGCTTCTGTGAGAGTCGCCCCGGCTGGTGGGCGGGCACATCGGGACGCTATGTGCTCTCCTGATCCCTGGCGGGCACATATGTGCTCGTCGATGTGATCGCCTCCTTTATAAATTGCGATTACCCACGGAGCACCTGGCGAGCACATGTGCTCACCCAAACTGATTTCCAGGAAAAAAATATACAGGTTCGACAGGGTTTTGACGCCCCGTCGAACCTGTATACCTTGCCAATAAACCACTGCAGGAAGCTCCCTAAGGGTATATATATTATAGCAGTTCGTTGAGTAAGATAACTAGCACTAACAATTGAAAGGAACGCAATATACATGAATTCAGAAATAAACAATCTAATTTAACATCTAAATATTACAAACAAGTCAAAGCCAACAAAGTTCATATAAATTAAAAGATGTGCTAAAAGTTTAACAAAAATACAGGTCCAAACCAACAAAAATTTACTTCTTCTTTGATCTAAAAAATTTGGACACTAAACCCGGCTTTGATTTCTTTTTTTCTTTCTCCTTTTATTTGAACCTCGCATACATGCGTGCCTCTTCTTCAGGGTCATTCTCCTCCTCCTCTTCGTTATCAGATTCAATCTCTTCATGTTGAGATGCACGCCCTTGTGACCTATATTATATATGGAAGATATATATATCTATTACATGCATTTTGTAGATATAGAAATTTAAAATTATTACTCATTCTATAAGAAGAATACTTATATGTACACCGTGAACTCCTCTCGGAGCTTCATCACCTGCTCCACCATCATCGCCATCTGCGACTCCATTGGAACTGTTGATTGGGACAGATGTGGTTGCGTGTACGACGGCTGAGAGTATGCAGAATAGGAGTGACGATGTTCCTCCACATAATATGGAGGAAGACCACCAAGCGTCTGCTTCCTATTCGCCACAACGTCCCTCTCCTCCAACACCTTATAAGTTTTTCAATTTTTAATATAAAATTATATATTAGAAATGAGTATAGTAAGATAATATTTATCCATATATACCTGCTTCCAGATCGTTTTATCAAATGGTGGTTGCTCTCCAGTTGGATCGACACCCCATTTTTCTGCAGATAGTACCAGATAACGATCCTGAAATACAAAGTTTATAATATATATAAATGAGTTATAATATATCATTTAATTGTAAATAAATTGATAGACTTATCAATAATTATCCTGCTTCAGGAGTGGACCATTGTGACTCTCCTTCTCTCCCACTCATGTGGGACCTCGACCACCACTCCTAAAAAGAGGTTTCCCTTCCCAACCTAGCTGTCTGAATTTTTTTTAAGATCTAATAACAACATTGCATTATATTAAAGTAGATCTCCAAAAATTAATTTTAAATCATAATACTATCTCCGCTCTAATCTGATTGTGGCTTTTAGAGACACTTGTCGACTTAATCCTTTGTTTCTGGCGGTTTGTCCTTCCCGCCGTAGATCTTCTTCCAAACTCATCATCCGCAATGAACGCATCACAGAAATCCGCCCATCTAGAAGGATTATGTTATGATAATTGATTATTTTAAAAAGTTTAATATAAATTATTTGACAAGTATAATACCTATCCTCCGTACACCATGTCGGCGGGAACCTCTTCATCTCCTCAAAATTCATCTCCTCGCATCCCGTCTTCTCATGCGAGTCTCTCCTTGCCTTGAAAAATGTATCGCTCATTCTCTTTTCTGCCAAATGAATGAAGGATCTACGATAACCTCCTTCCCAGACCAGAGCCAAGGCAAAACCTACTCTGAAAATTATAACAAATTATAAGATACAAAAAACTTGACCAAAAAAATCTGTATCACTTCTTAGAAACATTTCTTACCAGAAACATGTCAAACAGTCTCTCCTGTTCTACAGCAGGGATGCGACACCATCTAAATTGCATGGAAATCAAGTGTGTCTTTATTATGTTGGTTATCTCCTTTGCCACCCTGTTGTTGTTCACAAAATCCCTGCATTTGCTAGAAAATTTAACTTCGATACAAATTATAAAAAATTGGAAAATATTTAAAGATAAAATCTATAAAAATTTTACCTCCCATCAGCCGTAACCTCCAACAAAGGGTGGGACGCCGACGTCTGTCCAACTATAGTAGGTAAAGGCACGGATGTGCTCGGACGTCGAGAAGAAGGAGAGTTAGAACCCATCGATGTCCGTGCTGGTATGGGGACCTGGACTGGGAATCCTGTAGGGGCTGCTGAGGTAGATGGCTCTCCATAGCCTCCTACGTAAAAGGGTGGCGGAGGATAACCAAGAGACTCGTAGTAAGCTATCACCCGGCGAACCTCGTCGGACTGTGAATCAGGAACAGCATCCGGGGTGGGCTGCCTACTGGAAGAAGGTGTGTCTGAGGAAGATGGACGATTGGATCTATGTGATCCATGCGCCCTCCACGTCCAAAACCTGCCATGACTGTAATAATGATGTATTACATATTTATTACTTAAGATTTTAGTTAATTCGAATATAATTGTATAATAAAACTTACAACTAATCTTCATCACTTATTTCGGTGGGATTAAAGGATATTTCTTCGTTTTCTGAGTTTTCCGCGTAATCATTTCTGGAGTCAGTATCATCTTGTAAGTCAACACAGAAAACTTCATTATCAGCCAATCGAATCGATTCGATAATTGGGACTTCTTCTATTAAGTCTATTCTTTCATTTGTCGGTGTAAATGCTTCATCTATGTCATCTTCCTGATTACTGGAATCATTAGAGATATAACCTCGAGAATTTATCTTCACAACAGTTACTGTTTCAACGCTCTTTCTCTTCTTTGATATTTGTGGGAGATAACATACTTGATCCGCTTGAGATGCTAAGACGAATGGTTCAAATCTACGTATAAATTTCCTTTGCACCACGTCGACAATGTTATTTCTTTTATCAAGTACTACACCTCCATTGGGTTCATACCAATCACACAAGAAAAGAACTACTTTATTCAAGCCTGGTATACTATATTCCACTTCAATAATCTCCTTTAAAATTCCGTAATAATTCAGATGATCTTCCTCATAACAAGATCCGCGAACCATCACTCCATGATTTTGAGTTGTCAAATATTTACCGGAATTTAAGTTATGAAAACGATACCCATTACTATAACAAGAGTTGTATGATCGAACCTTATAAACAGGTCCTTCTCCAAAATATTTTAAAATATGAGAATAGAAATCACCACCGTCCAACTGTTTTGAGCAGTCTTTAAACCCCACGCTGGAAATTGATTCCTATAAGTGCTCAGAACTTCGTCATCTGAATACATAGGATTTTACTCCATAATTTTCTGTCTAAATTCCCTAAAATTTATAAGAGAAACATATTCATTACTTGTGATGAATATATACATAAAGTAATTCAAATACTTACTGAACATATGGTGTTATTTCCTCGCAATTATCTAATACGTATAACTCTGCAGCATCCTTCTCTTGTTTCGATAAGAAACGTTTAGTTGCTTTGCCTATTAGATGAGTGGATGGCCGAAAGATACTGATACAAGGTTCTTCATCGAAAGAAATTGTCTCATTCCTCCTGCATCTATTGTGGATAGTCTCCACATCTTCTGGAAGATATCTTCCGCAGAATGTTGCGACTTCCTCATATATATATTGTGAACTTATAGATCCTTCAACTTTACTTTTGTTTCGGACCTTTCTTTTAAGAAAGAACATAAACCTATAAGAAAATAGGTTAAACATTTAGTCCAAATAGTAAAGAATGGAATGACATTATAATACATTTAATTACCTTTCAAATGGATACATCCAACGATATTTTACCGGTCCTCCAACTTTTTCTTCCCATGTAATATGAATCATCAGATGCTCCATCGAATCAAAAAATGAAGACGGAAATATCTTTTCCAGGTTACACATAATCACAGGAATATTTTTTTGAAGATAATCCATATCCATGCGGTGTATGCATGACGAGCATAACACCTGGAAAAATCTGCTAACATCTGAAAGAGCATCGACAACATTTTTTGGTAACAATCCTCTGAACACTAACGGTAGTAATCTTTCCATAAAAACATGGCAGTCATGACTTTTCATTCCCTTAAATGTAAACTTCTTCAGATCGACCAAATTGGAAAAATTTGATGCATATACGTCTGGAAACTTCAATTTACTTGTCCATTCACAAACAAGCTTAACTTGATTTCTATCTAAGGTATACTTTGCTTTGGGAACTTCAACCCTTCCACTATCATGTTCCTTGATATGCAATTCTGACCGATTACATATGATTTGTAAATCACGACGAGACTTTACTGTATCTTTTGATCGATCGGTTACATTCATAACAGTGTAGAAGATGTTATCAAACACACTTTTCTCTATATGCATAACATCTAAGTTGTGTCGTATCAGTAACTTACTCCAATATGGTAACTCCCAAAATATACTCTTCTTAATCCAATTATGACTGTCACTAAAACCAGGAAGGTTTTTTGTTTTATCTCCATTTTCTAAGGCTGATTTCTGTAATTGTTCCAAGTATGATAATATCATATCACCTGTCTTAATTGGTGGAGGATATGCAAGATCAATTGTATTCTTTTTAAAAGACTGCTTCTGTCTTCGATATGGATGAATATTTGGAAGAAATCGTCTGTGACAATCAAAAAAACATGGTTTCTGACCGTGTTGAAGCTGGAATGATTTAGTACTCTCCATACAATATGGACAACTTTTACGTCCATGCGTACTCCATCCAGATAACATTCCATATGCTGGGAAGTCATTTATCGTCCAAAGCAGAGCTACTTTCATGTTAAATGTTTGACTCTTATTAGCATCATATGTATCAACTCCATCGACCCATAACATTTTCAACTCATCGATAAGAGGACGTAAATAAACATCAATGTACTTTCCCGGATGTGTACGTCCTGGTACTAACAGCGAACGAAACATAAACTGTCGCTTATTACATAACCATGGGGGTAGATTATATGGCGTTGTCATTACTGGCCAACAAGAGTAATCTTTACTTCTTCCATGAGGATTAAACCCGTCTGTACATAAACCTATAACGCAATTCCTCTTTTCATCCTTAAATGTAGGGAAAGCTGACATCAATTCTTTCCAACAATCAGACTCGGATGGATGCTCCATATATTCATCGACATTATGTTCCGCGTGCCATGTCATGTACTTCGCAGTTTCTTTACAATAATATAGTCGTTTCAATCTCGGAGTCAACGAGAAATAACGTAAAATCTTTCTCAATATTTTTGTTCCACTCTTACTAGTTGTCTGATATCTTGGCTCATTACATTCAGGACACCGTTGTAAATGTTGATGTTCACCGTAATATAGAATATGGTGATTTATGCATGAGTCTATTTTAACTTCTGCTAAACCCATCTTCCGCATCATCTTTTTCGTTTTGTAATAATTATCAGGTAATTCTGCATCTTCTGATAACATTTTCTTAATAATCCTCATCATTGCATCAAAATTACGATCGGTCATATTATATTCCATCTTCATCGATAGAAGATCCGAAACCGCAGAAAGTTTTGAATATGTCTTGCAACGCAACCACAATGGCTCTTCCGCTTTTTTCAATAGCTCGTAAAATTCTGCAGACTCTCCATATGGTTCCTCATCATCTAACAAAGTATCATTAATTCTGGACCCGCAACATCCATAACCATATATGCAAAGGGATTAATATTGTCAGCTTCTTCCACATCATTCATACTGTCCTCGAAATTCTCACCATGCCTCCATCAAATCTGATATCCTTCCATGAAACCCATTCTATAAAGATGTAACTGAGTTTCATCTTTTGAGCTCTTCCTCATTAGACGACATTTCTTACACGGACACAAGATAGTTCCATCTGAATCCACAATACGGTAAACTTGTGCGTAAGCAAATTATATAAATTCCTGAACATCTCTCTGAAAGGCATCTTCTATACGTCCATCTACTACACGGTTGTACATCCACTCTCTATTGGTCATATTGATGAACCTGAATTAAATAATCTAAAATGTCAAATCTAGGAAATTGAGGATATCTAAACGTATCACATTATTGAGATAAAAGATGAGAAGAGAAGTGTATTAATTATGTTATCACTTTAGCCCGTACATAAGGATTCAAATTTACTAAAAGATGATCGTTGTCACAAGTATCTTTATTTCAAACGAAAATTCGGCAGCATAACCCTGCACCTCTCCCGTATACCCCATAAATCAATCGCAATTAATTATCAAAATAATCATATTAGTGATTATTTCAATAATAACTATGATTGATTTGGTATACCAACGAGGAAGGGGTTATGAACCGAATTTCCGTAAGAAATAAAGACCTTGTGACACCGATCACCTTTTAGTAAATTTGAATCCTTACGGACCCCCTTAGTCTGAGAACTCCGAACTAAGGAAAGCTAATATAAATGTAATACTTTAAGATCATTTTACGTCATAAATTTGTATGTGCTACAAATGAGACTATAAAATAATCTTAAAATATTTATTCATTTATATTAATCGGGCAATTACGTATATTTGGCTGGTTAACGATGGGGATAGGGATAAATGTGATCCTTATTTAGTGCCTAATACAGTGCTTGGGTCACTAAGAGTTAATGGGCACCTGCAAAAAAAATTCGAACCTGCAAACATCAAAATCCACGACCATTGGTCTGGGATAAACATCCCAAAGTGAGTCCAATAGTGCTGTGAAAAAATAAGAAAAATATAACACAGTTAGAGGTGATCAAATCCTCCAATGTGTTGCACACGGCACCCGTTGTGCAGGGCCACACACCACTCGGTGTGGAAGGACGCACTGTGTGTGATAGATTTTGTGCGATTTTCTAATAATTAATAAATAATATTTTGGACTTATCATAAACCTATCTATAAGTTAATGTGATATAATTGGTCACATTAACTAGAATTTAATGTGATAATAAATTATCACAAAGGAAACATTGGTGTATATCATATCTCATATCAACACGATAAGAAATTTTAAAGCTATTATTAATGATGTTCATCATATCTAATATCTACATTATTGAAGTTGACTAACTAATGTTATTCACCAATTTCATAACTAATCTTTTTAAGAAAATTAACAATACTAACTAATGCAGATGTTGTAATGGATATTTTATCAATTATAATTTACAAAATGTAAACATAATTTGGTTGAGGCATTTTATCGAACACCTATAGGGCATACAATTATTCATATTATTGTCACAACCATAATCAAAATTACAACACTATAGTGATCTATTATGCTAAACATTTAAAAAATATTTAAACTATCAAAACAAACACTACATTCAACAAAAAAAATGAAACCCTAATCTATCCAAACAATACAAATATGTAATGAAATCTTATAAAAAGAGAAAGGATGAAGGATTATACTGTATGGTAGATGTATATCTACTCAAAATACGAAAACGACGGGCTTCGGTGTCGGGGTGGAGGGGAGGCGGGTCGCCGGAGGGAAGGAATTGGGGGAGAGTCGCGTGAGAATGAGGAAGGACCCCGCGAGGTTCTGTTTACGGGTCTGGGCAAGCACACTTAAGTGCTCGCCCAGCCATCGCCCAGTGCTCGCCCGCAATTTACAAGGTGCTAAATTATTCCGCGCAAAGAAATTCAAGTGGGCGAGCACATGTAAGCGAGCACATGTGCTCGCCCGAATAGGAAATAGCGCCGCTCCACAACATTCAAACCGGCGACCATCATGGGCGAGCACATGTGCTCTTCGTGTGCTCGCCCACTAAGAGGCGAGCATATGTGCTCGCCTAGTGCACGAAGAGCTGTGCACGCTAATCTTGCCTTTTTTTGTAGTGACAACAATATTCTTAGCCACCACCATCTCAGGATACCCAGGTGGTGGTGTACCAGCAAGATCAGCCACTAGCAGTTCTTCCCCAGACCCCATACGAGCAGGAGTTGTTGATGGAAGTCAACGGGATCTGGTATGACCGGTAGCATCCTGGGATCCACATAGATCATCCCGGATTCAGGTGGTCTACCGAAGGTGCCTCATCCCAACAACAGCCTCCAACTTAGGGAGGGCAGTCCAGCCAGCCTCAGCAACAACCCCATTACTCCCAGAAGCCATCCTATTAGTATCAATCGAGTCCTCGTCCCTACAAGCAAGGACAGTAGTGGAGGCAGCAACAGCCTCAGCAGGAGTATTCTCAACCTCCCCTGACTAGTTCAGCAGCAACCTCATTTCCAGCGAGGCAACCCGTCCGGTTCTCATGGGCCGGCCTATGAAAACCCAGCTCTTGATGATCTATCCCCCTCCTCTCTGACCAGCAGGCATCCTTTAGGCAGGAGATGGACGAGTTTCACCAAGATATGAGGGAGATCATTAAGGGAAAGGCTGCCATACCCGCTGAGATTGATCCCAACTCGAATAACTCAAGAGAAAATCTGAGCAGGTATAGTTCACAGAGACTACCACTACTAGTTCTTTATTGGGTGACATTGCTTCATATACATTTGATTCTGATTTTGTGTCATTTAGGAGCGGTAGGATGCCTGTCGGTGGTGCCTCGTCTGAGCGACGACACCACGGGGATCCAGGAGCGCCTGACAAGGAGGATAGCGGTACTGATGCCGCAGATAATGTTTATGAGGGTGGTGCTGACGCCACCAAGGATGATGCTGATCCAGTCGACGGTACCGAGGTCGTCGCTTCTCTAGATCCAGCCGGTGGTACTAATGCCACCACTTTTCATGATGATGAGCCAGAGCATGGTGCTGATGCCACGAAGACAGATGTCGTGGGTGGTACTGATGCAACCATTTCTATTCCAGTTGTGTTTTCTCCAGTTTTTGTACCTCAGAACCATATGAAAAACACCCAAAAATTAATAAAGGAATGGTTTCTTCATCTTCGAGTCCATATGTGATGCGTGATGATACTTGTATGGATTCTGTTTCCTCTCAACAACAGGAACCTCTTCCTAGCCCTCTATCTCAGGAGGGCCCAGGCATCCCCTTCCCTCAAGCACTCCACTTGACTAAGGGGAATAAAAAAGAAAATCCAAAAAGAGACCAACAGTTAAAGTTTAGCTAGCAGATGATAGATAGATTCCACATTCAGCCGACTCTACAGGAGGCACTTGAGCGCATCCCAATCTTCCAGAGGAAATTGAGAGAGAAGACCACTATTCATAGGAAGAAGAGGAACCATCAGGCAGAAATCCATGTGCTGACTTGTGCCACCTGCTTCGCCATCCAGAACAGTCTACCAGCCAAGAGGATACATGCAGGAGCTCCCTACGTCAGATGCCACATTCATGAGCAGATATTTGATCGTATTCTATTAGATAATGGCTCTTCCATCAACCTCCTTCCTACAGCCTTACTTGATAGATTCGAGTTTGGCCCTCTTCGACAGAGCAGAACAGTCCTTCAGTTTGCTGATCGATCTATCAAGAGGCCAAAGGGATTGTTGAAGGACGTGGTCATCACAATTCAGGGCCTAAAATTCCCCGTGGACTTTGTTGTGTTGGACATGGAGATCGATGAGTCTGTGACAGATACCTCCATCATTTTAGGACGTCCATTATTGGCCACAGCTAAGGCGGTGTCAAACCATGATAGCTTAAAGGTGTACTTTCACATCGAGGATGAGAGTATACAAATATAGACGATCGATGAGACCAGAGCGCGAGACTCAGCTTTCTCAGAGCAGTTTAACGATGCAGAGTAGATGACAGAGGCAGAGCGTGACATCCATTAGGAGTGCGACTTTGTGATCACTAAAGATGAAGCCTCTTGGCCATATCCTATTTCACGAGCCCTTCTCTCACCTTTAGATGTCGCAGATTCCCAGGTTTTAGTAGAGGAGAGTTCAGAGAGTGCACTCTTGCGAGAGGATACTTTTGAGGTTGACGATCGTGTTCAGGATAGCGAGGTAGAGTATATATCATGTGATTCTGATTTAGATCCCTCAGATTCAGACATAGATTGGGCAGAGTTTGATGATTTATTACCTTGTCTGATTTCCAAAGAGCCAGCAGCTAAGGTGGAGACCGTGCCAGCGCCGAGTACAGATACAACAACAGGGTCATCTTCGTCAGTTTTGCATGATCAGCGAGAGTTCTCACATTCAGATCTGGTTGCCTTCACTTAGACCTTTCAGAGGCCAGATTTTCCAGCTCCCAGTTTTCCAGAACTAAAGCCTTTGCCGCAGTCACTGAAGTATAGGTTCCTTGCGGGTGAGCATGAGATGTACCTAGTCATTATCTCAGTAGATTTAACTAGAGAACAAGAATCTCAATTAATAGAGGTTCTTTAAAATAACCATAAGGTAATAGGATGGAGTGTAGCTGATCTCCTAGGCATAAGTCCGACCCTATGCTCCCACCATATCTTTCTCGAGGAGGACGCGAAGCCGTCGCGTGAGTTCCAGTGACGGCTGAACCCGAACCTTCGAGAGGTGGTCATGAAAGATATATTGAAATGGTGGAGCATTGATTTTATCTACCCCATCTCTGACTCCAAGTGGGTTAGTCCATTACATGTGGTGCCCAAGAAGACGGGCATCACTACAGTTGTGAGTGAGTCTGGAGAGGAGATCTCTACCCGGGTACCCACTTCTTGGAGTGTTTGTGTGGACTACAGACGATTGAATCAGGCCACCAAGAAGGATCATTTCCCGCTGCCTTTTATTGAACAGATTATAGAGAGGCTAGCTGGGAAGATTCATTACTTGTTCCTTGATGGGTACTCCGATTACAATCAGGTGGCCATAGCGCCCGAAGACTAGGATAAACTGTCATTCACCTGTCTGTTTGGTACATATACTTTAAGACGGATGCCCTTAGGTCTATGTAACACCCTGACGACATTCCAAAGGTGCATGTTGTCCATCTTCTAGGACATGGTGGGTGATGGCTTGGAGGTCTTCATGGATGACTTTTCGGTCTACAGCGATGGGTTCGATGCTTGTCTTAACTGCCTAGATCGTGTTCTTCAGCACTGCATAGAGGTCCATCTTGTCTTATCTTGGGAGAAGAGTCACTTCATGGTGACTCAGGGGATGGTGCTTGGTCATATCATCTCCAACAGGGGCATGGTTGATCCAGCCAAGGTGGATATCATCAGGAAACTCAATCCACCGTCCCACTTGCAGCAGTTGCAGTCTTTTCTGGGGCATGCCAGTTTCTACCGATATTTTATTCACGACTTCAGTAGGATTGTCTGACCGCTCACTGGTATGCTGATGAAGGACACCGAGTTCATTGTAGATGATAAGTGCCTTTCGTTGTTCGAGACTCTCAAGCACCTAGTTGTTGAGGCTCCTGTCCTTCAGCCGCCTGATTGTCTCTCCCATTCGAGATCATGACGGATGCCTCCGATTTTGCTGTGAGGTCCACGCTAGGACAAAGGAGGGACAGTTTACCATTTTCCATTCACTACGCTAACCGTACATTGGATGTTGCTCTGGGGAACTATACAGTCACTGAGAAAGAGATGTAGCCATAGTTTTTGCCTTGGACAAATTCAGATCAAATATTCTGGGATCAAAAGTGACTATCTATACAGATCGTACCGCCATCAGGTACCTTATGGCAAAGAATGAAGCCAAAGCTCGATTGACTAGATGGATCCTTCTACTCCATGAGTTTGATATTGAGATTAAGGATAAACCTGGATTTAAGAATGTGGTGGCGGATCATCTCTCCCATTTGGAAAATCTTGAGGAATCCGAGCTGATTGATCCTATTATAGAGACCTTCCCAGATGATGCAATCATTGCTATCGCCTCGCTCCCATGGTACGCCGACATTGTGAACTATCTTGTTGCTAAGAAAGTTCCACAAGGTTGGCCCAGGCAGCGACTTGAGACCTTCCTTGCGAAGGCCAAGTCATACCACTGGGAGGATCCCATCCTTTATCATAGAGAGGATAACATCTAGCGTCGGTGCATTCCTCAGGAGGAGCACCACAACGTCCTCAAATACTGCCACAAGCTTGAGGCACGATGACATCATACTAGGAGGAGAACAACAGAGAAAATGCTCCAATCCACCCTATGGTGGCCTACCCTCTTCAAGGACTCTGATGAATTCGTGAAGAGTTGTAGTGACTGTCAAAGGATGAGCACCTGTGGAAAGCGTGATATGATGCCGATGCAGCCCATTAACTTCTGTGAGGTTTTTGGCACATGGGGCATCGATTTCATGGGTCCATTCCCTAAGAATCAGGGATTTGAATATATTCTGTTGGTTGTTTACTATGTTAGTCAGTTGGTTGAGGCCATTCCCACCCGAACTGCAGATGCCAAGTCTATTTGCAAATTTTTGAGGAAGAATAACATTTCATGATTCGGGTACCTAGAGTATTGATATCTGATGGGGGTCTCATTTTATCAACGACAAGGTAAAGGCCCTTGCTAAGGAGTTCAGCATGGATCATCGAGTTGCCACTCCATATCATCCTCCGACCAATGGTCTTTTTAAGTATCGAACAAGGAGATCAAGATGATATTCCAGAAGGTAGTCCGCCCAGACCGAAACGATTGATCATAGCTTTTGGACTCGGTCTTGTGGGCATATCAGACTTCCTTCAAGACTCCTTTGGGTATGTCTCCCTTTCATCTCGTTTATGGCAAGACATGTCATTTACCTGTTGAGATTAAGCATAAGTCACTTTGGGCTTTCACTGAGATATTATTGGATCTAGAGAGTATAGGTGATCAAAGACAGGCAGAATTGGCAGCCCTGGAGGAGTTTAGAGATACGGCCTTTTCGAGCAGCCTATAGTATAAGAAGCGAGTAAAGATATGTCATGATTTTCATATCAACCATAAATAGTTTGAGCCAGATTAGAGAATATGGTTGTTTGATGCCAGGCTTAGATTATTTCCAGGGAAATTGCAGAGTAAGTGGAAGGGATCATACCTACATTGAAAGGTACATGATAATGGTAGTATCGACATATCTAAGATGTCATCTAAATCCACCTTTCGTGTCAACGACTACCGCCTCAAGCCATATCTAGATCATGATCTGCTGATTGTTGACGTCGCCTCGATTCATTTTGCATGAGATGTGATATTTTGAATCACAACATTTGCATCTCATGCCTAATTATCATTGTCTTCTGCCCTTGTATAGATCCATATATCCATATCACACATTCTTTTATCTAACACCCCATTTGCATCTTATGATTATGCTATACTTATGATGTGCTTTACCCTAAGTATAAGGGGTGTCAGGCTTTTGATTATTCTTTTGATTCTTTGTACCTCTATTTTGTTGTCTATACTTAGGGACATTTTACCCTAAGTATAAGGGAGGCAGACCCTGTAAATTCTATTACTCGGTTTTCCCTTTGTGTACAGTCTGCTATACTTAGGATTACTTTATCCTAAGTATAGGGGGATCACCGATCACTCATCTATTCTTTGCCGTTGTAGTATAGCCCTTCTTTTCACTTCCCTATACTAAGCATGAGTTATGTCTTCTTCATCGCTCTTTGATCACTCTGAGGACATCGTTCGAGCTAAGTATAGGGGGGTGTCGTATATATTTTATATATACTTTAGCCATAACTCGTACTTTGTGTGAGTGTATTAATAAATAAAATGGCTAAAAACCACTTAGTAAAAATCACAAAAATTTTAAAATTTTAAAATTTTCCTGTACATAAAATTCTTTCCTGGACATACATAGCTATTTATAAAAAATATTTTTGTACAAATGTTTCTAAAAATATTTTGATTGTGAAAAGTTTGTAAATATTTTATATCAAAATTATATACATAGTACAATTTTTTTGTAAAATGTTAGAAAAACAAAAGTTTGCAAAAACCCTTGTGCAAATGTTTGTAAATAGTTTACAAAACTTCTACATTCATGCATGCATATATTCAAACATTTTCAAAAATTTTGCATGTTGCCGAACTTTGAAAATTTTGCATAAAAAGATTTTTGTATATTCTTCTGAATCATAGTCGGCATTTAAACTATCTAGAATTAACTTAGAAAATGGAGCATGTTAAGACCTTAATCCACCTAATTCTCAAAGGAATGTTATAGGATATGGGATTAAGACTTTTCAGATCCATTAGTGACTTAATTCTTTGAGTCCACTAGGCTATGGTCACATGTCATCTTGATGAGCCTAAGTAGAACTTTTAACAATGCATACTTGACTCTCACAGACAATGGCTTTACTTGGACCAGCACTTTACACTCAGCTCCACACAGATGAGGTGGTGAGGAGGCAATTTCCTTTGGCTTGGAGTAGCATACGGGGGTAGTACTTCTGGGCAAAACCTCTTGTCTTCCTTTAGGGAGGGAAGTGTATCTCAATTTGGTCTAGTGGTATTGAGGTCTAAAGACATGAGTTGTGGGTTGCAATATTGCTTCAAAAGAGGGAGAGCCTATTGGCTCAAGAATAAAAAGTCCTTATGTATATAAGTTACACCATGTACATATGTTCTACATATGTACATTCAAAAAAAATGTGCAAAAGAAAGAAAAACACCAAAAAAGTAGACATCCCTGATAGAAAATAAAATGCCTGCTGGAGTGTATATAGTCAAATAAAGCAAGGCTTATGTTACACCTTCTCATCTCATGAAGCTTGCAGCGGGAGACTTAGCTACACTTGTTGGACACACAGGGATAAGTGACTACACTGGCCACGATCCATTCTCTTCTTTCACCCACTTATTGAGCCGGTTGAACTTGAACTTAGATGGGAATACCCCGCTCCTCGAGGAAAGAGCTTTTAGACTAGGGCATTAGAGTTACCTTGCTGAGGGAGGTTGTTGCCTTGACATTTCTGAGGTGGGGAGCTACATATCACTTACATTGTACAAGGAAAGATCCATGGTCATTAGAGTATGTGTATGTGGACTTATTCTGATATGGATTATTGAGGAGTGACCAGAGATTGGTGGAACTTAGAGGCTGTTGAGTCTTAAGCTTAAGTCCAAATAAGGTTCCGACAAACTAATAATCCAAAGGTCTGATTAAGCTCCATACTTCAATTTAATGAAGGTAAGTTTAATTATCAACCTTGATTCTCCTTCTTTTTCTTTTCTTTTCACTTATTTTTCAAATAAGTGTTTGCTAAGGGACTATCAAAGGTAAAGTATAGGGGGGTGATGAATCCCTGATTCTCACTTTTTATTCTTTTATTTTTGCTACTTATCTTAGCAAAGCATCATGTAAATAGGTGTAAAAACAATAACATAGCATCATGCATGCATCTGTTAACACTGCATAATTAGCATGTATTTTTTTCAAAAATAAAAGAATTAAGGAAAATAAAAACGAAGGAGGTATTTAGAATAAATACAGAGTGACCCGAACCCCAAGAGAAGGTCAAGCCTTGACCTGATAGTCAAATAAAATAAGTAGAGAGAGATAGGGCCTACTCTATGGTGTACATATTACCTATGTATATAAATATTTATTTTTGATAAATTAAAAATAAAATATTCTTTTTACCTCCTTGTATATATTCCTAAAAAGAAAACAAAAATAAAATAAAAATTAGAAAAATAAAATAAAACAAAAATAAAATCCTCTCTCACTTGTATAAGATACATGTGTATAGGTCCCATTCCCTATTTATTCTATACATGTAAATAGATCATAAAAATAAAATAAAAATTAATTTATGTTCCTAAAATTAGGTTGTAAATAAATAAAATATAAAATTAGGTATTTGGGTAAAATAACAAAATAAAAATTATTCTACATAACACATAGGTATATTATACATGTATATAATACTATATACTGTATATAAACTAATTTATTTTTTTATAAAAATAATTAAAAGTCACAAAAAAATTCTTTAAAAATAATAAACATTTTTCATTTAAATTCATTTATTATTTTTATTTAATTTTCTTTATTTTTCTTTTCTACTTTGTCATGTAGTCTATTTTGTCCTTTTCCTGTGCCCCCTCTGATTTGGCCATGTTGGATCGTTGACCCCGATTAACTGGTCCCCTCAAACCCCGTCTGCGTTGAGTTGGTTTTTTGGGTGAACTTCTCCAATTTCCCTAGACCTGACCTGATCTCCTCTTCGCCCAAATCTTCGCTCCGGATTGAGGGTACGGATCCCTAACTCTAGCCTGATGATCCCTTGCTCGATCCACACCTCGGTTTGCGGGTGCCATCCCCATCTTTTAGACCCCCACACCAATATAACCTGCATGACCCCCTCCTTTTCCGACATCTTTGGCCGCCACTCTTCTTCTGAGGAGCTCCGTTAACCTCCCGTGAGTGACAGCACGTAAGAGGGGTTCTTGCAGTGAGGAGCCTGAGCCACACACCTTTGATTCTGCGGTTTCTCCGCCATGCTCCTCCATGAGGTGCGCTAAGCCCCTGGGTCGTCAACCCATCGTGGCCATGACCCCAATAGGTTCCTATCCTCAAGCACAAATGACAACATCCATCAGGTAACCTAGATTTTGTTATTTCCCACGTTTGATCCGAGCATTAGTTTGATAGCAGAACTTCCACTTCCGAGTTCTAGTCACCTTGGCTGGAGCCTCTTCGAGTCGTTCTGAGCATCCAACCACCCTCACTATCCTTTCCTCCACCTTCTCCAACCACTTACCCACCTAGATTCCCCCCGGAAAGAGATATGGGCCATCCTCCGCCGTCGCTTCGTCGAAGGGCCACGCCATGCTCCACCAACCATTTATTTCAAGATTTAAGGGGTCGAGGCACTTTGCCCTCAACCTTGATGTTTATCTATGCAGGACAAAATGCGAGGGGATCTCATCCGGAGGTCAAAACACCCAGGCACAATAGCTCTAGGTTTCACAACTCGCTGGGACCTCCTTCGGGGTCCTGGGACCTTCTGAGCACGCCCCCAGCTACGGACCGTCGTTCTCGACCTTTCCCCCACCAGAGCAACTCCGGAGGACGCTCTTGTCGCGTGTATTGGATGCCCGAAACTCACCGTTCATCCAGTTTTAATCTCAGTCGTAGGATCAGTTGCTCACCCAGTTTTAATCTCAGTCATTCAGCCTTAGGGAGCCCTCAATCGTCAGATCCATATGAGGATGTCGTCTCAGCCGTTGACCAACGAAGAGGTATCCAGCGATCCTAACCGTCCATCTGTTAGTGAATCTACCTCGACTGTTGGATCACGATTTAATAAAGGGTAATTTGCACTTAGGCCCCTCTGTATTTTGTTTTTATTTTCAAGTCCTGTAAATATTTATCGCAGTTCATTTTTATTTGGATAATTTGTAGTTTGGACCTTATCTTTCATGTACTTGCATTTTAGTCCCTTTGAACCAGAGGCACGTATAGTCCCACGTGACCTATTGGGGTATTTGCATGGCTAGTCCTAAACTCTCTATTTGTTATTAACCGAATCTTATGTTTTGAGATTTGCACTTATGACCCTCTGATTCTGCGTCACGTGTATTGCGTGTGTTTGCATGGATAATTGCATGTAGGTCCATGCTTGTCGTGTGCTTTGTTTTTAATCAAATAATTACCAAACTAACTCAAAAAATCCTACAAAATTACTCTTAGCTCTTGCTAACACGTAATATTTATGGTGATTTTTGTGAATTAATTTAGTTTTATTTAATATTTTCTAAAAATAAAAAACACTTAAAAATTGCTCTGTCTATTTTATAAAACACATAAAAATTCAAAAAATTGTTTTAAAAATTCCAAAAAAATAATGTGTGCTTGTTTTTGTGTGTTTTATTTCCACTACCATTTTTGTTGCATTATCCCTTATAAAAACCCTAAAAAGCTAAAAACTCTAAAAAACTTATAAAAATTATTTCAAATTGTAAAAAATTCAAAAAAATAGAATTTCAATTTTTGTAGTTAGATATTTTTATTTATTTTTCAAAAAATCAAAACCAGAACATTAGGTCACTTTTAATATTTTAAAGTTACCTTTTCGTCTAGGATGTACATTATTTTCCCTGATTTCCCTTATTTTTTAAAAAAAAAATATAAAAATTGGAAAATTCCTCTAAAATCACCAAAAATATCTGAATATTTGAAAAATATAAAAATATTTTTGTTTCCTATTTTTCTAGCATTTTTTACCCTTAATAAAAATTTGAAGCTTGCTTGTCCTTCATTTCTTTGTTTTGTTTTCTTATATTGGAAATATAAAAAATTACAAAAGTAGAAACTATAAAAATATGCATTTTATGATCTGATTTTCGACTACTTTGTACATTTCCGTGCTCCATATGTTCGACCCTAGTAGCTATACCAGGTTAAATAAATAGTGGAGACCACTAACATTGGATTTTGTGCTTTAATTATCTTATTTGTGTGGTTCTCTATTTTCTTGTTGAGCTTTGGCCTATTGATTGGGGTCCAATGACCCATGTTTATTCTTGTTACTTAACCCTAGTTAGTAGGCCACTCATCAAGGTTTTGTGCATTTTTTACAGTAATATATATACTAAACTTAATATTTGCACGTTTGATTTATTAATACAAAAAATACACAAGGGGGTTCTATGTAAATTACCCCTTTAAGTCGCGCTATTAGGTGGATGAGCTTGCTCCACATGGCGCAATCTCGATGCTAGGAGGAATTAACTTCGACATGGATCATATGGATAGGATAGAACTGGAGCTCGACTGAGATCCTACGGCTCCTAGGGTGTTACGAAGAACACCACAAGAACATGGGGAAGGCGAGCTTCGATCATGAAACTCTTCTACGTCCAGCCACTATTTCCTTCTTCGATTGTCTCAATCTCTCCCTGGGACTTGCACACGTCTACATGAGGTCTCAATGGGGTCTGAGGTCTGTCGGAGGGACCTTCGAGCTCTATATTCCTAGAGGTCTGATCTGCACCTCCAGATGATGCTTCAGGTGCTGCTTGACGATCGTTCCTACACAAAAAGGAAGAGTACAAAGAGAGTCATAGTTGACCCCCTCTTGAAGATGGATGCATAAGGGAGTGGAGGGGTGATGGAGATCAGGAGAGAGGTGGAGGACAGAGCTCTATGGCTCAGATCCTTGCAGGATCTGAGATGAACAACTTATTAAACTGATTAACCCATTGAGACCGGCAGAGTAGTCGTGTGGTCCACACAAGGCATGACCATAGTCGTTGAAGTGACTGACACGGAGCTCAATGAATTAAGTCAACAATTTACCCACAAGAGAAATAATCACTCAAAGGAATATAGATGCGGACAAAAAATTATTATAAACCCCACAATGAAATGTGTATAGGGGACAAGTAGAGTAGGGCGTCGAACTCAGGGAATGAGTCAATGTAGTAGTAGCAGTAGTAGTATTTATAAATAAATAACAATGTATCTATGCACAATATTCACTTAATTATTTTCTTAATGTTTATGTGGGTTTTTTTAATTATTTCATTTTTTATATTATTTTATATATTTATTTACTTATTTATTTTTAATTCTATAATTTCTAGTTTCTTTTATATTTTCATATTTTTAATTTCGGTTTTCTTTTTAATTTATAATAGAGGTATATATATCACTATATATGTGTGTATAATGCAATATGTATAATATAGATAATACATAATACAATATATATCTATATATATTCAATATACAAAAATTAGAAAATACCAAAAAGAACGATCGCTTTTATTTTTTAAAGGGTTTAGAATATATGTAGAGTTCTTATAATACGTAATAACAATAAGCTATATATAACTATATAAAACACATATTACAAAATAGGGTTTAATGTGGCCGCCCCTTAGGAAGAGCTAACTTTGCTCCCCCTACCTCATTTTCCCCATTTTTTTATTTTTTTAAAATTTCTTCCGTGAATATTCATCATTATATCCCTATATTATGTTATTAAAATTTCGTGCAAAATAGAGATTCCTACGGCCTCCATCCAGACAGACATTTTTTAATGGTAACAGAATTGCTAAAAACGACCTCGTCTGGATGGAGGCCGTAGGAGTCTCTGTTTCACACGAAATTTTAACAGGGTAATATATTAGGGTAATATATTAATAATAATAATAGCTATAAATAGTTAAAAATTAATAAATAAAATAACTTTATATATATTATATTTTTTTATTTTGTGTTTTGAGTATTTTTTATAATCTTTAGGTTTTTTTAAGGGATATTTACACCCATAACCTTGAGTAATTCCACAATTACTCCAGGTACCCAAGATAATGGCAAATTACATACAAGACCTTGAGTAATGCTTAACTCTTACGCCCAGAACCCTGTGTTAATTTCCATCCAATTTCCCGTCAATTATGACGGTTTCCGTCAAGAATTTAATATTTTATACCCTTTAACTTTGAGTTATTTACAATAAGACCATTGTCCCCTTCCTTCTTCCTCCTCCTTCCTCGCTTCGCCCTCCAAGCATCTCCCCCATCCAGGTCGAGGCCTCCCGTCAGCCGCCTCCCCCAGCAAGCCCCCTCCTCCACCGCCTGCAACCCAGGTCAAGGACTCTTGGGATCGAACTGCAGCCCCCTCCTGCAACCCCTTTCCTCCCCCTATAACCCCAGGTCGTGCCCGTGGAGGCACCTCCGCCTGCACCCCTCCCCTCCGCCTACCATCAAGCCGCAACACCCCCCTCCCGGCGCCTCCTGGGATGGAGCAACAGTCCCAGCCCCCCCCCCCTCCGGGCACCTCTTGGGATCGAACCGCAGCCCCAGCACCCCCTCCCTGCCACGCCTCCCGGGATGGAGCTCTAGGTCAACACCCCGCCTACGCCTCCTTCGCTTGCAAGGTAGTGCCCTAGCGCACCCCCTGCCGCCTCCTCCGCCTACAAGGTAGTGCCCTGGCGCACCACCACCACCACCCGTGCGACTCCTCCTGCGAATATGCCCCCCACCTCCACGTGACTCCTCCTACGAATCTGCCCCCCCACCCCCCCGCGCGACTCCTCCTATGAATCTGCCCCTCCCCCCACCCCCCGCACGACTCCTCCTACGAATCTGCCCCCCCCCCCCTATGCGACTCCGCCCCCTCACCCCCCCCCCCGCCCCGCGCCTCCTGGGATCGAGCTCCAGGGACCCCCCGCCCACACCTCCTCTGCTTGCAGTCTTGGTCGTGCCCCGGCGCAACCCCCTCACCCCATACGCGCCTCCGCCTGTGAATTCGCCTGCAGGTCCAGGCCCTGCTCCCCTCCCCCTCGGCTCGGTCGCACCTCACCCCCCTCCCCCTCTACGAACCCACCTGCAGGTCCAGGTCATGCGCCCCCACCCGCCCGCACCTCCGCCTACCCCCACACGCCGTTGAAGACCCCATCGGTTGCAAGCTCTAGGATCGAACCCATGTCCTTCCTTTTTTATTAATCTCAACCGTTAGATCATGGATTGGGTTATATTAACTAAGCCATGTGGTTGAGTTAATGAAGTAAACTAACGGAAGGTTATGGGTGTAGAACGGAGTGGTTATTCAGAGTATTACATGTAATTCGTGATTATCTTGGGTACCTGGGATAATTATGGAATTACTCTGGGTTATGGGTGCAATTTAAATTCCAAAATATGCAAAATCAAATACTTAATAAATGGACCAGATTGTTTTGAGATTTAAAAATAGTAAATATGGTCAAAATTTCTCAAAACTATTTTAATATGCAGTAATATGTATAAATAAAAATATAGAATAAAAACTATTTTTTAGGATATTAAATAATATTTTACAGTTTTTTGGATTCGCAAGGGTTTTTTTAGTATTTTCTTTCGTTTTTTTTGTGATTTTTGGTCTATTGTGATAAAATACTATAATAAATAGTAGGCAATTTTTTGGAATTTAAAATTAAGTTTTTATATTTTTTTATTTTTTAAAGTAAATAGCAAATAAATGTGCTCTTTTTATTTTTGATTAATAAAAAATACATGAAAAATGCAAAACGAAATATATGGCATGAGAAAGCAAATAATCATGCACTTAATCACATTTTTTTCATGTTTTTTGGAACATGGAAAGCATTTTTGGAAAATAGAAAAGCATTCACAAAAACTTAATTAAGCTAGTAGGGCTATTTTGCAATAAAAATTAGATGCAGTGGGCTACGTGCAAAAACACCAGAAATTTTCAACTAAAATTTGATTTTTAAATGCTAATTTGCAATTTACAATGCTGCATAGGTACATGTGTAAATTACCCAGCTCATGTGGGGGGCCACGTGAGCTGATTTTGTAGTGGACCTACTTGGTATTATAATGAGTCACAACAGCTTGGTTGGAATTTTTCCAAAAAAGTTTTACACGTAATAAATGAATTTCAGGACTAATTACGAAATACAAAAGGTAGAGGGGGTTTATATGCAATTTACCCACTTAACACCCGCTAATCGAGCCATCACCAGCACACCATGTGGTTGCTTCTTCGATCTGGATTGTGTACTGCTTCGAATAAAGTGAACGACCTAGATTATATCTGGGTCGCAAGTTTCATCTAACGGTTGGTGAATGGCCTGCAAGAATGGCAAAGAACTTCGCCAGCCTTGATTAACCCAACAGAGTAGAGCGTAGCAGTCTTCGTCATGTGAGGAGGACCTCAGTCGCTTGGTGATCAACGTGAAGCTTAGCAGACTAAATCAGTTATTAGCCAACAATATAAAAATCAAGAAATGCAAAGCACATGTGTGGATCAAAATTTGTTATAACCCTACAATGAATGTGTATAGTGGACAAGAAAAGAGGGTGTCGAACATAGGGACACAAGTTAGTGTAGAGGGATATATTTATAAATAAATATTGAATAAATAATATAGGTATAAATGTACTATCTACTCTGATATTTATCTATTTTTTGGGTTTTTTATTAACTAATATATATGTATATTTTTTAATTTTTATATTTTTAATTTCTTTTTTAATTTAATAATATATAAAATATATATATTTGTGTATATATAAGAGTATATATGTAGGTATATAAAGTATATATGTAATATGTATAATAACGACAATATATAATGCAATATATATAATAATTGCACAAAAATAAAAATACCTAAAGAACAATCCTTTTTATTTTATTAAAGGGATTTATAATATTTATAAGGTATTCTAATAATTACTACTAATAATAATTATATATAACTATATATAAGGGTATAATACAATATAGGGTCTTATAGATAAAATGATAGATATATAATCAGAATTTATAAAATAAAATATTTTTATGTTTTTATATTCTTCTGATGTTTTTGTGATTCTTCAAAAAATTTTGCTAATTTTTAGGCATTTTTAAGTATAAAATATACAAAATAAAGGACTTTGTAAATAGGCCAAATTGCTTTGAGATTTCAAAATACGAAGTAAAGTTAAAATTTATCAAAACTAATTTTAATTTTTAATAATATGTATAAATAAAAAAATAAATAAGAAATATATATATATATATATATATCAAATATTTTCTATTTTTTAGGGTTAGAGAGGGTTTTCAATTTTTAGAGTTTTCTTTTGAGATTTTTAATGGTTTTTGGTATGTAGCAATATTATACAATAATATGTGATATATATATTTTTTGGAATTTTTCAAAGTGTTTTCTATTTTTTGTATTTTTATCTCTAAACATGGACTAATCAACACCAAAGGGATGTTTAATAAATGGAAAATGCAAAGTAAATGCAGAATAAAATTTAGAATTAGACAAGCATATTATCCCACATTCACTCATATTTTCCCATACTTTATACACACAAGAGCTATTTAATCCAAAATAAAATACACAAATATAAACAGACATAACTGGTAGGGGTATTTATGTAATATAATTAAAGTTCAAGGGGCACAATGCAAAATCTCCCAAAGTTTTGAACTATTTATACAAAAAACAACCAAACCCAGAGGGTCTTGGATGTAAAACACCCCGATCACATGGGACACCCCGTGAGTCGACGTGGCACAAGACCTAAATGTAATTTATTGTGTACATGAGGGCCTAGTTGCAAATATTACTAAGCATAATAATATTTTTGCAGGGGTAAATATTAAAACTACAAAAGGACATGGGTTACTAATAAATTTACCACTGAAACAATGGGCGATCGGAGGCTATCGACCTTCCACATGGCGATCTGGATGGTCAACAAACATGACGACTCGCCTTTGGATTCAACAACCAAGATTAGATTTGGGTCGATGCTCTCATATGACGGTTCTTTAGGGTTCACGAATAACACCTAAAGAACAAAGCTCTGCCAAGCTTTGATCCTTGATAACTTCTCCATCCGACTTCCTCCTTCTTATCTGATCAGCTCCTTAGCTTCCTAGGAGTTGTGCGCGTCTGGCGGGTGTCTTCTCGAGGCCAAGGGCTCACTAGAGGAGCCCTAGAGGTCGGTTAACCTGGAGCCTCTGTTCAGAGATTCAGGTAAGGCTCCGAGTGGTATTTGTAGTTGTGAACCTGCACCAAATGGTTATGGGGGTCGAGGGTTATCTCCTTGACCCGCTACTGAAGTTGCAAAAGCAAGAGTGTGACGAGACGATAGGACTCCGACGAAGGCAACGGGGGTGGAGCCAAGTGATCTGATTCAGTGCAGGAATCAGGTGGAAAACAAAGGAATATTGTGGAGAAGGAGATGGGAAAGATATTAGAGGTAGAGGGTGATCAGAATAAGGCCGAGACACGACGGATTTGGCATCGGAACTGAAGCTGCGACGATTTGGATTTTTTAAAATTAAGCTAAAGATGCAATTTAAATATGAAATTAAAACTATGATTAGATATCTGAATGAAATGCAAGAAATTAAAGGTTACCTAGTAGCTCGACGAGCTTGGAAAGCTCGAAGCAGAGGAGGTCTCCGAAGATTATAATCAACGAACTTGGATCTAGCTCTCCTCCATCTTCTATGCGCTGCAAATGGCCGGAGCAAACCCTGTTGTCACCAAGAGCTTGGGATCCAATAGAGGTTACAATGGGTGAAGAGAGATCAAAATAAAAAAGGAAGATGGAGAGGGGGGGTTGGATTGATCGCCACTTGGTTGTACTTGGAGTACCCATCTAAAATTAAGAAGTATTCTTTCCATGCAAGTCTCTCAAATGAATGATAGAGGTCAATGGTCCTTTATACGATTTTTAATGAATTGGTAGTCAATTTTTAAAGTTTTGAGGTATTTTTGATTTTTTTGAGGATTTTAATATTTGATTTTATTTTTTTTTGGTTTTCTATTTAGAATATATTAAAATATACTATATGTATTTTTTTATAGATATTTTAGAGGTGTTCGGCGGTGATAGAGCAGTGTTCAAACTCCAATCACCATGCGTGATCAGAGATGAAAGGATCTGTGGGATAGAATGTGAAGAGATGCAGTTACAACAATGGATGGAATCATAAGTTAATTATGCATGAATTGATATGAAGTTGCGTCTATTTTTAGAGAGAACGAAAAAGGAATTAAGGAGAAGGAAGAGAACCAGAGAAGAAGAGATGTAGGAGATCATGATATCACAAATGAAGAGGAAATAGAAGATAATAAGATTGAAGGAATTGACCTGGAATAGAAATGGATGAGTGATTTAACACATGTGTTCGACTGGGGTGAAGCTCGGTTGAGCTCCAATGTACTTGCCTCGACCAACAACGGATCTAGGAAGTTGTGCACAACGGAGTGGGGCTCCATGCCATTTGTTGATCACGTTGGATTCTCCTCTCTCTTCCTCGCTGCTGTGACAAAGACAAATGTAGTTGTCACTCTCATGCTAAACCTCTCTCAAAGCTCACTAGTGGAGAAATGAAAACTGGCGGATTATCGGAATCGAAGAGAGGTGGGGGTACGTATATAGGTGGTGTGATAGAGAAGATGAGGTTGTGGGGAAGCTCGAAGGTCATTGGATGAATGGAATGGCAACGTCCTTGGAGCACTCGTTCGTTGAAGGTGTTGGGAGAAGAAGAAAGGAGAGGAGGAGGCAATAGGGGAAGGGAGAAGGTGTAGCACGAGGAAGAGAGTCGATGGGTGATCAGCCAAAAATTCAATCGGCCCGGATCCGGTAGAAATATCACTCGGGTCGTTGCGACCCGGATCGATGAGAATCTCAGCTCAATCAAGAAAATGAGGTTCATACCACCAAAATTAAATGAAAATCAAGTAAATACGATAGCGGTCCTGACTATTAGATTAGCCTGGTATAGCGACCAGGGTCGGACTCAGGGAGCACGTGATGGCCTTGTGGCCTACGAAGTAGTCTAAAAAGAGAATAAAATAAAATCAAAGTGTTTTTGGTGGATTTTCAATTTTTATAAATTTTTTTGGATTTTTAATTAATTAAGAAAATAAGAAAACAAGGGAATAAGCCAAATACAAACAATTGTTAAAGCACTCAAAAATCAACCAAAAATTCAGATAAAAATGTTTTTTATGTATTTTATGTTTTTTACTGTTTTTGGGTAATTTTTGGTATTTTTTGTTTTTTATTTAATTTTCTAAAAATAAAACAATGCAAAAAGACAACAACAATGTCCAGCCAAGCTTGGGGGACTTAGATAAAATATCTAAAAATCCCTAAAAAGCCAGGAGGTAATTTTCCTGTATAAAAAAAACTACAAAGAAAATTTGGCCATTAGAATTATTATTTTTGGGTATTGTAATTAATTATTAGAATTTTTATAGGGTTTTTAGTGTTTTGTAATTTTTATGAGTTTTATATAATGAAAATGACCAAAATTGGTCAAAAAATCAAACAAGGCAAAATAGACAGTACCTATTTTTTTGTAATTTTTAGATGTATTTTAATATTTTTTTGTGAATTTTTAAGTCAGACATTAAAGAAAAAGCTTGTTTTTGAATTTTTAAAAATATCAAATAAAACCAAAAATGTCTCCAAAAATTCTAGAAAATTTTACAACATGGTAGGAGCCATGTATCCAATTTTCGTTGAATTTGGAGTTAGTTTGATGTTTTATTAAAAATCACAACCTAGGTAAAGTGCATTGGGACCTGTACGTAAATACCAGAAGTTCCAGGGGGTCCGGTGCAAAATTTCCAAGAAGTCACGTGCGAGGCGCATGTCTTGGGCACACAGGGACCTAATTGCAAAGAAACAAAGTTCCTGGACTATTTAATAAAAAGTATTAAAAGTCTAGGGGCTTCGATGTAAATAACCCACTAATAAACGTACATGCGCATAAAAATCATTCACAGGGGCATATATGCAATTTTCTAAAAATTTTCATTCATTCATTAACATCCTGAAACTACAAGGCTAACCATGCAAATAACCCAAAGAAACACGTGTCGACGCACGTGATACACGACACACAGGGGCATACATGTGAATAGCAGAAAAGACAAGGTCCAAAGTGCAATTTACCTAACACAAATAAAATACTAAAAATATTTACAGGACTAAAAGCAAACTACTAAAAAGAGAAGGGCCTAAGGGTAAATTACCCTTTATTAAGTCGACCGTCAGATGGGCGTCACGTGTGTTGATCGACGGCTGGGGAAGGGTGGTGCCCAACGCTGGGGTCTTCGGTCTGATCGAGCGGCTGGGGTCTCGCCACTTGGAGGATCGGTCAGCTGGGAAGCGACGTGGGACGCCCTTGCTGATCGAACGGTCCCGATCAACCCTCCAAGGATCGACGGTGGTGGCTGCTCCTCAAATGGACGGTGGAGATCAGAACTGGAGCTGGAGGTGCATCGGACGGCAAGGAAGGATGGAGGACGAACTGGGCTCCGGCGAACTTCGCCGGGCTCGTGCAGGCGCTGGACTCCTCCTCGAAGGCCTCTTATGATCAGAGAAGGAGCGTGGAGGCCTTCCGCGTCTAATAGTGTCCTCCGATGGCTCGACGGAGCCCTGGGGAGCTCAGGCGAGTCCGGCGGAGGTCGAGCTCGTGCACCTAGATGTCGAAGCCCTCAGATGGGCTTCCTGGGACCTGCAACGGTGTGCAACAAACTCGCGGGTCGAGGGCAAAATGCCTCGACCCCGTTAGCGGTGGTGGAGATGATCGGTGCGGCGGGGCGTGCGAGCTCCGGGGAGGTGTCGACGGTGGAACTCGAAACCCCATCTCCTGTGCGAGTTGGGTTGAATGGAGGGGCGGAGAACGTGCACGGGGAGAAGGCGAACGAGATGGGATGGTCCGATGATTGAATCGAAGGCGGAGGTGGCCGGAATCGAAGGTGAACGGCGAAACAGCGATTTGGGGCAAAATCAAAATCAAAGAAAAGGGAAAGAAACTAAAGCTACCTGGGTGGACGAATCGACTGGGCGTGAGCTGTTGGAGCTCTGGGTCGTCGCCTCGCGGGTCGTCGAGGCCCGAGGCTCGAGCTTCACCTTCAGGCGGAGCACGGCGGCGCTAGGACGCCGGATCTGAGGTCCGGGCACCTTCTCCTCTCTACAACACGACCAACGTCGAGCTGTCATCTCGAGGATGGCAATGGAGGTCACTAGATGGTGAGGTGGGGAGCCAAAGATGCGGAAATGGGAGGCGGAGCTCGGAACTTATACTGCCAGGGGTCCGACTAATCTCGATCGGGTAGGGCAGCTCAGAGCGCGGACCCCGAGGCGGGCACCCCGGCGAGGGTGTCGGATCTGGCGTGGACAAAATGGACCCTGGGTTTGGGTGTGAGGTGCTCGGGATTGGACGCTAAAAATCTGAGAACTCGGGTCAGGCGCCTAGGACCCGTGGGAAGTGGTCCACAGGGGGGAGTTGACCGGGCGGTCAACATCCCCGTGGACCAATCAGGGAAGGCCATCTGGAAATGATTTGAAAATTAAATTAAAAATAGCAAATGGTCGAATTATTAAAAACTTAAAAAATGAAAAATATTTGTTTTAATTTTTTTCTATTTTTTTGATTTTTAATTAATTTTTCAAAATAAAAATAAGGTATTTACATAGGAAAAAATGGGGCTGCCCCTTGCGGGCAGCCAATGTTGGTTGCCCCGCCCTTGTTTTTTCCGCATTTTTTTTTATTTTTTTGAAAAATTCCACCATGTATATTCATCCCTATATCCCTCCTACATGTCATTCAAATTTCGTCAGAAACAGAGACTCATACGGCCTCTGATGAGTACATATTATACTGGTATAATAGTATACAAAATACATAAAGAATTCCATTAATATCTGATACATACACCTCAAATATCACTTAAGCCAGATATTATCGATTCTGCAAATACAACAAGAAAATCGCCTCTAGAAATGCATAATTAAATTAATGATCAAATTCTCTCTTCATCATCAAATCCAATTACTCATTGAAATACTTTATCCAAGAAAATTGCTTGATCCTTAAATCTAATTTGGCTCTACATAATTTGTTAGCAAGAAATGAAGAGGAAACATTGTGCAAAATTCACATTCTTTATTCCCTCTCCCTTTCCCATACAACACATGGCTCAAGAAGCATTTAAAACCCATGTTCCCCATGTTCCTTTTTTCCCATGCTCCTTTTCCCCATACAAAAATTAATTCTTCATGCATTCATGATGATATTTTGTCTTTATTTGCATGGGATGTCTCCCTTTATTTGCAAGCATATTTCTTCTATAAAAGGAGGCCTTCTTACCCCATTCTCAACACACGCACCCTCTCCCTCTCCCCCATTTTCTTCTTTCTTATTTTTTCTCTCTTGTTTCCATCTCCCTCTCTCTCGTTTTTCTCATGCAGGCACAAAGATAACGCCAACAACGTCCAGCCGTTCTCCTCCCCGTGGTTTTCCTCCAGCCCGTAGAAGCCCGTACGTCCACACGTATGGCCATCTCCTCCAGCCCGTAGCAGCCCGTACGTCCACACGTATGGCCATCTCCTCCAGTTCGTAGCAGCCTGCACGGCTATCTCCTTCCGCGTTGCTGCGACGCATCTCCTCCTCGACGACCTTTTCTCTCCGGCACCATACTCGTGTGTGCAATCAGCCCACGTGTCTTCCCACACACTCCCATCTCCGCCATCATCGTCATCTTCACTCGGGAATCAAATAGAGAAACATTTCTTTCCCATCTTATTTGTCGCATGAATTTTTATTATCTTGGTTAGTTGGTTTAAATTAAATTTGAAGGAACAACTCTTTTTGTGTAAGCTATTGTCAACTCTATTTTTCTTGAAAATATATGCAATGCAAGTTTTTTCATCATTCTCTCTTGAAAGCTTCCAAGTAAATCTCATCTTCCCATATTAAATTGCAAATCAACCCCCACTTCCTTACTTAGTTGCACTCATACCATCATTTGCTTACTCTAAGTTCTAAGAAGTATTTTCACCGTAGATCACATTCTGTTATAAATTTTCTTTCATCGCAATACATTTATAAATTGAATCAAGTTTTAAAGAAGAACAAAAAGAGCGAGTTTGCTTAGTCCCTGCGTATACGAACCTCTACTTGCACTATATAACTCATATTTTTCCAACATGCTTGTAGTTGTAATATTATTTGTTTGATTGCGGTTTTGCGTGGAACAACAACGACATGGTAAAAATAACTTTTTAAACCGCGTAAAATCGTATCAACATTTTGGCGCCGTTGCCGGGGACTAAGCAACGTTTGCAATTTTTTCTTCTTCATTCTAACTTAATTTCAAGTTTCTAATCCGTGCATTTTTTTTGTTTTGCAGGTACTTAGGCTTCAAAAAGAAAAAAAATACTTGTCTGTTCATGCATTTTGTTTTAGCAAACTTGTTATTTAGTAAAAAAAATGTAACCTTAATTTCCCCCTCCCTTCTCGGAAAAGCTCGCCATCAGCAGGACAAATCATTACGGATTAGCGCCAGAAGTGCAGGCACTGTGAGTCCCTCTTTCTCTTAGGCATCTTAGGCTTTTAAAATTTCCTGCATTTGTTTGCGCTCCGATCTTAAACCGAAAAAAAAATTAAAAAAACACTTCTTCTTTGCATCATCTCTGTGGTCTTCTCCCTCTGATAATCTAATTCAAAGACCACCAAATCGTGTACTGATCATTTAAAAAGATAAGCTTGAAAGGCCACCGCAGTAGCCCGAGCAGAAAGCAGATAAATTCTGAATGATTGTTTGATGCACGTGTATGGCACAAAAATCACGAGCACATAGAACCCTTGGATAGAGACAAAAATCCCTGGTGCTACGTGGGATTGTAGAGAGAAATCGTAACTCCTCGACGCATTGGGCACAGGTTCTTGTGGGAAAAAAGCAGATCCTCGATCTGAGTACCGCACCCTGGATCCTCCAGCCGGATTAGGACATCGATTTCTCACAATCTTCCACACCCACCTCATCCTTAAGGACTCTAATCTCTCTGAAAACTTTTGTTAAATCACTAAATTAAAATCGAAAAGATAACCGCTTCTGCGGCAATTTTTGTGTGAGTTGGTGAGACAACAAATTGTCTGGTGTATTGTGCTGTGTATGCTAGGTCGTAGGTCTTTGAAAAATCCATTGCAACAATATCTAGATTACGAACCTTTCTGTCTCCTTTGACTGAGAAAATACACCTAACCTAGGAGACATGGGAGCAGAGAAACTAAACACCATGGACCTCATCTTCCAACACATACAACTTTTGAGAGAAGAGAATGCGACAATCCGACATACCATAGCTCCTCTCATCCGACCACCACCCATCAGCATGCGTTATTTCTCTGCAGCAGAGGACACAGTCAATTGGGTCCAAAATCACACCCAGCCCAAACAGCTGATTGAGCCCTTACTAACACAACCAACCTCAGCTGTGGATTTTGATGCTTTGACTCAGGCCATTCAGCAATTGGCTGCAACACAACAAAAGTCCAATCAAACCGATACACCAAGTGAGAGACCAAACATACTTGAACGACCGTTCTTGGCCACTGCCAAGGCACATTTTGACTGTGAAGATGAGAAAGTGGAATTGAAAATCAATGATGAAAATATTCATGTGGATCATTTCACCCCTACTTCTAGTGACTCTGAAATTGAGGAATGTGGATGGATAGAGAACTGTGTTATTCTTGATGATTTTGCCCCCATCCATCTCAGCAAAGATCCTATGGAGGTTAGTCTGAACACCTCACAACTCACTCATAAGGATATGTCTCATCTAGACTCTGCACTTGAAGCCCCACCATGTCCTCTCACTGATCGGGAAATTTTTGAATTAGATGAAGCCTGTGAAACACTAAATACTGATATCAAATTAACTTCAGCCCTGGGTATGCCAAAGATGAAGACATGTTTTGATGATAGCATTGATTCTTCCTCAAACGATTTTGAAAATTATGAACCTCGGTGTATTAATGATATCGATTGGTCTGAAACAAAAGTTGAAATTGAGGATGACACTTATGTTGAATGGGAAGAAGAAAAAGAAGGAGATATACCATTTGATGTTGATTCCCGATGTGATTTTTCAATTAAGGAAATTACAGATTTAGAGCTGAAATCTGACGACATATCAGACAATGAGTTGACGTCTTCATGCACCAAAACTCCCTTCCATAGAACACATGATGATATGCTGAAGATTTTTTGCGATGACTCGTTTAAAGATGAAATTTCCAATTCCATTACCCCCACCACAAGGAAAGAAGATCAAATCAATTCAGTTGATGACTATATGGATACATCTTCTACTACTGAGTCTGATCAGAGTGATTTTCAATTCTCTGATCCTTTTTGGGATGATACCGAGGAACTACTCAAAACAATCGAAGAAAATCATCCATTAGCCAATATTCCCCTGCTCCTGACCTCTGAATCTCCTAATCATATGTCTTGGAAAGAATCATCTTTGTGGCTTAGGAAGAGAACTGAAATAAAATTCACAATAGATGCCACCGAGGATAGCCATGATGATTATTTGAGGGAAAATGATGATTTATCACAATATACAGAGGACCTCAAGGAGGAATCAATTCTTGATCATGTACAGCTCGACTTCAATACATCATATCTGGTCCATGATCTCTTCACCAGTCCACCCATTTCCCTCCCATCACATCAAATCCAAGATCAAACTGATTCATCTCTCATTCATCAACCAATTAATGTCTTCACTGTATTAATGAGAGCACACATTTATCAAATTCATCAACCACACTCTCACATTTGGGTTAGGATATCCGTATCATATCAAAAGTTTCATTTGGGTTTTCTGAATACAGCTTCTGCACTCACACGCAACACTGGATACTCTTGATAAGCTGAATCATCGAGTTGGGACGTTAAACCAACAACATTTTGTGGGTCAACACCCATAGGTATCTTTTCCTTTCTTTGTATCCTTCTCTTTATTGCATTACATTAGATAAGTATGGGGGTCCACCTCCACACTTCACAAAAAAAACCTAAAATACTTTTCACAATCACTCACCCCTTCTGATCCTCCTATTACACTTTGTCTTCACCATGAGGGCATGGTTTCTGATAAGTATGGGGGGGTGTCTGCATAGTTTTTCAAAATTGCATACTCTTTAAAAAAACTCTCTTTTGCAAAAATTCCCCTAAAAATATTTTCAAAAGCAAGTAAACCACCAAAAATACATCCTTCCTAGTTTTATCCCATTTTGAGAAATCAAATCTTCACTGCATAAATCATAGACTGAGGTTGAGTTGACCCTAATCCACTTGACTTCATCAGAATTTCACTAGGCATGAGTTTTTAAGCTTTCTTCAGGTCCATATGGACTTTATTCTCTCAGTTCCACTAACTCTACTGGTGAATGAACTTCTGTATCTAACTAGATCACTTGAGAAACTAGTAGCACTCTTAAACTCTTCAGTGGATATTAAGCAACTGCACACTGCACTTAGCTCGATTGAGTTTATTTTACGAGATACAATTACAATCTAGTTGAGGTGAGGAGTTGTCCTCTTGGTTGTGCCAATGCCTGAACCTTATCTATAGTCAGTGAAGGAACCTGACTCAGGAGCAACATGATCTCTCTAGTCTAAGTGTGTCAGCAATTAAGCCAGTATCGTGCCTCCAAAGTCAATATTTAGCCCATACTACCTTTTTGATGCCAAACCCAAAACAAAAACACCACAAAAGGCATATCTCAATACAAAATGCCAAAAACCACCAATCATGCAAAGATGTGCGAAGCAAAAGCAAGGAAAGAAGACCACCAAATAACCCTCCTCCACCAAAAAGCTGTGGTAGCAGCCCAATGATGCTACCTAAATTTTTAAAAGAGGCCCAAAGAGGCCCAGGGTTATGCTCTGCAAAAGGAAAAGAATGAGAGCAACGGACCAAAGCGGTCTACGGAAAACCCCAAAATTAAGTCCCATTCTCCAATAAACTATGACCTATTTTTTTATGCTGACATATTCGGGTGAAAGGAGATTATGCTTGAATCTAGGTGAGGACCGAGGCTATATGTATAGGGAATCATTCGGTACCTTGATAGATTATGTTGTTAGCTCGTTCTCTTGACTCATGAAAGATAAAACTATCACTAACACTGTTTATATCCACTCAAGGTCAAAGAGAATACCTGTTTCTTAGGGATGAGCTGACCTGATCGACCTTCTGAAACCATGTTTGATTTTGTTGGAACTGAGAGGCTGTTGAAACTATAAAACTTGAGTCAAGTAGACGATTCAAACAAATCATTAATCCATGGGTCAACTCTACTGAAGTCCGTGTATTCGTGTGGTTAGGATCTGAAAACTCGAGACTTTGTGGGTATGTCTGCTGCAAACCCTCACCAGATTTATCTTGGCTAGTCTCCCTATCCTTCATTATTTCTTATCTTATTCTTGCTCGGGACTAGCAAGATTTAAGTATGGGGGTGTGATGAGTACTTATTATACTGGTATAATAGTATACAAAATACATAAAGAATTCCATTAATATCTGATACATACACCTCAAATATCACTTAAGCCAGATATTATCGATTCTGCAAATACAACAAGAAAATTGCCTCTAGAAATGCATAATTAAATTAATGATCAAATTCTCTCTTCATCATCAAATCCAATAACTCATTGAAATACTTTATCCAAGAAAATTGCTTGATCATTAAATCTAATTTGGCTCTACATAATTTGTTAGCAAGAAATGAAGAGGAAACATTGTGCAAAATTCACATTCTTTATTCCCTCTCCCTTTCCCATACAACACATGGCTCAAGAAGCATTTAAAACCCATGTTCCCCATGTTCCTTTTTCCCATGCACCTTTTCCCCATACAAAAATTAATTCTTCATGCATTCATGATGATATTTTGTCTTTATTTGCATGGGATGTCTCCCTTTATTTGCAAGCATATTTCTTCTATAAAAGGAGGCCTTCTTACCCCATTCTCAACACACGCACCCTCTCCCTCTCCCCCATTTTCTTCTTTCTTATTTTTTCTCTCTTGTTTCCATCTCCCTCTCTCTCGTTTTTCTCATGCAGGCACAAAGATAACGCCAACAACGTCCAGCCGTTCTCCTCCCCGTGGTTTTCCTCCAGCCCGTAGCAGCCCGTACGTCCACACGTATGGCCATCTCCTCCAGCCCGTAGCAGCCCGTACGTCCACACGTATGGCCATCTCCTCCAGTTCGTAGCAGCCTGCACGGCTATCTCCTTCCGCGTTGCTGCGACGCATCTCCTCCTCGACGACCTTTTCTCTCCGGCACCATACTCGTGTGTGCAATCAGCCCACGTGTCTTCCCACACACTCCCATCTCCGCCATCATCGTCATCTTCACTCGGGAATCAAATAGAGAAGCATTTCTTTCCCATCTTATTTGTCGCATGAATTTTTATTATCTTGGTTAGTTGGTTTAAGTTAAATTTGAAGGAACAACTCTTTTTGTGTAAGCTATTGTCAACTCTATTTTTCTTGAAAATATATGCAATGCAAGTTTTTTCATCATTCTCTCTTGAAAGCTTCCAAGTAAATCTCATCTTCCCATATTAAATTGCAAATCAACCCCCACTTCCTTACTTAGTTGCACTCATACCATCATTTGCTTACTCTAAGTTCTAAGAAGTATTTTCACCGTAGATCACATTCTGTTATAAATTTTCTTTCATCGCAATACATTTATAAATTGAATCAAGTTTTAAAGAAGAACAAAAAGAGCGAGTTTGCTTAGTCCCTGCGGATACGAACCTCTACTTGCACTATATAACTCATATTTTTCCAACATGCTTGTAGTTGTAATATTATTTGTTTGATTGCGGTTTTGCGTGGAACAACGACGACATGGTAAAAACAACTTTTTAAACCGCGTAAAATCGTATCAACAGCCTCCATCGAGATGGTGTCAATTTAAAAAATCCTGTTACCGTTAAAAAATGAATGTCTGGATGGAGGTCGTACGAGTTTCTGTTTCTGACGAAATTTGAATGACATGTAGGAGGGATATAGGGATGAATATTCATGGTGAAATTTTTCAAAAAAAAATGCGGAAAAAACAAGGGCGGGGCAGCCAACATGGCTGCCCGCAAGGGGCAGCCACATCAAACCCATTTACATAATAGGGCTATATATAGGTATATACACAATATAGGTTTTTGATTTTTGATTTTAATTTTTAATTTGTTATTTTTATATATTTTTATCCCCATTTTATATTTTATTTATTTATAGCATAAAATTAGGAATAAGAGGGTATTTTTATTTTATTTTTATTATTTATATACAAGGATGAAATAAATAGGTATATACATCTATGTACAAGGTATATTTACAATGTTATTTTTGGTTTTTAATTTTTGTTCTTTTTATTTTTATTTTGTTTTTTTTGTTGTTTTTATTTTATTTTATTTATTTACACCATAAAAGATAGAGTATATACAAATTTTTAGGAATTTTAATTTATTTATTTACAGGGTGAAATAAATATAGGAGTGTATGTATATACATGGTGAATATGTACAAGGTGAATGTTTTTATTTTCTTTTTAATTTTTCAATTTTTATCTTGATTTTTGTATTTAAATATATACAATATGTACATGCCACTTTTATTCTATTTTTGGGAGAAAAATATTTTTGTGATATTTACTGGTATATTTACATACATGAGCCCCTATCTCTCTCTACTTTGGCTTTTATGCGGTCAGGCCCATGCTGGGCCCTCCCTTGGGTTAGGTTGCTCAATATTTATTCTAAATATTTCCTTCTTTTTTCTTTTTGATCTTTATTCTTTTATTTTTGCACAAAAACATGCTAATTATTACTTTTTACACAATGCATGCTTTTGGTAATTATTGGTATTTACAAACATATACATGCATTTGCAAAGGTTTTTGTAGCTAAAATATAAGAAAAAAGAGTGATGAATGAGTATTCATCACCCCCATATACTTAACTTTGCTAGTCCCTTAGCAAATACTTATTTGAAAAAGAAGTGAAAAAGAGAAAGAAAAAGAAAAAGCGGAGAATGTACATGGATCAAGGTTGATTATTAAACTTGCCTTCATTAAATTGAGGTATGGAGCATCGATCAGATCTTTGGATTATTAATGTGTCGGAATCTTATCTGAACTTAAGCTTAAAACTCAACAGCCTCTAAGTTCCACTAATCTATAACAAGGACTTCTCAATAATCCAGATCAGAACAAGTCACCAAACACAAACCCTGAAGACCATAAATCTTTCCTTGTCCTGTGAATGTGAGGTATAAGCTCTCCACCTCAGAAATGGCAACTTGACAACCCTCCCCAACAAGGTAACTCTATGACCTCAATCTGGCCACTCTTTCCTCGAGGAGCGGGGTATTCCCTTCTAAGTTCAAGTTCAACCGGCTCAAGAAGAGGGGGAAGGAGAGAATGGACCATGGCCAGCATAACCATGTATCCTTGGGAGCTTGACCAGTGTAGTCAAGTCTCCCTGCTGCAAGCTACATAAGGTGGATCATGAATCTCAAGCTTTGTTTATTGCACTATATACATACTCCGGTGGGATTATCATTTTCTCTCAGACCCACCACTTTTTTGGAGTTATTTTCTTTTTGCATTTTTTTTCAAGTGCATCTATACAACATATACATGTGCAGCATATATACAAGGAGTTTTTCCTCTTGAGCCAGTAGACTATCCTTCTTTTGAAGCTTTATTGCAACCCACAACTCCCGTCGTTAGACCTCATGGCAACCAGACCAAGTTGAGATGCACTTCCTTCACTAAAAGAAGAAGAGAGGTTCCGCCTAGAAGTACTACCCTCATATGCTACCCCAAGTCAAGGAAGACTGCCTCCTCACCACCTCATCCGTAGAGAGCTCGGTGCAAAGTGCTGGTGTCCAAGTAAAGCCATTGTCCCTATGAGTCATGTGTTGTTGTTAAGTGCTCTACTTAGGCTCATTGAGATGACATGTGATCATAGCCTAGTGGACTCAAAGAATTAAGTCACCATGGACCTGAAAATCCTTAAACCTAAGCCCTATAAGGTTCATCTTATAAATTAGGTGGATTAAGATCTTAATCAATCTCCATTTCCCAATTTAATTCCAGGCTAGTTTAAATGTCAACTATCATCCAGAAAAACTATGTACACATATACAAAGATGCTATTTACACAATCTTTACAAACATGCAAAATTTTTGAAAAATGTTTTGAAATCATGAATGGATGAATGCATGAAGTGCAAGTTTTGCAAAAGTATTTACACACATTTACACAAGATTTTTGCAAACTTTTGATCTTCAAAACATTTTGGAAAAATTTTGTACTATATACATAATTTTGATAAGAAAATATTTACACAAGCTTTACACAAAAGATTTTTGAAATCATTTTTACAAAAATAATTTGTACACCAGCTATGTATGTGCAGTAAAAGAATGTTTATTTACAGGAAAATTTTTTATTTTTTGTGATTTTTAAGGGTTTTTAGCCATTTTATTTATTAACACACTCACACAAAGTACGAGTTATGGCTAAAGTAAATATGAAATATATACACACCCCCTATACTTAGCTCAAACGATGTCCTCAGATTCAAGAGCGATGAAGAAGACATAACTCGTGCTTAGTATAGGGAAGTGAAAAGGAAGGTTATATACAAAGACGAATAAATGAATAGAAGATCAAGAGGATCTCGGCTTTTCCCCCTATACTTAGGATCAAGTAATCCTAAGTATAGCAGGCTGTACACAAAGGGAAAACCGAGTGGAGAATGTACAGGGTCTACCCCCCCTATACTTAGGGTGAAATACCCCTAAATATAGGCAGCAAAACAGGGGTAGAAAGAAACAAAAGAAATACTCAAAGGTCCAACATCCCCCCTATACTTAGGGTAAAGTACACCCTAATTATAGCATAATCAAAAGATGAAGAAAGGGATGTGAGACTAAAGAATGTGATGATATGGACATCTGGATCTATACAGGTCGGAAGATCAGTGAAAATCGGGCGTGAGATGCAACAGATGTGAGTCAAAGACCACATCTCACGTAAAATGAATAGGGGCAACATCAACGACACGCGGCTCATGATTTAGAAATGGCTTGAGCCGCTGGCCGTTCACTCGAAAGGTACTCTCAGAAGACAACTCGGATATGTTAATGCTACCGTTGTCGTGTACCTTTCTCACCAAGTAGGGTCCCTTCCATTTGCTCTGTAGCTTCCCTGGAAATAGGCGAAGCCTAGCATCAAACAGCCATACTCTCTGTCCAGGCTCAAAATGCTTGTGGCTGATGTGAGAATCATGCCACTCCTTCACTCTCTCCTTATACTGTAGGCTGTTTGAGAAGGCGGTATCTCTAAGCTCCTCCAGGGCTGCTAACTCTGCCCTCCTCTGGTCTCCTACACCATCTGGATCCATAAGTATCTCAGTGACTGCCCAAAGTGACCTGTGTCTCAGCTGAACAGGTAAATGGCATGGCTTGCCATATACGAGGCGAAAGGGAGATGTGCCCAATGGTGTCTTGAAAGACGTCCTATATGCCCACAAGACCGAGTCCAAAAGCTGTGACCAATCCTTTCGGTCAGGGCGGACGACTTTCTGCAATATAGTCTTGATCTCCCTGTTCGACACCTCGGCTAGACCATTCGTTTGTGGATGGTATGGAGCGACAACTCGATGGTCTATGCCGAACTCGCTAGCAAGGGCCTTCACCTGGTCGTTGATGAAATGAGACCCCCCATCTGAAATCAATACTCGAGGTACCCCGAACCGCGTGATGATGTGCTTCCTTAAAAATTCGCAAACTGTCCTCGCATCAGTGGCTCGGGCGGGGATAGCCTCAACCCAACGACTAACATAATCTACGGCCAACAGAATGTACTCAAATCCCTGACTCTTAGGGAATGGACCCATGAAATCGATGCCCCATGCGTCAAAAACCTCACAGAAGTGAATGGGCTGCATCGGCATCATATCACGCTGTCCACAAGTGCCCATCCTCTGACAGTCAGTACACCTCTTCACGAACTCATTAGAGTCCTTGAAGAGGATAGGCCACCACAAGTCGGATTGGAGAACTTTCTGTGTCGTTCTCCTCCCAGAATGATGTCCTCCTGCCTCAAGTTTGTGGCAGTAAGTGAGGACGCTATGGTGCTCCTCCTGAGGAATGCACCTACGCCAGACGCTATCCCCTCCTTCGTGGTAAAGGATGGGATCCTCCCAGTGGTAGGACTTGGCCTTCGCGAGGAAGATCTCAAGCCTCTGCCTGGACCAACATTGTGGAACTTTCTTAGCAACAAGAAAGTTCACAATGTCAGCGTACCACGGGAGTGAGGCGATAGCAAGGATCGCCTCATCTGGGAAGGTCTCACAAATGGGATCAATATGCTCAGACTCCTTAGGCTGCTCTAAACGGGAGAGATGATCCGCCACCACATTCTTGACTCCAAGCTTATCCTTGATCTCAATGTCGAACTCCTAGAGTAGAAGGATCCATCTAGTCAGTCTGGCCTTGGCATCCTTCTTTGCCATGAGGTATCGGATGGCGGTGTGATCAGTATACAAGGTCACTCTAGATCCAATGATGTAAGATATGAACTTATCTAGGGCGAACACTATAGCTAGCATCTCCTTCTCTGTGACTGTATAATTCCGTTGCGCGGAATCCAATGTGCGGCTAGCGTAGTGGATAGCAAAGGGGACTCCATCCCTCCTCTGTCCCAGCACGGCCCGCACGGCAAAATCGGAGGCATCCGTCATGATCTCGAATGGGAGAGACCAATCGGGCGGCTGGAGAACAGGAGCCTCTATAACACTCTGCTTGAGAGTCTCAAAGGACGAAAGACACTTGTCATCGACAAGGAACTCGGTGTCTTTCGTCAGTAGGTCAGTCAATGGCCGGGCAATCCTGCTGAAATCATGAATGAATCATCATTATAAACCGACGTGCCCCAGGAATGACCGTAACTTCCTCAAATTGGACGGCGGTGCGAGTTTTCTAATGACATCTACCTTGGCCGGATCAACCTCCATGCCCCTGTTGGAGATGATATGGCCAAGCACCGTCCCTTGAGTCACCATGAAGTGACTCTTCTCCCAAGAAAGCACCAAGTGAACATCTATACATCGTTGGAGTACTCGGTCTAGGCAGTCAAGACAGGAGTCAAATCCGTCGCCGTAAACCAAGAAATCATCCATGAAGACCTCCAAACACTCCCCTACCATGTCCGAAAAGATAGACAACATGCATCTCTGAAAGGTCGCAGGGGCATTGCATAGCCCAAATGGCATGCATCAGAAGGAGTATGTGCCGAAGGGACAGGTAAAGGTGGTCTTCTCCTGGTCCTCAGGAGCGATGGCCACCTGGTTGTAGCCCGAGTACCCATCCAGAAAACAATAACGGCTCTTCCCTGTCAGTCTCTCAATGATCTGATCTATAAAGGGCAGGGGGAAATGATCCTTCTTGGTGGCCTGGTTGAGTCTCCTGTAGTCAACGCAAACCCGCCAAGAAGTGGGTACTCGTGTAGCAATCTCCTCTCCAGACTCACTGATCACAGTCGTGATGCCCGTCTTCTTGGGCATCACATGCAAGGGGCTGACCCACTTGGAGTCGGAGATGGGATAGATAAAATCGGCGCTCCACCATTTCGAAATTTCCTTCATGACAACCTCTCTCAGATTGGGGTTCAGCCGCCGCTGGAACTCACGCAACGGCTTCGCCCCATCCTCGAGATAGATATGGTGGGAGCACAGGGCCAGACTAATCCCCTGGAGATCTGCTACGCTCCATCCGATTGCCTTGCGGTTCTTTTCAAGTACCCCCATCAAACGGGATTCTTGCTCTCCAGTCAGATCGGTGGAGATGATGACTGGGTACATCTCAGGCTCGCCCGCTAGGAATCGATACTTCAGCGAAGTAGGGAGCGGCTTCAGCTCTGGACAGCTGGGTGCTGGTGGATCTGGCCTCTGAAATGTCTTTGTGAACGCTGCCAAATCTGCATGGGAGAACTGAAACTCTCTCTCAATCTCAGAAACTGGAGAAGGCTGCTCTGATGGACTGTCTCTGCTCTGCTCGGCATCTACCTCCTCCTCAGCTGTAGGCTCAGTGGAACTCAGGTCTGGCATGTAATCCTCACAATCGTCCCAATCAGACTCTGAATCCGAGGGATTTGCATCACACAAGGTGGCCTCAGTACCACCATCATCACAAAAATCCGTGTCACGGTGGAGAACCGGCTCTGCTGCCTCTGAAGTATCCTGGACCAGGAATGTGCTCTCCAAGCTCTCCTCTGCTGTAATCTCTGCATCAGCGGGATCTGAAAATGAGAGGATGGCCGGTGCTGCTGGGTCTGCCCAAATTGCCTCATCGTCTGTGATCACAAAGTCACAGTCCTGGTGGATGTCTAGCCCGGCATCTGTCAGCTGCTCTGTGTCTGAAGTGGTCTCTGAGCATGATCTCTGTCTGGCTCGACTGTCCTCGACCGTCTCTATTTGTACACTTTCACCCTCGACACGGAAGTATACCTTCCCGCGATCATGGTCAGTCACCGCCTTGGCTGTGGCCAAGAACGGACAACCGAGAATGATGGGGGTATCAGTCACTGAATCAGGGATCTCCATGTCCAACACTACGAAGTCCACGGGGAATTGCAGGCCTTGAATAGTGACGACAACGTCTAGCAACAACCCCTTCGGCCTCTTGACAGATCGATCAGCAAACTGAAGGACTGTCCTGCTCTGTCTAAGAGTGCCTAACTCAAAGCGGTCGAGAAGGGTTACCGAAAGGAGGTTGATAGACGATCCGCTATCTAATAGAGTTCGGTCGAACCTCTGCTCTCTAATGTGACATCTGACATATGGGGCTCCTGAATCTGGCCTCTTGGCCGGCAGACAGTTCTGGATCGCGAAACACGTGGCTTTCGTCAGCACATGGATCTCTGAATGGGGGTTCCTCCTTTCCTCCTGACTGTGGTCCTGTCTCTCAACGAACGCTGAAGAAGGGGGATGTGCTGCAAAGCCTCCTGAAGCGTCAGCTGTATGTGAAATCTATCTATCATCCACTGGCTGAACTCTTCCTGCTCTCTCTTTTTTGGATTTTCTTTTTTCTTCCCCTTCCCCAACTGATGGTCTCTAGGGAAGGGGATCATTGGGTCCTTCTCAGATGAAGGACTAGGAAAAGGTCTAGATGGCTCGATGGCCGGATCCGCACATACATCACGCACCACAGTGGGACCAGAAAAAACCAAACCTTTTCCTTTATTCAAAACAAAATTCCGAGGTACATCAGGAGTAGGAGAAATAACAGGACTCTCAAACTGAACACGGGTGGTCTCAGCACCACCATCGGTTGGATCAACTGAAAGTCTCGCGGCCTCAGTACCACGCTCTGGCTCGGCATCAGGAGTGGCCTCAGTACCACCTCCTCGAACTGGTGAAATGGCGGCCTCGGCACCGCCTGTGGAGTCAGCATCCTTTGTGGCATCAGTACCACCGTCATCATCTCGAGAGGCCTCAGTGCCGCTCTCCTCCTCCTCATCTGGCGCTCTCGGTGTGTCCTCCTGGTGTCGCTCAGACGAGGCGCCGCCTGCTGGCATCCTACCGCTCCTAAGTGTGACAAAATCAGCATCAAAAAGGTCTACAGTCATATCATCAAATGGATCACTAGGAGTGGCATACTCAGTGTAAGCTACATGCTTAGATTTCCGCTTCAGGTTGTTGGGGTTCGGCTCGATCTGGGCAGGGATGGCGGCCTTCCCTCTCACAATGTCCCGCATCTCCTAGTTGAGCTCGTCCATCTCCCGTCTGAAGGTAGCCTGCTGATCCGTGAGGAGGCAGGCTATATCGTCCAAGGCGGGGCTCTCGTAAGGTGGGACATGAGAGCCCGATGGGTAGCCTCTCTGGTAATGAGGCTGCTGGAACTGGTGCTGCTGCTGCTGAGAGGGGTATGGGTGTAGTGGATGCTGCTGGTGAGGCTGCTCACGCCTCCAAGACTGTCCCTGCTGATAGGGACGAGGACCATATGATGACTGCTGCTGTGAAGGGTAGACTGGAGGCTATTGCTGCGGCTGGTGCTCTCTCTGATGGCTGTACTGGCCACCCTGTCCTGACGGCTGCTGCTGGGGATGGGTACCTTCGGTTCCCCGCCGGAATCCGGGATGGTCTCGTTGGATACCGGGCTAAGGGCGGTCATACCAATTCCCGTTGACATCCATCAACGGCTCTGCATCGTACTGGGCTGGCGGGAGTACTGCCAGAGGCTGATCAGCCTGGTATACCACCATCTGCACTTCTGGAGACGGTGGTGACTGGTAGGTGGGTTGCGGCTGCTGGTACGGCTCCGCCTATACAAGGTGAACCTGTCTAGGCTGCTGGTGTGAGCTGGAGCGCTGGGACGAGCTGCTACTACTGCCTGGATCACCTCGCGACTGAGGACGGGGCTGGGGAGTCGTCTGTGCCTCCTGGAGACACATGAGCAGGGTCTTCATGTCGCTCAGAGCCTGTGCCATCTGCTCCATCTGAGTGATGCCCTGGCACTGCTTCTTCTCAATCAGCTCCATCCGATCCAACTTCTCGCTAATGATGCCCATGTCCACAGCTGATGACTCTGCCTGTGCTGCTGCTACTGCGGACGAACTAGATGGACCGGCGTCGACCCGTGCTATCCTCTGGTGCTGCACGGGTCCTGGCTGCTGGGGTCTGCCCTGAGTGTACAACCGAGTCTGGGACATCACCATATAGTTCTCGGCCATCTCCTCGTAGATGGCCCAGACCTGGTCGTGATCCTTGGCGAAGTAAGACCCGCCACAAGAAGCGTTCACTAAGCCCTGAAGCTCTAGTGTCAGCCCGCTGAAAAAGCTCTACACGAGGATGGGCTTGGAAATGTCGTGGTGAGAGCATCTATCAGTCAGCTCCCTGAACATCTCCCATGCCTCATGGAACTACTCGTTGGGGAGCATGGAGAAGTTGCTGATCAGGGCTCTCGCGGCATTGGTCCGCCCGAGTGGATAATACTTGTGAAAGTACTCGGTGCGGGGCTGCTCCCAAGTGTAGACAAACTTCCCCAGATGCTTCAGCCAGGTGGCTGCTCTATCTGCCAAGGAGAAGGGGAAGGCAATCATCCTGATGGTGTCCTGGTCCACCTAACGATCGTGGACAGTGCTGCAAATCATGAGGAACTCCTGGAGGTGGAGATGGGGCTCCTCGGTGGCGAGCCCGTGGAAACGGGGGAGTAGCTGCAAGGTGTTTGGGGGGAACTTGAAGTCCCCCACGATAGCTGGTAGCACAACCCAGTGATGCATCAGTGTCGATCCGGGGTTGTGCAACTCCCGCATCAGTCTCGGTGGTCCTCCTGCCGCGGCTGCGGCCGCTGCTGCTGCTGCGGCGGCTGCTGCGGCTGCTGCATCTGCATCATCCGGGATCCTCGGCCCGTCTCTCCGGTGCTCTCTCTCTGCTCTCATCTGCTCCATCTCTCTCCTCATATCTAGCATGAACGCTCCCTGATCCCTCAACTGCTGCTGAACTGTCTCGAGTGAGGCGATCAGGGTGGAGTTGATCGCACCCTGGTCCAACACAAAGTGCTCAGGCTGTGGACCTCGATTGCGATCGTCGGAACTGCCGGCCATGGTGTCTGCAAAATCAAATGATCCGAACTCAGGTGCCGATAAATCTGCTAATCTCTCCTCTGGCACTGGTCTCTCGGAACCGAAAGAAAGGGGGTCGAGGGGGAACAGGGCAAAATCATACTCGGGCTTGGAGAGCTGGTCTCGGCTCTCGTGAGCCAACCTAGATGAACGGGTAGACGCACCCGAAAGCTGTGCAGCCAGAGGCTGCCTAAGAGATCGTCTGCCCATCATCTTGATGTGGCGAGTAAGGCGGATGAGATCTGGAGAAACTATGATCACAAGCAAACCCCTCAGTTCACCAATGCAACGCGAGCTGAAGACCGTAAATGCTCGGTCAAATTATCTTGTCAATTTTATTTTGGTGAACAAACAAAATATCAGAGCGATTACGTGACCTGGTGGGATACCCGATACTCTCCCAACCGACTGTCCCGCACAAAAGAGTCAGTAATCAGTCGAGAGTAGCACCGGAGGGCTCTACCTAGTGTACGGGTCACTCTCTCGCACAATCAAACCAACCAATGAGGGGGTTGCTCTCCCTAAGATAGATTTTTAGGTCAAGTGTCTTTTTAGGGTCAATAGCTTAAACAGTCCCAATTTTATTGTTTTTCTTTTTAATATTTTTCAATAAAAACAAAAGGCCTAACGAATTTTTCTGTTCTCCTGGTTATTAAGTCAAAAACAGGGGGAGAAGACGAAAAAGCCGATGCGCGATGAAATCAATGATGCATGCAAAGATAGAAATGCATACCTGTCTCCAACACTCTACATGCAATATGATCCGCGCAGAATTGAAAAGCAGAAAAGAAACTACCTATATGGTGTAGCGGTAAAACCGAGTCCTAAACAGGCAATTTCTACTCGACAGAACCGTCTAACTGGTCACAGGTCCTTCAAGCCAAAGGGTCTGGTCTCGGTCTACCCCTCCTCCTCCCGACACATCGGGTTCAGCAGCAGCGCTTGGCAGGGCAGGCTACGGCACGTAGGCTCGAAGGGAGTGAGTCAGTTATTTTTATTAATGTTTTATTAGTAGATCCAATTAACGAACTATAGGTGCAGGCAGATAGTTAAGTGTTTGGATCCTACTAATTACGGCACTGTCAAACAGAAAGTCCTAAATCTAGGGGCTCGAGAAAAACCACGGAAAACCGTAAAAGGCAGCGAAAAATCGAAAGCCGCGAAAAAGCCGCGAAAACCTAAGGGTCCCCTGAGCACACCGGTGCTCGGTGAAACATACCCACTAAAAAGTCCAAGTCCAAGTGAGTGTCCCTGTATTATTACAACAATTCTAATGACAGAAATAAAGGACTAAGCTAATCCTTGCCCACTCAGTCTCTCTCTCTCATGCTCTCCTGCGGCTCCGTGCAGAAGGGAGCCGCCTCCGAATCCCGCGGTTGCGCCGGCTTCTCGAAAGTTGCCGCCTCGGTCCTTGGGCCCTCGTAAGAAAGAAGACAAGAGTCAAACCAAGAATAATAATCAAATATAAACAAGAAAATGTAAACAGGGTATGTGTGCAGAAATGCCAAATAAAATAAACAGGAAAAATCAAGCAAAAACAAAAAAATATAAGAAAATAAAGGAAAATAAAATAACACAAAAACAGACGAAAAACAAAAAGCCGCGAAAAGCCGCAGACTCAGAAAGAGCTGCGGAAAGCCGCGAAAAAGAAAATGAAAAATAAAGAAAAACTACTAAGCCGTGCTCTCCGGCAACGACGCCATTCTGATGAGCCAAAAATTCAATCGGTCCGGATCAGGTAGAAATATCACTAGGGTCGTTGCGACCCGGATCGATGAGAATCTCAGCTCAATCAAGAAAATGAGGTTCAAACCACCAAAATCAAATGAAAATCAAGTAAATACGATAGCGGTCCTGGCTATTAGATTAGCCTGGTATAGCGACCAGGGTCGGACTCAGGGAGCACGTGATGGCCTTCCAGCCTACGAAGTAGTCTAAAAAGAGAATAAAATAAAATCAAAGTGTTTTTGGTGGATTTTAAATTTTTATAATTTTTTTGGATTTTTAATTAATTAAGAAAATAAGAAAACAAGTGAATAAGCCAAATACAAACAATTGTTAAAGCACTCAAAAATCAACCAAAAATTCAAATTAAATGGTTTTATGTATTTTATGTTTTTTACTGTTTTTGGGTAATTTTTGGTATTTTTATGATTTTTATTTAATTTTCTAAAAATAAAACAATGCAAAAAGACAACAACAATGTCCAGCCAAGCTTGGGGGACTAAGATAAAATATCTAAAAATCCCTAAAAAGCCTGGAGTAATTTTCCAGTATAGTATAAACTACAAAGAAAATTTGGCCACTGGAATTATTATTTTTGGGTTTTGTAATTAATTATTAGAATTTTTATAGGGTTTTTAGTGTTTTGTAATTTTTATGAGTTTTATAAAATGAAAAATGACCAAAATTGGTCAGAAAATCAAACAAGGCAAAATAGAGAGTACCTAATTTTTTTTGTAATTTTTAGATGTATTTTAATATTTTTTTGTGAATTTTTAAGTCAGACAGTAAAGAAAAATCTTGTTTTTGAATTTTTAAAAATATCAAATAAAACCAAAAATGTCTCAAAAATTCTAGAAAATTTTACAACATGGCAGGAGCCATGTGTCCAATTTTTGTTGAATTTGGAGTTAGTTTGATATTTTATTAAAAATCACAACCTAGGTACAGTGCATAGGGACCTGTACGTAAATACCAGAAGTTCCAATGGGTCCGTTGCAAAATTTCCAAGAAGTCACGCGCGAGGCGCGTGTCTTGGGCACATAGGGACCTAATTGCAAAGAAACAAAGTTCCTGGACTATTTAATAACAAGTATTAAAAGTCCAGGGGCTTCGATGTAAATAACCCACTAATAAACGCACATGCACATAAAAATCATTCACAGGGGCATATCTGTAATTTTCTAAAAATTTTCATTCATTCATTAACATCCTGAAACAACAAGGCTAACCATGCAAATAACCCAAAGAAACACGCGTCGACGCACGTGATACACGACACACAGGGGTATACATGTGAATAGCAGAAAAGACAAGGTCCAAAGTGCAATTTACCTAACACAAATAAAATACTAAAAATATTTACAGGACTAAAAGCAAACTACTAAAAAGAGAAGGGACTAAGGGTAAATTACCCTTTATTAAGTCGACCGTCAGATGGGCGCCACGTGTGCTAATCGACGGCTGGGGAAGGGTGGCGCCCAACGCTGGGGTCTTCGGTCTGATCGAGCGGCTGGGGTCTCGCCACGTGGAGGATCAGTCGGCTGGGAAGCGACGTGGGACGCCCTCACTGATCGAACGGTCCCGATCAACCCTCCAAGGATCGACGGTGGTGGCTGCTCCTCAAATGGATGGTGGAGATCAGAACTAGAGCTGGAGGTGCATCGCACGGCAAGGAAGGATGGAGGACGAACTGGGCTCCGGCGAACTTCGCTGGGCTCGTGCAGGCACTGGACTCCTCCTCGAAGGCCTTTGTTGATCGGAGAAGGAGCGTGGAGGCCTTCCGCGTCTACTAGTGTCCCTCGATGGCTCGACGGAGCCTTGGGGAGCTCAGGCGAGTCCAGCGGAGGTCGAGCTCATGCACCTGGTTGTCGAAGCCCTCAGATGGGCTTCCTGGGACCTGCAACAGTGTGCAACAAACTCGCGGGTCGAGGGCAAAATGCCTCGACCCCGTTAGCGGTGGTGGAGATGATCGGTGCGGTGGGGCGTGCGAGCTCCGGCGAGGTATCGGTGGTGGAACTCGATACCCCAGCTCCTGTGCGAGCTGGGTTGAATGGAGGGGCGGAGAACGTGCGCGGGGAGAAGGCAAACGAGATGTGATGGTGCGATGATTGAATCGAAGGCGGAGGTGGCCGGAATCGAAGGTGAACGGCGAAACAGCGATTTGGGGCAAAATCGAAATCAAAGAAAAGGGAAACAAACTAAAGTTACCTGGGTGAACGAATCAACTGGGCGTGAGCTGCAAGAGCTCTGGGTCGTCGCCTCGCGGGTCGTCGAGGCCCGAGGCTCGAGCTTCACCTTCAGGCGGAGCACGGTGGCGCTAGGACGCCGGATCTGAGGTCCGGGCACCTTCTCCTCTCTGCAACACGACCAGCGTCAAGATGTCACCTCGAGGATGACAATGGAGGTCACTGGATGGTGAGGTGGGGAGCCAAAGATGCGGAAATGGGAGGCGGAGCTCGGAACTTATACTGCCAGGGGTCCGGCTAAACTCGATCGGGTAGGGCAGCTCAGAGCGCGGACCCCGAGGCGGGCACCCCGGCGAGGGTGTCGGATCTGGCGTGGACAAAATGGACCCTGGGTATGGGTGTGAGGTGCTCGGGTCTGGACGCTAAAAATCTAAGAACTCAGGTCGGGCGCCTAGGACCCGTGGGAAGTGGTCCACAGGGGGGAGTTCACCGGGCGGTCAACATCCCCGTGGACCAATCAGGGAAGGCCATCTGGAAATGATTTGGAAATTAAATTAAAAATAGCAAATGACCGAATTATTAAAAACTTAAAACATGAAAAATATTTGTTTTAATTTTTTCTATTTTTTGTGATTTTTAATAAATTTTTCAAAATAAAAATAAGGTATTTACATAATAGGGCTATATATAGTTATATATATAATATAGGTTTTTTATTTTTGATTTTTAATTTGTTATTTTTATATATTTTTATCCCCATTTTATATTTTATTTATTTATAGCATAAAATTAGGAATAAGAGGGTATTTTTATTTTCCTTTTATTATTTATATAGAAGGATGAAATAAATAGGTATATACATTTATGTACAAGGTATATTTACAATGTTATTTTTGGTTTTTAATTTTTGTTCTTTTTATTTTGTTTTTGTTTTTTTGTTGTTTTTATTTTATTTATTTACACAATAAAAGATAGAGTATATACAAAATTTTAGGAATTTTAATTTATTTATTTACAGGGTGAAATAAATATAGGAGTGTATGTATATACGTGGTGAATATGTACAAGGTGAATGTTTTTATTTTCTTTTTATTTTTCAATTTTTATCTTGATTTTTGTATTTAATTATATACAATATATACAGGCCACTTTTATTCTATTTTTGGAAGGAAAATATTTTTGTGATATTTACAGGTATATTTACACACATGAGCCCCTATCTCTCTCTACTTTGGCTTTTATGCGGTCAGGCCCATGCTGAGCCCTCCCTTGGGTTAGGTTGCTCAATATTTATTCTAAATATTTCCCTCTTTTTCTTTTTGATCTTTATTCTTTTATTTTTGCACAAAAACATGCTAATTATTTCTTTTTACACAATGCATGCTTTTGGTAATTATTGGTATTTACAAACATATACATGCATTTGCAAAGGTTTTTGTAGCTAAAATATTAGAATAAAGAGTGATGAATGAGTATTCATCACCAGGAGAGAAGAACTTTAGGGAAGATGACCGGGTTGACTAGTCAACCCAAGTTTGACTCATCAAACCAACAAAAAATAAAGATTAAATTAATTCAATTAGTAAATAAATATATGTTAGAAATAAGTTAATAAAAAATTAATTATATAATTTAATTATATAGATAAAATTATAAATGAATTAAAGATGTGAGTATATAAATATCATATATATATAATAAACATATGTGATTAATTAATTTTAATAATTTTAAATGATTACAATTTTTTATAAATTTTATTTTATTTTATATAATAATTCAATAATAATAAAACCCTAATCAAGTATAAAATAAAAGAAATAAGAAAGATTAAATAGAATAAAATTAAGATTCATTGTACAAATATACCAATAGGGTTCCAAAACCTAATTTTATGCATATTAATTCCGATTTTAGTTAAATAACTTTTATTTGATAGATATATTTATAAAACAAACTTTAAAAGTGAGTACACCCAATTCAAAGTTCATATGGCCGAGATATGAGGTACAGAAGTTTGATTTTATGCCTTTTTTATATTAAGATTTATTAACATTTATTAGCAATTAATTTTAGGTTATATATTTTTATTTTCTACCAATTTTTATAAATAATTTACAAAATTAAATATCTTAAATGGATTTAAGAATAATTAAATAGAAAATGAAGAAAATTTATATACATGTTGTATATATATACAAGGGGGTCCAAATGCCCAAACTCACACATTTTATTCTACGATTTCTTTGATATTGTTAATAATTAGTATTAGTTATAAAAAGAACTTTAAAAGTTAGTTTGGTCAACTTAAAGTTTTCTATAAATAGTTAGGAACCTTGAAAGTCAACTTTTACAGCTTTTCGGTTCAATGTAATTATTTATTTATACATTAAATACTTTTTCTAACATTTTTATAAATTAATATATATTATTATAAACAAATTAATGAAGAAAATATTTTGATCTGAAGTGATATGAATGATAAATGAAATAGATAAACATATCTACATGGTGAAAATGTGTAGATGTACATTGATGCTATTTATTTTCTGATATTTTATAGATTATGATCCTTAAATCCCCTTATTTATTTTGTTGACCAAGTGATGAATCCCGGATTTCTCTATATTTTTCCATATTATTATCTCTCTAGCTTAATTAAACCAATAAAAATTTACTGATAACATTAATTAATTAATTTGGTGTTGTGAATAAATACCTATAATTATTGTAATTTAATATATTTATTATTGTGCTATTATTTTATGTATTTATTATTTATTAAAAATCCAATAAAAACAGAATAATACTGTATATAATTAATCTAACATAATTCATAAAAAATCCATAACAATAAAAAAAGTAAACATAAGTAATAAATTCAATAAATTATTTGCAAAAATATTTCATGTATTTAGATTACTTTTTTTGTCTTTGAGTTCTATATGAAAGTTGTATATCTCATCGAGATCTACAACTTTCACGTTGAACATTTTTTCTAATTCCTTTTCCTTTTTTTATTTTCTATTTTACACTATTTTCGTATTTATCTGCATTCCTATTGGGCCACGTGGTGCCATCAGGATGCACCATGTGCCCTACCTCTTCTCTTTAACGTGCCTCATCCCAAGCCGTTGCATCTCCAGATCCAACATCTGAGGTGCGTCGTCAACTTATAGCTTCATCTCTGGAGCATCGCGACCCTTCGTGATCGCCCCACTTTGTCAGTTTTTCCCATTCACCTCCATCAACCAACTTCCCAACCCTCGATGGCTACCTCTTCTCTGATCTTCAGATGCCCTCTCCCAACCTACAGTCACCTCTCCTTCATCACATGCTTCTTCCATTCGGCGGTTGAAACCTCCATCTCCACCACCTGAACCGTCGAACATCTCTTCATCAAAACTCTGCCTCCGCCCACTAGTAACTGCATCCGCCACTCCTGAGAGCTTCCTCTAACTACACTAATCCTTAGTGTTAGTGAGAGAGAGGATTGTGAGTGACGACAAACGGAGATTGACTGGGAGATCCTTGGTCATCAGAGACCAAGTTGTAGCACATCTAGTGGCTGCTCGAGCTCATATACTGTAGCCTCAAAGTCTAATGTCATGACATGAAACATAAGCTTCACTCCAGGCCTATTTTACTCCTTTGTCTTATTTATTTTATTGAAGGTAAGATCTATGTTCATTCTTTTCTTCATGGTTATCCAATTTATCACTAGTGTTATGGTATCTCTCTCATACATCTAAGATATAGAATCGACTCTGTGACCTTCCCTAATACATGTATATTGTCCTCTATGGGCTATTAAATTCTTCATCATCGTGACCACACAATCCTTTCCTTCTTATTGCAAAGAAGAAGGAACCAACTGGGGCTTCCTCTTCCATTCATGATTAGCCCCTCATTCCATCCCCTAACCATCCCAGAAGATTCACAGAACCTTGGGCTTTATACTTTAACTTTTGCAGGTGACATCAAGCGTTGAATGATCAGAATTTCTGACAAGCTCTGATCTCGATAATACTCACCTGAGTCAATTTGTCAGGAGGGCCTTCTAGCATGAGTCTGATCATCTGCACATCTTCTTCTCATTCACAATGATACCAGGAAGGTTTTGCAACCTTCAGACCTAGCGAAGATGCTCAGAGGAGGAGAACGAGCCTCACCGAAGCTCTACTCAGCCTCCTCTACCTGGTGAGGAAGGGCAAGAGCCGTTAGATCTGATCTCCCAGATCAGATCCGGCGATCAGCAGTAGACCCAAGCTTCCACCCGAGGCAATGGTTCAACCCTATGGCTTGGACTGCCCGAGCCTAAGCCGAGGGACCAGAGGACACCACGTGTACCCAAGCCACCGCCTGAGCCTCATTCTGACCATGTGTAACGCACTGCTTGTGGAAAAATTTTAACTAATCCCAAGAACTCTTCAGATTTGTATATAAGTCCCTACCCTCTGGAAAAATTGCTAAAGTACCATAGCGAGTTTTTGTATTTTCATTTAAATCCATTTTGGACTCTTTTATAATAAAATAAATATATTTCTTTTTATTTATGCCCTTGGAATGTTTTATCAATAACTTATGAACCATAGATACGATTTGAATAAAATTGATGTCGTTGGAACTTGTATTCCATGAACTTCAATTTAGTGTATTTAAATCATAGTTTTGATCTACTTTTTGGACATTTAATTATGTAGGATCTATTTTGACTATTCAACCTTAATATTGAAATGAAAAATAAATTACAAATAGGTTGAATTTTCTTTACTTGGCACTGATCTCTCATTAGTTAATACATTAATTTCACAAGTATTAAATCTATTTGCTCAGGAGCATAATTGTGTTATGTATGTCCTTGTGTGTTTATTATATGGTTGTCTTTCATATTAAATAGATACATAAAAATGTGATGAAAGATTGCATTCTTTTTGTGCATATGCATTAAGCTTGACCTAGGACATGTAAATCACTGAGATAATAAATTAGCATTTAAGTTTGATTAAATTATTGTTTGCATCTCTGTGTTCGACCATGGACTTTCCTAGGTATGAATTAAAGCCGAGAACTCTTCATGGAGGTTCTCTCTCAGTTTTGTTGATTCTTAATTGGCTCGTAGTATAACGAGAGCATTTTATTATTTCCTTTTGAGCATTCATCACCAAGTCACTATTGACATGGTCTCTGGGTGAGGATAAGTCTGTATATATTTACATATATACATCCTTCTTGTTTTACTTTTTCTTTTCTCTTTATTATTTTATTTGGATAAATTAACTGTTAAACAGAATATTAACAAATGAGGTTAGAATGTTAATTTGATGGAATTAATAAATATTTACATGTAATTTATGAAGGAATTTAGCCGAAAATGAAAGAATAAAGAAGATGAATCATGAATTCGTCAGTAAGTCCGTTACACATGATCCTTAAGAAATATGAAATCACTATTGTAACGAATGACAAATGAGATGTTATTCTTACCAGATTACCAACCTCTTGGCACGTCTATGTGGATTTCAGATGCTTGAACCTAGCCACTAAGAAAGATCACTTCCTCGTCCCCTTCATTGATCAAATAGTTGAAAGACTTTCTGCAAAGGACTACTTCCGTTTCTTGTATGGGTACTCTGGATACAATCAGGATGCATTGGCCCTAAAAGACCGAGAGAAGACCACATTTACCTATCCAATTGAGATGTATGCTTTCAGATGCATGCCGTTCGGATTATGTAACACCCTGATACATTTCAAAGATGTGTGATGGTTGTATTTGCTGACATGGTGGGTAGTTTTATTGAGGTATTCCTGGATGAATTCTCGATCTACAATGATAACTTTGATCAATGTCTAACATATTTAGACTGTGTACTTGAACGATGATGCGAGGTGAATTTGGCGCTCTCATGGGACAAAAGTCACTTCATGGTGACTAAGGGAATCGTGTTTGGTCACATCATCTCCAAGTGAGGCATGGAGGTCAACCCAACCAGGATGGAAGTAATATCGAAACTTAAGACACCTACCACATGGAACAAGTTTGGTCATTTTTGGGGCATGTTGGTTTTTACTGAAGGTTTATCAAAAGTTTTTAGAAAGATTGCCCGACTGTTGACAGAGCTTCTAGGAATGGACACCGAATTTAATGTAGAATACAAAGTGATCTATGCCTTTCATTTGCTGAAAGAAATAATCACCCAAGATCCTATCTTACAGTAGTGAAATATCATCAACTATCGAGGAGGTGGTCGTGCTGTCCACACAAGGCGGATTCGACAGTCGCTAGAGTGGCCGCTCACAAAAGCCGATGATAAATTCAATAACCAACCTACAAAAATAAAGCAATCAAAGCAAGTGGATCAAAAATTATTATAAAACCCTACAAATAACTGTGTATAGTGGACAAGAATGGTAAGATGTCAAACACAGGAAATAAGGGACATAGCAAGTGTATGATGGTCAGAGCTTCTAAAGCTCCGGCATACTACAATGAGGCTGAATCAACACAAAAATGTCTTCGAAATGTGAAATAAAATTGCTAAAAGGAAATGTGAGAAGTAAAATTACCTAAGTAGCGATGAAAAATGACTCGGTCCGATCTTGGACACAGAGAGGCAGAACTTCCAGGAGCGGAGCTCCGATGATGGTGGAACTGCCTTCAATCATTGTTCCTCCTCATTACGAACCATGACTCGCTGCTCCTGACACAAGCAGCATCACCAAGAAGGTGATCCGAGGGGATGAGACCAAGAGAAGAAAGGAAACATGCAAAATTGTGAATCTGTAGGTAATTTTATACACAGTTGGAGAGTATATGAAGATCACATGATTCATGGGGATGGACTAATCGGATGGAGGGTCAGAAGGATGGGCCACGATGATGGGAGTTCAACTGCATAGGATTGAAGGTCTTGAGGCTCCTCGAGCCTAGGTTCTTTGCCAAAAAATCGTAGGCGGACGGGGACAATCTAGGTCTGACACATGCTAAAGAAGAGGTCAGAGAAGTTGACCTAGGGTCAACGAAGGGAGAGCTCCTATTGGTCCAACTGGACCGCTAGAATATAAAAGAGTATAAAAAGAATAAATAAATAAATATAAAATAATAAATGAATTAATTAAATAAAGTTAAAATATAAAAGATGTTTATCTATTTATTTAGCATCTTATTATGATTTTTATTTATGTTTTCATGCTAGTTTATTATATGTTAATTTTTATACATGCAAATATAGGTAAATTTACTTACGTATAGTATATCTTATTTTTATTTTGTATTTTAAAATTTATGATTTTATACACTTATTTTATATATTTATAACTTATTTTATATATTTATATCTTATTTAAATACACACACATTTATGATTTTATACACTTATTTTATATATTTATAACTTCTTTTATATATTTATATCTTATCTAAATACACACACATATATATTTATTTATTTATTGTATTTTTCAAAAGTTATATATACAATTAAATAAATAAAAATATATATAGTACATATATAAATCATTAATATATTCATCTATGTATTTTAGGATATTTTTTTAGTTTATTATATTTTAATGGTTTTATATTATTTTAATTATGTACATGTATTATAAATAATATTCAAAAATTTATAAAATATAAAAAGAATAAAAATATAAGAATATAAAATTTGATTATTTTATACAGGCAAATTGCACATTGAGTGCCCAAAACCTAACTTTTTTATCTTAACTTCAAATTGAAAGAAATCATCTTCATTAAATAGATTGTTAAATTTTATATACAATTAAAGATGAGTTTGTTAATTTTGATAAAGTATGAAGAACATACTTGTTAGCAAAGTTTTTATTTTGATTTTTTATTTTGTGTGTCCTGGGCACATTGTGCATTATTTTTCACTAAAACCAATTTGTATTTTTCTTTATATTTTTATCTACAATATTAATGTAGAGGGTTTTATTTATTGAGGTGTAAAAATAATAAAATAAAATAGGTTCCAAAAATCAATTATTAATGCAATAAAGATTAGGGTTTTGTGTATTTTCTGTAAAATTTATCTATCCCATTTACCCTGCTTTATAACTTGTCGACCAAGTCATCATGATGACTGGGTCTCGAGGTCTAAGGTCATTCAATAGCTTTGGTCTTTTATTTTCTTCCTTTATACATTATTTTTTACTATTTATATAGTGTTTATTTTGATAAATTAATAATATAAATACATGCATTTAACAAGGGATTTAAGGCCAAAATGAAATGATAAAGGTGACAAAGTGAGGATTCGTCACCCCCCAACATTCCTTGCTAGTCCCTAGCAAACACTTATGCCTATAAGTGTATAAAAGAAAATAAAGAAAAGCAAAATAAATAACTTGGATTTATTTTAACTCATAAACTTGTCCTCATAAAATCAAAGTTTGGAGTTCAATTGCACCGTTGGAATTTTAGTTTGGTAGGAACTTTATTGGGAATCAGACTTGAAATACAACAACCTTTGAGAATCACAAAACTTTGCTTAAGTCTCCTCAAAAGCCAGGTCAGAACAAGTCGATGTCATACATAGTCCCTTACGACTATGAGTGTAAAGCTCTTCTTGGTTGAAACGGTAAAAGACATGCTTCTCCAACATGGTGGCCATAATTCCCAATCCAGTAACTCTTTCCCCGAGAAGCGGGGTATTCCCTTCTAAGTTCAAGTGCAACTGTCTCAAGAAGAGGAGGTGGAGAAGAGAATGGATAGTATCCAATGTAGCCACCTATCCTAGGATGCTTGACCAGTGTAGCCAAGTCATTTGGCTACATTCTTAACTTTGTCTTTGAAGCTCAAGCTTGCTTATTGAATACATACATACTCCGATGGGGATTGATTTTTCGTTGATTTTTTGCCCATCTATTTTTTTAGCTTCTAATTTTGTATTTTTTAATACTATATACAACATCATTTACATAAGGACTTTTTCCTCTTGAGCCAATAGACTATCCTTCTTTTGAGGCATTATTGCAACCCACTGCATCCTATCATTAGACCTCATGGCTATTGGATCGGGTTGGGGCACAATGGCCACGGTATTATGACTTCGTATATTTCCATTCGCTTGTGTCTCATGCCAGCTAATCTAACCCTCTACCACTTCAATTGAGTTGAGCAAGGTATATGGTGCATGTTCGCAAGTTAGGTCACTATCGACAAGTGTCATGCATGTGTTCCGAAATATTCTACTTACACAGTCAAGACGACATAACCAAATCCTGTGATCTCAAAGAATTAAGTCTCGTAGACCCTAGGCACCTAAATTCTAGTTCCTTAAAGGTTCCTATGATTAGGTGGATTAAGGTCCAACGAAGCTCCAATCTTCGGATTTTATTTAGACTTGTTCAATTGTCATTATCAATCCGAAAAAATGCAAATGTTATGCATTGTAGGAAAACTATTTTTATGAAGGAAGTTTCTAATTTTTACTTTTTATGGATTTTTGAAAAAACTTTGCAAAATTTTTATGCAATTATGAAAACATTTTGCAAATTTTTATGGGTTTTAGTTTTACTAGTTATAGAGGATTTTTTAAAAATAGAAGGACTGGAAGAAGAATTATGTGCATGTATTTACATGGGAGTGCGTCCTGTTATTTATAAGAATCGGGGTTAGGCAATGTACACTAGATTTTTACAGTTATTGAGTTAGTTATTTACATTTTTATGTCAAAGTTTGTAAAGAATTTTATTTGCTTAATCATATATATGGTTCTTAAAATAATTTTAAAGCATTCTGACAAACATTTTGAAAACTTTATTTTGCAAATAATTTGATAAATAATTTCTGCAAACATATACAAACTTTGAAAATCATTTGCAAAGATTTTTCAAACAATATGCATAGATTTTTTTTCAAAATGTTTTTACAACCATTTTTCAAACATTTACAAATAGATTTTAGAAACATTTTATTCAAACAAAGAAACATAATTTTACCAAACATAACATTTTTATAAAGGTTGCAAACATTTACAAAATATTTTCTAAATAGTTTTCCAAAAGGTTTTTCAAAGAGATTTTCCAATTATTTTTCAAATATTTTTCTAAACATTTTTAATGATTTATTAACCTTAATTAAAAATAATTTGATGTGTGTTTTAATTTTTATTAATTAGTCGTATTTTTGAAAATATGAAAGTACAAGATATGGCTAAAGTATATACAACGTATATACGACCCCCCTATACTTAGCTTGAGCTATGTCGTCATAGATCAAAGAGAAAAAGAGAAGACATAACTCATAGTGAGTATAGAAGAGACTATACTACAACGACTCAAGAATAAAGAATGAAAGAATGAGAAGTCGACCGTTCCCCCAATACTTAGGCTCAATTAATCCTAAGTATAATAGATTGTATGCAACATGCAAGGAGAGTCGAGGGTGGGAATGAACATATCACAACTCGGTCTGTCTCTCCCTATACTTAGGGTAAGATATCCCTATGTATAGACAAAAATATCAACATGAGATGAGATAGGTCAAGGGACCAAGAAACCAATAAAAAGAAAAAATGTTGGGGGAATGTACAGATCACATCCCTATACTTAGGGTAAAAGAGGGCTAAGTATAGGAAATAACATGAGTGATCAGACAAGACAAAGAAAGAACACTCTGCTCATCCACCTCCCCTATACATAGGATAAAGTGTATCCTAAGCACGGCAAACACACAGATCAAGGTGGATGGAGGAAATGGTTGATGGATGAAAGGAAAGAAAAGAGAATATACAAAGTGGTGGCTATACAATGATCAAGAAGGTAGAAGATGTACATTCTTGCACGACCGTTTAGGAATGGATCGAGCAAGGTGAAAGTTGATATCATGGTCATCAGCTGACACAATCCCATTAGGATCGACCTTGTGAAAATCCTCAGTGATCTCAAAGTGAAAAGGCATGAACTCATCAGTGGAAGTAGTGTAGTCATGTTCGGCCTGGGAAGTCTCTTCTAAATCTGCCCTCCGCACTAAGGTATGGTGTAAATGTTGTGGATCTCATCAACACATTGCTATATACTGGAAGAGGGAACTCCATGGTCTATGATATCCAAATCTTTCTCCCTGAAGAGGAATTATTGAGTCTCAATGTCTTCCATGATAAAACAAACCTCTCTGATATCAACAGATAGTTCATATTCCTCATGGTCGCCTGGAATGGGTACACTCTCATCATATGCGGGTCTTTGGTTTGTAATGGGTACAACGATCAAGACGCTCTTATTGTCAGAATGAAAGCACACCTATCTAGATCCATAATCAATAACGACACTCACAATGGCAAGAAAGGGTTGTCCTAGGATGATTGGAGGGTGCACCATCAGTATGGAGGTCTCCATGGGCAATACAACAAAATTAACTATGAAACTCGCGTCGTGGATCTGAATGATGACATTCTTAAGAATAACTCTCAATATCTTTATTGATCCATTAGCGAATTGACAAATCGTCCTCGTTTTCTTGAGAGGCCCAAGATTAAGAGACTGAAGAAGCGAAAGGGTATTATGTTAATCGATGTGTCACAGTCAATAGAGTATGGTCGCACATGTTGTTAGAAATGGCACATCTCGCAAGGGGTTTACTAGTGTCCCCTTTCCTAGTGGGTGGATAGTGGGTGATGGCTTGGGAAGTGTCCATGGTGAGAAGGTGTTGCTCGGTTCAGCGTCGTTGCTTTCTCTTGTCGTGTGGGCACAGACAATTGGTTTATGGCCTTTTGAAATGGGACTTCAATAATTTCCTGAATAGCCTCCATCACTTCAGGGTTGGTCAACATTTTTTTAAGATTTTCTATCTCTTCCATTCTAGGGTAGATACCAAAATCATCATGTACACATGAGTGACTACGAATAGTCTGTGTAGTGTCATCCTTGGGGTTGAATAAGATGGGAACTGTGGTGAAGAAAGAAAATAAAAAGAAGAAAATAAAATAAAATGATTAAATAAAATAAAAAATAAAAGAGAATAATAAAGAAAATGGGGTTGGTACGTAGCGGCTCCAGGAGCTGGCATGTGTCACTCCCAGAAAATTCGAAAATTAAATTAAAGGAAAAATAAAAAAAGAGTTAACAAAGGGGTCAAATAAAAAAATGGTTAACAAAAAGGTTATTCATCTCGACGAGATCTACACTTTTGTCAAGGATCCAAAATCAAAATAATCATTTGTACAAAATTTATTTTTAGTGGCATCCTATAGATATAAAATACTGTATTTTGTGTTTTGCGAATTTTTTGGGAGATTTTTATTTAAAAGATCAAAAAAATCAAAGAAAATACAAAGTTTTTAAAACTTAATCTAATTTTCTAGGTTTTTTAGTCATTGAGAAAATAAAAAGATAAGATAAATAAAATAAAGGGGGCATATGTACAATATAGAATGAGGGGCCCAGAACTCAAGTTTCACATATGAACTCTGATTCTTTTGAATTTGATCTTGTTTTGAAGGCAATTGAATATACATTAATTGAAAAGCGAGTAGGGTTCATAGGAGAGGATATGAGAGAGAGATATTCACATTTAAAGGCTATTAGTCTCAAACTAGGGTTTGGTTTTTGTTGGGTAATTTTAAATGTTAGTAATTTTTTGGTATTTTTCCTTTATTAGTGTTAGTAATATGTACACTATAGAGTTGATTTTATTCAATTTTGAGTTAGTGAAAAATAAATAAAAATAGGAAATATATGGTATAATACTGATAATATTTACAAGGGAAATTAGCTTATTATTTAATGCAAATATGCATGCTAAAATGCAGATATTAATTCTAAGTACATGAATGATAATAATGTAGAATAAATAGAGAAATTCAATTAATTACTCAGGAACGAAGCTCAATATTCAACTTTTAGAGTGATGAATCACATATTCATTAGTGAGCTCGTCTTTCAATCCAGTAATGAACATGCATGATCCCTTAATCATATCATCAACCTATCGGTCTACCAAGTGTACATACTCAAACATATAGTAACACATATGTCTCCAGTCAGAAGATGTGCGCCTATATCATGATAGTATACGACACAAGTCTTGGTTATCTCGATCTCCTTAAGTCAACTCTTTGACCTAACTTATCTAACACCTTCGAATCTCTATTCCCAGGACCTCCATCAAGAGGTCAGTTAGATATCAACCCATGAGAGAAAGGATTGCCATCTCCTACTCATGTTAGATATCATCTCCTAATAATCATTTGACGATGCTTGATGAGTCCTTAATCTAACTCTTTAGATATTCATCCAAGCACCAGCTTCTATGATTCAACAATTGAATCAACAATTGTATGATCATTAAGATGGCCATGGTACATAACCCTAATTGTACTAAGGGACCTATTATGCAAATTAATTATTCTTCACTTCAGATCAGCAAATGATATTTGCAATAACATTTATTGCATAATGGCTCGCCGTGGGCTTGATCGTCCAACAATCTCCCACTAGACAAAGAGCCATTAATGGGCTAGTCTTTAAACAACACTCATGTGCTAATCATAAGATATTTAGAAAAATAACTAGGTAGCTGACTAGTCACTCTGTTCCTGAGAGACTACGCCAAGTCCTTTTACGGTACCTGCATATCTCTCAGTAACAGTGCTTGCATCCAATGCGAATGTTGCATCTTTTGTAACCAATACTCAATTTCATTATAGTAGTTATAGTGCTTTAAAACTACAACTTAATAATTATTATAATCAGTATGCAATTTCTATTATCCTTATCAGAGTGCCCTTATTCTGCGAGATCTCTATCTCCTAAGACTAAGACCCAGTCTTATGTCTTATAAGGCATCTATTGTTAAGAACTTTCAGAGAACTATCTATAAAGTCTTAAGTTCTTGAATATAAGACTTTGAGATCACTATCTCAAAGTTCTTGTCATCTTTGAAGATATTGTTATTACTACAACCAAGTGTTTTATCTACAAGGTAGGATTAGTAACAGTTTATTACACCCACTACATGCCAGATATCTGACTTTTGTACATATCTAGAATACACCAAGCATCTCATAACTGATGCACAAGAGCAAGAAGTTTTAGCATTCACTTCCTCGACTCATTGAGGTGTTATCCCTTCAGATAGGCCAATACCATTTCTTAAGGGAAGGATACCTTCCTTGGGGTTTCCTAAAAATGGAACATGTCCAACGCGCACCACTAATGTGGCGGTCCCAATGCCCTCTTCTCTTTGTTTCTGAACAACTTCAGAACCTAGATCTAAGAGGTATCCTTGAGATCATATCTCAAGGTATGGAATAAAAAAATTATAAAACACTTATTCTCATCCTTATATCGTTCCAAATAATTAGGATACTATCTACATTTAGCACGATGAACCCAATGGCACTCCCACTAAGCTTCACATGGTTCATCAGATTCTATTTGAAATCATAACATTTATAATTTCATCAAATCTAGTGTTCCAACTACAAGAGGCTTATTTGAGTCCATAGATGGAATTCCTTTAGCTTTCACATCTTGTCTTCCTAAACTATGAAGCCATGGGGCTACTTCATATGAATATCCTTGCTGAGGTATTCATAGAGGAATGCAATATTGACTTCCATTTTGTAGATGTCAAAGTCAAGTTGTGTATATATAGCTAGCAATACTCTAATGGGTTCAAGCATGGTCATTGAAGAGCAAATCTCATCGCAAGTGATATCTTGTCTTCATGTGTATCTTATGGATATGACTTGTGCTTTGAAGGTCTCTACCTTCTCATCAGGTTCCATCTTTCTCTTGAAGATGCATTTATACCTAACAGGTTTTACCCTTATAGATTGATCCTTGAAGGTCCACATACAACACTTGTATATGGTGTCTACTTTAGACTTTATTGCTAACATACATCTTTCCATGTCATGATCCTCAGAAACTTCATCATATAAAGTCAGATCATAGTCAGATTTATCTGACACATGGAATCCATACTCTTTAGGTGGTCTCACCATCCTCAAACTAATTTGAAGTGGTATAAGTGTTTCATCTTTAATTGTCCTTTTAGTTTCTGATTCAGTAGCCTCATTATCTTCTCAAGATTCAATGAGTTCCTTTACTTCGTTTTCGTCTTTATTCTCAAGAAAGTCATCCTCTAAGAATCATATCCTTGGAGATGAAATATAAGAATCTTAAGGTCATAAAGTAGGTATCCAATACCATCCTTTATTTTCCTAATGAAGTAGCACTCTCTGGTGCTAGATTCCAGCTTACTGGCATCCATGACAAAGTTATGGACCAAGCAACCCCAAATCCTCAAGTGTCCAACACAAGGATAGGTTCCAAACCATAGCTTATGAGGGTTTTTGAGTTTTAAATATGCATGGAATATTGTTAAGTATACATTGTAGTTTCTACTACATATATACCTAGAAACTAAGAGGTGATTGTGATAAGATTCATCATTGAGCAAATCATGTCACACATAATCCAATTGTTCTCCCTACAACCCTTTTGAGTGTAGGTGTATTAGGAGGAGTGAGATAGGAATGATAATCCTTTCTCCATAAGGTATTCCTTGAATTCATCTAATAGGTGCATGCTACCAAGGTTAGATCAAATTCATTTCATCTTCCTTCAAACTTTGATTCTAAACTAAAATTGTGAAATATTTGAACATTTCAAAGGTTTCTAACATGAAGATAAGAAGTCTCATAAAAAAATAATCATCAACTGATATCACATATCATTAATGTTCATTGTGATATAGATGATCCAATGCATCAATATGTATGAGATCTTGAATACCTTGTCATATTACACCATTCCCAGAGAAGGGTGCATTTATAAATTCTACTTTGAATACAATATTCACAAGTATGTAATATTTGAAATTTCAGACACTCTTAAGTTTCATCTCTTACAAGTCTATTGATCTCATCAACAAACTTATGTCCAGGGCTTGATGTCAAATCATTGTCAAATGATCTTCATCCTCCTATTGATCTTTTAAGGTTTAATTTCCAATATTTATAAATGTTAATGAACCATTCATTAATTTTCTAATTTAGTATAATCCTCTAGATGTTAGATTACTATTTGAAATATATCCATCACAACTATCTATGATAGGTCTATTCCAGAATACTTGTTTATTTACAACATTTAGAAATAAGAAATGAATGTATTCTAATATCTAGGTCGTATAGACATTCTCTAAGACTAAGGGATCTCCCACTGAAAATCTGAAGTCTATCTATCCAATAGAGATTGTTGCAACATATTACCTCAATATCCAGGTGGATGACTATTAAACCTTAAGATCAAATTTTCTAGTCTTCTGAAGCATATGCAACCAATTGCAAGTGTTATTTGAAGAGTGAGATACATTTTTTTAGACTTTGATCTTCAAGTAAATTTCAGTGATTATATGTAGATATATAATATGGTGATGAACTATCCAAGACCTTACTATCTATACATCATCTTGTTGTAGTATTGGCATTCATCCAACTTTTTGGATGTTATATGTATGGAAGTCACAGAAGTACAATCAACTACTTGACTTTCCTTCTTACATGGGTTAGACCCAAGTTTCCATTGTGCTTCCTTCATCTATAAACAACTAGTGCTTAAGACAAAAGGATATCTTATGTTGAACTCAAAAGATTTCAAAATAAAAGTATTCCAACATTTATACATACATCATTCAATTCATACAATATGAATATTATGAATTTTCATGGAATACTAGAGTATAGATGGTAGAATGATGAAAATGATAATAGCTACATCCATCGTAACTCAAAGAATTTGGTTCAGGCAGGCACTCAAACATTTTGAGTACATCTTCTCTTATCGAGCCACCTTTCTGCATAATGCAGTGATCCATATCATTCATGATTAAATGTTGAGAACACATATGTGTGCCAAAACATCTTCTTAGAATTTATAAGGATTTTCTATAATTACGATCATCATCGACATGGTACTTCTAAAGCACACTCGATGAAAGATCAAGACTATAGAGACATACAAACCCTAGGTTGTTGTCTTATTGTCGATTTAATTGTCATTCCTCATTATTCTGAGGAAACTTGCACATTGCAATCACATACATTATGTATCCAATTGCATGTACAATATCTTTATCATGGATCCAATACATGATATTTTACTGGTTATTATTAAGTATAGTTTTGAGTGGGTTTATTATAGGCTATCTGAAATAAGAAATTTGAATAAATACTTATTTTACTTTGATTTAGGATTTTTATATCGAAGTTGTCTTGCCTTGTCAAATATGAAAGTTAATTCCCTTATTCACTTTCAAAGTAAGAGATATACTTACCATTATATCTAAAGCAAGGTCTAGGATCTCCTTCTTACCTTTGTTACATCCCAATAATATGAGAGCTTGTAACTCAGATAAAAAGAAGCGGGAACACATCCCAACTTGCAAGTCCAATTTGCATTTCCCAGTTTGGTCTTCAACATCCGGGTCCATCACCCCTAAGGTGATGTTGAACCGTTGTTAATTGAACCAACCATCAACAGGATTAGAACTCACTATACACAATCCAATATCGCCCCAATAATATGAGGACTTAGTATTGGGGTTACTATATATATATGGCCTTACTCTTTCGAGAACCAAAGAGCAGGATCCATGTGCACTTGTATGCAAGAGTTGTCACTTCGGACATGCATCTCCAACATACAATCCATGGCGACGTAATCCTTCACCTTGTATAGAGACCATGGATGTCACTTATGTGATTCTCTGTATCATGTTCAAATTTCAATCAATTATTATGAATCACATTCACATAATTAATTCTTCCATGGGTAATAACAACTCTATTTATAATAGTGTATTTTGATTAGATATAATCAATTCAATCATATTAAATCAATTATCGATCCAATATAATCAACCAACAAACAATCTCGATTGTTACTTAAAGGATGGTATAATCTCAAAAACTATGTATTATTCAAATTTTAATAATTAGAAAATACATCATGACCTCTTCAAGAATTATCCTTTTCTTACCCGATGTCATGGCCAGTACGCACAGGATGTGGGACAGATCGCTCACGGAGTAACCTGCTACCCCATCGATCCCCGACTAGACACCATATGCACCTCAGGTCAGGATAATGTGATTTGATCATTTTGTATTTGAGATGACAATCGGTCTTTGAACCAAAGTTATACCATATAATTGTTGGACATGCGAGCCCACGGCGAGCCATTATGCAATAAATGTTATTGCAATTCACTCCTTATTCTGAAATAAAGAGTACATAATTTGCATAATAGGTCCCTTAGTACAATTAGGGTTATGTACCATGGCCATCTTAATGATCATACAACTATTGATTCAATTATTGAATCATAGAGGCTGGTGCTTAGATGAATATCTAATGAGTTAGATTGAGGACTCATCAAGCACCGTCAAATGATTGTTAAGAGATGATCTCCAACCTGGGTAGGAGATGGCAATCCTATCTCAGTCAGGCTGATATCTGACCGACCTCTTGATGCAGGTCCTCTGCATAGGAATAGAGATTCGGAGGTGTCAGATGAGTTAGGTCAAAGAGTTGACTTAACGAGATCGAGATAACCAAAGTCCTATATCGTATGCTGTCATGATATAGGCACGCATCCTCTGACTGGAGACATATATGTTACTATATGTCTGAGTATGTACATTTGGCAGACCAATAGGTTGATGACCTAATCAAGGTATATACACCGACACGCTTGTGTGCATATAAGGGCATATGAGTAATACGATCTCTCAAAGGGATCATACAGGTTCAGTTACTGAACCGAAAGACATGAGCTCACTCATGAGATATTGGGAAGAATCAAATTCCATGCGCATTTTCGTCTCGCTTTGGAAGCTTGACTGAATTTGTAGGTTTGATATATACTTTTGAAAAGTATATGATCAAGACCTAGGTATGATATATGCTTTTGGAAAGTATATGATCGATACTGACTCCCAATGATCGAATGAGAAACATACTGATAAAACCCTGAAGTAGACAGTGTAAAGTTGATCTAATACTTCGGGTTTATTCTAAGTCTTCCAGTATGCAGGATGTAAAAGTATTGGGAATACCTGAGGGTGATGTGATCATAAATAATTGTATAACCATGACGCTTCCATTCCTAGGGAGTGATGAAACGGGTCTGGATTTTAGTGACTCCTCTCAGTAGAGAAGTAATCTAATCTTAGTCCAAATGTTGGACATTGATCTGAATGTGATTCAGATGCAATGAGAAGATTAGATTTGCGGTCTTGATTTAATCAAGCATCTATGGGAGGCCCGCGATCTGGATTTGAGATATGATCTCAATATCCATGTCACTATACGTGGAACAATACAATCGCCCTGTCCTTATCTCCAAGTATTCACGGAGAAAGCGCATTATCCTTGAAAGAGTTCGTGGATAATTCTATTGTTGATATATGTATCCGAGCATTGAGAAAATGGATAATTAAATAAGATTTAATTATCATGAATAATATGAATTTGATTCATATTATATGGAGAGTTATCTTAGATAATTAAATGTGATTTGATTATCAAAGATGTAAATAATGTGAATGTGATTCATATTATTTGAGCACATGAGAATAAGTTGTCCAATATAATTAAATGTGATTTAATTATTATGGATAAGAATAATGTGGATAGTAATATCCAATTATTCATAATATATTATAAATGTGATTTATAATGTATTAGAGAGAACTAATTATAATTTATATTTGTTGATTAATTATTAATGTGTATTGGATACACATTGTCTAATTAATTGACAATGTAAATTATATGTTGTTTTGGGTTGTGAATATGATTCACATTTTTCCAATGTCAAGATTGCAATATTCTCAAATATAATTGTGAATTATTTTTGATGAATAAAATCTCAACAAAAAGTTGTTGGAAATAAATAATGGAGAATACCATGGAGGCATGCAATCTCATGGATCTCCATGAGATTGCCCTCCATATGGAAAGGGTGGGCGGCACTCAATTCCAAATTGGAATGGGTGGCCGTCCACATGGAATGTACATGGAGATGTAATCTCCATGTATATTCTCTCCTTATTTATTGGTTTAATTTGGGATTGATTTGTATTTGATTTTGTCAAATTTATTTTAATCTAAATTAAATTACAAGTTGTTAGCTTTTACCAACAACAATCTTGACCATTGGATTGACATAAATCAATCTCATCCATTGATTTTATATGTCCCATGGATTGAGATCCATGGATCCCAAAATCCTATAAATAGAGAGGCATACCCATGCTCTCTTTTTACACACACAATGCTTGAGAAGCATATCTCTCTCTCTCTTTCTCTCTAGACGTCAGCCCTCTCTCTCCCTTTCATGGCCGTCCACCATGGATGCCATGGAGAGAGTCTTCGTTGCCGCAGCGTCGTCGTTATGCTGCCCGATGTTCTACTTGCGGATCTTCGTCTACTTCGGTGCGCCTTGCTCGTGAAGAAGATGTTGGATCTCGTGTGTCGAGATCAGGAGATCCGCCGCTTGGATCATCAACATGGATTGCGAGAAGCACACGGTTCATCCCCGCGCTCGCAAGCGTCTCCTCCGTCGGATCAGACTTGAGACAGGAGGTCTCTTCGTTTAGAGGCTTGATCGCAACCACGCTTCAAGAGGTAATCCTATTACTTGTTTGTGGTTTAGACGAGACGATCCGAGAAGTGTTCTTGGATCATGTGGTTTCGTCGTATGAAAATTTTTTAAATTCCGCTGCATCGAGCAACTAGTGCGACTAGTCGCTCCTCGTCGTATTCGATACGACAATCACGCTTCCGTGATGCGCTTGAGGATCTAACTATAGCCTTCAAGTGGTATCAGATCCTTAGGTCGACGGTTTCGAATATGATTCGCTAACCGAGAACGACTTGGGTTCGTTATGGTCGCGAAAGTTTTCATCGCATTTGATTTCGCAGATCTGTTTAGTAAATAAATTCGGCACTGTTTAAATTGTTTAAACACAAATTTAATACTTAGATTTTGTTCTCCATTAAATAAGGAAACCATATGATCTGAGTTTGCGTAAATTGGATTTCGTATGCTCGAGATATGGTTGTTTTAATGAACATGTATGCACTGTTGCGGGAACTGTAGATCTGAACGTGATTAAAATGTTAATTACTGTTTAGACATGCCTAGAAATGCGTGAAAAAGCACTTGACTTCTATCCTAAATAAAATTAGCAATCCATGAAAATTGATTTTGTCTAATTTGGATTTAATATGATTGAGATATGCTAATTTTAGTAAGTAGGGGTCACTGCTGAAATTACATTCCTAATCAAGAACCATGTGATTGTCAATTAATGAAATTAATTGTTAATTTCGAGAAATAATTATGGAAAATATTTGAGAAATATTGGAATATGATTATTTCCTTAATTTACTTGGCCTAAACCAATTAATTGTTAGATTTGATCTAGATCATAATTGGAAACTCAATCATCAAACTCCTTGCTTGAATAGGATTGGGAATTTGTCTAGCAAATTTCCTTATAATCAAAATTGTTTTGATTACAATATGGTATAATTTCGGTTGAAGAATCGATGATCATCTCAAGTACAAATTAATCAATTTGGCATTATCCTTTCCCGAGGCGGATATGGTAACTAGTCGGAGATCGCTGGGATAGCGGGTTGCAATGTATGTGGTCCGTCCCACTCTCGCCTGCACTAGCCATGACAGCGGGTAGGGCCGAGATAATGTCTGAGGGATTAAGTTGTATTTTTCTAATTATTAAAATACGAATTAAAACGTACTTTTAGATAATACCATATATATTCAAGTATAGCAATCAATTTTGATTTATTGAATTGGATTGATAATTAATTTAATACGATTGAATTAATTATATCCAATTAAACCACTCTATTATGAATAGAGTTATTATTTCACTTGAAAGAATTAATTATGTGAATATGATTCATGATAATTAATTAGAATTTGAATATGATATGGAGGATCACATAAGTGACATCCATGGTCTCCCGTCAAGGCGAAGAGTTTCGTCGCCAGATATTATATGTAGGAGACGCCTGTCCGAAGTGACAGCTCCTGCATATGATCCATTTGGATCGGGCTTGTCGCTTCTCGAAAGAGTAAGGGCGTATGCATAGTGACCCAAATATCGGGTCCTCATATTATTGGGGCGATATTGGATTGCTCATAGCGAGTTGTATTCCTGTTGACGGTTGGTTCAACTAATGACGGGTCAACATCACCTTAGGGGTGGTGGGCCCGGGTGTTAAAGACCGAATTGGGAGATGCAAGTTGGACTTGCAAGGCGGAATGTGTTTCCGCTTCTTTTTATCCGAGTTGTAGGTTCTCATATTATTGGGATGCAACAAAGATAAGGAAGGAGATCCCAGATCTTGCTTGAGATATAATGGTAAGTATATCTCTTACATTGAAAGCGATTAAGGGAATGAACTTTCATTGTTGACATGGCAAGACAACTTTGATATAAAATTCCTAAATCAAAGTAAATTATATATTTATATATGTTTATGCAAATTTCTTATTTCAGATAATCCTTCATTAAACCCACTCAAAATTATACTCAATAATAACCAGTAAAATATCATGGATTGGACATGTAATCCAGATATTGTACTTGCAGTTGGACACATAATGTATGTGGTTGCAATATGCAAGTTTCCTCATAATAATGAGGAATGACACTTAAATAGATAATAGGACTTCAAACCTAGGGTTTATATGTTTCTATAGTCTTGATATCATCAAATGTGCTTTCGAAGTGACATGTTGATGATGATCGCAATTGTCAAATTAATCCTTATAAAATCAATAAAGATATTCTGGCATACATATGTGCTCTCAACATTTAATCATAAATGGCTTGGTTCTCTGCATCATGCAGAATGGTGGCTCCATAAGAGATGATGTATTCAAAACATTTGAATACCTACCTGAACCAATGTTTTAAGAGTTTAGATGGATGTAGGTGATGAGTATCATCATTCTACTATCTTTACTCTAGTCATTCATGAAGCTTCATAATATTCATATTGTATGAATTTAATGAAGCATGTATAAATGTTGAAATACTCTTATATTGAAATTTTTGATTTTAACATAAGAGATCCTTGGTCTTCAGCAATGGTTGCTTATAGATAAAGGGAACGCAGTGGAAGCATGGGTTGGACCCAAGAAAGAAATATAGTCAAAGAGTTGACTGTAGTTTTGTGACTTCCATATGACATCCAAAGAGTTGGATGAATGCCAATACTGCAATAAGTTGATGTGTTGATAGTATGACTATCAAATCTATCTAGAATCCTTAGAGAAGGAATCAGATAGTGCATCAGATTAATCTACATATAATCATTGAAATAGACTTGCTTATTTGATAAGATAAAGTCTAATAATTATATATCGATTTTCTAATGACACTTGCAATTGGTTGCATCTGTATTAGAATATTAGAAATTTGATCTTAAGGTATAATGGTCATCCATGTTGGAAGTAATGCAATTGTTGCAACAATTTCCATAGGATCAATAGACTTCATATTTTCAGTGGGAGCCCTTAGTCTTAGAGAATGTCTCTATGACCTATATATTAGAATACACTCATTGTTTATTTCTAAATGTTGGGAATAAACATGAAATCTGGAATAGACCTATCATAAAGAGTTATGATGGAGATATTTCAGATAGTAATCTAGCATCTAGTGGACTCCACTAAATTAGAAAATTAATGAATGGTTCATTAAGATTTCTAATACTTAAAATTAAACCTTTAAAGATCAATAGGAGGACATAGATTATTTGATAATGATCTGGCATCATGTTTTGGACATTTGTTTGTTGATGTGATCAATAGACTGATAAGAGATGAAACATTAGATTGACTAAAGGTTCAAATCTTACATACTTATGAATATTGTATTCAAAGAAAAATGTCCAATACACCTTTCTTTGGGAAAGATGTAAGATGTCAAGGTATTCGAGATCTCATACATATTGATGTATGCGAATCATCTATATCATAGTAAACATTATGGATATGTGATATATATTGATGATTATGTATGATATGAGATTTCTTCTCTTCACCTAAGAAACTTTGAAATGTTCAAAGATTTCATTATTTTGGTCTACAACCAAAGTTTGAAGGAAGATAAAACGAATTTGATCTAATCTAGGTAGCTTGTACCTGTTAGATGAATTCAAAGGATACCTTATGGAGATGTGAATATAATTCCTATCTCAATCCTCCTAATGAACCTTAACTCAATAGAGTTGTAGGGAGATACAATTGGATCATGTATGACATGATATAATCAATGATTAATCTTAGCATAATTATCTCTTAGTTTCCATGTATATATATAAATGTGGTAGAGACTACATTATATATATATATATATTCTTAATAAGGTTCCATGTGATTAAGCTGGAATCTGGCACTAGAGAGTGCTGCTTCATTAGGAAAATAAAGGATGGTATTGGATACCTACTTTATGACCTTGAGATTCTTAAAATATCTCATCTATGAGAATGTGATTCGTAGAGGTTGAGACTCTTGAGAATCAAGATGAAAATGAAGTGTAGGAACTCATTTAATCTTGAGAAGATAATGAGGCTCCTGAAATTGGAAACTAAAAGGACAATTAAAGATGAAACACTAATACCACTTCATATGAGTTTGAGGATGGATTCCATGTGTCAGAGAAATCTGACAATGATCAAACTTCATGTGATGAAGCTTCTGAAGATCATAGCATGGATAGATGGATGTTAGCAATAAAAGTCTAAAGTAGACTTCATATACAAGTGTTGTATATGGACCCTCGAGGATCCACCTATATGGGTAAGACCCATAAAGGTGTAAATGGACCTTCAAGAGAAAGAGGGAACCTGATGAGAAGGTAGAGACCTTCAAAGCACGGTTCATAGCCATGAGCTACACACCAAAGAGAAGACATCGCTTGCGATGAGACTTGCTCTTCAGTGACCTTGCTTTAACCCATCAGAATATTGCTAACTATAGCTACACAACTTGACTATGATATCTTCATGATGTGAGTACAGATTGCATTCCTCTATGAATACCTATCTGAGGATATTCATATGAAGTAGCCCCAGGGCTTCATGATTGAGGAAAGTAAGGTGTGCAAGCTAAAGAACTCCATCTTTGGACTCAAATAAGCTTCTTGTAGTTGGAACACAAGATTTGATGAAATTATAAATGTTATGATTTAAGATAAAATCTTGATGAACCATGTGAAGCCTAGTGGGAGTGCCATTGTGTTCATCATGCTAAATGTAGATATTATCATAATCATTTGTAATGATCTAAGGATGATAATAATAAGTGTTTTATAATCTAGTTATCCCATACCTCGAGATATTATCTCAAGGATACCTCTTAGATCTTAGTTCTGAAGTTGTTCAAAAGTAAAGAGAAGAGGATATTGGGACCGTCACATTAGTAGTACACCTTAGACTTATTCCATTTTCTGGAAAAATCCAAGTGAGGCTTCCTTCCCTTATGATATGGTGGTGACCTATCTAAAGGGATAGCACCTCAAAGAGTTGAGGAAGTGAATGCTAAAACTGCTTGCACTTGTGCATCAGTTACGAGAAGCTGAGTGTATGCTAGATGTACAAAAGAGCCAGATGTCTGCCATGCAGTGGGAGTAGTAAACTGTTACTAATCCTACTCTGGAAATAAAATACTTAGTTGCAGTAATAACAATATCTTCAAAGATGATGAAACTTAGAGATAGTGATCTCAAAGTCTTATCTTCAAGAAATTAAGACTTTATAGATAGTGATCTAAAAGGTCTTAAATGTAAATACCTTAGGAGATAGAGATCTCAAGGAATAAAGGTACTCTAATAAGGATTATGGGAATACTGGTTATGATCATTAATAAGATGTAGTGTCAAGGACACTATAACCGACAAAAATTGAGTATTGGTTGCATAAGATGCAACATTCGCATTGGATGCAAGCACTGTTACTAGGAGATATGCAAGTGTCGTAAAAGGACTTGGCGTAGTCTCTTGGGAACAAAGTGACTGATCAGCTTACCTAGCTATATTATAAATAGCCTATGATTGTCACATGAGTGTGGGTTTAAATGATTAGCCCATTAATGGCTCTTTGGGCTAGTGGGAGATTGTTGGACATGCGAGCCCACGACGAGCCATTATGCAATAAATGTTATTGTAATTCACTCCTTAATCTGAAATAAAGAGTATATAATTTGCATAATAGGTCCCTTAGTACAATTAGGGTTATGTACCATGGCCATCTTAATGATCATACAGCTGTTGATTCAATTATTGAATCATAGAGGATGGTGCTTAGATGAATATCTAATGAGTTAGATTGAGGACTCATCAAGCACCGTCAAATGATTGTTAAGAGATGATCTCCAACCTAAGTAGGAGATGGCAATCCTATCTCAGTTAGGCTGATATCTGACCGACCTCTTGATGCAGGTCCTCTGTATAGGAATAGAGATTCGGAGGTGTAAGATGAGTTAGGTCAAAGAGTTGACTTAGCGAGATCGAGATAACCAAAGTCCTATATCGTATGTTGTCATGATATAGGCACGCATCCTCTGACCAGAGATAGATGTGTTACTATATGTCTGAGTATGTACATTTGGCAGACCAATAGGTTTATGACCTAATCACGGTCTATACACCGGTGCGTTGGTGTGCATATAACGGCATATGAGTAATACGATCTCTCAAAGGGATCATACAGGTTCAGTTACTGAACCGGAAGACATGAGCTCACTCATGAGATATTGGGAAGAATCAAATTCCATGCGCATGGTCGTCTCGCATTGGAAGCTTGACTGAATTTGTAGGTTTGATATATACTTTTGGAAAGTATATGATCGAGACATAGGTATGATATATGCTTTTGAAAAGTATATGATCGATACTGACTCCCAATGATTGAATGAGAAACTTACTGATAAAACCCTGAAGTAGACAGTGTAAAGTTGATCTAATACTTCGGGTTTATTCTAAGTCTTCCAGTATGTAGGATGTACAGTTGTTGGGAATACCTGAGGGCGATGTGATCATAAACGATTGTGTAACCATGACGCTTCCATTCCTAGGGAGTGATGAAACGGGTCTGGATTTTAGTGACTCCTCTCAGTAGCGAAGTAATCTGATCTTAGTCCAAATGTTGGACATTGATCTGAATGTGATTCAGATGCAATGAGAAGATTAGATTTGCGGTCTTGATTTAATCAAGCATCTATGGGAGGCCCGCGATCTGGATTTGAGATATGATCTCAATATCCATGTCACAATACGTGGAACAATACAATCGCCCTATCCTTATCTCCAAGTATTCGCGGAGAAAGCGCATTACCCTTGAAAGAGTTCATGGATAATTCTATCGTTGATATATCTATCCGAGCATTGAGAAAATGGATAATTAAATGAGATTTAATTATCATGAATAATATGAATTTGATTCATATTATAAGGAGAGTTATCTTAGATAATTAAATGTGATTTGATTATCAAAGATGTAAATAATGTGAATGTGATTCATATTATTTGAGCACATGAGAATAAGTTATCCAATATAATTAAATGTGATTTAATTATTATGGATAAGAATAATGTGGAGAATAATATTCAATTATTCATAATATATTATAAATGTGATTTATAATGTATTAGAGAGAGCTAATTATAATTTATATTTGTTGATTAATTATTAATGTGTATTGGATACACATTGTCTAATTAATTGACAATGTAAATTATATGTTGTTTTGGATTGTGAATATGATTCACATTTTTCCAATGTCAAGATTGCAATATTCTCAAATATAATTGTGAATTATTTTTGATGAATAAAATCCCAACAAAAAGTTGTTGGAAATAAATAATGGAGAATACCAAGGAGGCATGCAATCTCATGGATCTGCATGAGATTGCCCTCCATATGGAAAGGGTGGGTGGCACCCAATTCCAAATTTGAATGGGTGGCCGTCCACATGGGATGTACATGGAGATGTAATCTCCATGTATATTCTCTCCTTATTTATTGGTTTAATTTGGGATTGATTTGTATTTGATTTTGTCAAATATATTTTAATCTAAATTAAATTACAAGTTGTTGGCTTTTACCAACAACAATGTTGACCATTGGATTGACATAAATCAATCTCATCCATTGATTTTATATGTCCCATGGATTGAGATACATGGATTCCAAAATCCTATAAATAGAGAGGCATACCCATGCTCTCTTTTTACACACACAATGCTTGAGAAGCACATCTCTCTCTCTCTTTCTCTCTAGACGTTAGCCCTCTCTCTCCCTCTCATGGTCGTCCACCATGGATGCCATGGAGAGAGTCTTCATTGCCGCAGCGTCGTCGTTATGCTGCCCGATGTTCTGCTTGTGGATCTTCGTCTACTTCGGTGTGCCTCGCTCGTGAAGAAGATGTCGGATCTCGTGTGTCGAGATCAGGAGATCCGTCGCTTGGATCATCAACATGGATTGCGAGAAGCACGCGGTTCATCCCCGCGCTCGCAAGCGTCTCCTCCGTCGGATCAGACTTGAGACAGGAGGTCTCTTCGTTTAGAGGCTTGATCGCAACCACGCTTCAAGAGGTAATCCTAGTACTTATTTGTGGTTTAGACGAGATGATCCGAGAAGTGTTCTTGGATCATGTGGTTTCGTTGTATGAAAATTTTTTAAATTCCGTTGCATCGAGCAACTAGTGCGACTAGTCGCTCCTCGTCGTATTCGATACGACGATCACGCTTCCGTGATGCACTTGAGGATCTAACTATATCCTTTAATAATATTTATCACAACCATTTTGATTCATATTATGAGGAGATTTTCCAAACATATCCCCAATTCTATTCAACTAACAATATTTTGCATGTATAGATTGTCCTACAACTATTATAGGATAAACTAGGGTTTTCATAAAACATGCATTCAATGGCTATGATGATTAATAAATTATTTTCATAATTATTAGGAATCTTATTTAATCAAGGTAAATTCAAAATTTCATGCTTTCCATTGAAATTTAAACACATTAAGTAAAGAGGATTGATGATCTAATCATTTTCTGACCCATCTCCACCAAATATGAAATATCTAGGGAAAACAGAGTCGGGATCGCACGAAATAAATTCAAGAGATTTTATGGTTTTATTCTCTATTTAATCCAAGTATTTATCTCTTTCATGATGAGTTAACAATAAGCAAAATTAATTTTCTGACAGGTCCGTGAATTCATGCAAAACACCTTTCATAGCGGTAATTATTCGAATCATTTTCATGCACTTTTGGTATCAATTACAGGTTAATAATTTTGGGACATATTTGGAAATTCTAAATCTATTTTAATAACCAAAAAACACGTCCAAACAGTACACAAACAGTAGGTTTTATTTTAGCAAAAAAATCAATTCGAATCTTGCATCCAATGTAAAAACAATATGTGCCCCGCATCCGAAAATGAATCTCAATCGCATAGGGTTTCAGATCATATCCAAGACCTAGACCAAGGCTATGATGACACTTAAAGTATATGGCAAGATCCCTAAAGTGCATCATGAAAGCATGATTATCGCATCATATGCGATCGAGAGCAACTAGTCGCACTAGTTGCTCCGGGCAGTGGAATTTTAAAAAACTAAATGCGATGAACCACATGATTCAATAACACTTCTTGGATCCTTTCATCTACACCACAAAGATGTATTAGGTTTACATCTTGAAGTGTGTTTGTGATCGAATCTCTAAATGAAGAGACCTTCTGTCTCAAGTCGAACCCGACGGAGGAGACGCTTGCAAGCGCGTTGCTAGGACAAGTCTTCTCAGAATCCAAGATAATTATCCAAGGTAGGGAATCTCTTGATCTCATTACATGAGATTTGACGTCTTCTTCACGTGCAAGGTGCATTAAAGAATCCATGTTTCTCACTCTTTATTCTTTTATTTTAGCTCTTCTTTTTAGCAAAACCACATGTAAATACCTGTAAATTCATAGCATTCTGCATGCCCTTGCTAATATTTCATATTTAAGAATTTATTCTACAAAAACAAAAGAATAAAGAAAAAAGAACGATGTATTTAGAATAAATACTGAGTGACCCAAACCCCAAGAGAAGGTTAAGTCTTGATCTGATCGCAAAATAAAATAAGTAGAGAGAGATAGGGTCTACTATGTATTGTACATGTAACCATGCATGTAAATAATATTTATTTATTATTTATGATAAAATAAAATTATTTTATTCCTTTAGACATGTATATAATATTCGAAACAATAGAAAAGTAAAACAAAAATCAAAAAAATAAAATAAAAATAAAATCATCAAACTTTTGTATAAAATAAACACACGTATACTTCATTCATTATTTATTTTATACCCTTACATAATTTATAAAAATAAAATAAAAAATATTTGTACTCTTTAATTTATGTTGTAAATAAATAAAATATAAAATAAAGTTATTTTTGTAAAATTATAAAATAAAAATACGTGTACATAATACATAGGTATATTATACCTGTATATAATACTTTATATTGTATATATATTATTTTATTTTCCATAAAAATAATAAAAAATTATAGAAAAATATTTTGTAAAATAATAAACATTTTTTATTTTATACACTTTTAATTTAAAATCATTTATTATTTTTAATTCCATTTTCTTTGATTTTTATATCTTAATTTCTGATTGGTCCATGTCAGACAGTTGACTAGTCAACGGTCTCTTCCAGACCGGGTCGGGTCGCACATGCTTCATCGGAGTGACTTCTTCACTTTTTCGTGCCCAACCTAGAGGCTCTTATTTCCCTGATTCATCCTCCAGATTGCAGCCCCGACTTCCATGTTCCTCGCAGATTCCTAGGCGCAACCGGATCTGCCAGGGGTTCCGTGTATCCCTTCGATCTTTTGGGACCCTCAAGCAGCCTATATAACATCTCCTCCCTCGCCTCCAGCACCTCAGCTCATCCCTCGTGCCACCACAGATCCTGAGCCACCTTCCTTAGAGTGACAGCTATCGGAGGAAAGCCTTAGGTCCGTCAGGAGGCGCCTGGAGGCTAGAAGCTCACGACGTGACCGGAGTTCCGTCGCGTGAAGTCTCCCAACCAACCGCAGCTCGGTTGAGGCCAAGACCTCGATGCCCACCTTTTCTTGAAGATTAGGAGCGTATCTAAACCTTCAGGTATATACCTTTTATTTTGCATTTCCTGTTTCGATCCAACTTTCCATTTCGCATCGTCGCTAGTTCATCTGCTCCGACTAGCTGATCGGAGCCCTACTACGCACCCCTATCTGTTCCGATCGATACATCGACTCTCCCTACCCTTCCTGCGCAAACTGATCATCCTAAAACTCCTCCATTAGGTCGAGATTAGGCTTCAGATCTCTTTCCTCCACCTTCGACGGATATCGACCTCCATATCACCCCGCTTCCCTAATCTTCTAAAGCAATAACTAGGATCATAGCATAGCCCTGTGTCCCCTCTAACCTTTGTAGGCACAGACGTACGTGGAAACCACTTTAGAACTCAAGTTGCTTAGGTGGAGTTGCTCCATGGGAACTCTCACCGTCATGCCCATCCACCCATTCTCCTGTCCATCGGAGCCCCTCATTCAAAGCAAAACAGCTTTACGACACTGCTGGTCCTCTCTGATCCATATTTGAAGCATCGGATCCCCTCCGATGCTCGATTGAAGTTCACCGGGGGCTGGTTTTTGCAGACCCTCCTTCCGCTGTTGGATGACCACGCTTCTGCCAGATTGCATCTTAGCCACCCGACAGTAGCGGCTTTAGAGATATTAGATCTGATGCATTTGACACATCCAGTGCACACGTTCGAGACAGATCCTGAGCCGTCAGATCTGCAGCAGAGGAAGATCAGAGTCGTACGTTAGAGTCGCCTCCAATGCCCGCCACATGCCCCTTGGGTATATTTCCCTTGTGCCCTTGTGTGTTTTTGTTTTTAGTTTTAGTCCATTAAATAAAAGTTGTAGTTAAAAACATATACAGTTTGGACACTACACTTTTTCATATTGGCACTTTAGTCCCTTCGAGTCTGAAGCACGTGTGTGCTCACTTGAATTTTAGGTTATTTGCAAGCCATGCCTTGAACGTTTCTACTGTTAATGAATGAAAGTTAAGTTTTTAGAAATTGCATTTATACCCCTATGCATTGGATATTAATCATGTGCATGAATTAAGTGGGCTTTTAGCAAATCAGACTCTGAGCTTTTATCTTGTGTTATTCATTTGGTTCAGAAACTTAATTTATTTACGATTTAGTCCCTTTGAACTATGATTAATTTCATGCTTTTTTTGGGCTTAATAATTATGAAATTAATTTTAAAAAATTACCTAAAAATTATTATTAGCTCCCACTAGTGTGTAGTTTTTATTATGATTTTCTTGGATTAATTTGATTACAGTTTCTACTTTTGAAAATTTAAAAACCCTTAAAAAATCCATGTTTACTTTATAAAAATTCGAAAAATTCTATAAAAATTCATGTGTGTACCTTTTGTATGCTTTACCTTCAGTTTTAATTTTGTTAAAAAAATGATTATCAAAACCATAAAAATCACAAAACAATCAAAATCTTATAAAAATCATATAAAATCAAAGAAAAATAAGCGATTCAGGTTTCTATTTTTAACTATTTAAATCTATTTTATCATAAAATTATTGATCAAGACCTTAGGCATTTTAATTATTTTTGATTTGCAATTTGGTCCTGGTTGTGCACTATTTTGAGTTTTGTGCCTTATTTGATTTTTAAAAAATCACAAAAAACATTTAAAAACCCCAGAGAAATTACCAAAAACACTTTAAAACTTAGAAAACCCAAAAATATTTTAGTTTTATTTTCTAAGTACTTTTGTTCATTTAGAAAAATCCAAAAAGATTGTTGTGTTTGTTTTCTTTTATTTTTGTGCTTGTTTGTTTTATTAAAAATTAAAAATTTACAAAATTAAAAACCACTAAAAATATTTTATTTTCTTTGAAATTTGACTACTTCATATTTTTATTGTGCTCCTTATGTTCGACCCTGGTGGCTATACTAGGTAAATAAAAATAGCGAACCGCTGATATTTGATTCGTTGATTTTCTTGAGTTGTTGATTTTTCCTGTTGATCGATCGATTAAGGATAACGGCATTGCATATTTTTCCATTTTAGTCAATCTCGGTCTCTTGCTCATCAGAATGGCACCATTGTCTAGGAGCACGGCTTAGTAATCGTATTTCACTTTTTTCTTATTTCCTTGTCTATTTATTATAATTGTTTTCTGGCATTCATCTGCTTGGCTTTTTGTTTGAGGAATTGCCCGAGGGCCGCTTCGGCTTTCTATTAGAGGATCTCGTATCCGAGGAGGAGCAGGAGAGAGTAGTTATATTAGATAAATTAGTTTCAATTTTGCAAAACTTTCATTATTGTAATAACTACAGACTTTGGACACTCCTTGGACACATACTTCGACGTGTGTTTCACTGAGTATCGGTGTACTCGAGGGGACCTCACTACGGTTTTTTGTGGCTTTGTTTTTCTCGCCTTTATTTTTATTTAATTCTCGAGGTTTTTAACCACTAGACTTAGGAATTTCTATTGATTGTGAAGTAATTAGCTAAGGTCCCCACACCTAATTGCATATCTGTTCCTATAAATCATAATTGGACTTAGCTAAAATAAATCTAAAAAAGTTAACTAATTGGGATTAGAGACCATGTGCCGAGAGAGGTCGTATACAGCATTGGTAGGACCCATTGTGGTGGGCACCGATCGGCATCGAAGATCGGACTTCGGTCTCTCTTCCTGATAGCTACCTACGGTTCTTCATGATTAATAGAAATTGCTCACCTAGGGACAAATTCCTCGTACATCATATAGATAGTTTACTTTTAATCTTTATTTTATGCATGGATCACCATGCATGTAGAGTGCCGGAGTCAGGTACACATTCCTATCTCTACATGCATCATAGTGTTTGATCGTGCATTGACTTTTTCGGTTTCCTCCCCCTGTTTTTTTTGGACTCAAAATAATAAAAGAAAATTGGAAAACTTGTTAGGCGTTGTCTGACGTGCCCTCGGCTACCCTTGTTAATTTAACCAGATTAATGATCGAATTAAGATTGTCATTTGTTGTAGTTGGGTAATCGAGAACTTGTCAAAAACCACTCAGATTTAATTTTCGATTAAACATAAGTGGCAGATTTATTTTACTTGGGAAAGCTCAAGGTCGAACATAGGGAGGCAACTCTCTCCTTAAGTGAATTTTCACAAAATTCTGATGTCATATTTTTAGGAAAATGTTTTTTGGTCTTTTTGTAATTTTTTTATACAATTAAGGGAATTTCAAAATGCAATTTCAAGCCAAATTTTAAGTTAAATCAAGAATGTTAGTCAAATGAAGTCTAAAATTAATGCAACTTGGCTAGAAGATGATATGCGATGAGACTAATCTACTGCAATGTTTTTGGAATTTTTAGACTTTGAATGAATTACGATGAATTTAATAAGGATGCAGGGTAGTTTTTGCAAAATCAATTTTAATAAATACCAAGGCACACTATTTTTAGATATAAAAATCATCCTAGATAGGTGACGACGCGAAATCCCGAACAACTGAGGTAAAGGTATAGAATGAGGTCGTTGCGACCTCAGTCACTCAAATGCGTCAATCAAGAAAAATCAACCACTCAAATCGGATAAAAACAAGCAAGCACAAAATGGAGCGGTCTAGCTATAGGATTAACCTGGTATAGCTCCCAGGGTCGAACACAAGGAGCACAGATTGGCTAAATAGCCTACGATGTAGTCAGAAATCCAAGAGAATCTTTTTTAGTGGTTTTTATTTGTTTTTATATTTTTTTAGATTTTTTTAAACGATGAGAAAATTAAAGAAGGTAAATACAAGGAGACTTCAACAATTTATTAAACACACCAAAAATCAAACAAAAATTCCAGAAAATTGGTTTTTAGGTTTTTTAAGTTTTTTACTGTTTTTGGTAAATTTTTGGAATTTTTCTAATGGGTAAATTATTTATTAAAAATCAAACAATGCGAAAAACAGAGGGTACTGTCCAGCAAGGCTTAAGACCCAAAAATAAAATACTCTTAGATCTCAAAAAGCCCTAAAGGTAATTTTCCTATAATCTAGAAAGAATAAGGAAAATTTAGGCACCCTAATTATTGTTTTTGGATTTTTAATTTATTTATTACAATTTTTATGAGTTTTTAGGGGTTTTTCAATTTTTAGGGTTTTTAAGTGATGAAAAGTCACAAAAAATGGCTGGAAAATCAAACAACAAGCAAGAAACAGTATCTAATTTTTTTTAGAATTTTTGGGGGTGATTTTATATTTTTTTGGTATTTTTAAAGTTAGACAGTGACTAAAAAGAGTGTTTTTGAATTTTTAAAAATAATAAATGAAATAAAAAATGTCCTCAAAAATCATAGAAATTCCTACACCATGGCAGGAGCCATGTGTCAAAATCTCATTGGATTTGGAGGTCGTTTGATATTTTATTCAAAAATAAAGGTGGGGCACTGTGCACAGGGACCTATGTGCAAATACCCAAAAGTTCTGGGGTCCTGGTGCAAAATACCCAAGAAGTCACGTGCCAAGCACGTGCCTGGGGCACTCAAGGACCTAAATGTAATAAAAATAAGTTCCAAGGACCTATTGATAACTCGTATCAAAAGTCCAGGGGCTTATATGCAAATATCCCAAAATAAAACGCACATGCGAATATAAAGTGTTCACAGGGGTATATATGCAAATAAACAAAACATTTTATTCAATGAATAACATCCAGAACTACAGGGCATATATTGCAAATAACCCAGAATAACACGTGACGACGCACGTGGCTCACAACAGGCGGGGGTATAAGTGCAAATAAAATAAGTACGAGGTCCTTAGTGCAAATATCCCAGAAAATAAATAACTGACTCGACAACTTACAGGACTAAAAATGAAACTAAAAACTAAGAGGGGGTCCTACGATATTTACCCCTTTATTCGCCGACGGTTGGATGTGCGCCACGTGGTGATCGAACGGTCTGGATGCGCGGGCGCTACTCCTCTCTTCTTCTCTTCGGCTCGATCGACGGTCCGAGGGAGGCCACGTGGAAGATCAAGCGGTGCTGGGCTCGGGTGCCTCTCTCCTCGGCTGCAACGGTCCAGATGAGATCCTCAGATGGATCGACGGCTACTGCTCCTCTATAGATCGACGGCTGGGATTAGAACTGGAGCGGAGGCCTCATCGGACGGCTCTGGAGGATGGTGAAAGAACTGAAGGCCGGCGAACTTCGCCGGCCTCGTGCGTGGACTCCGGTCCTCCTCAGCTGCTGCTACTGATCGGAACACGTTCCTGGAGACTTCCCGCAGTTGATGGTGTTGGCCGATGCCCCAGCCAAGCCCTGGAGGGGCTCCGGCGAGGCCTAGCGGCGCGAAGCTCCAGCCTGAACTGTGAAGGAGGCTCAGACACCCCCTTTGGACCTGCAAAGTAGTCAAGAAGCTTCGCGGGTCGAGGGCAAAATGCCTCGACCCAAGAACGCGGGGTGAAGATGGTCTGTGCTGTGGGGCGAACGAGCTCCGGCGAGGCGGAGACGGTGGAGCTCGACTCCCAGATCCTGTGCGATCTGGGTTGAGTGAAAGTGCGTAGAAGGTGCGTGAGGGAATGGTGAAGATGATGGTCGGTTCGGATGGTCGAGCTATTGCGTGAGATGGCCGGAATCAAGGAAATGCGTCGGAGATACGAATTGGGCGAAATCCTAAATTAGATGAAACTAGAAGGAGCTAAGGTTACCTGGTGGCTGCAGTAGACTATGCTGGAGCTGATCTTGCTCCTGGTCGTAGCTTCGAAGGGCGTCAAGGCCTGAAGCTCGATGCTCAACGCCGGCGGCGGAGCAAGGACGGCGAGAGTCGCCGGATCAATGGATTCGCTTCCTCGCCTCACTGCAACAAAGGCAGACGCTTGCTGTCACTCTCGCGAAGCCTATGGAGGTCACTGGGAAGGAGGAGAAGGGCCAAAGATGGGGCGCGGAGGCGGCGGAGGTCGGGATATAAATGGTGACAGGGGCGATTAGGGTTGAGTGGCGACAGCTATAGAAGGCGTGGATTTGATGGCGGAAGATCCGGCGAGGGAGAGGGATGAACGGCGAAGAATCCGGGCGTGGGATATGCGTGGGGGACAGCCTGGAGACGCGTGGGAAATTCGGAGAAGGAGGCGCGGCACGCATCTTCCAGAAAAGGAAGGAGTCCGCGGGGGAGTTGACCGGGGTCAACATTCCCCCGTGGACCAGTCAGACGCTGCCACGTGTACTTGATTTTTGTTTATTTATTTTAGGGCAGAAATAGGCCGAATTAAAGAAAACTCAAAACATGAAATATTTTTCTTTTATTTTTTTCTATTTTTTGGTGATTTTTATTTAATTTTTGGAAATAAAATAGGGTAGCTCTATATATAGGTATATGTACACTATATGGATTTTTATTTTTGATTTTTTATTTGTTATTTTTATGTGTTTTTATGCTCATTTTGTATTTTATTTATTTACAAGATAAAATGAGGAATAAAAGAATATTTTTATTTTATTTTTATCACTTATATACAAGGGTGAAATAAATAGATATATACATTTATATACATGGTATTTATACAATGTATTTTTGTATTTTAATTTTGTAATTTTTATTTGATTTTTGTTTTGTTTCTTGTTATTTTATTTTATTTACAAAATATGCCATAGAATATTCACAAAAAGTTCTGAAAATAATTTCATTTATTTATAGGGTTAAATAAATACATGGGTGATGGTCTATGCACATGGTGAAGGTATATTTTTGAATTGTTGATTTTTTTATTTGTATTTTGTTTTTAATAAGATATACACAAATACTTACAACATATTTTTGGGTGAGGAAAATATAATTTATTGTATTTACAGAAGTGTATACACATGAGCTCCTATCTCCCTCTACTTTGGCTTTTATGCGGTCAGGCCCATGCTGAGCCCTCCCTTGGGTTAGGTTGCTCAATATTTATTCTAAATATTTCCCTCTTTTTTTCTTTTTGCTCTTTATTCTTTTTATTTTTGCACAAAAACATGCTAATTATAGGTTTTTACACAATGCATGCTTTTGGTAATTATTTGTATTTACACATATCTACATGTATTTGCAAAGGTTTTTGTAGCTAAAATAATAGAATAAAGAGTGATGAATGGGTATTCATCACCCCCTATGCTTTAACTTTGCTAGTCCCTTAGCAAACACTTATTTGAAAAAGAAGTGAAAAAAGAAAGAAAAAGAAAAAGAAAAAGAGGATGTACATGGATCAAGGTTGACTTATTAAATTTTCCTTCATTAAATTGAAATATGGAGCTCGATCAGATCTTTGGATTATTAATGTGTCGGAACCTTATTTGGACTTAAGCCTAAAACTCAACAGCCTCTAAGTTCCACCAATCTATGGGCAAGACTCCTCAATAAACCAGATCAGAACAAGTCTACATACACAAACTCTAATGACCATGAATCTTTCCTTGCGGTGTAGGTGATATGTGGCTCCCCACCTCAGAAGTAACAAAGAAACAACCTCCCTCAACCTGGTAACTCTAATGCCTCGGTCTAGCAACTCTTTCCTCGAGAAGCGGGGTATTCCCTTCTAAGTTCAAGTGCAACCGGCTCAAGGAGAAGGGGTAGAAGTATAGAGTTTTGGAAGCTTAGCCAGTGTAGCTAAGTCTCCCGCTGCAAGCTTCATGAGATGTAACATGGATACCATAAGCTTTTGCTTTATACTCCGGTGGGGTTATTAAATTTTCAATCCGACCCACCACTTTTTTGGAGTTCTTTTTGCATTTTTGCATTTTTTTTTTCAAGACTTCTGTACACATATCTACATGGTGCAGCATATATAAGAAATTTCCCCTTGAGCCAGTAGACTATCCCTCTTTTGAAGCTTTATTGCAACCCACAGCTTCTGTCTTTAGCTTTCAACACCACTAGACCAAGTTGAGGTGCACTTCCTTCACTATAAGAAGAAGAGAGGTTCCGCCTAGAAGTACTACCCTCATATGCTACCCCAAGCCAAAGGAAACTGCCTCCTCACCACCTCATCCGTGGAGAACCATGTGTAAAGTGCAGGTGCAAGTGAAGCCATTGTCTCTGAGAGTCATGCGTGTGTTGTTAAGTGCTCTACTTAGGCTCATCAAGATGACATATGCTCATAGCCTAGTGGACTCAAAGAATTAAGTCCTTATGGACCTGAAAAGCCTTAACCCTAAGTCCTATAAGGTTCCTCTTGAAGTTAAGTGGATTAAGATCTTATTCAAGCTCCATTTCTTAATTTAATTTCAGGCTTAGTTTAAATGTCAACTCTCTTCCAGGAAAAACTATATACATATATGTACACAAGATGCTATTTACAAATATTTTACAATCATGCAAAAATTTTTGAAAAATGTTTTGAAATCATGAATGAATGATGCATGAAGTGCAAGTTTTGCAAAAAGATATTTACAAACAGTTACACAAGATTTTTGCAAACTTTTGATTTTCAAAACATTTTGGAAAAATTTTGTACTATATACATAATTTTGATACAAAATATTTACACAAGCTTTACACAAAAGATTTTTGAAATCATTTTTACAAAAATACTTTGTACACTAGCTATGTATGTGCAAGAATAAAAGAGGTTTATGTTCATGGAAAATTTTTAATTTTTGTGATTTTTAGCCATTTTATTTATTAACACACTCACACAAAGTACGAGTTATGGCTAAAGTATATATGAAATATATACACACCCCCCCTATACTTAGCTCGAACGATGTCCTCAGAGTTATCAAGAGCGATGAAGAAGACATAACTCGTGCTTAGTAAAAGGGAAGTGAAAAGGAATGTCTAAGTACAGGAACGAATAAATGAATAGAATGAGAGGAACTCGGTGGTCTCCCCCTATACTTAGGATTAACTAATCCTGAGTATAGAAAGTTGTACATGAAGGGAAAGCCGAGTGAAGAATATACAGAATCTGCCCCCCCTATACTTAGGGTAAAATATCCCTAAGTATAAGCAGCAAAAACAGGAGCAGAAAGAATGAAAAGAATTCTCACAGGTCCGACATCCCCCCTATACTTAGGGTAAAGTACACCCTAAGTATAGCATAATCATAAGATGAGAGACGGGATGTGGGACTAAAGAATAGGATGATATGGACAACTGGATCTATACAGGCGGAGGAACAGTGAAAATCAGGCGTGAGATGCAAAAGATGTGAGTCAAAAGACCACATCTCACGCAAAATGAATAGCGGCAATAATAACGTCCCGCGGCTCATGATCTAGAAATGGTTTGAGCCGCTGGCCGTTCACTCGGAAGGTACTCTCAGAAGATAACTCAGATATATCAATGCTACCGTTATCGTGTACCTTTCTGACCAAATAGGGTCCTTTCCATTTGCTCTGTAGCTTCCCTGGAAATAATCGTAGCCTTGCATCAAACAACCATACTTTCTGTCCAATCTCGAAATGTTTGTGGCTGATATGAGAATCATGCCACTCTTTGACTTTCTCCTTATAATGTAGGCTGCTTGAGAAAGCTGCATCTCTAAGCTCTTCCAAGGCGGCTAACTCTGCCCTCCTCTGGTCTCCTATACCATCTGGATCCATCAATATGTCTGTAACTGCCCAAAGTGACTTGTGCCTCAGCTCAACTGGTAGGTGACAGGGCTTGCCATAAACGAGGCGAAAGGGAGATGTACCCAATGGAGTCTTGAAAGACGTCCGATATGCCCACAAAACCGAGTCCAAAAGCTGTGACCAATTCTTTCGGTCAGGGCGGACGACTTTCTGCAAAATATTCTTAATCTCCCTATTCGACACTTCAGCTAGACCATTTGTCTGTGGATGGTATGGTGTAGCGACACGATGGTCTATGCCGAACTCGGTAGCAAGTGCCTTCACCTGGTCGTTGATGAAGTGAGACCCCCCATCAGAAATAAGAACTCGTGGAACCCCGAACCGCATGATGATGTGCTTCTTCAAAAATCTGCAAACTGTCTTAGCATCAGCGGCTCGGGTGGGGATAGCCTCAACCCAACGACTAACGTAATCTACGGCCAACAGAATGTACTCGAATCCCTGACTCTTAGAGAATGGACCCATGAAATCGATGCCCCATGCGTCAAAAACCTCACAGAAATGAATGGGCTGCATCGGCATCATATCACGTTGTCCACAAGTGCCCATCCTCTGACAGTCAGTACATCTCTTCACGAACTCATCAGAGTCCTTGAAGAGTGTAGGCCACCACAAGCCGGATTGGAGCACTTTCTGTGCCGTTCTCCTCCCAGAATGATGTCCTCCTGCCTCAAGCTTGTGGCAGTAAGTGAGGACACTATGATGCTCCTCCTGAGGAATACACCGACGCCAGATGCTATCCCCTCCTTCGTGGTAAAGGATGGGATCCTCCCAGTGGTAGGACTTGGCCTTCGCAAGGAAGGTCTCAAGCCTCTGCCTGGGCCAATCTTGTGGGACTTTCCCAGCAACGAGAAAGTTCACAATATCGGCGTACCATGGGAGTGAGGCTATAGCAAGGATCGCCTCATCTGGGAAGGTATCTCTGATCGGATCAATCTGCTCTGTCTCCTCAGGCTGCTCTAATCTGGATAAATGGTCCGCCACCACATTCTTGACTCCAGGCTTATCCTTGATCTCAATGTCGAACTCCTGGAGTAGAAGGATCCATCTAGTAAGTCTGGCCTTGGCATCCTTCTTTGACATGAGGTACCTGATGGCGGTGTGATCTGTGTACAAGGTCACTCGGGATCCAATGATATATGATCTGAATTTATCTAGGGCAAACACTACTGCTAGCATCTCCTTCTCTGTGACCGTATAATTCCGCTGGGCAGAATCCAATGTGCGGCTAGCATAGTGTATCGCAAATGGTACTCCATCCCTCCTCTGTCCTAGCACGGCCCCTACGGCAAAATCGGAGGAGTCCGTCATGATCTCGAATGGGAGAGACCAATCAGGCGGCTGAAGGACAGGAGCCTCAATTACACACTGCTGGAGAGTCTCAAAGGACGAAAGACACTTGTCATCGACAAGGAACTCGGTGTCTTTCGTCAAGAGGTCAGTCAACGGTCGGGCAATCTTGCTGAAATCATGAATGAATCTCCTATAAAAACCAACGTGCCCCAGAAATGACCGTAACTGCTTCAGATTGGACGGCGGTGTGAGTTTCCTAATGACATCGACCTTGGCCGGATCAACCTCCATGCCTCTGTTGGAGATGATGTGGCCAAGCACCGTCCCTTGAGTCACCATGAAGTGACTCTTCTCCCAAGACAGAACCAAGCGGGTGTCAATACATCGCTGGAGCACTCGGTCTAGGCAGTCAAGACAGGAATCGAATCCGTCGCCGTAAACCGAGAAGTCGTCCATGAAGACCTCCAAACACTCCCCTACCATGTCCGAAAATATCGACAGCATGCATCTCTGAAAAGTCGCAGGGGCGTTACATAGCCCAAATGGCATGCGTCGAAAAGCGTATGTACCGAAGGGACAGGTAAAGGTGGTCTTCTCCTGATCCTCAGGAGCGATGGCCACCTGGTTGTAGCCCGAGTACCCATCTAGGAAGCAATAATGGCTCTTCCCTGCCAGTCTCTCTATGATCTGATCAATAAAAGGCAGGGGAAAATGGTCCTTCTTGGTGGCCTGGTTGAGTCTCCTGTAGTCAACACAGACCCGCCAAGAGGTGGGTACTCGTGTAGCAATCTCCTCTCCCGACTCACTGATCACAGTCGTGATGCCCGTCTTCTTGGGCACCACATGCAAGGGGCTGACCCACTTGGAGTCGGAAATGGGATAAATAAAATCTGCACTCCACCATTTTGATATTTCCTTCATAACAACCTCTCTTAGGTTGGGGTTCAGTCGCCGCTGGAACTCACGCGACGGCTTCGCCCCTTCCTCGAGATAGATATGGTGGGAGCACAACAAGGGACTAATCCCATGGAGATCTGCTACGCTCCATCCAATTGCCTTGCGGTTCTTTTCAAGAACCTCCATCAGACGGGATTCTTGTTCTCCAGTCAGATCGGCAGAGATGATGACTGGGTACATCTCAGACTCTCCCGCAAGGAATCTATACTTCAGCGAAGTAGGGAGCGGCTTTAGCTCTGGACAGCTGGGTACTGGCAAATCTGGCTTCTGAAGAAGATGTGTGTATGCGGACAATTCTGCCAAATCTGCCTGGGAGAATGATAATGAACTCTCACAAACTGGATCTGGAGAAGGCGGGTCCTCTATATTGTCTCTGTTCTGCTCTGCCTCTACCTCCTCCTCATCTATAGGCTCAGGTGGATCCAGATCTGGCATCTGATCATCACAATCTGCCCAATCAGATTCTGAATCCGAGGGATCTATATCAGACTCGGTGGCATCAGTACCACCGGAGAACAAGGTGGCATCAGCACCACCATCACTGGAAATCGTGTCGCGATCAAGGTCCGACTCTGCTGACTCAATAGTATCCTGAACCAGGGTTGTGCTCTCCAGACTATCCTCTGCTATCATCTCTGCATCAGCTGTGTCTGAATATGAGAGGATGGTCTGTGCTGCAGGATCTGCCCAAATTGCCTCATCATCCGTGATCACAAAATCACAGTCCTGGTGGATGTCTGGCTCTGCGTCTGTCAGCTGCTCTGAATCTGTACTGCCATGTGAGCGGGATCTATCTCTGGTTCTGTGGTCCTTAACCGTCTCTATTTGTATACTCTCGCCCTGGACGCGAAAGAATACCTTCCCACTGTCATGGTCAGTCACCGCCTTGGCTGTGGCCAGGAACGGGCGACCGAGGATGATGGGGGAATCGGTCAACGAGTCAGGGGTTTCCATGTCCAGTACGACAAAATCCACGGGGAATTGCAAACCCTGAATCGTGACGACAACGTCTAGTAACAACCCCTTTGGCCTCTTGACAGTCCGATCAGCAAACTGAAGGTATGTCCTGCTCTGTCTAAGAGTGCCCAACTCTAGGTGGTCGAGAAGGGCTGCCGGAAGAAGGTTGATCGATGATCCGCTATCTAATAGAGTACGGTTGAACCTCTGCTCACTAATCTGACATCTGACATACGGGGCCCCTAAATCTGGCCTCTTAGTCGGCAGATGGTTCTGGATCGCGTAACACGTGGCTTTTGTTAGCACATGAATTTCTGCGGTCTTGTTCCTCTTCTTCCTCCTGACTGTGGTCCTATCTCTTAGGGATCGCTGAAGAAGAGGAATGTGCTGTAAAGCCTCATTGAGGGTCAGCTGGATGTGAAATCGGTCTATCATGCCCTGGCTGAACTCCTCCTGCTCTCTCTTTTTTGGATCTTTTTCTTTTTCCTTCCCCTTCCCCAACTCATGGCTCTAGGAAAGGGGATCACAGGGTCCTTCTTAGATGAAGGACTAGGAATAGGCCTTGACGGTTCGATGACCGGATCCTCACAAACATCATTCACCACAGTGGGATCAGAAGAAACTAAACCTTTTCCTTTATTCAAATCAGAGTTCTGAGATACATTCATGCGAGGAAAGACAACATTTCTATCAGAATGAATATTGGTGGCCTCAATACCACCTCTAGCTGGATCTACAACTAGACGTCTTGCGGCCTCAGTACCGCGGGTGGAATCAGCATCTCGGGTGGCCTCAGTACCACCGTCATCATGATATGCGGCTTCAGTACCGCTCTTCTCTTCCTCATCTGGTGCTCTAGATGGATCCTCGTGTTGTCGCTCAGATGAGGCGCCGCCTGCTGGTCTTCTACCGCTCCTAAGTGTAACAAAATCAGCATCAAATATATCCGATGACATGTCATCAAATGAGTTACTAGGAGTGGTAGGCTCAGTGGGAACTACCTGCTCAGATTTCCTCTTCAAGCTATTCGGATTAGGCTCGATCTGTGCAGGGATAGCGGCCTTCCCTCTCATCAGGTCCCGCATCTCCTGGCGGAACTCGTCCATCTCCCGTCTAAATGTAGCCTGTTGCTCTGTGAAGAGACGGGCTAGATCATCCATGGCGGGGCTCTCATGGGAGCCCGACGGGTTGCCTCTCTGATAATGAGGCTGCTGGACCTGGTGCTGCTGTGGCTGAGAGGGGTAAGAGGAATGATGCTGCTGCTGGTGAGCCTGCTGCTCACGTCTCCAATTCTGTCCCTGCTGCTGGTAGGGACGAGGTACGAAGGATGATGGCTGGTGTGGTTGGTATGCTGGGGGCTGCTGGTGATCTCTCTGCTGGGAGTACTGCCCTCCCTGACCGGCTGGCTGCTGTTGGGACTGGTTACCGCCATTCCCCCACTTGAATCCGGGATGGTCTCGTCGGATTCCAGGTTGAGGACGGTCATACCAAATCCCGTTGACATCCATCAACGGTTCCGCATCGTAAGGGGCTGGTGGGAGTACATCCAGAGGCTGATCCGGCTGATATACCACCATCTGTGAGTCTGGAGATGGTGGTGACTGGTAAGAGGGCTGCTGCTGCTGGTACGGCTCCGCCTGTACAAGGTGAACTTGTCTAGGCTGCTGCAAGGAGCTGGAGCGCTGGGACGAGCTGCGGCTGCCACCGGAATCGCCTCGCGACTGAAGACGGGGCTGAGAAGCCGTCTGTGCCTCTTGAAGACACAAGAGATGGGTCTTCACGTCGCTCAGAGTTTGTGCCATCTGCTCCATCTGAGTTATGCCCTGGCACTGCTTCTTCTCTATTATTTCCATGCGGTCCAACTTCTCGCTGATAATCCCCATGTCCGCAGCGGCCGACTCTGCCTGTGCGGCTGCAACTGTGGACGAACTGGATGGACCTGCATCAACCCGTGCTATCCGCTGATACTGCACGGGTCCTGGCGGCTGCTGAGATCTCTGAGTGTACAACCGAGTCTGGGACATCACCATGTAATTTTCTGCCATCTCCTCGTAGATGGCCCAGACTTGGTTGTGGTCCTTGGCAAAGTAGGACCCGCCGCAAGAAGCATTCACCAGACCCTGAAGCTCTGGTGTCATCCCACTAAAGAAGCTCTGAACTAGGTTCGGCTTCGAGATGTCGTGGTGTGGGCATCTATCCAGAAGCTCTCTGAACCTCTCCCATGCTTCGTGAAATTGCTCATTAGGGAGCATGGAGAAGTTGTTGATCAGGGCCCTCGCTGCATTCGTCCGCCCGAGTGGATAGTACTTGTTCAAGTACTCGGTGCGGAGCTGATCCCAGGTGTAAACAAACTTCCCTAGATGCTTCAGCCAGGCGGCTGCTCTATCGGCCAGTGAAAAAGGGAAGGCCATCATCCGAATCGTATCTTGGTCCACACGACGGTCGTGGACAGTGCTACAGATCATCAAAAACTCCTGGAGATGGAGGTGGGGTTCCTCAGTGGCGAGTCCGTGAAAATGAGGAAGCATCTGCAGGGTGTTCGGGGGGAACTTGAAATCCCCCACGATAGCAGGAATCACCACCCACTGGTGCATCAGTGTAGATCCGGGGTTGTGTAGCTCCCGCATCGGTCTTGCTGCGGCGGCGGCTGCCGCTGCTGCGGCAGCTGCTGCTGCAGCTGCTGCCTCTGCATCAGCGTCAGGAATGTCCTCCGGCTCGCTCGGCTCGTCTCGCTCTCTTCGGAGTCTCTCCAACTCCTCCTCATCTCTATCATGAATGCCCCCTGATCGCGTAACTGTTGCTGAACTGTCTCTAATGACGCGATCAGGGTGGAGTTTATCGCTCCCTGGTCTAAGACAAAATGTTCGGCTGGCGATCGTCTGAACTGCCGGCTCCAGCCATAGGGACGTCTGCAAAATCGATGAGCCTAACTCAGGTTCTGTCAAATTAATTCGTCTTTCCTCGGGCTCATGTCTCTCAGTAGCAGAAGAAAGGGGATCGAGGTGGGAACAGGGTGGAATCGTACTCGGGCCCGGAGAATTGGTCTTGACTCTCGCGGGCCAACCTAGATGATGAAGTAGCCGCGCCTGAAAGCGGTGCAGCCAGAGGCTGCCTAAGAGATCGTCTACCCATCATCTTGATCTGGCGAGTAAGGCGGATGGGATCTGGAGAAAATATGATCGCAAAGCAAACCCCTTGTTCACCAACTCAACACAATCTGAAGACCGTGAAAGCTCGGTCATTTTATCTTGTCAATTTTATTGGTGAACACACAAGATATCAGAGCGATTACGTGACCTGCTGGGATACCCGATACTCTCTCAACCGACTGTCCGCACAGAAGAGTCGGTAATCAGTCGAGATGAGCACCGGAGGGCTTTACCTAGTGTTCGGGTCACTCTCTCGCACAATCAAACCAAACAATGAGGGGTTGCTCTCCCCAAGACAAATTTTTAATGTGAGTGTCTTTTAGGGTCAATAATGTTATCCAGTCCCAATTTTTTTTGTTTTTCTTTTTAATTTTTTTCAAAATAAATACAAGCGGCCTAACGGTTTTTCCCGATTCTCCTGATGATTAAGCCAAACACAGGGGGAGAAGACGAAAAAGCCGATGCGCGAGAGAATCAATGATGCATGCAGAGAAAGAAATGCGTACCTTGTCTCCAGCACTCTACATGCAAGTGATCCGCGCAGAATTTAAATACAGATTTAAACTACCTAAATGATGCAACGAGGAAAGACCGAGTCCTAGCTGAGCAATTTCTATTGATCGTGAAGAACAATAGTTAGCCAACGGAATCGAGTCCGAGAGTCCGATCTTGGGAGTCACTCGGTGCCCGCCACAACGGGTCCTGCCAGCGCTGTATGTGACTCCTCACGGCACGTGGTCTCAAATCCAATTAAACTAACTTTTTCAGTGAATTTTATCAAGGTCCAATTACGTTCTATAGGAACAGATATTCTATTAAGTGTTGGGCCTTAGATATTTACGTCACAATCAACAGAAATTCCTAAATCTAGGGGCTCGAGAAAAACCGCGTAAACACCGGAAAAGGCAGCTAGCTATCAAAAACACGATAAAAGCCGCGAAAATCCGAATGGGTCCCCCGAGCACACCGGTGCTCGGCGAAACAGACCCGCTAAGTTACAAATGTCCACAGTTCAAAGTCTAAATTATTACAACAGTATTGTTCTCTCTATCTCTCAGAAATGAAAATCTCTTCTCCTCTCTCTCTTCCTCCTGCGCGGGTCCTCTAAATAGTAACTCCAAGCAGTCCAAGCAGTACCTCGCACAAAAATCCAAGAGAGAATGTCAGAAAACAATTATAATATAGAGAGACAAAAATAGAAGAATGAAAACTGACTACAAAGCCGTGCTCCCGGGCAACGGCGCATTCTGACGACGCGAAATCCCGAACAACTGAGGTAAAGGTATAGAATGAGGTCGTTGCGACCTCAGTCACTCGAATGCGTCAATCAAGAAAAATCAACCACTCAATCGGATAAAAACAAGCAAGCACAAAATGGAGCGGTCTAGCTATAGGATTAACCTGGTATAGCTCCCAGGGTCGAACACAAGGAGCACAGATTGGCTAAATAGCCTACGATGTAGTCAGAAATCCAAGAGAATCTTTTTTAGTGGTTTTTATTTGTTTTTATATTTTTTTAGATTTTTTTTAAACGATGAGAAAATTAAAGAAGGTAAATACAAGGAGACTTCAACAATTTATAAACACACCAAAAATCAAACAAAAATTCAGAAAATTGGTTTTTAGGTTTTTTAAGTTTTTTAACTGTTTTTGGTGAATTTTTGGAATTTTTCTAATGGGTAAATTATTTATTAAAAATCAAACAATGCGAAAAACAGAGGGTACTGTCCAGCAAGGCTTAAGACCCAAAAATAAAATACTCTTGGATCTCAAAAAGCCCTAAAGGTAATTTTCCTATAATCTAGAAAGAATAAGGAAATTTAGGCACCCTAATTATTGTTTTTGGATTTTTAATTTATTTATTATAATTTTTATGAGTTTTTAGGGGTTTTTCAATTTTTAGGGTTTTAAGTGATGAAAAGTCACAAAAAAATGGCTGGAAAATCAAACAACAAGCAAGAAACAGTATCTAATTTTTTTTAGAATTTTTGGGGTGATTTTAATTTTTTGGTATTTTTAAAGTTAGACAGTGACTAAAAAGAGTGTTTTTGAATTTTTAAAAATAATAAATGAAATAAAAAATGTCTCAAAAAATCATAGAAATTCCTACACCATGGCAGGAGCCATGTGTCAAAATCTCATTGGATTTGGAGGTCGTTTGATATTTTATTCAAAAATAAAGGTGGGGCACTGTGCACAGGGACCTATGTGCAAATACCCAAAAGTTCTGGGGTCCTGGTGCAAAATACCCAAGAAGTCACGTGCCAAGCACGTGCCTGGGGCACTCAAGGACCTAAATGTAATAAAAATAAGTTCCAAGGACCTATTGATAACTCGTATCAAAAGTCCAGGGGCTTATATGCAAATATCCCAAATAAAACGTCACATGCGAATATAAAGTGTTCACAGGGGTATATATGCAAATAAACAAAACATTTTATTCAATGAATAACATCCAGAACTACAGGGCATATATTGCAAATAACCCAGAATAACACGTGACGACGGCACGTGGCTCACAACAGGCGGGGGTATAAGTGCAAATAAAATAAGTACGAGGTCCTTAGTGCAAATATCCAGGAAAATAAATAACTGACTCGACAACTTACAGGACTAAAAATGAAACTAAAAACTAAGAGGTGGGTCCTACGATATTTACCCCTTTATTCGCCGACGGTTGGATGTGCGCCACGTGGTGATCGAACGGTCTGGATGCGCGGGCGCTACTCCTCTCTTCTTCTCTTCGGCTCGATCGACGGTCCGAGGGAGGCCACGTGGAAGATCAAGCGGTGCTGGGCTCGGGTGCCTCTCTCCTCGGCTGCAACGGTCCAGATGAGATCCTCAGATGGATCGACGGCTACTGCTCCTCTATAGATCGACGGCTGGGATTAGAACTGGAGCGGAGGCCTCATCGGACGGCTCTGGAGGATGGTGAAAGAACTGAAGGCCGGCGAACTTCGCCGGCCTCGTGCGTGGACTCCGGTCCTCCTCAGCTGCTGCTACTGATCGGAACACGTTCCTGGAGACTTCCCGCAGCTGATGGTGTTGGCCGATGCCCCAGCCAAGCCCTGGAGGGGCTCCGGCGAGGCCTAGCGGCGCGAAGCTCCGGCTGAACTGTGAAGGAGGCTCAGACCCCCTTTGGACCTGCAAAGTAGTCAAGAAGCTTCGCGGGTCGAGGGCAAAATGCCTCGACCCAAGAACGCGGGGTGAAGATGGTCTGTGCTGTGGGGCGAACGAGCTCCGGCGAGGCGAGACGGTGGAGCTCGACTCCCAGATCCTGTGCGATCTGGGTTGAGTGAAAGTGGTAGAAGGTGCGTGAGGGAATGGTGAGATGATGGTCGGTTCGGATGGTCGAGCTATTGCGTGAGATGGCCGGAATCAAAGAAATGCGTCGGAGAATACGAATTGGGCGAAATCCTAAATTAGATGAAACTAGAAGGAGCTAAGGTTACCTGGTGGCTGCAGTAGACTATGCTGGAGCTGATCTTGCTCCTGGTCGTAGCTTCGAAGGGCGTCAAGGCCTGAAGCTCGATGCTCAACCCGGCGGCGGAGCAAGGACGGCGAGAGTCGCCGGATCAATGGATTCGCTTCCTCGCCTCACTGCAACAAAGGCAGACGCTTGTTGTCACTCTCGCGAAGCCTATGGAGGTCACTGGGAAGGAGGAGAAGGGCCAAAGATGGGGCGCGGAGGCGGCGGAGGTCGGGATATAAATGGTGACAGGGGCGATTAGGGTTGAGTGGCGACAGCTATAGAAGGCGTGGATTTGATGGCGGAAGAATCCGGCGAGGGAGAGGGATGAACGGCGAAGAATCCGGGCGTGGGATATGCGTGGGGGACAGCCTGGAGACGCGTGGGAAATTCGGAGAAGGAGGCGCGGCACGCATCTTCCAGAAAAGGAAGGAGTCCGCGGGGGAGTTGACCGGGGTCAACATTCCCCCGTGGACCAGTCAGACGCTGCCACGTGTACTTGATTTTTGTTTATTTATTTTAGGGCAGAAATAGGCCGAATTAAAGAAAACTCAAAACATGAAATATTTTTCTTTTATTTTTTTCTATTTTTTGGTGATTTTTATTTAATTTTTGGAAATAAAAATAGGGTAGCTCTATATATAGGTATATGTACACTATATGGATTTTTATTTTTGATTTTTTATTTGTTATTTTTATGTGTTTTTATGCCTCATTTTGTATTTTATTTATTTACAAGATAAAATGAGGAATAAAAGAATATTTTATTTTATTTTTATCACTTATATACAAGGGTGAAATAAATAGATATATACATTTATATACATGGTATTTATACAATGTATTTTTGTATTTTTAATTTTTGTAATTTTTATTTGATTTTTTTTTTGTATCTTGTTATTTTATTTTATTTACAAAATATGCCATAGAATATTCACAAAAAGTTCTGAAAATAATTTCATTTATTTATAGGGTTAAATAAATACATGGGTGATGGTCTATGCACATGGTGAAGGTATATTTTTGAATTTTTGATTTTTTTATTTGTATTTTGTTTTTAATAAGATATACACAAATACTTACAACATATTTTTGGGTGAGGAAAATATAATTTATTGTATTTACAGAAGTGTATACACATGAGCTCCTATCTCACTCTACTTTGGCTTTTATGCGGTCAGGCCCATGCTGAGCCCTCCCTTGGGTTAGGTTGCTCAATATTTATTCTAAATATTTCCCTCTTTTTTCTTTTTGCTCTTTATTCTTTTTATTTTTGCACAAAAACATGCTAATTATAGGTTTTTACACAATGCATGCTTTTGGTAATTATTTGTATTTACACATATCTACATGTATTTGCAAAGGTTTTTGTAGCTAAAATAATAGAATAAAGAGTGATGAATGGGTATTCATCAATAGGTCTATGTGAGATGAATCCAGGAAAATTGATAAACCTAAAAAATGATGTAAATTGGTCCTATTTAAAACCAATTAGTTAAAAGACTAATGAATTTATTCAGGCCTTGTGATGCGTGCAAATGCTATGATTTTTGGGCACAGTATAGGACAACATAAACTAAATCTAATGTGATTTTATGATGATTTTTGGAGCAACAAATAATTTATAATCTAATTTAAAGACACAGTCGGCAAACTATGTCAAATTCCACAAGAATAATAATTTTAAATTCTTCAGGGCTTACAAAAATATGACATGTGTCACAAAAGATAAAGCACAAGTTAAACTACAACATGTAATTTTTTAAAATTTAAAAATAATGACAAATGGATGCCTAGATATGCGTGCAAACACAGAGATCAAATGCAAAATAGAAATTAAAATTGCTTAAAGTAAAACGTGCGTACTGGGACTAAAGTGCAAATACCTATAATGCTGGGGATATGGATGCAAAAATTTCAACAGAAACATGTTCTTCTCGCGTAACGTGCTTGGCAGGGACTGATTTGTAATTCTTGAACTTACAGGGGCCTTTGTGAAATTTACCCAGCCCGCACATAAGGGACACGTGAGGAGCTAGGCTCGGGAGGCATAGGGGGCTCGGACATCGGCTTGGAGGCTATGGAGGTTCGGGCGTTGCTTCGGCACTGCTTCGGGTGCTCCAAGCCTAAGGTCGGGGAACATGCTCGGAGGGCATTACGTGGCGATGGTTGAGTCGTTAGATCTGGAAAGATCCAACGGTTGCGGGTGCTGTTTACGCGGCTCGCCGAGGATCCATCAGATCAGGATGATCCAACAATGGCGATGGCTTCTGGATCGAGGTGACGTGGCGTGACGCTGGCCGTTGGATCAAGATGAATCCAAAGGAGGTTGGAGCTGCTGGCGAGGGGCAATGTGGTTGTGTATGGGCCATTAGATCCTCTTGATCCAACGACGGCTGAAGCTCGGAGGCGAGGGAGACGTGTCACGATGAGGACCTTTAGATCAAGATGATCCAATGGTGGCTATACGTCATCTCCTTCGGTCCACCTCCTCCTGCGGTAGACTTGGCGGGGCTCCGGTGAAGGGGTCCTGGCTCCGCAGCCCTTCCCCGTGATCGATGAACGTCGCTGGAAGCTCCTGGATATTTGGAATCGACCATGGAAGCGTGGTGGAGTGATCGGAGGTCTTGGATGAAGTTGGGGCAGTCTGGAAGCTAGCGACGATGAAGCTCGAAGGAGCTCTAATGAGACGTCCGATCGGTGATGTAGATGGTACCTGCAGCGTTAGATCGTGCCAGAAAATGGGAGCGCGTGCTCATGGGAGTGCGTGAGTGTGCGAGAGGCCTGTGCATCGAAGTGATGGACATCGGTGGCATTCTTCCTCCGCCGTGAAGGCGGAGCTGTGGTTGGAGAGTGTCGATGTGTCGTAAGGACGAATAGATGGTGGCACGAAGGTGAGAGCTCCAAGGTGAAGCTCGGTGGAAGGTCGAAGAGATGTGTTGTCGATCGGAGATGGCGGGACAAAGGTGAGAAAATCGAGATGAAAAGAGAAGGAAGATCGAAGGAGAATGGATGAAGCTACCTAGGGATAGAGACTCATTGAAGAGGCTCTGATCATCGCTCGAGGGTCACTAGCGGGCCCGAGCTCGTGCAGCTCAGCGGAGGATCTGCGACATGGCATGGCTACGCCGTGGATCTCGCCGGAGGTGAAGACCTATTGTCGCACACTTTCACTCGCAATTGTTGTCACCAATGGGTAGCTAGGAGCTCTAGGATACCTCTTGCTATGGTGGATGGGGTGGAAACTCGTCAGAGGTGGAGTATTTATAGGGAAGAGATGGAGGTGCAGGTGATGAAGAGGGTGGTGTGCGTGGAGTTTGTGAAGTGAAGGAGAGGGTGTCATGGGTATCATGGGTGCTGGCGAGGATGATGGAGGTCGAGATTACGTCTTGGGGGTGTCGATGGTCAGAGATGGTGGCTGCAGTGGTGCCAAAAATAGAAAGGGGGAGAAGGTGATGCGAGGTGGGCGATGTGCGCAAGGAAGACAACCGGAGGTTGAATACGACACCTTGACCATTGGATCTAGTGATCCAACGGTGGCTGGCGAGGCACTAAGGAAGGGCCTGAATCAGATCCGGGGGTCGAGATCGAAGGGCGATGGGCATGATGCATGGCGGGCGTAGGTGCGGGCGCTGGCAAACGATGGAGATGAGATCTGGCGTAGGATCAGATGGTGAGGAATTGGAGTGGGACCGGAACGGATTGAGGCGATCTAGTGTCTCATGGTGAACCACGTGGCGCAAGGTGGTGGAGGCAGAAATGAGTGGTCGTGATGAGATCTGGGATACTGATCCAAGGGTTGGAGTTGAGGCGGGGATGACCGGCTTGGATCTGAAGCGAGAGGAGATGATCGTGTGGTGTGGCCGACGACACGCGGCTGGCTTAGAAGAAGGCATTGGCTGACGGTCTAGAGGAGATCTAGGCCCAGATCAGATGGCTTAAATGAGTGGCAGAATGGATGGCTGAGATTTGGGGGATGAGGATGCGATCTAACGACCAAGAGATGGGGCGCGTGGCGAGTGACTGATTGGGCTGCGTGGCGCAACTAGAGGGCGCCACGTGGCCCAATCAGAATGGCTAAGGAAGAATGTAGAATAAGAGGGAGAAAATGTCCGAATTTAGAAATACTCAAAACATGAAAGTTGTTGATCTCAATGAGATCTACAAGTTTCATGTTGACCAAAGACGGAAACGAGGTCGAATAAAGTGATAAAATGCAAGGGTACAAATATACATACATATAGTACACAATGGGGGCCCAAAACCCAAGTTTTGCATACGAGCTCTGATTCAAATGAAATTGGTCTCATTTTGAAGGTCTCTGAATATATGCTATTTTAAAAGTGAGTAGACTAGATCGGAGGCTATATGGGAGAGATATGTGCATTCTAGGGTCCATGGAAACCAACTTGGTTTGGGGTTTTATTGGTCAATTTTACAGGTTAACATTTTTGGTATTTTTCTTGTATTATTGTTAGTAATATATACAATATTGAGTGAATTTATGGGATTTAGGGTTAGTGTAAAATATATGCAGATATGTGATTTTTACAGACGAATTTGGCTTCTTATTTCATGCAGATGCCAATGCTAAAATGCAAATGTTATTATGCATGCATGAATGCTAATTATTCAATATTGGTGGAAATATGCTTCTAATTACTCGAGAACAAAGCTTTATTTTCAACATTAATAGTGATGAATCACAGATTCATCAACCCCCTATACTAAAACCTTGCTCGTCCCCGAGCAACTGAAATGAAATGCAAAGGTGAAATGATTTTGGGTTCCATACCAAGGTCATGAACAAAAGTTGAAAATGGAGCTTGACTCGACCTTTGGATTAATTGTGTGGCAGAACCTTATTGGGATTTGAACTTAAGACCTAACAGACTTCAAGTTCCACAAGTCTTCTATTCAAGACACCTTAACAGTCAGGTCAGAACAAATCCTCAAACGCAAATTTCTGATGATTATGATTCTTACTTGTACTATGTAAGTGTAAATAGCTCTCCACATCAGAAATTGCTAAGAAGAGGTCTCCTCTAACAAGGTAACTCTAATTCCCCGGTCCGATAACTCTTTCCTCGAGGAGCGGGGTATTCCCTTCCAAGTTCAAGTGCGACCAGCTCAAGAAGAGGGGGATGGAGAAAAGAATGGATGGTAGCCAGTGTAGCTACCTATCCTAGGATGCCTGACTAGTGTAGACAAGTCATCCAGCTGCAGACTTTTTGCTAATATACATACTACGACAGGTATTTTATTTTCACTCAGGCCTATCTTATTTTTTTTGGAGTTCTTGCATATTTTTCTTTTTTTTTTCCTTTTTTTGAACTATATACAAGGTGCAACATGTACATCAGGAGTTTTTCCTCTTGAGCCAGTAGACTATCCCTCTTTTGAAGCATTATTGCAACCCACAACATCCCGTCCTTAGATGTAAACATCACCAGGCAAGGTTGAGATGTACTTCCCTCCCTAGAGGAGGACGTATGTTTCCACCCATGTTCTACTCCAAGCTAAAGGATTCTACCTCCTCACCACCTCGTCAATGAAGAGCTACATGCATGGTGCTTGTCCAAGTTAGGTCACTGTCTAAATGAAGCCAGCGTGTGTACGAAATATTCTACTTAGACCGATCAAGATGACATATGAACATAGACTTGCGGACTCAAAGAATTAAGTCACTTGATCGGAAAAATCTTAACTCAAGTTCCTATACGATTCCTCTTAAATTAGGTAGATTAAGGTCAAATCAAGTCCCTCCTCAACATCTATTCATAACTTGGTTCAGAATCCACTAATTTTCACTTTGCATATGCTAGATATGCAGATAAGGTGCATTTGACATGTGATGTAAATGAATGCAAGATTTATTTTCTTTCTTTTTAAATGCAAGGATGATATGCAAGAGTAAATAAGAAGCCTTTTTTTGTTTTGTTTTTTGTTTTTTTGCGTGTGTGTTTTTTTTCAAAATTTGGTCTACCTCCTATGTTACAACAATAAGTATTATACAAATTATGCAAGTGTTATACAATATACAAGTACACATGCATTTTACAATTTTTTTTTATTTACAAAAGTTTTACAAGTATTATACAATATACTATACAAGTATACCAATTTTTTTTTCAATTTTTACCCACATGTAATTATTGCATAATATGTACAAAAATATGCAAAATACATGAAAGTACGAGCTATGGGTGAAGTATATATGTAATATATACACGCCCCAGTTGATTGGATCGGATTTTACCCTTTTATTAGTATCGAATTAACGATTTTGTTATAGTCAGATAAATCTGAATCGATCAAAAATAACTACACAGATCGAATAATCAACGAATGAATGTACGTGCGGTTTGATGTTTTTTTAACCTGGGCAAGCCCCAGGGTCGACTCAAGGAGGCAAAGGAACAACTTCGGATCACGTTAGATAAATTAGATCATGATTTTCCAAGCAGTTTTTTTAAAAATTTTATGCAATATAAATGTCAAATGCAGAATGCAGAAGAGTTAGGTTAAAAAGAAAATACTCAGCTTAGCTAAATTTAATGTTAATGTGAAATTAATTCAAATCAGCCAAGTTATTTTTTCGTAAAAACCTAATCCAACGAAAAATGAAAAATGTATTTTTTTTGGAATTTTTGGGCTTAAGATGCACAAATGAAAAATGCAGACTTTTGGGTTTTTTATGAAAATTTTCATGCAAATGTGATGCAAAAATTATGAAAAAATTATTAGAAGTGAAATATGATGAAAGAAAGTTACACGATTTTTTTAGAATTTTCTGACACTTTATGATTTTTTATGAATTTTTTAATTAAAACATAGTGATTATTAGTATTTAATTCTTAATAAATCTACAAAATCATATTATCTAGAGAAAGAATTATCACAAATAGATATTTTATCCAGAAATCAAGGAGAATTGAAATTTTTCAAAATTGGTCTTCATCAATTTAATTAAAAATCATTTACCTAAATTACTAAGGAATTTATTTTATGCACAAGACAACTCCAAATTGGACGAAATTTATAATGTAATTAAAGCACAATTAGAGGCATCAAATATGAATTTTTCACAATTTTTGGAGCAATATTTGATTATATGCGAATTTAAGAGCAAAAATGGGTAAAATATCACCGAGTTTCAAACTATGATTTTTAATAAATATCAAATGCTCACAAAAATGCAAATAAAAAGCCAAGATATAAATATTTAGATACTCTACAAAATGCTATTCTTTTATTAAAAATTGATGCAAAACTAATGTCCAAATTAATGCTCAAAGTCAGGGGTGTCTTTACAATACAGGATAAAGAAACAAATGTGCCTAAGGGACGTTTTTGTAAATAAAGAAACATTAAGGTATGAGAATGCAAATATCACAATAAAAAAATAAAAAATAAATAAAAAAATGCAATGGCCTTACAATCTGTGTTCGCGTCCCACGCTAGGGCAAATGATGTGAGGGGCGTGGGGTGAGGGGCACGGGGTGGCGTCAGGCAGGCGGCGTGGAGTGGCAGCGTCCATAGAAGCACGGGCACGGCGGCAGCAGCCACAGGGGCTGGCTCAGCGGCCCCGCACGGCTCCGCTAGGCGGTCGCGGGGAGCACGGTTGACGGAGATGAACTCAGGAGGCTAGGACTTGCGGCGGTCATGCGGTCGGGGGCTAGATCAGCGGCCAGCGTGCTCGACGGACAGAATCACACTTGCAGCGTGGGGATCACACAAGAGGGCGGAGCGGGCTGGCGGGCGGTCACGCATGTAAGGAGGCACGTGACATGCGGAGAACACTGCGTGGGGTTTACTGGTCGCAGGGATGGCGCGTGGCGCTGGGGGACGCATGCGGATGGGCCACCGTGCGGAGAAGGAGGAGCAGTGTGGGGTCTGGCGGAGGTGGGTTGCGCCGCACGCGGTCGTGGAGGAGAAGGCGGCCGACATTATGGAGGGCGACGACAGGGGCCGTTGACAGCCACGAGCTGGAGGGCTTCCTGTTTCCTTTTTTATGTAATTTTTTTGATATTATTTTTATTTTTTTAAACAAAAAAAATGTAGAGATGAAATGAATAGGTAGATTGTGATGGTGGTGGTGATAATAGTTGATGTAGTAATAGGTGTGATAGTTAATGTAATATGATGGATTTGATGCTAAAAATAATGTGATGATGAAAATGGAATGATAATGAACAAGATAAAAAATTGATGTTAGATAAATAATATAATAAGGAGAATGAAGGAATACTTACCTATGATTTCGTCGATGGTGGGGCTGCGGTGTGCGGCCTCCGTCGTGGCCTCAAGAGCTTGGCGTGAGAAGCTCGAAGCTTGGCAGCCTCACGAGTGGGGCTACAACGGCGAGAGATCGCCGGATCGCACCTGAGAAAAATCTCGAGGAGGTTGTTGCTCAACCGTGAAGGAGCTGCAACTGCCACCTGAAACTCCAAGGGGGGCTCGCTCCTCTCCTATCGAAAGGTGGATGAAGAAAAATGATGGAGATGATGGGAATAAAAAGAATGAGGGGGAAGTTGGAAATGAGGTGGAGAAAGTGGTGAGAATGGTGGAGAAAGTTGTGGCTTGGAGTGGAAGACAAGAAAAGAAGTAAAAGGGAGAAAATAAAATAAAATAAAAATATAATAAGTAAAATAAGTAGGCTACTAAAAATAATAAAGAGAAAATAAAGTTAAAGTAAGATAATAAAAAATTAGAATAAATAAATGCAAATAATAATAATAATATTTGAAAATAATAAAAAATGGGGTGACACGTGGCGGCTCTAGGAGCAGCCACGTGTCGCTCCCAAGAAATTTGCAAATTAATTGTAAAGAAAAATAAAAAATAAATAACAAAATGGTTCAAATAAAAAAGTGGTCACTATAAAAGTTGCTCGTCTTGACGAGATCTACAACTTTTGTGAAGGGCCAAAAATAAAAAGAAGTCATATATACATAATGTATTTTTGGGTGGTACCTTATAGATATAAAATACCGCATTTTATCCTTTTATTAAATTTTTATCATTTTTAAATAAGAGAAAAATCAAAATAAAAATAGAGAAAACATGAATAGAATATTTAAAAATTAATCTATTTTTTTATTTTTAATAATTAAGAACATGAAAAGATAAAATACAAGGGCAAAAAGGTCAATATGTACAATATATAATAGGGGCCCAAAATCCAAGTTTTACATACGATCTCTGATTTTGATGAAAGTATCTCATTTTGAAGGTCTTTAAATGTATATTACTTTAAAAGTGAGTAAACCTAAATCATATACTGTATGAGAGAGATATGCAAATTTTAAGGCTCCTAGTTTCAAACTTGGACTCGGATTTTATAGGTCAATTTTACAAGTTAGTATTTTTTGGTGTTTTTCTTGTATTAGTGTTAGTAATATATACACTATAGAGTTGATTTTATTGGATTTGAAGTTAGTACAAAATAGATACAAATAAGGTACTTATATGTGATTTTTACAAGTGAATTGGGCTTCTTATTTAATGCAGATATGAATGCTAAAATGTAGATATTATTTATGCATGCATGAATGCTAATTATGCAATATAAGTGGAAATATGATGCTAATTACTCGGGAACAAAGCTCTATTTTCTACTTTTAGAGTGATGAATCACAGATTCATCAACCCCCTATACTTAAACCTTGCTCGTCCCCGAGCAACTAAAATGAAATGCAAAAGTGAAATGAGATTGGGTTCCATACCAAGGTCATGAACAAAAGTTGAAAATGGAGCTTGACTCGACCTTTAGATTAATAATGTGGGGGAACTATTTTGGGATCTGAATTTAAGACCTAACAGCCTTTAAGTTCCACAAGTCTTCTATTCAAGACGCCTCAACAGTCAGGTCAGAACAAATCCTCATACGCAAATTTCTGATGACTATGATTATTACGTGTACTGTGTAAGTGAAATATAGCTCTCCACATCAGAAATGGCAAAGAACCAGCCTTCTCTAACAAGGTAACTCTAATTCCCCTGTCCAATAACTCTTTCCTCAAGGAGCGGGGTATTCCCTTCTAAGTTCAAGTGTGACTAGCTCAAGAAGAGGGAGTGGAGAGAAGAATGGATGGTAGCCAGTGTAGCTACCTATCCTAGAAGGCTTGACCAGTGTAGCCAAGTCATCCAGCTGCAGGCTTCCATGGTATGAGGCTTTGAAGCATGTCTTGCAAATATATAAACTCTGACATGCTTTTTTTCAATAAGGCCTGTCTATTTTTTTGGGGTTCTCTTTTTCCTCTTTTTTTTTCTTTTTTTTGAACTATATACAAGGTGCAGCATGTACATCAGGAGTTTTTCCTCTTGAGCCAGTGGATTATCCCTCTTTTAAAGCTTTATTGCAACCCACAACATCTCGTCCTTAGATGTCAACACAACCAGACTAGGTTGAGATGCACTCCCCTTTCTAGAGGAGGACCGATGTTTCCACCCGTGTGCTACTCCAAGCTAAAGGATTCTACCTCCTCACCACCTCATCAATGAAGAGCTACGTGCATGGTGCTTGTCCAAGTTAGGTCATTGTCTAAATGAAGAGTACGTGTCTATGAAATATTCTACTTAGATTGATCAAGATGACATGTGAACATAGACTTGCGGACTCAAAGAATTAAGTCACTTGACCTGAAAAATCTTAACTCCAGATCCTATAAGGTTCCTCTTAAATTAGGTAGATTAAGGTCAAATCAAATCCATCCTCGACATATATTCATAACTTGGTTCAGAACCCGCTAACTTTTCACATTGCATACATATGCTAGATATGCAAATGAGATGCATATGACATGCTGTATGGATGAAGTGCAAGACGTTTCTTTTAAATGCAAGGATGATATGCAAGAGTAAATAAGAAGCCTTTATTTTTTTTAATTTTCTGGTATACAACAATTTTTACAAATATTATACAAGTATACATGTAGTTAACAATTTATTTATTTATTTATTTACAAATTTTACAAGAGTTTTATCAGTATTACATAAATTATAAGTGTTATACAATATACATATTATACTAGTATACATTTTTTTTTAGAAAAAAATTATTTACAAAAGTTCTACAAGTACTATACAATATACTATACAAGTATACAAAAAAAAATTTCCCAATTTTACCCACCCGTAATTATTGCATAATATATACAAAAATACGTGAAAATAAGTGAAAGTACGAGCTATGAGTAACTATATATGTAATATATACATGCCCCCTATACTTAAACTGTGTTATGTCCTCAAAGCACGAAAAGCAAGGAAAAAGGACGTAGCTCGTGCTAAGTGTAGGAGAGCTAAAATAACAAAATGTATAGAAGTCACTCCGCCCCCTATACTTAGGCTCTACCAGCCTAAGTGTAGAAGAATATCAAAAATGTGGTGGGTGAGGTTAAGTGGGGAAATGGATGAGTATATATACATGATGGGCATCCGTCTCCCCCGATACTTAGGCTCTGGTCAGCCTAAGTATAGGACAAGAGTGAGTGTAAGAACTTATGAGATCTAGAGAATATACAGAGAATGGTGAAGAGACTCGGGTCACTCTCCCCCCTATACTTAGGATCTGGTCATCCTAAGTATAGCCATAAAATGAAATGTCATGGAGCCGGGGCGAGTGATTCGAATCACTGGGGAGGGAGGGAAAGTATATACAAGGAGGAGTAAGAATATACAAGGATCAAGAAGGTTTGTGACGAACCTTCTTGTGGGAGCGAGGAGGTGAGGAATATACAAGTGTGTCGCTGTTAGAATCGTCCTTAGATGAATAATAGTGAGGTGTAGGGATCGTCTAACGAGGGTCGACACACGGTTGCTTGCTTAGATAAGGCTTGACTTTAGCCAAGGCTAAGAATGGCTTCTGAGAATAATAGGAGACTGGGTAAACTCTCCTCGGTGCTCAATGTCAATGACCGTGAAGTCTACCTGGAGTAGAGCACCTTGGAATGTTATGGTGACTGAAATGGTTTCTCTCGATCGTTTGATAGATCGATCAACCAGCTGAACGATCTCTCTCGACTTTCTGATTGGCCTGAGTTTGAGCTTGTCAAACACAGAGATCGGTAGGATATTTATAGGGGAGTCATCATCGATTCTTGCATGGGTAAAGATAGTGTATTTGATTTCACATTCAACCCTAGGCAACTGCTTCACTCTGTGGCTCTTGTTCTTTCTCCCCATCACCAAGGAGGTGGCCATAGACATTATGTGTATTTCAGTCTTTGTTTTCTTATTACCCGACCTCTTGGGCATCAGTTTACTCTTTTCAAATCTCTTGAGGTCGGGGAAGTGATCTATGGCCTTTATTAAGGAAAGTTTGAAAATCAATTTCTCATTGAGTGCTTCCCTTAGGGCATGATCCAATTTTTTTAAGTCATTTTCATTTTCAATTTTTATGTGATTTTCTGATTTTTCAATTTTTTGGTTTTTTGGGATTTTCAATTTTTTTGGTATTTTTGGTGGATGAATGATCAGACTCTGGATTGGAGGGTAAGTGGTTAGTAGAAGAGGGAGGTAGAATTGACTCCAGATGTACAAGATGTGTGGGTTCCCTAATGCTCGCTTGGTTTTCAGAATCAAATCTACTTATTTCCTTTTCCACTTTCATTCCCAAGCTAGCAGAAATTGAGTGCAATATTTTCATGACATCTCTCAACTTGTTACCAAATGATTCATTTTTCTCAATAAGTTTGTAAATGGCATCCTTCAAAATGTTCTAATGACAAATTATGGTTGAGTTCTGATCAATTGGAGGATACTGCTAAGATATTGGGGTCTCATGCTCAACATACCTAGACTCTGACATGCAATTCTAAGTCGAGTATGGATTATCTGTGTGGCAGATATCGGTCGGAGCCTCATGTAACGGAGTCAATGAACGAGGGATTTGTAAGTCTCGCTCATGAGTCCAAGTCCTTGAATGAGTAGGATCTTCTATTGTACGATATGAAGGCCGGTCAATGTAGGCTTGATTACTAGGGTCAATCAAGTCAGGAAGATCATAAGGTGCTTGACTTTCCATTCTATATGTTCGATCAACCATGTTATACCCTAAGGTCAAGTCGGGATGTGTATATGTAAATTGTTATCTGGTCCCTACTTGAGGTGAGAAGGAAGTATGTGTGGGCACATAATTCTGCCAATCATCTATCTCAACAGTGGCTTGCTCTTCATTCGGTTCTTTGATTCCAGCAAGCTCTCGAGAATAAAGACAGTCAACCTAAGATGGAAGTGGATCCGGAGTGTTAGAATATGGAGTAGGTGAGAAATACGAAGAAGTGGAGAAGTCAGTCAAAGTTCTGACTTCATAATCGGGTTGAGGTGGAACCAACCACGAGTAAGGGTCTCCCGTGGATGGCGGAGGATACATAGAAGAAGGAGAAGGCGAAGATGAACGGTATATAGTCGAGGAGGAATGACCAGAGGTCACAGGGTATGGCGACCAATATCCTGACATCTTGAGGAGGAAATGATGAATGTAAGCATATCGAGGTAGAAAACGTGCAATTACACAGGATAACACACACGGACAGACACAAAGACAAACACAAGAGAAAACCCTGAGTTCACACTCAACACGGTGAAAGACTCAAAACCGAGTTCGACTAATCTGGTTGATTTTAAGTGTGGATTTTCAGACAAATAACAAGAGTTACGCAGCCTATAGGGAAGTCGACTCAAAGCCAGATGCGTCTCTCCTGTTTAACCTGTCGCCTAAGATACCAACGCCCTTCCTTTCTTCGCTCCTATCCCTAGCTGAGAGTTCAAGGAACTGCCCCTATCCACCTACCGAAGTAGGCGGAGGCTGACAAGACTTTAACTTCGCCCCTATCTACCTGTTGGAGCAGGCAGAGGCTACTAGCAACTTGTCGCGGTGCACTACAACTTCACCCCTATCTACCTACCGGAGTAGGTGGAGGATACTTGGCGCTGGTCAGTTGAACCCATAGTTCAGCCTGTGATATTTGCTCGGATTGGGTACGTGATATGGAAGGCGGGATTTTGGCTCTGCCTTAAGGTGTGCACATACACTTTGTACCCTCACTCAGCTTGAAATCAAGGCCAGGGTTGCTCTCCTGCAAACAAGATTTATTTTTTTAGTCAATTTGTTTGGTCCAATTCAATTAGCAGTCCTGATTTTAAAGATTAGTTGTCACTTATATTAATCCACACAAGCAATCATGTCTACCGTCTAGTCCCAATTCCTTTATCCTAGGTTAAAAAAACTAAGAGAGAGAGAGAATCGGAAAAAGTCGATGCGATCGAGAAAACGATGATGAATGCTTGAGTAAGAAGACTTACAGTGCCTCCAGCTCTCTACAATGCAGGATGAAATACTGAATTAAAATTTTACACTGAATGCAATGCAAGCGAGAAAAGTTGCTCCTAGACAGGCAGTTCTATTAGCGAGTGAAGAATGAATTTAAATTTGGCTAAAGTCCTGCGGTCTAGGTGTGCCTTTTAATGGTGAAGTGTGGTCCTACAAATTATGAGCACAAACATATCTAAGAAAGCTCTTAGAGTCGTAAGTGCAAGTCCTATCCTACGTTAAGAAACCACACAACATGCAAGGGACTCTTTTTATTATTACTTAAATGTACGAGAAGACAAACGAGAACCGCTGGAAATGCAAACTTTTTTTTACAAGTTAACAAAAATGAAAATCTTTTTGGCGTCTCAACAGCCGACATGATCCACGAATTGTCAACCTCTGATGCTCTTCGAGATGCGTCGACTTCAAGAAAGCCGCTCCAAGTCCACCGGGCCCTCGCACAAAAAGATAAAAATTCTGTTAGAAGATATACAAATAAATAAATAAAAAGAAAAATAATTGAAAAAATAGAATAATTACAAAGTGGTTCGGGGGCCAGACTACCCGAATGAATGGAAAACGTAGTTCTAATTTTCTAAAGTGATCCTAAGTCGTTTGCCTCCCCAGCAATGGCGCTGTTTTGACGTGCCCTCGGCTACCCTTGTTAATTCAACCGGATTAATGATCGAATTAAGATTGTCGTTCGTTGCAGTCGGGTAATCGAGAACTTGTCAAAAACCACTCAGATTTAATTTTCGATTAAACGCAAGCAGCAGATTTATTTTACTTGGGCAACCCCAAGGTCAAACTCAGGGTTGCAGCTGTCTCCTTAGGTAAATTTTCACAAAATTCTGATGTCAGATATTCAGGAGAATATTTTTTGGTCTTTTTGTAATTTTGTATGCAATCAAGGGAGGTGCAAAATGCAATTTCAAGCCAAATTTTAAGTTAAATCAAGAATATTAATCAAATGTAGTCAAAATTAATGAAACTTAGCCAGAAGATGATATGCGATGAGACTAAGCTACTGCAATTTTTTGGATTTTTTAGACTCTGAATGAATTAACTATGAATTTAATAAGGATGTATGGAAGTTTTTGCAAAATCAATTTTAATAAATACCAAGGCACATTAGTTTTAGATATAAAAATTATCCTAGATAGGTCTATGTGAGATGAATCAAGGAAAATTGATAAACCTAAAAAATGATGTAAATTGGTCCTATTAAAAATCAATTAGGCAAAAGACTAATGAATTTATTCAGGCCTCGTGATGCGTGCAAATGCTATAATTTTTGGGCAAAGTATAGAAAAACTTAACTAAATTTAATGTGATTTTATGGTGATTTTTGGAGCAATAAAAAATTTAATATCTAATTTAAAGTACACAATGGGCAAACTATGTCAAATTCCACAAGAATAATATCATTAAATTCTTCAAGGCTCACAAAAATATGATATCTGTCGCAAAAGATAAAGCACCAGTTAAACGACAACATGCCATTTTTGGAATTTAAAAATAATAACAAATGGATGCCTAATATGCGTGCAAACACAAGGACCAAAATGCAAAACAGAAATTAAAATTGCATAACTTAAAATGTGCGTGCATGGACTAAAGTGCAAATACCTATCATGTTGGGATATGGATGCAAAATTTCCACAAAAATATGTGCTCCTCACGTGACACGCCTGGCAGGGATTGATTTACAATTCTTGAACTTACAGGAGCCTTTGTGAAATTTATCCAGCCCGCACGTGAGGGACACATGAGGAGCAAGGCTCGGGAGGCATAGGAGACTCGGACATCAGCTCAGAGGCTCTGGAGGTTCGGGTTGCTTCGGTACTGCTTCGGGTGCTCTGAGCCTAAGGTCAGGGAAGAGGCTCAGAGGGCGAGAAGTGGTGACGATTGGGTCGTTAGATCTAGATAGATCCCACGGCTGCGGGCTGACGAGTCCGAAAATCGTTTTGCTAAAGATGTGTATTTGTATTGATTGTGCATTTAAAAATGATGATTTGTCGATTCATTGTAGGCGGCAATCGGAATCGGTCAAGAAAATAACCACACCAAATATTCATTGATTTTAATGAATGCAGTTTTATGTTTATTTTACTTGGGCAAGTTTCAAGGTTGAACACATGGAGGCAAAGGAACAACCAAGAATTGTGTCTATCAAAATTCGTGCGCAGTTTTCGAGGCGGTCTTTTTTTAGAATTTTTAATGCAATAAAGGATGCAATATGCAATTTTGGCCTATTTTAGGGACTAAAATGTCAATTACGTTCAAATGATGTCCGAAAAATATGAAATTTGGTCAAGGTATGAATTATGATGAAATGAATGCATTGTATTTTTTTGGAATTTTTGGATGCAATATGAATTTTTTTATAAATTTTTAAATGCAAATAGAATATTATTTATAATAAATATTAAACCTAATTATTTTCAAGGAACAAAATTATCTAAGATCTATCACAAGGTGATTGATCTCAGAAAAATCCTAAACCTTGAAAATACTAGTTTCAATACCTATTAAAAATCAAACATTGAAATATGAAATATGATTTTTACAGGGCAAACTATATATGCAAATGCAATTCTTTTTTGGCACAATGTTAAGCATAATTCATTCTACAATACTAATTTTTCAAGAATTTTTAGAGCAACGGTTAATCAAATCTAAATTTAAGAGCACAAACTAGGTAAAATATGTAATTTTCCACAAAACAATTAATTACCAATTAACCATCAATCACAAAAATGTCCACAATGTGTCATACTGTAGAGAATTAATTGAGGAACACAATGCTATTTTTGGATAAATAAAATATGTAATGTAGAGGTCTAAACTCAATGGGGAACCCAAGGGTATTTCTACAATTTAAATAAAATAAATAAATAAAATAAATGTAGTGGGGGGTCCTAAGCGTAATTACCAAGAATGTCGGGGCAATCTGCAATTTTGCCAGTGGTCACGTGCAGAGCATGTGACCTTCTGGAGCTGGACTTATGCGCAATATGGAGGCTCTTCAGGGGGGCAACTTGCAATTTACCCGCGGTCACGTGCGAAGCACGTGACCCGGGGGCTGACGTTGCTGATGCCCCCCACGCACGTGCCTCGCACGTGCGGGGGGTCTCGGACTCCATGCTCGGCCTACAGTGGAGGAAGGGCGGAGGAGGAATGGTGGTCTGTGGCGGGCATCGGTCGTCGGTCAAAGCCAAGACGATGACTGCGCTCCTGGAGAGGACATCCAGGTAGCCTTGGTAGAGGTCGATGCTCCGGTGTTGTGGAGAAGCGGAGGCTTGATGGAGGCGGTCAAGCTGCTGCTGGGTGGCGAGGGGAAGCCGTGGCGGTGGAGCATCTCCTGGGCGCGGTGTAGTTTGAGTTCGTCGGGCGGAGATGGTGGTGGGGGACGTTGGCGATGAAGCGAGTTGGAGGAGAGTCGTTGATGGTGGTCGATGGCTCGATAGAGAAGATGGTCGTTAGAGGCACAATGGGTAGACCAGAGCTAGGCAGCAAGGCGGCGAGGAGTCGCTGCTGCAACGGCCACGGGGGTGTGTGGCCGGATCTCGCCAACAAGATGAAGCTTGCCGAGTTGTCACCAACAGCAAGGCTTGGAGTCGAGGGCTATTGGCGGATGAAGGAACGGAGGGGCGGTGGTGCGGTTTAAATAGCATTTTTGGGTGTGGCCGGACATGGAAGGCTACTAGGGCGAGATTGATGATTGATTTCAAGGGGATTTGATCAGCGGTGCGAGCTTTTGGAGATCGGGGATGGTGAGATTCGCGGGCGGCGAGATTCGCGGAGCGGCGATGAAATCGAAGGAGGTGGTGCCGCCTATTATGGAAAGGGGGAAGCTTAATGAAGACGACACACAGGCGTCGTCCGATCAAGCGCGATCAGACAGTCTCTGTAGCGCCACGTGGCGGCCAGGGGAGTGAGAGAGACGCACGTGCTTGGCGTGTGCCTGAGCGGCACGTGCGGGTCTTTATAATTTTTTTTGTAAAAATTAATGATAAAAAATGCCAAATATGGCTGACACGTGGTGGCTCCAGGAGCTGCCACGTGCCAGCACCAAAAAATCAAAAAAAAATACATTTAAAAATACAAAAGAAATAGTAAACGACCTCATATCGAAAAAGTTTCTTCACAAATATTGCTCGTCTCGATGAGATCTACAACTTTCATGAAGACATTAAAAGCAAAATCGATCAAATGCACAAAGTAATTTTTTTGGAGTATCCCATGTACATAGAATACCTTGATTTTTGGGTTTTTTTAATTTTTATGTCATTTTTAAACCAGATAAAAATCCCAAAAAAATATGATAAAATCAAAGATAAATAATTACAAATTAATCTATTTTTTGGATTTTTATTAATTAAAAAAAAGAAGAAATATAATCAAATATGAAATAGACTCATTTTGTACAGTTGGTTAGTGAAGACTCGGACCCAATTTGTTTCTTTGATTTCAAGCTTACTTTGGATTTGGATTTTTACGCATTTTAATAAAACTTTTATCAAAGAAGACAAATCAAAAAGAAAAGAACTAAAATAGGTTAAATATATACATAAAATATCCAGTCAAAATCAGCTAAAATGCACAATGTACAAAAGAGGCCCAAAACCCAACTTTCACATATGAGCTTCGAAACACTTGAACTTGGTCTTGTTTTGAAGGTAATTGAATGTACATTAGTTCAAAAGTGAGTAGGATCAAAACAGACACTGGATGGGGAAGATATGGGGTTTTTAGTCCGGAAATTCTTAAACTAGGATTTAGGTTTTTGGTCCACTTATTTATTAGTTATTTTTTTTGTATTTTTCATTTATTCTTGTGAGTGATATGTACACAGTGGATGTGGTTTTGGTTTATTCGGAGTTAGCATGAATGAGTTAAAAATCAGGGAAGTTAGGCTATTTACAGGTCATTTTTGGCTTGGATTTTTGGCTTCTTATTTTGTGCAGAAATTAGTGCTAAAATGCAATTCTTATGAAAACATGCATGAATGCTAATTATGCAGAATAGATGCGGAAATGCTATTGATTTTGAGGGATTTGAGCTTAATAAATGATATTTAGAATGATGAATCTGAGACTCATCATCCCCCTATACTTAAACCATGCTCGTCCCTGAGCATCAAAAAGAAATGCCATGAGGTGAAATGAGATTGGGTTCCATACCAAGACCATGAGCTCAAGGTGAAAGTGAAACTAGACTCGACCTTTGGATTATTAGTGTGGCGGAACTTCTGTGAGACTTAGAATTTTAAAATCAACAGCCTTCTAGTTCTACACATCATTGTCACAGTTTCGGCTCAGAAGTCATCTTAGATCAATCCTCTTCCCAAAGCATACCCTATGAACATTGAACAATCGACTCATGTGTGTGAAAGGTTTTAGCTCTTCCCATCCAGAATACCGGACTACCATGCTCCTCTCCTCTGCAGTAACTCGTCCTCGGGGAGTCAGGTATTTCCTTCTAAGGTATGTCATGTTGTGTTCACAATCGAATTGGGGGAGAAGTTAGAAGAAGGTGAAAAGAACTGAAGGGTGGCCAGTGTAGTCACCTCTCCTTGTGAAGAATGCTAGTGTAGCCGAGTCTCCACCAAGATCTGCAGGTTTTTTGAAGCTTGGACCTTTTTGGTCAGATTTTATTTGGTAGTTGCTTCTTTGTATTTGGAATTTTTGGTGGTTCTACTTGGATCTTGTTGTACCCCTACGAATATAGAGGGGTCTTAGAAAAATTGTGCCCAGTCGTCCATCCCTTTTTCGAAGCTTTATTTCAACTCATACTCCGGTCTTTAGATTTCCATGCTACCAGAAAAGAAACTCACACAGTCTTCCAACATCCCATCTGAGTTGTGCTAAGTGCATAGTGCGAGAGTACAAATTAATTCTCTATTCCAGAGTTGTATCCAGAATGAAGAGACCAGGTTAGACACTAAGAGTCAAATGATGCACAATGTCATGTCGAACTCAAAGAATTAAGTCAAAGATATGAAGTTTCTAAAATCCTATTTCTCGGTGAAGTTCCTTTGAAATTAGGTGGATTAAGGTCATGTCCAGACCACTCTCGGTTTCGACTCATAACTCGGTACAGAACCGAAAGACTTTTCACAGATTCAAATGCATGAAGTGCTGGATGAAGTGCATGTGTGTGAAATGCAGACATATATTTTTTTCTTTTTTTTGAAATTTTATGCAAGGGATTTTTATGCAAAAATGAATAAGAAGCCATTTTTTTAAAAAAATGGGTATAGTCAGTGTTAGTAGAAAACTCTTTTTATTTTTTCTTTTTTTGTAGTTTTTTTTTTGAATTAATTACCCACCCCGTAAATACATATAGACTTACGCGAAAGTACGAGACATGGGTAAAATATATACAAAGTATATATACAGACCCCCCTATACTTAGCGAGTGATGTGTCCTCATAGCACAAGAAGAGTAAAGAAGACATAGCTCAGGCTAAGCGTAAGAGGGTGAAAAAGGAAAAGAAAAAAAAACAAGATACACGGTACCTCCCCCCTATACTTAGACTGTGAACAATCTAAGTATAGAAGAAGAGCGGAAAAAAATGAAGCGGTTGGGGTATGTGGATGAGGAGAGTACATACAAATGGGCATCGGTTCCCCCTATACTTAGGCTATGGTCAGCCTAAGTACAAGAGAAGGGTGGAAATGGAGTGATCGGGAGATAGGAGAAGGATCGTATATACATATGGCATCGGTCCCCCCCTATACATAGGCCTTGGCCTAAGTAGAGGAAGAAGCTGTACAAGGAGACCGATGTGGTCGGGAGGGAGGGTGGGTAGCCGATGATTAAGGATGTTTCTGGCTGATCTTCTTGTGAGCCTGCGATGGGAGATCAGAATAACGAGATGGAGATGAAGCATATGATTCCCAACTATTATCTGTGTCATCCTCAGAAAAATCATGATGGATAGTGGATGAAGTGTTTGAGTCAGATGAAAGATATCCATCATCAGAATTATCCTCAGAGGAATAGTATTTGAAGTGGACACACTCCAGATATTCATGTCTTTTTGTTTCTTCAGTTGTTTCCTTAGAACTCGTTCCTTCTCGAGGTCAAGCGATTTGTCCTCGGATGAATACTCAGAAGCACCGGTCCCAGTCAGCTCATAAGAAAAAATTCTAGTGTACTTGAAGGGGGCAGGAGCATCAGCTTTGGATGAGTAGTAGTTAGGAAAGGGAGTTGTCTAACGAGAATCGAATTTTATGCAAGGGATTTTTTTATGGAAAAATGAATAAGAAGCCATTTTTTAAAAAAAATAGGTATAGTCAGCGTTAGTAGCAAACTCTTTTTCTTTTTCTTTTTCTTTTTTTGTAGTTTTTTTTGAATTAATTACCCACCCCGTAAATACATATAGACTTACGCGAAAGTACGAGATATGGGTAAAATATATACAAAGTATATATACAGATCCCCCTATACTAAGCGAGTGTTGTGTCCTCAAAGCACAAGAAGAGTAAAGAAGACATAGCTCAGGCTAAGCGTAAGAGGGTGAAAAAGGAAAGGAAAAAAGAAAAAAAACAAGATACATGGTACCTCCCCCCTATACTTAGACTGTGAATAGTCTAAGTATAGAACAAGAGCGGAAAAAAATGAAGCGGTTGGGGTATGTGGATGAGGAGAGTATATACAAATGGGCATCGGTTCCCCCTATACTTAGGCTATGGTCAGCCTAAGTACAAGAGAAGGGTGGAAATGGAGCGATCAGGAGATAGGAGAAGGATCGTATATACAGATGGCATCGGTCCCCCCCTATACATAGGCCTTGGCCTAAGTAGAGGAAGAAGCTGTACAAGGAGACCGATGTGGTCGGGAGGGAGGGTGGGTAGCCGATGATTAAGGCGGTTTCTGGCTGATCTTCTTGTGAGCCTGCGATGGGAGATCGGAATAACGAGACGGAGATGAAGCATATGATTCCTAACTATTATTTGTGTCATCCTTAGAAAAATCATGATGGATAGTGGATGAAGTGTTTGAGTCAGATGAAAGATATCCATCATCAGAATTATCGTCAGAGGAATAGTATTTGAAAGTGGACACACTCCAGATATTCATGTCTTTTTGTTTCTTCAGTTGTTTCCTTAGAATTCGTTCCTTCTCGAGGTCAAGCTATTTATCCTCGGATGAATACTCAGAAGCACCGGTCTCAGTCAGCTCATAAGAAATAATTCCAGCGTACTTGAAGAGGCAGGAGCATCAGCTTTGGATGAGTAGTAGTTAGGAAAGGGAGTTGTCCAACGAGAATCGAATTTTGGATCCTTGCAAAGATATGTCTTTAGAGCTGTCGAACAGACTTCACTCATGTAGACTACCTTTTCCGGACCTGATGAGGGATCATCAATTGATTCCTCTTCCGAAAGGTCAAAAGTGACTCTCTTTTTCTTGCTTCGTGAAGGTGTCGGTTCACTTGAGTATCCAGATGAATAACCATTGGAATTCTTCTCCTTGATCGGAGTTCGGCCTGCGTGTTTGCTCTTAGTCTTTTGAATGTTGGTGCACTCTCGATTTGGGATGATTTGGTCAAGGTATTCAGAGAATGTTGCCCCTGGGTGCGACCATGCATATGTCTCAGGATCGTAGAAGAAGGATTTGTCTATTTTGAGATCCGCGGGAGTTAAAATACTGGGAAGAGTCTCTGCATGTTCATTCTCAATTGATTTGACATTGGAGCATTCCTTTGTCAAGTTAATGTGATCCATGTAATCAGAATAGGTTGACACAGGGTATGCCCATGCATAAGTCTCCGGATCATATGATTCATATACTCGATTCTCCATGGTGAGTGCAGCTGGGAATGGAGTAGGGGGGGGGGATTCTCTAAACCAATAGTCTCATCAACAACCGCTATCTCAGGTGTAGCAGCGAGGTAGGGCTCTTCTACCGCTTCTTGCTTACGGTTGTTGGGGACTTCATGGGTTGCCTCAAAAAATCATGGTTCCTCTAAGACTGGGTCAGATCGTAGTGCTTCCAATGTTGTAAAATTGATTTCCCGAGTCTCACAATCAATAATTACCTTAGCTAATGCTAAGAATGGCTTTCCGAAAATAATTGGAGGCTGGTTGAATTCTCCTTGATGCTCAATATCAATGATCGTGAATTCTATTTTGAGCGGAGCACCTTGGAATATCATAATGACAGAAATGATTCCTCTCGACCGCTTTATTGATCGGTAAGCCAATTGAACAATCCCTCGTATCTTCCTAATCAGTCCGAGTTTGAGTTCATGAAATACAAAGGTCAGGAGGATATTGATCGGTGTATCTTCACCAATCCAAGCATGGGTGAAAACTGTATCTTTAATTATGCAATCAAATCTGGGCAACAGCTTCACTATGCAGCTCTTGGTTTTTCTCTTCAACAACAAGGAGGAGGCCATTGACAAGATATGTCTTTAAGTCTTTCTTCGTATCCTTCCCGACTTTTTCCTCATTAATTTGTCCATTACAAATCCTTTGAGGTCGGGGAAGTGTTCAATGGCATGTATAAAGGGAAGTCCAACATCAATCTTTTTTCTTGTTTCCCATAAAGCAGGATCCAAATTCTTCAGATCTTCTTCAGTCTCAATTTTATGAAATTTTCTGGATTTTCGATTTTTTTGGTGTTTTTGAATATTCCAATTTTTTTGGCATTTTCTGTGTGGTGAGGTGATGTGATGTGTTCCTCAGATGAGCAGGGGTTTCAATGTTTCAAGTAAGAGTCAGAGGCATAGTCATTCCTATGGGAGTAATATGCAGAGGTGTCGATGTCGGAATCGTCCCTAGGTTTTTGAATATCCTCAAACTTTTCAGCATGAGATCCAATCTTTTCCTCATCCATTTTGATGTCCAAGCTCCCATAAAATAAACTGAGGTGGTCAGTAAAATTTCTGAATTTTTCCTCCATTAATTCAAATGTCTTATTTATCTTTGAAATATTATCCTCAAAAATCTGTTCATGATCAATCATTGGAGCCGTCAGTGTGTGTTTATGCATTTGAAATTCAATAATTTCATCTTCCATTTTCCTGTATGTGCTAAGAGGAAAGTTTCTTGGAATATCCATTATATGATCATTATTTTCTGAAAATTTATTCTCAAAAATTATAGAAGGAGGCTGCTCATATGGTCCAGGCACGTGGAGTTGGTCTGAGTAGAGTTCAATCCTTTGATCATGATTAGTCAAACCTTGATATTGTGGAGTCAGCATACATGGTTTATGTATTTCTATGTGGTTAGTCCAATCCTCTGTATGAGTATTATGTCTGAAAAGGGATTTGTCATGGTCCATCCAAAAATGATGATCATTAAGTGTGGGTCTTTCTATCTGGGTTTGGTTTCTCGGCCAGTCATGAGACTCAAAGGTATTTTGATCGTGAAATGGTTCATTAGCGAGAAACTGAGAATAAGACGGTTTAGTCCAGGATGGTAGGTGGTCATGTGCGGTCGGAGGATTCGAGTAGGAATTTAATGAGGGGGATGAATTCATCCACGGGTGAAAGTCTCCTGTGAATGTTAGAGGATTATTTAAAGAAGAGGATTTAGTTGATTTGGGACTAACCGAGACAAATTCATTTTCATAGTATAGCTCTGTTGGATTTTCAGATAAATGTTCGGCCATTTTTGAAAGAGCTGAAAGGAATGATGGTTTGCAATGATTTTTATGATCTGGATGTGAAGTGTTTTTGGACAAAAGTTCCATGATGAGGTTTAAATCAAGAAAGGAGAGAGATGATTACATGGGATAGTCAAAAGAAATTTTATAAAATGTGTGGCTTTTGATCTTCGATATCGGTTCACGCACACCAATGCAAACACAAATAAAACCCCGGGTTTACCAACTCACACAATGAAGCCCTAAGAGTTCGGCTATTATCTTTCCAATTTTAATTGGTGACAAGACAATCTTGGAAAATAACTAAGCGAGTTGTTAGGTATTGGAAATTTTCCTAATGATTGGCCCGAATTCTTACGACTAGTTGCACATACTTTCAGACAGTATGGGAGTAAGTACGGACCGTAGAACAGATACCCATTACTTGAGGATGGAGCCTTACACAGTGTCCTCTAAACCACCTACTTTGCTAAGGAAATCCGGACCGTTTACCGGCTACCCGTAGATCCTCACTAAGAAGTAGCTAATCGTTTTTGGTAGAATCAGTAGTCAATATGAAAATCCGGGTTTGGGCTCTAGCCTTAAGTGACGTCTCTCACTCACTCAGAAAAATAAAAACAATCAAGGTCGGGGTTGCTCTCCCACAGATATTCTTGATTTTATGGGTTAATTTAAGTCGGCTATATTTAGCAGTCCCGATTTTTAATTAAGCGATCACTGAAGAACTAAATGAGCACAAATACACGTCTACCGTCCAGTCTCAATTTACTTCTTAAAATTATGTGGCAAAACAAGGGGGAGAAATTCAGAAAAAGCCAATGCAGGCAGAAAACTATGATGTATGCTCAGTTAGAAGACTTACAGTGAATCCTCACAATCTCCATGTGGGATGCAATACAGAAATTGAAATTTAATCTATATGAATGCAAGATGATGAAAAACCGCACCTAGCAGAAAGTTCTATTAGCGAGAAGAATTGAGTTGAATTTGGCTAAGTTGAACGATCTATGTGCGTCTTGATTAATAGTGAAGTGTGGTCTTAGGTCCTACGAGTACAATCAAAAATTAAAATGCTCTGAGAGCCGTATGTGCAGGTCTATCCTAATTGCCACTCAAGTCGGGCCCCATCCTCACCGGAGAGTGAAACAGGCCACGACACACCACAGAAGAAAGTTTAAGGTCTTTTTACACACGCGAGAGTCCAAACGGACACCGCTGTAAATGACTAATTAATTACAGAAATAAAATTGCGTAAATTAAAATCCTAGACTCTACGCTCTCTCATGACTCGAATTGATCTTAAATTATTTGCGGTTTTTCAGAAGTCGGTGAAGATGCTTCGGTTCTTGAAAAACCGCTCCACGTACGCTGGGTACCTCGCAAGAAAAATAAGAGAGACATGTGTAAGAGAGTGACTCAAAAATAAATCAAAAATAAAATAAGAAGAATAAATGCTGAATATAAAATAAAATAAATGTAGAAAAATGTAATTTACAATGAACAATTCGGGAGCCAGACTACCCGAATGCGGAAACCCGAATAAAATTTTTAGACAAAACTCTAAGCCCTTTCCCTCCCCGACAATGGCGTCATCTGACGAGTCCGAAAATCGCTTTGTTAAATATGTATATTTGTATTTATCATGCGTTTAAAAATTATGATTTGTCGTTTCGTTGTAGGCGGCAATCGGAATCAGTCAAGAAAATAACCACACAAAATATTTATCGATTTTAATGGATGTGGTTTTATGTTTATTTTACTTGATCAAGTCCCAAGGTCGAACACAAGGAGGCAAAGGAAAAACCTAGAATTTTGTCTATCAAAATTCGTGCGCGGTTTTCAAGGCAGTCTTTTTTTAAAATTTTTAATGCAATAAAGGATGCAATATGCAATTTTGGCCTATTTTAGGGACTAAAATGTCAATTACATTCAAATGATGTCCAAAAAATATGAAATTTGGCCAAGATGTGAATTATGATGAAATGAATGCATTGTTTTTTGTGGAATTTCTAGATGCAATATGAACTTTTTTATGAATTTTTAAATGCAAACATAATGAATTTCAATATTTTATTATAATAAATATTAAACCTAATTATTTTCAAGGAACAAAATTATCTAAGATCTATCACTAGGTAATTGATTCAGAAAAATCCTAAACCTCGATAATACTAGTTTCAATACCTATTAAAAATCAAACACTGAAATATGCAAAATGATTTTTACAGGGCAAACTATACATGCAAATGCAATTCTTTTTTGATACATTGTTAAGCACAATTAATTCTACAATACATGATTTTTCGGGAATTTTTAGAGCAATGGTTAATCAAATCTAAATTTAAGAGCACAAACTGGGTAAAATATGTAATTTTCCACAAAATAATTAATTATTAATTAACCATCAATCACAAAAATGTCAACAATATGCCAAACTGTAGAGAAGTAATTGAGGAACACAATGTTATTTTTTGATAAATAAAATATGTAATGTAGAGGTCTAAACTCAATGGGGAAACTGGACTAATGCGCAATATGGAGGTTCTTCTGGTGGGCGACTTGCAATTTACCCGTGGTTACATGCAAAGCACATGACCCAAGGGATGAAGTTGCTGACGTCCCCCCACGCACGTGCCTCACACGTGTGGGGGGGCTCGGGCCCCATGCCAGGCCTGCGGTGGCGGAAGGGTGGAGGAGGAACGGTGGTCTGTGGCGGGCACCGGTCAAAGCCAAGACAATGATCGCGCTCCTGGCGAGGACGTCGAGGTAGCCTTGGTAGAGGTCAATGCTCCGATGGCGTAGAGAAGCGAGGCTTGATGGAGGCGGTCAAGCTGCTGCTGGGTGGCGAGGGGAAGCCATGGCGGTAGAGCAGCTCCTGGGTATGGTGTAGTCAGAGTTCGCCGAGCGGAGATGGTGGTGGCGGACGTTGGCGATGAAGAGAGTCAGAGGAGAGGCATTGATGGTGGTCTATGGCTCGACGGAGAAGATGGTCGGTGGTGGCTCAATGGGTAGACCAGAGCTTGGCAGCAAGGCGGCGAGGAGTCGCTGCTGTAACGACCACGGGGGGGGGGGGGGGGGGGGGGGTGGCCGGATCTCGCTGCGAAGATGAAGCTCGTCGGGTTGTCACCACCGACGAGGCTTGGAGTCGAGGGCTATCAGTGGATGAAGGAACGGAGGGGTGGTGGTGCAGTTTAAATAGCATTTTTGGGGGTGGCCAGACAGGGAAGGCTACTGGGGCAAGATTGGTGATAGATTTCGAGGGGATTTGATCAGCGGTGAGAGCTTTTGGAGATCGGGAACGGTGAGATTCACGGGCGGCGACATTCGTGGGGTGTCGGTGAAATCGAAGGAGGCGGTGCCCCTTGTTATGGAAAGGGGGAAGCTTGATGAAGACGATGCACATGTGTCATCCGATCGAGCGCGATCAGACGATCTCTGTAGCGCCACATGGCGACCTGTGGAGTGAGAGAGACACATGTGCTTGGCACGTGCCTGAGTGGCACGTGCCTCACACGTGCGGGTCTTTATAATTTTTTGTAAAAACGAATGATAAAAAATGCCAAAAATTGCTGACACGTGGCGGCTCCAGGAGCGGCCACGTGTCAGCACAACAAAAATCGAAAATAAAATACTTAAAAAATACAAAAGAAATAGTAAACGACCTCGGATCAAAAAAGTTTCTTCACAAAAATTGCTTGTCTCGATGAGATCTACAACTTTCATGAAGAAACAAAATCAAAATCGATCAAATGCACAAAGTGATATTTTTGGAGTATCCCATGTACATAGAATACCTTGATTTTTGGGTTTTGTAATTTTTATGTCATTTTTAAACTAGATAAAAATCCGAAAAAAAATGATAAAATCAAAGATAAATAATTACACATTAATCTATTTTTTTGGATTTTTATTACTTAACAAAAAGAAGAAATAAAATAAAATATGAAAAAGACTCATTTTGTACAGTTGGTTAGTGAAGACTCGGACCCAATTTGTTTCTTTGATTTCAAGCTTAATTTGGATTTGGATTTTTGTGCATTTTAATAAAACTTTTATCAAAGAAGAAAATCAAAAAGAAAAGAACTAAAATAGGTTAAATATATACATAATATATCCGGTCAAAATCAGCTAAAATACACAATGTACAAAGAGGCCCAAAACCCAACTTTTACATATGAACTCTGAATCACTTGAACTTGGTCTTGTTTTGAAGGTAATTAAATGTGCATTAGTTCAAAAGTGAGTAGGATCAAAATAGATACTGGATGGGGAAGATATGGGGTTTTTAGTCTGGAAATTCTGAAACTAGGGTTTGGGTTTTTGGTCCACTTATTTGGGTTAGTTGTTTTTTTGTATTTTCATTTATTCTTGTGAGTGATATGTACACAGTGGAGGTGGTGTTGGTTTATTCAGAGTTAGCATGAATGAGTTAAAAATCAAGGAAGTTAGGCTATTTACAGGTCATTTTTGGCATGGATTTTTGGCTTCTTATTTTGTGCAGAAATTTGTGGTAAAATGCAATTCTAATGAAAACATGCATGAATGCTAATTATGCATAATAGATGCGGAAATGCTGTTGATTTTGAGTGATTTGAGCTTAATAAATGAGATTTAGAGTGATGAATCTGAGATTCATCATGGGCGCTAGTTACGTGGCTCACCTAGGATCCGTCAGATCAGGATGATCCAACGGTGGCGATAGCTTCTGGAGCGAGGTGATGTGTCATGACGCTGGCCGTTGGATCAAGATGAATCCAATGGAGGCTGGAGCTGCTGGTGAGGGGCGACGTGGCTGTGTATGGGCCGTTAGATCCTCCTGATCCAACGGCGGCTAAAGCTCGAAGGTGAGGGAGATGTGTCGCGATGAGGACTGTTAGATCAAGATGATCCAACAGTTGTTGTGCGTCGTCTCCTCTTGGACATCGCCTCCTGCGACGAACTTGGCAGGGCTGCAGTGAAGGGGTCCTGGCTCTGCCGTCCTTCCCCGTGATCAGTGAACGTTGCTAGAGGCTTCTGGATATCTAGAATCGATCATGGAAGCATGGGAGAGCGACCGGAGGTCTTAGATGAAGTCGGGGCGGTCTGGAAGCCATTGGCAATGAAGCTCGAAGGATATCCGGTGAGACGTACGATCAATGACATGGATGGTACCTGCAACCATAGATCAGGCCAGAAAATGGGAGCTCGTGTTCGTGGGAGTGTGTGAATGTGCGAGTGGCCTGTGGGGCGAAGTGATGGGCGTCGGTGGCGTTCTTCCTCCGCCATGAAGGCAGAGTTGTGGTCAAAGAGGGTCGATGTGTCGTAAGGATGAACATATGGTGGCACGAAGGTGAGAGCTCCAAGGCGAAGCTTGGTGGAAGGTTGGAGAGATGTGTTGTTGATCAGAGATGGTAGGAAAAAGGCGAGAAAATCGAGATGAAAAGAGAAGGAAGATCGGAGGAGAATGGATGAAGCTACCTGGGGATGAAGGCTCGTTGAAGAGGCTATGGTCGTCACTCGAGGGTCAGTAGCAGGCCCGAGCCCGTGCAACTCGACGGAGGAGTTGCGGCACAGCATGGTTACGCCGTGGATCTCGTCGGAGGAGAAGACTTGTCGTCACTCACTTTCTCTTGGAATTGCTGTCACCAATGGGTAGCTAGGAGCTCTAGGAAACCTCTTGCTGTGGTGGATGGGGTGGAGACTCGTCGGAGGTGGAGTATTTATAGGGAAGAGATGGAGGTGCAGGTGATGGAGAGGGTGGTGTACGTGGAGTTTGTGGAGCGAAGGAGAGGGCATCATGGGTATCATGGGTACTGGCGAGGATGATGGAGGTCGAGGCTACGTCGTGGGGGTGTCGATGGACGGAGATGGTGGCTGTAGTGGTGCGAAAAATAGAAAGGGGGAGAAGGCGATGCGAGGTGGGCGACATGCGTAAAGAAGACGGCCGGAGGTGGAAGACAATGCCTTGACCGTTGGATCTAGTGATCCAACGACAGCTGGCGAGGCTCTAAGGAAGGGCCTAGATCAGATCTGGGGGTCGAGATCGAAGGGCGATGGGTGTGACGCATGGCGGGCATAGGTGTGGGCGCTGGCGAACGGTCGAGATGAGATTTGGCATAGGATCGGATGGTGAGGAATTGGAGTGGGATGAACGACACAGATGGAGGCGATCTAGTGGCTCATGTTGAACCACATGGCGCAAGGTTGTGGAGGCGGAAATGAGTGATCGTGATGAGATCTATGATAATGATCCAAGGGTTGGAGTTGAGGCGGGGATGAGTGATAAACGCAGAAAGGAGTGCGGTTGTATTGACTCACAAGGCGAGTCAACAGTCGGTGTATTGACCACACAAAATCCTAGGTTTAATCAACAATTAACCCACACTAAAGATCAATAAATAGAAATAAATGTGGGGTTAAAATTTATTTTTAACTCTGCACAAATGATGTAAAGGGCAAGTATGCAGAGAGTTCGAACACAGGGAGCAAACAGGGTAATTCTAAAAGATGTGCACAAGTGAATGTGAAGGGTGTCTATACTAAGCAAGCAAGCAAATACTTTTTATGGGTTTTAATTTTTAATTTAATTTTTTTATTTTTAATTTTAATTTTTAATTTTGTATTTTGGTTTTTATCTTTCTAATTTTTATAATTTTATATTTTATATATATATTTTTTTCTTTTTCAATATTGGAAAATATAAGCAAAATAATAAAAGACAAGATAAAGTATTTATAAAATGTGCAAAAATAACCAAAAATTCAGAAAAAAATGTTTTTGATATTTTTAGGATTTTTTATTGTTTTTGTGATTTTTGGGTATTTTTCAAACTGCTTTTGGTATTTTTAAATACTGAAATAAGGGAAAAAGTGAAATTTGGACTGGCTATGAGTAAAATGGGAATTACAATTAGCAAACAGCAACCAAAATTTTTCACACTAATTTTTAAATAAAGAGAATGAAATATAGAACAAACAGGAACTGAGTTTGTATTTTTCTGAGTTTTCTTTGATTTTATAGATTTTTTTGAAGTTTTTATGTATTTTTGAATTTTTAAGGTTTTTCTTTTGAGATTTTTAGTGATTTTAGGATTGACACTAAAATAGGATAAAAGACACACTAGGGAATTTTTTCGGGGAATTTTTCGAGGTATTTTAGTATTTTTTTGGTATTTTCTAAGCTAGACAGTAGGCAAAAAGCATGTTTTTGATTTTTAATAAATTTAAAAATAAGATAAAATCAAAAACTAAAAATATGGCGTGGAAGAACAAGCATACAGGAACTTAACCCTATTTTTGTGGAATTTTTGGAGGCAAAATGATAATTTAAATAATTACAATAAGCATCCAAACATTAATCAGGCCTGGCATGGGTATAAATGCAATTTAACAAACATCCAGGGGGCACACATGCAATTTTCCACAAAAATTAACACTTAATAATCAATTTCCAGGACCAATTACAAAATACAAAATCCGCAAGGGTGCTAGCAATTTTCCCACCAAGGCGCGTGACTTGCACGCGCCTGGCGAGGACCAATATGTAATTTCCACAAAACCTGGGGGTTCACATGCAAAATTTCCAAAAATTTGACACTTAATAAAAAAGTTCTGGGACCTAAATGAAATACTAGAAAGACCGAGGGCCTCTGAGCAAAATGCCCTCACCTCACGTGTACAGGTCACGTGAGGTGACGTGGCAGAGGACCTAAATGTAAATAAAATAAAGATGACGGTCTTTTTGCAAATTTTAGAAAAATTTTAAACTACGAATAAAAGTTACTGGACTAAAAGAAAAATACAAAAATAGCGAGGGTATACTTGCAAAAATCCCTCGCTGGGACGATCCGACGGTGGAGCAGGCGCTGATGGCACGTGGCGCGGATCCAACGGCTGGTGGCGAAGCGCGATCCAGCGGTGGGGGACGCACCACTTATCCACGTGGCAGCTTCTCCGGGCTCGATGATGCTTCGCCCGTGGACGTCTGAGATCAGATCTCAGCTGAGATCGACAGTGGCTGGGCTCTAAAGATCGGAAGGTCCGCGATATGCCTGGGGGTCCTTCTTGATCGGACGGCAGCGAGGCCAGGAGGAAGAACGCGGAAGAAGGCCGGCGACGGCGATCTTCCGCGACCTCCCCTGCCATTTGTCGTCGTCGTTAAGGCCTCAAAATGGCCCCTAACGCTCCCTGCAGGTCTCCTCTTGCTGCCTGGAGCTCCAAAATGGGGTGGCGTCCACCCGAGCGCTCCAGAGGAGGTGGCGGAGCTCGGGCTCCCAAAATGCCTCCGGCGGACTCGCAAAACCGCTCCAGGTACTCGATAGGCTCCTGGTACCTGCAAGGAAAAATTGATATGATCGGGGGCAAATTGCCCCGATCATGTGGCGCACAGAAATGGGGTGAACGGCGAGATGGGTACTCGCCGGAGTTGCGCTCCGGCGAGGTGATCGATGAGGAGATTAGATGGTCGATTCAACAAGGAAAGATGGTCTGGAGGATCCTAAGACTACCAGGAACGTAATGAAACTTAAAAGAACACAAGGAAACGGCCTCAATGGCCTGGGGCCAGAGGGTAAATACCTCTACGGCGGAGCTTGCCGGAGGTGTGGAACACGCTCAGATCTGGTGCAATCCGCCGCCTTGAAGCTCGGAGCTCGGAGCTGTCACCTCCAGGCGCCTTGAGCACGACCAAGGGGGGAGAAATCTGGGGAAATCGCGGTTCCAATTTTCAAAAGAGAATCGGATTTGGTTTTAAGGGGTTGACAGACAGTGGGGGTAGAACGAGGTGCCAGAGGCGACACAGGCATCCATTCCCCGAGGTGATCACTGGGCGTGCAAGAGGAAGTATCGAGGAGAAAAGTCATCAAGGGCGCATCATGTTTTGGTGAAAGGCTTAACCTCGAAAAAAGGTTGAAGATGGGGGGTCAACACACTCTGACAGAGCCACAGGGGCTGGGTCAGAGAGTTGACCGAGGTCAACTCTCAGACCCTCCTGGTTGGTCCACGTGGACCAACCAGGAAAAACCCTGGAAAAATACGTTAATAAATTATTTTAAAATAGTAGTGTTATTTTAGTTAGGTTATAAAATGAAAAGTATTTATAATTTTATCTAGTATTTTATTCCGATTTTTAATTATTTTTATAAGTTATATTTTTACAAGTTCACTTTTTAGCCCTTTATAGGTATAATGCCTATGTGTTTTAGCATTTTATTTTTATTCTGTGTATCTTATTTTTATTATTTTTAGATATTATTTTCTAAAATCATAGGATACTTTTATGCACACAAATATATTTTTATTTTATTTTTCTGATTTATTTTGTATATTTAATAAAATATAAGAGTGTATTGTATAGGTATACATATAGGTACAATACCTGTATAATCTATATATATTTATTTTTATTTGGATTTTTCTTTATGTTTTTATTCCAATTCTAAGGTACATAAGTATTATAAGTAATATTTACAAGATTATAAAAATATAAAAATGAAGAAATAATGAATTAATAATAAATTGAATATTTTATTCAGTACACTATACAATGTGGGTCCAAAACTCAACTTTCAAACCGTAGCTCCGCCAAATGCGAAACCACCGCCATTAAATAGCTTATTTTATTCTATATACAATTAAAGATGAGTTTGATGCATTTGGAGTTTTCATTTGTGAGATACGAGTCTGGGAAGTTGGGATTTTGGATTTTTATTCAGACCATAACTTTTTATCTGTACATTATTTTTCTGTGAAGTCAATTTTGTATTTTTCTTTATTAAATTATCTGCAACATTCATGTTTAAAGTTTATTTATTTGATGTATAAAAAGTGGAACCAAAAATAGGTCCTAAAATGAATAAAGAATGAATTAATAACTATAGGTATTTGACCCTTATCTCCCCCTACTTTATTCCTTGTCGACCTATTCATCAAGATGCCTAGGTCTCGGGGTTTTGGGTCATAAAATATTTACAATATTTTATTCTTTTTCTTTTCTTTTATTTATTCTATAATTTTGGCTTTAATTACACTATTTTAGACATTATTTAGATGCACATGCCTGAATGCTAAGATGATGATTTTAATGTTATTTACAGGCATTTGCTAGGGTTTTTGGTGCCAAAATGATAGAATAAAGATGATGAAATGCGGATTCATCATCCCCCTATACTTTACCTTTGTTAGTCCCTAGCAAACACTTATGCAATAAGTGCAAAAAGAAAGAAAAGAAAAAGAAGAACTTGGATTTTATTTGATTATCAAACTTGTCTTCACAAAATCAAAGTTTGGAGCTTAAGTCGGACCTTTGGAATTTTAGTGCGGATGGAACCTTATTGAGAACCGAATTTGAAATCCAACAGTCCCTGAGAATCCCAAAACTCTGCTCAAGTCTCCTCAATAGCCAGGTCAGAAATACTTCAACTCATACGCAAACTCTTACGACTATGAATCTGACTCGTACAGTGTAAGTGATGGTGGCTCTCCCCAACTAGAATGACAAAGAAACTGACTTCTCCAGTACGACAACCCAATGATTCCCCAATCCAATAACTCCATCCTCGAGGAGCGGGGTATTCCCTTCTAAGTTCAAGTGGCAACCAGCTCAAGAGGAGGGGGTGAAGAGAAGAATGGACGGTAGCCATTGTAGCTACCTATCCTGGGATGTAAGACCAGTGTAGTCAAGTCATCCTGCTGCAGGCTCACATGATATGACTTTGGAACTCAAGCTTTCTTATTGACTTTGTACATACTTGCAGGCTTCTTATTTTTGTACATGCCTGAACAATTTTTTTTTTTGAAATACTATATACAGCAGTATTTACATAAGGAGTTTTTCCTCTTGAGCCAGTAGACTATCCCTCTTTTGAAGCTTTATCGCAACCCACAGCCTCCTGTCTTTAGACTTCCTAATCACTGGACGGGTTGGGGTGCACTTCCCTCCCTAGAGGAGGACAAATGTTTCCACTTGTGTGCGTCTCACACCGGCAAATCCAATCCCCTCACCACTCCAACTGAGTTGAGCCATGTAAAAGGTGCAGGTGTCCAAGTTATGTCATTATCAACAAGAGTTGTGCGTGTGCTCCGAAATACTCTACTTAGGCAGTCAAGAATCCATTGAACCAAGTCTCGTGATCCTCAAAGAATTAAGTCAACTAGACCTGAAATACCTCAAACCCAGTTCCTATAAGGTTCCTGTTATTAGGTAGGTTTTAAGGTCCAATCAAGCTCCAATCTCCGGATTTTACTTAGACTTGTTCAACTCTCAAACTCAATCCGAAAAATGCGAATGCAATGCAATGCAATGCAGAAAATATTTTTGTGATGCAATTTTCAAGATTTTTGAACTTTTTATGGATTTTTGAAAAGATGATGCATGCATTTTTTTTCAGAAAGATTTTTCAAATGTTTTTGGATTTTTATTTTTACAAATGTTTTTGGGATTTTTGAAAACAAAAAGATTTTGGCTGAAAGCTAGGTTAAAACTATGTACACGGGAGTGCATCTTATATAATTACAAGAAGTGGATTTAAAGGATTTACAAGGGTAAGTGATCAGTTTTATACATACATATAGTGGATTTTGGTGTGATGCAAATGTTCCTCAAACTTATTTGACACGAGCTTTTTCATACAATTTTTGAAAACTATAGTCCAAAATAGTTTTTACAAACATTTTTACAAACATGTACACAAATTTGAAAATCATTTTGCAAAGGCTTTCAAAATAGTATATATAGGGTTTTCAAATATTTTTGCAACCATTTTTCAAACCATTTGCAAATCATTTTTCAAACATTTTTATTTCACACAAAGAAAAGAAATTTTACAAACCACACATTTTTACAAAGGTTGAAAACATGTAAGAAAATATTTTCAAAATAGTTTTCAATAAATGTTCACAAAGATTTTCAAACTATTTTTCAAATATTTTGCAAAAAATATTTTCACCTGATTTATTAATCAGTATATACAAAAAGAATTTGAGGAACAAAACACCTTTTTATTAAAGATTTTTAATGAATTTTAAAGAATAATTAGCCATATTATTTAAGAAAATACGAAAGTACGAGTTATGGCTAAAGTATATACGCAGTATATACGACCCCCCTATACTTAACTTGAGCTATGTCCTCATAGATCGGAGAGAAAAGAGAAGACATAACTCGTACTAAGTATAGACAAGTCTAAAGAATGAATGAATCAATGAATGAGAAGTTGACCGTCCCCCCTATACTTAGGATCAAATAATCCTAAGTATAGCAGATTGTACACAACGCAGGGAGGGTCAAGGGTGGGAATGAACAGATCGTACTCAGATTGTCTCCCCCTATACTTAGAGTAAGATATCCCTAAGTATAGACAAGAAGAAGAGACAATGGAGAGGATCGAAATGAATCGAGAAACTCAGGGTGCGTGCCCCCCTATACTTAGGACAAAGTACGTCCTAAGTATGGAAAACTGTCTACAAGGGCGGCACCTTTTTGATAGATAAAGAAAATAGAAAAGGAAAAGAAGAAAAGAAGAAAATAAATCAACAGATGAAAGCGTGGTATGGACAGATGATCTGTACAGCGGAAGATAGAAGTGATCACCATGTATGAGATGCAGATGATATGAGTCAAAGGACACATCTCATACCAGAAGAATGGGGGCAACGTCAATGGTCGGCGGATCATGATCTAGATATAGCTTCAGGCGTTGACCATTGACACGGAAGGTAGAGGAAGATGACGGTTCGGATATGTCGATGCTGCCATTATCATGTACCTTCCTGACCACATAGGGACCTTTCCACTTGCTCTGCAACTTCCCTGGGAATAATTTTATCCTGGAATCGAACAACCATACTCTCTGATCTGGCTCAAACTGTTTATGGCTGATATGCGAATCGTGTCATGTCTTCACTTTCTCCTTGTACTGTAGGTTGTTGGAAAAGGTTGTGTCTCTCAGTTCTTCCAGGGCTGCCAATTCAGCTCTTCTCTGGTCTCCTATACTCTCGGGATCTAACAGCAACTCAGTGACTGCCCAAAAAGATTTATCATTGATCTCCACTGGCAGATGGCACGACTAGCCATAGACGAGACGAAAGGGAGATGTCCCCAATGGATTCTTGAAAGAAGTCCGATAGGCCCACAAGACCGAGTCCAAAAGCTGTGACCAATCCTTTTGGTCTGGGCTGACAACTTTCTACAAGATTGTTTTTATCTCCCGGTTCGATACTTCGGCAAGACCATTAGTCTGAGGGTGATACGGTGTGGCAACCCGATGGTCAATGCCGAACTCATCTGCAAGGGCCCTAACCTTGTCATTGATGAAATGAGACCCCCCCCGTCTGAAATCAAGACTCTAGGTACCCCGAACTGTGAAATGATATTTTTCCTCAAAAATTTACACATGGTTTTAGTATCTGCGGCTTGGGCGGGGATGGCCTCAACCCATCAGCTGACATAATCAACAGCGAGCAGGATATGCTCGAATCCCTGACTCTTAGGAAATGGGCCCATGAAATCAATCCCCCATGCATCGAAAACCTCACAAAAGTGAATGGGTTGCATGGGCATCATGTCTCTCTGTCTGCAGGTTCCCATTTTCTGACAGTCAGTACATCTCTTCACGAACTCATCAGAATCCTTGAAGAGAGTAGGTCACCATAGGCCGGATTGAAGCACATTTTGTGCTGTCCTTTTTCCAGAATGATGTCCTCCTGCCTCAAGCTTGTGGCAGTATGTGAGGACGCTATGATGCTCTTCTTGAGGAATGCACCTCCTCCAGATACTGTCCCCTCCTTCATGATAAAGGACGGGATCCTCCCAATGATAAAACTTGGCCTTCGTCAGGAAGGTCTCGAGTTTCTGCCTGGGCCAACCTTGTGGGACTGTCTTGGCGACAAGATAGTTCACAATGTCAGCGTACCACGGGAGTGAGGTGATAGCCAAGATCGCCTCATCTGGAAATGTCTCTGTGATAGGTGCGCTGGGCTCAGATTCCTCAAGATTCTCCAATCTGGAGAGATGAACCGCCACCACATTCTTGACTCCAGGCTTATCCTTAATCTCAATGTCAAATTCCTGGAGCAGAAGGATCCATCTGGTCAGACGTGCTTTGGCATCCTTCTTAGCCATTAAGTACCGGATGGCGGTATGATCAGTGTAGATTGTTACTCTAGATCCGAGAATGTAAGATCGATACTTATCTAGATCAAAAACTACGGCCAGCATCTCTTTCTCAGTCACAGTATAATTCCGCTGAGCGGCATCCAAAGTACGGCTGGCGTAGTGAATGGCAAAAGGTAATCCATCCCTCCTCTGTCCAAGCACAGCCCCAACGGCAAAATCTGAAGCATCCGTCATGATCTCGAATGGGAGAGACCAATCGGGTGGCTGAAGGACAGGAGCTGAAACAACCATATTTTTGAGAGTCTCAAAAGACGCTAGACACTTATCATTGACAAAAAACTCGGTGTCTTTCGTCAGCAAGTCAGTGAGCGGTCGGGCAATTCGACTGAAGTCCTGAATGAACCGTCGGTAGAAACCGACATGCCCCAGAAAAGACCGCAACTGATGCAAGTTGGATGGTGGATTGAGTTTTCTGATGATATCCACCTTGGCCGGATCGACCTCCATGCTCCTGTTGGAGACGATATGACCAAGGACCATCCCTTGAGTCACCATAAAGTGGCTCTTCTCCCAAGATAAGACAAAATTGACCTCTATGCAGCGCTGAAGCACACGGTCTAGGAAATCAAGACAAGCATCGAAACCGTCGCCATAGACCGAGAGGTCATCCATGAAGACCTCTAAACAGTCACCCACCATGTCCGAGAAGATGGACAACATGCACCTTTGGAATGTCGCCGGAGCGTTACATAGACCAAAGGGCATCCGTCTGAAAGTATACGTCCCAAACGGACAGGTGAATGTCGTTTTCTCCTGGTCTTCAGGCGCAATGGCCACTTGATTGTATCCAGAGTACCCGTCAAGAAAGCAGTAATGACTCTTCCCAGCTAGCCGCTCGATAATCTGATCAATGAAGGGTAGCGGGAAGTGATCCTTCTGGGTGGCCTCATTCAATCGTCTGTAGTCCACACAGACCCTCCAAGAAGTGGGCACTCTGGTAGCGATCTCCTCTCCAAACTCGTTGACAACTGTAGTGATACCCGTCTTCTTGGATACCACATGTAAAGGACTTACCCATTTGGAGTCGGAGATGGGGTAGATAAAATCGGCGCTCCACCACTTTGAAATTTCTTTCATGACTACGTCTCGAAGATTCGGGTTCAGCTGTCGCTGGAACTCACGCGACGGCCTAGCGTCATCCTCAAGATAGATGTGGTGAGAGCACAGAGCCGGACTAATCCCCTGGAGATCAGATATACTGCAACCTATTGCCTTGCGGTTTCTTTCAAGAACCTCCATCAGAGTTCTTGCTCTCCAGTCAAACCTGCTGAGATAATGACTGGGTGCATTTCTGGCTCACCCGCAAGGAATCTGTACTTCAACGACTGCGGCAGAGGCTTCAGTTCTGGACAACTGGGAGGCGGCAGATCTGGCTTCTGATATGTCTGTGTGAAGGCGACCAGGTCTGCATGGGAGAACTCTCGTTCTGCATGAATTTCTGACGAAGGGAGGCCTGCTGAATCATCAATGAACTGCACTGGCTTGCACTCTGTCATGGCTGTTGGCTCAGAAGGAATCAGACAAGGTAAATAATCATAAAAGTCATCCCAGTCAATGTCTGAATCCGAGGGATCAGAAGAAGATGAGCAAGAATGAAAATCATCGGCACCACTCATCACAACACTGTCAGCCTCAAGTGTATCCTCATCCAGGGATGTGCTCTCCCGGCTCTCGACTGCCATGAGCTTTAGATACAGTGAATCTGTAGGCAAGGCGAGAGTCGGTGCTACAGGATCTATCCAGTTGGATTCATCATCAGTCATCTCAAAATCACAAACCTGGTGGATGTCTAGCTCTTCCTCTGTCATCTGCACTGCTTCACTGGATTGCTCCGAGCACTCTAACTCTCTGGCTCTGGTTTCCTCGATCGTCTCTATTTGTATGGTTTTAACCTCTACGTGAAAACATACCTTCCCGCTATCATGGTCGGTCACCGCCTTGGCTGTGGCCAAGAATGGACGTCCGAGTATGATGGGGGCATCGGTTACCGACTCAGGGATCTCCATATCCAACACAACGAAGTCCACGGGGAATTTCAGGCCCTGAATGGTAACGACCACATCTTTCAATAACCCCTTCGGCCTCTTAGTCGACCTGTCAGCAAACTGAAGGACCGTCCCGCTTCGAAGAAGAGGACCAAACTCGAATCGGTCGAGTAAGGCTGCCGGAAGAAGGTTGATTGAAGAGCCGTTGTCTAATAGAGTGCGATCAAACTGTTGCTCTTGAATCTCGCATCTGACATAGGGAGCTAATGCATCTGGTCGCTTGGCTGGCAGCTTGTTCTGGATGGTGCAGCAAGTGGAATGAGTGAGCACATGGATCTGATCTCTGTGGTTCCTCCTCTTCCTGCGGACAGTAGTCTTCTCTTTCAGGTTTTCTTGAAGAGGGGGATGTGCTCAAGTGCCTCTTGTAGAGTCAGCTGAATGTGGAATCTGTCTATCATCTGATTGCCGAACTCTACCTGTTGCTCTTTTTTGGGATTTTCTCTTTTATTCCCCTTCGCTCAGCGGAGTGCCTCAGGGAAGGGGATGGTAGGGGCCTCCACAGATGGAGGGCTGGGAATAGGTCCCTGTGCCTGTGAAGGAGGAGAATCCATACAATAATCATCATTCAACACATATGGATCCGCAATATGAACAGAAACCTTTCCTTTATTCATATTTTTGTTTTTCTTTTTGTTTCCACAGTCCATAGGTACAAAATGTGGGAACATCACAGAGGGTGGCTCAACAAAAGTAAATGTGGTGGCTTCAGCACCACCACTAGCACCTGTGTCTGCGGCATCAGCACCGCGCTCTGGTTCAGCATCCAAAATGGTGGCATCAGCACCACCGTCTGCATCTGGCATCACGACGGCATCAGCACCATCATCTGGATCTCCATCATGGGTGGTCTCAGCACCACCGTCTTCAACCTCGTCATTAGCGGCATCAGCACCGCTACTCTGCTCCTCTGACGCTCCTGGTGCTGCATATGGTTGTCGCTCAGAAGAGGCGCCGCCGGCGGGCATCCTACCGCTCCTAGTAGTCATAAAATCAGCATCATAAAAAGAATAAGACATATCACTCAAATAGTCACTAGGAGAGGTATCCTCTGTAAACTCTACCTGCTCAGACTTCCTTTTCAGATTGTTCGGTTTAGGCTCAATCTGAGCGGGTATAGCGGCCTTGCCTTTTATTATGTCCCTCATCTCCTGCCGGAATTCATCCATTTCTTGCTTGAAAGATGCTCGCTGTTCGGAGAGCAAGCGGGCAAGATCATCGAGAGCTGGGTTCTCAAAGGTGGGACCCTGAGAACTGGATGGTTGTCCCTGCTGGAAATGGGGTTGCTGCTGCTGCGGTTGGTACTGGGGATGATGTGGATAAGATTACTGAGGCTGCTGTCGCTGCCTCTACTGCTGTCCCTAATAGGCGGGACGAGGACCACTCTGATACTGTTGTGGTTGGGCGTACTGAGGCTGTTGCTGCTGGTGTGGCTGGCTATTCTGATATCCTTGGGCAGGATTCTGCTGCTGGGAGGAGGAGCCACCGTTGCCCCAACGGAATCCGGGGTGATCACGACGAATCCCGGGCTGAGGGTACCGGTCGTACCAAATCCCATTGACTTCCATCAATGGGTCCTGCTCAAAGGAGGGTGGAGGAAGAACTGCCAGTGGCTGCTCCGGCTGGTATACCACCATCTGCGTATCCGAAGATGGCGGCTGCGTTGGGTAGTACTGTAGAAAGGGAACCGGCTCTGCCTGGATATGATTGACTTGACGATACGAGGTAGAGGGGTTGGCATTGCTACTGCTCGGATCAGCACGTGATATGGGAGGCTGTTGGGAATGAGTTTCTGCCTCCTAGATGCACAAGATCTCTGTTTTCAGATCACTCATGGTCTTGGCAATTTGGTCCATCTGGGCCATGCCTTGCATCTGCTTCTTCTCGAGGATCTCGAGGCGGTCCAGCTTCTCACTAATTATGCTCATGTCAGCTGTGGCTAATTCGGCTTGGGCTGCGGCAGCTGACATTGTATTGGGACCGGCATCGATGCGGGCGATCCTCTGGAATGATCCCGCTCCTTGCGGGGGCTTCTGCTGTGTGTAGACTCGGGCTTGGGCCATCACGGTTGAGTTTTCTGTCATGCCCTCGTAAATGGCCCTGACGTCATCTTCACCCTTCGAAAAGTACGACCCACCGCAAGAGGCGTTCACTAGCCCCTGCAGCTCCGGTGTCAGACCACAGAAGAAACTTTGAACCAGATTGGGCTTGGATATATCATGATGTGGACACCGGTCAATGCGCTCTCTGAATCGATCCCAGGCTTCATGGAATTGTTCATTTGGGATCATGATAAAATTGCTGATCATGGCTCTAGCTGCATTTGTCCGGCCGAGAGGATAGTACTTCTTCAGGTATGCGGTCCGGAGATCTGCCCATGTGTCGATGAATCGCCCGAGGTGTTTGAGCCAATATGCGGCTCTGTCAACCAATGAGAACGGGAAGGCGATCATCTTTATTGTGTCCTCCGTCATCAACCGATCATGGATGGTGCTGCATATCATCTCGAATTCCTGGAGGTGGAGGTGCGGCTCTTCGGTCGGCAACCCATGAAACTTGGGTAGAAGCTGGATGGTGTGGGGCCGAAGCTCGAAATCTCCATGGATAGGCGGGAGTCGGATCCAACGATGAGTGAGGGACGCGACTGGGTTGTGCAATTCCCTCATGATGGTCTGTGGCGGTCTATCCGCGTCTGGATCACCTCCTCCTGCATCAGGTCCTCCTCCACCGCCACCGCCACCGCCCCCAGGTCGGTTCTCTCTCATCTGAGCAATTTCTCTCATAAGATCACCCATGAAAGTACCCTGATCACGGATCTGCCTCTGCATAGTCTCCAGGGACGCTAACAAGGAATTGTTGATGGCCGCTTGATCAAATATGAACTGAGGATGATCATGGTCATCTGGGTGCTCGCCTCTGTCTGCCATCACTGGATTTTCTGAAAAAGCAAAAGAGGCCATCTCAGGTGTTGTCGAATGATCTGAACTCTGTGATGCACTGAATTCTGAAACTATTGGATTGAGAGAAGGAGAATGGGAAGGGTGGTCGAGGGGGAACAAGGTGGATGTAAACTTAGGCTCAGAGAGCGGACTCTCCAAGGTAGTCCTAGATGAATAAGGAGGAGTGCTGGATAGCGATGCCGACAAAGTCGGCCTAAGAGATCTTCGTCCCATCATCTTGATTATTTGGAAGAGTAGAGGGAATGCAGAAGAAGAATGAAATGAGATGCAACAAAATTGCGCATAATTGTGCGGTGTTTTTGATCTTGACCTAAATAAATCTAGCAATCAAACGCAAAACAGGGGTGAGTTCACCAACTCAACACATGAAGCCGTGAAGGTTCGGCTTTTATCTTGTCAGTTTTAGCTTGATTCAGGAATTAGTCTTTTCACGAGTCCTTAGAGCGCTACGCCTAAAAGAGAGAGAGTACTGCCGGAAAAGTATTCCCGTACTTGTCCTCCTCATGTGTAACCTGTAACTTGCGCTTTTTAAGGTCCTTGTAACCCTTCCTGGATCCCTACTCAGCCAAAGAAATAGAGGGAGGAAGCCGATAGGCGAAACCGATACTTCGGATCTCGCTCACAACGGAATCACCCGTGAGCGTGCAAGATCCTACTCGGACGCAGCCGGTGAGACAGACACACCCGTGAAGGCGTGGCCTATGCTCGGTACTTCGGACAAGGTCGGTGCTCACACAATAGTGAGTCACCAATGGCGACCAAGCCCTACTCGACTACGTACGATAGTAGCGCCAATACTTCGGAAATCCAGGCGATACACAAGGCAGCCACAAGTTGGGTTTTTGGCTCTAATCCTTACGACGCGCTCACCTCACTTGGAAGGAGACCTTCCCATGCAACCTGAATACAAGTGAGGGTATTACTCTCCCCAAGCAATGAATCCAATTACCGATTTTATTTTTGGTCAAGGTTTTCTTAGCAATCCCTTTTTTAATTTTTTTGGTGTTATCGCTTCTTTTGAGTGAATTCAAACAAGCGAACGGTTTTTGTATTTTCTTGATCCTACTTTGTTCCAAAAATAGAGGAAGAATAGAGTCGGAAAAGCTGTGCAAGTCGACACCAAGGTGGAAATCTCACCTTTGTGCCTAAATGATGCATGCAAAGTGAGAAGACTTACAGCGAATCGCAGCTCTCTCCATACGGGATGGAAAGCAGAATTTATAAACCTAACTATATGGCGGTATGCAAAATGGAAATCGTCCTAGGGTAGGCAACTGCTAACGTGAAGAACCACAAGCTAGCTACTAACTCTCAATCCTGATGTCCGGTCTAGGCTCACCCCTCCTCTGCTCAACACATTTGAGTTAGGAGAAAGCGCTTGTGTGGGATGAGCTCGCGGCGCGCGGATCGAAAGCTAATGGCCAACTGTTTAATTAGTCTAAGTCCAAATACGATCTATAGGAGAATGCAAAGATAATTAGTGTGTTTGGACCTATTTTAATTGAATCAAGCAGGCCTAGAATCTAAGGGCTCAATCCACAAAAGAAATGAAAAAGGAAAACAAAACCGGAAAATGACAACGGAAAAACGCTAGAAAAGCCGCGGTGAGCCCCCGGGTGAACAAACACCCGGAAATTAGGCCCTGAGTGTCCAAGAGTCCAATGTACCTGTATTATTACAATTAATCAAAGTCACTCTCACACAAAAATAAAATGCAACTAATCTACCACTCTCTCTCACTCCTCCTGCTCTCTCCTACCGGCTTGACCTAAGAAGGCCGGCTCCGCTTCCCAAGGTTGCTTCGGGTCACCTAGGCGATCTGCCTTGCTCTGTGGTCCCTCGCAAGAAGATAAGAAAGAATGGTCAGAATAGCTCAACAAAATATATCAAAAGTGCAAGAGAGATAAACTAAAGCTATGGTAGACAATCAACACAAACAGACAAAAATATAACTACTCGTTGTTGCTCTCCGGCAACGGCGCCATTTGATAAACGCAGAAATGAGTGCGGTTGTATTGACTCACAAGGCGAGTCAACAATCGGTGTATTGACCACACAAAATCCTAGGTTTAATCAACAATTAACCCACACTAAAGATCAATAATTAGAAATAAATGTGGGGTTAAAATTTATTTTTAACTCTGCACAAATGATGTAAAGGGCAAGTATGCAGAGAGTTCGAACACAGGGAGCAAACATTGTAATTCTAAAAGATGTGCACAAGTGAATGTGAAGGGTGTCTATACTAAGCAAGCAAGCAAATAATTTTTGTGGGTTTTAATTTTTAATTTAATTTTTTTATTTTTAATTTTAATTTTTAATTTTGTATTTTGGTTTTTTATTTTCTAATTTTTATAATTTTATATTTTATATATTTTTTTCTTTTTCAATATTGGAAAATATAAACAAAGTAATAAAAGACAAGATAAAGTATTTATAAAAATGTGCAAAAATAACCAAAAATTCAGAAATAAAATGTTTTTGATATTTTTAGGATTTTTTCTATTTTTGTGATTTTTGGGTATTTTTCAAACTATTTTTGGTATTTTTAAATACTGAAATAAGGGAAAATAGTGAAATATGGACTGGCTGTGAGTAAAATGGGAATTCAAATTAACAAACAGAAACCAAAATTTTTTACACTGATTTTCAAATAAGAGAATGAAATATAGAACAAACAGGAACTGAGTTTGTATTTTTCTGAGTTTTCTTTGATTTTATAGATTTTTTTAAATTTTTATGTATTTTTGAATTGTTAAGGTTTTTTTTGAGATTTTTAGTGATTTTTGGACTGACACTAAAATAGGTTAAAAGACACACTAGGGAATTTTTTTTGGAATTTTTCGAGGTATTTTAATATTTTTTTGGTATTTTCTAAGCTAGACAGTAGGCAAAAAACATGTTTTTGATTTTTTATAAATATAAAAATAAGATAAAATCAAAACTAAAAATATGGCGTGAAGAACAAGCATACAGGAACTTAACCCTATTTTTGTGGAATTTTTGGAGGCAAAATGATAATTTAAATAATTACAACAAGCATCCAAACATTAATCAGGCCTGGCAGGGGTATAAATGCAATTTAACAAACATCCCGGGGCACACATGCAATTTTCCACAAAAATTAACACTTAATAATCAATTTCCAGGACCAATTTCAAAATACAAAACCCGCAAGGGTACGCTAGCAATTTTCCCACCAAGGCGCGTGACTTGCACGCGCCTGGCGAGGACCAATATGTAATTTCTACAAAACCTGGGGGTTCACATGCAAAATTTCCAAAAATTTGACACTTAATTAAAAAGTTCTGGGACCTAAATGAAATACTAAAAAGACCGAGGGCCTCTGTGCAAAATGCCCTCACCTCACGTGTACAGGTCACGTGAGGTGACGTGGTAGAGGAGCTAAATGTAAATAAAATAAAGATGAGGGTCTTTTTGCAAATTTTACAAAATTTTTAAACTACGAAAAAGTTAGTGGACTAAAACAAAAATTCAAAAATAGCAAGGGTATACTTGCAAAAATCCCTCGTTGGGATGATCCGACGGTGGAGCAGGCGCTGATGGTACGTGGCGCGGATCCAACGGCTGGTGGCGAAGCGCGATCCAGCGGCAGGGGACACGCCACTTATCCACGTGGCAGCTTCTCCGGGCTCGATGACGCTTCGCCCGTGGACGTCTGAGATCAGATCTCAGCTGAGATCGACGGTGCCTGGGGGTCCTTGATCGGATGGCAGCGAGGCCAGGAGGAAGAACGCGGAAGAAGGCCGGCGACGGCGATCTTCCGCGACCTCCCCTGCCATTTGTCGTCGTCGTTAAGGCCTCAAAATGGCCCCTAACGCTCTCTGCAGGTCTCCTCTTGCTGCCTGGAGCTCCAAAAAGGGGTGGCGTCCACCCGAGCGCTCCGGAGGAGGTGGCGGAGCTCGGGCTCCCAAAATGCCTCCTGCGGACTCGCAAAACCGCTCCAGGTACTCGATAGGCTCCTGGTACCTGCAAGGAAAAAGTGATATGATCCGGGGCAAATTGCCCCGATCACGTGGCGCACAGAAATGGGGTGAACGGCGAGATGGGTACTCACCGGAGTTGCGCTCCGGCGAGGTGATCGATGAGGAGATTAGATGGTCGATTCAACAAGGAAAGATGGTCTGGAGGATCCTAAGACAACCAGGAACGTAATGAAACTTAAAAGAACACAAGGAAACGACCTCAATGGCCTGGGGCCAGAGGGTAAATACCTCTACGGCGGAGCTCGCCGGAGGTGAGGAACACGCTCAGATCTGGTGCAATCCGCCTCCTTGAAGCCCGGAGCTCGGAGCTGTCACCTCCAGGCGCCTTGAGCACGACCAAGGGGGAGAAATCTGGGGAAATAGCGGTTCCAATTTTCAAAAGAGAATCGTATTTGGTTTTAAGGGGTTGACAGACAGTGGGGAGAGAACGAGGTGCCAGAGGCGACACAGGCATCCATTCCCCGAGGTGATCACTGGTCGTGCAAGAGGAAGTCTCGAGGAGAAAAAGTCGTCAAGGGCGCATCATGTTTTGGTGAAAGGATTAACCTCGAAAAAAGGTTGAAGATGGGGGGTCAACACACTCTGACAGAGCCACAGGGGCAGGGTCAGAGAGTTGACCGAGGTCAACTCTCAGACCCTCCTAGTTGGTCCACGTGGACCAACTAGGAAAAACCTTGGAAAAATACGTTAATAAATTATTTTAAAATAGTAAATGGTGTTATTTTAGTTAGGTTATAAAATGAAAAGTATTTATAATTTTATCTAGTATTTTATTCCGATTTTTACTTATTTTTATAAGTTATATTTTTACAAGTTCACTTTTTAGCCCTTTATAGGTATAATACCTATGTGTTTTAGCATTTTATTTTTATTTATTATTTTCTAAAATCATAGGATACTTTTATACACACAAATATATTTTTATTTTATTTTTCTGATTTATTTTGTATATTAAATAAAATATAAGAGTGTATTGTATAGGTATACATATAGGTATAATACCTGTATAATCTATATATGTTTATTTTTATTTGGAGTTTTCTTTATGTTTTTATTCCAATTCTAAGGTACATAACTATTATAAGTAATATTTACAAGATTATAAAAATATAAAAATGAAGAAATAATGAATAAATAATAAATTGATTATTTTATTCAGTACACTGTACAATGTGGGTCCAAAACTCAGCTTTCAAACCGTAGCTCCGCCAAATGCGAAACCACCACCATTAAATAGCTTATTTTATTCTATATACAATTAAAGGTGAGTTTGATGCATTTGGGTTTTCATTTGTGAGATACGGGTCTGGGAAGTTGGGATTCTGGATTTTTATTCAGACCTTAACTTTTTATCTGTACATTATTTTTCTGTGAAGTCAATTTTGTATTTTTCTTTATTAAATTATCTACAACTTTCATGTTCAAAGATTCTTTATTTGATGTATAAAAACTGGAACCAAAAATAGGTCCCAAAATTAATAAAGAATGAATTAATAACTATAGGTATTTGACCCTTATCTCCCCCTACTTTATTCCTTGTCGACCTATTCATCAAGATGCCTAGATCTCGGGGTTTTGGGTCATAAAATATTTACAATATTTTACTCTTTTTCTTTTCTTTTATTTATTCTATAATTTTGGCTTTAATTACACTATTTTAGATATTATTTAGATGCACATGTATGAATGCTAAGATGATGATTTTAATGTTATTTACAGGCATTTGTTAGGGTTTTTGATGCCAAAATGATAGAATAAAGATGATGAAGTGCGGATTCATCAATGAGCGGCTTGGATATGCAGCGAGAGGAGATGATCGTGTGATGTGGGCGATGAGATGTGACTAGATGAGAAGAAGGCGCTGGCCGACGGTCTAGATGAGATCTAGGCCCAGATCAGATGGCTGAAATGAGTGGCAGAGTGGATGGCTGAGATTTGGGGGACGGGGAAGCGATCTAACGACAAGGAGGCGGGGCGCGTGGCGAGCGGCTGACTGGGCTACGTGGTGCAACCAGAGGACACCATGTGGCCCAATCAGAATGTGAGGAAGAATGTGGAATAAGAGGGAGAAAATGATCGAATTTGGAAAAACTCAAAACATGAAACATGAGATCTACAAGTTTCATGTTGACTAAAAATGGAAACGAGGTCGAATAAAGTGATAAAATACAACGATACAAGTATACATACATATAGTACACAATGGGGGCCTAAAATCCAACTTTTGCATACGAGCTCCGATTCAAATGAAATTGATCTCATTTTGAAGGTCTCTGAATTTTGTTATTTTAAAAGTGAGTAAACCTAGATCGATGGCTGATTGAGAGAGATATGTGCATTAGAGGGACCATGGTCTCCAACTTGGTTTGGGGTTTTATTGGTCAATTTTACAAGTTAGCATTTTTTTGGTATTTTTTTGTATTATTGTTAGTAATATATACAATATAGAGTGAATTTATGGGATTTAGGATTAGTGCAAAATATATATAGATAGGTGATTTTTACAGATGAATTTGGCTTCTTATTTCATGCAGATGTGAATGCTAAAATGCAAATGTTATTAATGCATGCATGAATGCTATTTATTCAATATTGGTGGAAATATGCTTCTAATTACTTGGGAACAAGCCTATATTTTCAACTTTAAGAGTGATGAATCACAGATTCATCATTGTCTTATTTCAGAAAAATACATAAAAAGTGAAAACAAAATAAAATTGGGATTGTTAATGCAAACTTGACCCTAAAACACACTTCACCTAAAAATTCTTATTTTGGGGAGAATCACCCCCTCATTGATAGATTTATCTTCAGCGAGAGAGTGACCTGCACACTAGGTAGAGCCATACTCGAACTCTCTTCAAACTACTGGACTTGTAGCTAGTTGTTCTCCAGTGAGGATTTCACCAGGTAGCCGGTAATCAGTCCGGGACTTCCTTAGCAGATTGGGCAGATCAGGTAGCTGGTAAACAGTCCGCAACCATAGTGACTGGGAAAAACTAGTTGCGAGATTCGGGAGAGTCTCTTGGGAGCATTGGGTTCCAGACAGCTCGCTTAATCGCTCTAATAGATTGGTTTGCCACCTTAATAAAATTGTACAAGATTAACGACCGATCTTTCATGGTCATCAGCTCGCGTGTTGAGTAGGTGAAAAGGGGCTTGACTTCACATCTTATTTGCATTCCAGATTCAACCTTCATAAATCCTCAGATCGCGATGATAGGAAGGACGTCACTTAGGCTGCCTTTGACAGCACCTCTTTAGAGAACTCCTCTCCATTCATCTAGGACAGCTTCAGAGAGCCAAACCCGCTCTCTGAACCCGAGTTCATGACCAGCCTGTTCCCCCATGACCACCCTTTTTCCATTCCTGAGGTGCCAGAGAAGAAGCCAGCGCAATTATTTGTTCACTTGATGTCACCTGAGTTGGAGTCTTTTGCCTTTGTAGAGACCCAAGAGATGGCCAACAGCAAGAACTGCAGTGATGAGCAGCTGCAGACTTCTTATGTATTGGACCAGGCCACCATCAACAACACATTGCTCGCTTCCTAGGAGACCATGTAGCGACAGATTATTGGACCAGCACCTCTTTAGAGAACTCCTCTCCATTCATCTAAGACAGCTTCAGAGAGCTTAAACCTGCTCTCTTCCTATTTATTGGCCAGCAGCAAGAACTGCAATGATGAGCAGCTGCAGACTTCTTCCTATGTATTGGACTAGCCGCCATCAACAACACACTGCTCGCTTCCTTACCATGCAGCGACAGATTATTGGACCACCACCTCTTTAGATAACTCCTCTCCATTCATCTAGGACAGCTTCAGAGAGCCCAAACTCGCTCCCCTAGGGTCTATTGCCTTTGTAGAGACCCAAGAGATGGCCAGTAGCAAGAACAATAGTGATGAGCAGCTGCAGACTACTTCCTATGTATTGGACCAGGTCGTCATCAACAACACACTGCTCGCTTCCCTGGAGACCATGCAGCGACAGATTATTGGACTAGAACCTCTTTAGAGCACTCCTCTCCATTCATCTAGGATGGCTTCAGAGAGCCTAAAACCGCTCTCTGAACCCGGTTCGCGACCATCCTGTTCACCCTTGACCACCCTTTTTCTATTCTTGAGGTGCCAGAGCAGAGGCCAGAACAATTATTTGTTCACTTGATGGCACCTGAGTTGGGGTCTTTTGCCTTTATAGAGACCCAAGAGATGGCCAGCAGCAAGAACCACAGTGATGAGCAGCTGTAGACTTCTTCCTATGTATTGGACCAAGCCGCCATCAACAACACACTGCTCGCTTCCCTGGAGACCATGCAACGACAGATTAGGGACTAGGGAGCTTTCATGGTAGAGGTGAGGAGGGAACTGATGCAGATAAGAGCCGATAGAGCAGAGCCATAGAGACCAGCCGGTGGAGAGATACCAGTAGCTTGAGGAGGAGATAGATGTCAGGAGGAGCCGTAGGATCCAGCCAGGCCACCACACACGATGAGGAAGTTGCACAATCCTAATGCAACCCTTACCCACCGTTGGATCCAGCTACTAGAGATTCTTGACGACTTCGGGCTTCGCCCCTATACCGTCCGGCTTTTGCCCTAGTTCCATGGGTTGGCCACTGAGGAGCCGCACCTCCATCTGCAGGAATTTGAGATTATTTGCAGCAATGTCCATGACAGATTTGTGGACGAGGACACGATCAATAGGATCACCTTCTCAATTTCCTTAGTCGATAGAGTAGCCTACTGGCTGAAGTATTTGGGGAGGTACGTCACCACTTGGGAGAAGCTCCGGACTGAGTACTTGAACAAGTACTATCCACTCGGACGGACCAACGCATCACGAGCTATGATTAACAACTTCACTATGATCCCAAATGAGCAGTTTCACGAGTCTTGTGATCAATTCAGAGAGCTCATTGACCGATGTCCACATCACGAGATATCCAAGCCCAAGCTTGTTCAGAGCTTCTTTTATGGGTTGACACCAATGTTGCAGGGGCTAGCAAATGCCTTGTATGGAGGGTCCTATATTGCCAAGGACGAGGACCAGGTCTTGGCCATCTATGAGAAGATGGAAGAAAACTACACGATGATGTCCCAGACCCGAGTCTACACTCAAGGGAAGCCCCTCCAATAGGTGATCTCATATCAGAGGATTGCACGGGTCGATGCCGGTCCTTCCACTTCGTCGTCAGCAACAGCACATGCCAAGTCTTCAGTTGCCAACATGGGCATCATCAACGAGAAGTTGGACTGCATCGAGATCATTGAGAAGAAGAAATGCTAGGGCCTGAACCATATTTATCAGTTGGCACATACATTGAGTGACCTGAAGACTCATATCATATTCTCCAAGACGCACAGGCAGCTTCTCAGCCCCATCTTAGGTAACGGGCCGATTCAGGGAGCAGCTCCATCTAGCCCTCTTCCTCATACTGACAGGTCGACCATATTCAGGCAGAGCCGATTCAGCATCTCCAGCATTTCCAGCAGCCACCACCATCTCCAAACACTGTGATGTTGGTTTACCAGCCGGATCAGCCCCTGGCGGTCCTTCCCCCTCCACACCTCGAGCAGGAACCATTCATGGAAGTCAACGGGATCTGGTACTCCCAGTACCAGCCTCAGTCCGAGATTTGCCATGACCATCTATGATTCAGATGGTCTAATTGAGGCACCTCTTCCCAATAGCAGCCTCTAGCTCAGGCAGGGCAGGCCTGCTAGCAGCAGCAGCCCCATCACTCCCACCAGCATTACCAGCAGTAGGGTCCTCGTCCCTATCATCAGGGACAACAGTGGAGGTAGCCTCAGCATTACTCCCAACCTCCTCACTACCACCACTAGCAGCAGCATTCTCAACCTCATTTCCAACGAGGCAACCCGTCTGGTTCTCATGGACCTGTCTATGAGAACCCAGCCCTTGACGACCTCGCCCTCTTAATTTCTGACCAGCAGGCATCCTTCCAGCGAGAGATGGACGAGTTCCGATAGGAAATGAGAATGATTATCAAGGGCGAGGCTACCATACCAACATAGATTGAACCTATAACCCGAACAATTTAAAGAGAAAATCTGAGAAGGTATAGTTTACAAAGACAACCACTCCTAGTGATACTTTGGGTGATATTTCTTCCTATGTATTTGATACTGATTTTGTGAAACTTAGGAGCGGTAGGATGCCAGTCGGTGATGCCTCGTCTGAGCAACGACCACATTGAGATTCCGAAGCGCCAGACGAGGATGGAAGCAGTGCTGATGCCTCTCATGATGATTATGATGGTGGTGCTAAAGCCACCAAGGATGTTGATACAGCCGGTGGTACTGAGGTCGTCGTGATTCCAGATGCAGGAGGTGGTGTTGATGTCACCTTGATGAGAGATGCTTGGCTAGAGCGCGGTGCTAATGCCGTGAGACCAGATGTTGTGGGCGGTACTGATGCCACCAATTTACCTTCAGTTGTGTTACATTAGTTTGTATCTCAGGACAGAAAATACAAAAAATAGAAAAATAGAAATGAACAAAAATATGAATAAAGGAAACGTTTCTCTATCCCCTGTGAGTCCATCTTTGTTGCATGATGATCTTGGTATGGATTCTGGTCTACTACATGCTCAGGAATCTATTACTGACCCTCATCTCCCTGAAGAGGGTCTCTCCATCCCCTTCCCTCAAGTACTCTGCTTATGAAAGGGGACCCAAAAAGAAAATCCAAAAAAGAGTCACCAATTAGAGTTCAACAAGCAGATGATTGACCGATTCCAGATATAGCTAACTCTACAGGTGGCAGTAGAGTGCATCCCTCTCTTATAGGAGAATTTGAGAGAGAAGACTACCATCCGCAAGAAGAGAAGGAACCACAATGCAGAGATCCATGTGCTTACTCGTGCGACTTTCTTCGTGATTTAGAACCGATTGCCAGCAAAGATACATGATGCAGGAGCTCCATATATCAGATGCCATATCCATGAGCAACGGTTCGATCGTACCCTATTAGACAACGGCTCTTCGATTAACATCCTCCAAGCTGCCTTACTCGACCGATTCGAGTTCGGCCCTCTTAGACAGAGCAGGACAGTCCTTCAATTTGCTGATAGATTTGTCAAGAGGCTGAAGGGATTATTGAAGGTCATGGTCGTCACAGTTCATGGCCTGGAATTACCCGTGGACTTTGTTGTATTGGACATGGAGATCCCTGAGTCTGTGACAGATACCTCCATCATACTAGGATGCCCATTCTTGGCCACCTCCAAGGCGGTATCCGATCATAATAGCGGGAAGGTATACTTTCGCGTTGAGGGCAAGAGTGTACAAATAGAGACAATAGAGGAGACTAAAGCTAGAGATTCAGCTGCTCAGAGCAGTCGAGTGATTCTGAGCAGATGATAGATGCAAAGCAATACGTACACCAGGAGTGCGACTTTGTGATTACAGATGATGAGGTAGTTTTGGCATACCCAGCAGCATGAGCTTTTGTCACACATTTAGATACCACATACTTCCATATTCTAGTTGTTGAGAGTTCGGAGAGCACATTCTTGGTACATACACATTTGATGCTGATGATTATGGTCAGGATAGCGAGGCATATTTCATCTCATGTGCTTCAGATACAGATCCCTCGGATTCAAACATTAATTGGGAGGATTTTGACGACTACTTACCATGTTTGATTCCTTCAGAACCGACAACTAGGGTGGAGAGCGAGCCAACACATCTTACAGATACACAAGTAGGGTCATCTTCGTCAGACTCACAGTTGCAATGAGAGTTCTCTCATGCAAATCTGGTAGCCTTCACTCAAACATTTCAGAAGTCAGATTTGCGAGCTCCCAGTTGTCCATAATTAAAGACCTTGCAGCAATCGATGAAGTACAGATTCCTTGCGGATGAGCCAGATATGTTCCCAGTCATTATCTCAGGGATTTGACTGGAGATCAAGAATCTTGTTTTATGGAGGTTCTTGAAAGAAACCGCAAGATGATTGGATGGAGTGTATCTGGTCTCTAAGGGATAAGTTCGGTCCTGTGCTCCACCACATCTATCTCAAAGAGGACGCTAAGCCATCGCCTGAGTTTCAACGATGACTAAATCTGAATCTTCGAGATGTGGTCATAAAAGAAATATCGAAGTGGTGGAGCACCGATTTTATCTACCCCATCTTTGATTCCAAGTGAGTTAGTCCATTGCATGTCATACCCAAGAAGATGGGTATCGTTACAGTTTTGAGTGAGTCTGGAGAGGAGGTAGCTACACGGGTACCCACTTCATGGAGGGTCTGTGTGGACTACAGACGATTGAATCAGGCTACCAAGAAGGATCATTTTCCACTGCCATTTATTGATCAGATTATCGAGAGGCTAGTTGGGAAGAGTCATTATTGTTTCTTTGATGGGTACTCGGGATACAACCTGGTGGCCATAGCGCCCAAAGACCAGGAGAAAACGACATTCACCTATCTGTTTGGGACATATGCCTTTAAATGGACGTCCTTCGATTTATGTATTGCCCCAGCTACATTCTAAAGGTGCATGATTTCCATCATTTTAGACATGTTGGGTGACTGTTTAGAGGTCTTCATGGATGACTTTTCAGTCTACAACAATGGGTTTGATGCTTGTCTTGACTGCCTAGACCGGGTACTTCAACACTGCATAGAGGTCCATCTTGTATTATCTTGGGAGAAGAGTCATTTCATGGTGACTCAGGGGACTGTGCTTGGCCATATCATCTCCAACAAGGGCACGGAGGTTGATCTGGCCAAGGTGGATATCATCAAGAAACTCAATCCACCGTCCAATTTACGACAGTTGCAGTCTTTTCTGGGGCATGTCAGTTTCTACCGATGATTCATTCAGGATTTCAGTCGTATTGCCTGATCGCTCACTGATTTGCTGATGAAAGACATAGAGTTCATTGTGGATGATAAGTTTCTAGCATTATTTGAGACTCTGAAGGGATTAGTTATCAAGGCTTCTGTCCTACAACCACCCGATTGGTCTCTCCCATTCGAGATCATGACGGATGCATCTGATTTTGCCGTAGGGGCTTTGCTAGGACAGAGGAGGGATGGATTATCTTTTGCCATTCACTACATTAGCCAGACTTTGGATGCCTCTCAGCAGAACTACATCGTCACTGAGAAGGAGATGCTAGTTATAGTCTTTGCTTTGGACAAGTTCAGATCTTATATTCTTGGATCCTGAGTAACTATGTTTACAGATCACACCGCCATCTGATACCTCATGGAAAAGAAGGATGCCAAAGCCAGATTGACCAGATGGATCCTTCTACTCTATGAGTTTGATATTAGGATTAAGGATAAGCCTGGAGTCAAGAATGTGGTGGCGGATCACCTCTCCAGTTTAGAAAATGTTGAGGATTCTAATCAGATTGGACCTATTACAGAGACCTTCCTAGACGAGGCGATTCTTGCTATCACCTCGCTTCCATGGTATGCTGACATTGTGAACTATCTTGTCACCAAGAAAGTTCCATAAGGTTTGTCCCAGACAGTGACTTGAGACCTTCCTTGCAAAGGCCAAGTCGTACCATTGGGAGGATCCCACTCTTTATCATGAAGGAGGGGATAGTGTTTGGCGTCGGTGCATTCCTCAGGAAGAGTACTACATCGTCCTCACTTACTTCCACAAGCTTGAGGCAGTAGGACATCATTTTGGGAGGAGGACAGCACAAAAATTGCTCCAATCCAGCCTATGGTGGTCTACCCTCTTTAAGGATTATAACTCATGAAGAGGTGTACTGACTGTAAGAGGATGGGCACTTGTGGACAGCATGATATGATGTCGATGCAACCCACTCACTTCTGTGAGGTTTTTGACGAATGGGGCATCGATTTCATGGGTCCATTTCCTAAGAGTCAGGGATTCGAGTACATTCTGCTTGTTGTGAATTATGTGAGTTGTTGGGTTGAGACCATCCCCACCCGAGCCCCAAATGTTAAGACTGTACACAGATTTTTGAGGAAGAATATCATTTCACGGTTCGGGGTACCTAGAGTTTTGATATCATACAGGGGACTCACTTTATCAACGACAAGGTAAAGGCCCTTGCTATTGAGTTCAGCATTGACCATCGAGTTACCACTCCATATCACCCTTAGACCAATGGTCTTGCTGAAGTATCGAACAAGAAGATCAAGACGATATTGCAGAAGGTTGTCTGCCCAAACCGAAAGGATTGGTCACAACTTTTGGACTCGGTCTTGTGGGCTTATCGGATCTCCTTCAAGACACCTTTGGGTACATCTCCCTTTCATCTGGTTTATTGCAAGCCATGAAATTTACCTGTGGAGATCAAGCACACGTTACTTTGGGTAGTTACAAAGTTATTATTGGATCCCAAGAATGTAGGTGATCAGAGGAAAGCTGAGTTGGCAACCCTGGAGGAATTGAGAGATGTAGCCTTCTCAAGTAGCCTACAGTATAAGGAGAGTGTGAAGATATGGCATGATTCTCATATCAGCCATAAATAGTTTGAGACAAACCAGAAAGTATGGCTATTTGATGCTATGTTGAGATTATTTCCAAGGAAATTACAAAGCAAATGGAAGGGACCATACTTGGTCTGAAAGCTGACAACGAAAGCATTGATATATCTGAGTTGTCATTGGATTCCACCTTTCGTGTTAACGGTCATCGCCTGAAGCCATATCTTGACCATGATCCGCTGATCGTTGATGTTGCCCCTATTCATTTTGCATGAGATGTGGTCTCTGACTCACATCATTTGCATCTCATGCTTGATTTTCACTTCTCTTTCACAGCTGTATAGATCCAGTTATCCATATCATTCATTCTTTTTGTCTAATACCCTATCTCCATCTTATGATTATGCTATACTTAGGGTGTGCTTTACCCTAAGTATAGGGGGGTATCAAATCTGTAATTATTCATTTGATTTCTATTACCTCTATTCTGCTGCATGTACTTAGGGATATTTTACCCTAAGTAAAGGTGGGGTAGTACATGTACATCTTAACCTTCGGTTTTCCCCTTGTGTACAGTCTTCTATACTTAGGATTACTTGATCCTAAGTATAGGGGGATCACCGACCTCTATTCATTACATTCTTTCATTAGTCATTATAGTATAGTATTCTTTTCACTTCCAATACTCAACACGAGTTATGTCTTCCTTTCATCGCTCTTTGATCACTCTGAGGACATCGTTCGAGCTAAGTATAGGGGGTGTCGTATATATTGTGTATATACTACAGTAATAACTCATACTTTGTGTGAGTGTGTTAATAAAATAATATGGCTAAAAATAACAAAACCAAAAATCATAAAAATTCAAAAATATTTTCCGGTACATAATTGTTTGTAAATAGCTTTTGTAAAAACTATTTTTGTATAAATGTATGTAAAAAGGTTTTGATTGTAAAATGATTGTGAATATTTTTGTATCAAAATTATGTATATACTACAAAATTTTTTATAAGTGTTTGGAAAATAAAAGTTTGCAAAAATTTTGTTTGTAAATGTTTGTAAATTTTTGTAAAGGCTTTGCAAAAATTTTTTCTCTCTTGTATTAAAAAATTCTCATAAAAATTTGCATATTTTTGAAAAAGTTTTCAAAAAAGAGTTTTTGTACATATTTGCTTGCATATCCTTCTGAATCATAGTTGACATTTAAACTAGTCTGGAATTAAAATGGAGCTTGGTTAAGACCTTAATCCACTTATCTTCAGAGGAACCTTATAGGATTTGGGGTTAAGACTTTTCAGGTCCATTAGTGACTTAATTCTTTGAGTCTACTAGGCTATATTCACATGTCTTCTTGATGAGCCTAAGTAGAGCACTTAACAATGCACGCATGACTCTTAGAGACAATGGCTTGACTTGGACACACACCTTACACATAGCTCAACACGGATGAGGTGGTGAGGATGTAGAATTCTTTGAGTTGGAGTAGCATACGAGGGTAGTACTGCTAGCCGGAACCTCTTGTCTTCCTCTAGGGAAGGATGTGCATCTCAACTTTGTCTAGTAGCATTGAGGTCTAAAGACAGGAGTATGTGGTATGCAAAAATGCTTCAAAAGAGGGATAGTCTATTGTCTCAAGAGGAAAAACTCCTTATGTACATGTTCCACCATGTAAATATGTTGTATATATGCACATCAAAAAAATGTGTAAAATTAAGGAAAACTCCAAAAAAGTGGCAGGCCTGATTGAAGATAAAATACATGTCGGAGTGTATATAGTGAATAAGCAAAGCGTATGTATTCCACCTTCTCATCTAATGGAAGCTTGCAACTAGAGACTTAGCTACACTGGCTTTGCTCCAAGGGATACATGGCTACACTGGTCACAGTACTTTCTATTCTTTCCCCTCTTCTTGAGCTGGTTGTACTTGAACTTAGAAGGGAATACCCCTCTCCTCGAGGAAAGAGCTGCTAGACTAGGGAATTAGAGTTACCTTGTTGAGGGAGGTTGTTTCTTTGACATTTCTGAGGCGGGGAGCTACATATCACTTACGCAGTACAAGGAAAGATGCATAGTCATTAGAGTCATTAGAGGTGGGGAGCTACATATGACTTGTCATGACCTGGTTTATTGATGATTCTTGACCATAGAATTGTGGAACTTAGAGGCTGTTGAGTCTTGAACCTATTTCTCAATAAGGTTCCACCGAACTAATAATCCAAAGGTCTAACTGAGCTCCATACTCAGATTTAATAAAGATAAGTTTAATAATTAGCCTTGATTCTTTTTCTTTTTCTTCTTGTTTTCACTTATTTTCAAATAAGTGTTTGCTAAGGGACTAGCAAAGGTAAAGTATAGGGGGTGATGAATCCATGATTCTCACTCTTTATTCTTTTATTTTAGCTTTTCTTTTTAGCAAAACAACAAGTAAATACCTGTAAATTCAATAACTTAGCATTCTGCATGCCCTTGCTAATATTTCATATTTAAGCATTTATTCTGCAAAATAAAAGAATAAAAGAAAAAGAAAAAGAATGATGTATTTAGAATAAATACAGAGTGACCCAAACCCCAAGAGAAATCAAGTCTTGACCTAATCGCAAAATTAAATTAGTAGCGAGAGACAGGGTCTACTATGTATTGTACATGTCACCTGTGCATGTACATAATATCTATTTATTTATTTTTGATAAATAAAATTATTTTATTCCTTTACACCCATGTATATAGAAGTAGACACAATAGAAAAATAAAAAAAATCCAAAAAACTAAAAATAAAAATAAAATCATCTAACTTTTGTTTAAAATACACATACATATACTACATTCATTATTTATTCTATACCCTTGCATAATTTATAAAGTAAAATAAAATTTATTTTATACTCTTTAATTTATGTTGTAAATAATTAAATTATAAAATAAAGGTATCTTTGTAAAAATAATAAAAAAATACTTGTACATAATACATAGATATATTATACCTGTATATAATATTATATACTGTATATATTATTTTATTTTCCATAAACATAATTAAAAATCACAAAAAAAATACTTTATAAAATAATAAACATTTTTTATTTTAAACACTTTTAAATTTAAAATATTTTACTATTTTTAATTCCATTTTCTTTGATTTTTGTAAATCCTAATTTCTGAGTAGTCCATGTCAGACCGTTGACTCCAGTCAAGGGTCTCTTCCAGACCGGGTTGGGTCGCACGTGCTTCGCTGGAGTGATTTCTTCACTTTTTCGTGCTCGACCCATAGCTTCAATTGCCCTAATTCATGCTCCTTATTGTAGTCCCGACTTCCATGATCCTCTTGGATCCTTAGGCGCAATCGAATCTGCCTAGGGTTCCATGTATCCCCTGATCTTTTGGAACCCTCGAGCGGCCTATATAACATCTCCTCCCTTGCCGCCAGCACCTCAACTCATCCCTCACGCCACCACATACCCTAAGCAACCATCCTTAGAGTGACATCTATCAGAGGAAAGCTTAGGATTGCCAGGAGGCGCCTGGAGGCTAGAAGCTCACGACGTGGTCGGAGCTCCATCGTGTGAAGCCTCCCAGCCAATCGCAGCTCGGTTGAGGCCAAGACCTCGACGCCCACCTTCGCCTGACGCTTAGGAACATATCTAAACCTTCAGTTATCTATCTTTTCTTTTGCATTTTCTGTTTCGATCCCACCTTTCCATTTCGCACCGCCGCCAGTTCATCTACTCCGACCAGTTGATCGGAGCCCTGCTACACACCCCCATCTATTCCGATCGATCCATCAACTCACCCTACGCCTTCCTGTGCAACATGGTCATCGTAAAACTCCTCCATCAGGTCGATATTAGGCTCCATATCTCTTTCATGCGCCTTCGTTGGAGATCGAGCTCCATATCACCCTGCCTCCCTTATCTTCTAAGCAATAACTAGGACCGGAGCATAGCCCTGAGTCCCCTCTACCCTTTGCAGGCACAGACGCGCGTATGAAAACCACTTTAGACCTCCAGCTACTCAGGCGGAGCTGCTCCAGGGGGACTCTCACCGTCACGCCCATCGGATCCCCTCGTTCAATGTGAAACGTCTTCACGACACTGCCGGTCCTCTCTGATCCTTCATCAGAGCGTCGGATCCCCTTTGATGCTCAGTTGAAGTTTGTCGGGGGATGGTTCTTGCAGACCCTCTATTTGTCTACTGTTGGATGACCACGCTTCTTCCAGATTGCATCTCAGCTACCAGACAGTGGCAGCTTTAGAGCCGTTAGATCTGACGCGTCTGACGCATCTGACGCACATGTTCGAGATAGATCTTGAGTCGTCAGATCTGCAGCGGAGGATGATCAGAGCCGTACATCAGAGTCGCCTCCAGCACCTGCTATGTGCCCCTGGGTATATTTCCCTTGTGCCCTTGTGTGTTTTTGTTTTTAGTTTTAATCCATTAAATAAAAGTTATAGTTAAAATCATTTATAGTTTGGACCCTGTACTTTTTCATATTTGAACTTAGTTCATCTTAGTGTGAAGCACGTATGTGCTCACATGTATTTTGGGTTATTTGCATGGCATGCCTTGAATTTTCTGTTCTTAATGAATGAAAGTTAAGTTTTTAGAAATTGCATTATACCCCTATGTGTTGGATATTGAGCATGTGCATGAATTAAGTGGCTTTTTGAAGATCAGACCCTAAGCTTTTATCTTGTGTTATTCATTTGGTCCAGAAACTTAAATTATTTTGATTAGGTCACTGTGAACTATGACTAATTTCATGCTTTTTGTTGGGCTTAATAATTATTAAATTAATTCTAAAAATTACCTAAAAATTACTATTAGCACCTATTAATTTTTATTGTGATTTTCTTGGATTAATTTGATTGCATTTTCTATTTTTGAAAATTCAAAAAACCCTTAAAAAAGTCCATCTTTACATTATAAAAATTACAAAAATTCGAAAAATAATCTAAAAATTCCATAAAAATTCCTATACATTCCTTTTTGTATGTTTTACCTTCACTTTCAATTTTATTCGAAAATTCAAGATAAAAACCCTAAAAAACACAAAACAACCAAAATTTTATAAAAATCATATAAAGTCAAAGAGAAATAAAAAAACGTGATTCCATATTCTATTTGTAGCTTTTTCTATCTATTTTATCATAAAATTATTGATCAGGACCTTATGGCATTTTAGTTATTTTTAATTTGCAATTTGGTCCCAGTTGTGCACTGATTTGAGTTTTAAGCCTTCTTTGATTTTTAAAAAATCACAAAAATATTTAAAAATCCTATAGAAATTATAAAAAATATTTTTAAACCCAGAAAACTGGAAAATATTTTTAGTTTTATTTTTCTGCGTATTTTTGTTTATTTAGAAAAATCCAAAAATATTGTTGTGTTTGTTTCTTTTATTTTTGTGCTTGTTTGTTTTATTAAAAATTAAAAATTTGCAAAATTAAAAATCACTAAAAATATTTTATTATATTTGAAATTTGATTACTTCGTATTTTTCTCATGCTCCTTGTGTTCGACCCTGATGGCTATGCCTGGAAAAAAAATAATGAACCGTTGGTATTTGATTCCTTGATTTTCTTGAGTGGTTGATTTTTCTTATTGAGTGATCCGATTGATTAAGGACAATGACATTGCATATTTTTCCACTTTAGTCGATCTCGATCTCTTGCTCATCATGCATCGAAAAAGATGGCGATTCATGAGCGGTTGAGGTGGCGGCCAATGGCATGGTGACGACGGTGATTCTATCTAAGGCACAAAGTGGACGACCACTTAGAGAGAGATGGGCCGAGAAGTATGAGAATGAGAGAGAGAGAGAGAAGTGATTCAATTGTTGTGTGTGTAAAAAGAAGAGCTATGGTTGCCTCTTCTTTTATAGTATTGTGGGAGTTCACGGATCACAATCCATGTGAAACACAAAATCAATGGTTGAGATAGATTTGTGTTTTTATTCGATGGCCATGATTTTGTTGTAAAAATACAACAACAATTAATTTAGATTAAATTAAATATATTGAATAATCAACATAATTTAATTTGAACTAAATCAATTAGGATAGAAGGATTAGAAAGGAGGCCACTCATCTTCCTAAAATAGGAGGGATAGCCACCCTTGAGATGAGTCAAACGGTGGTCGTCCACCATCCATAAAATGGAAAGTGTTGGCCTTCTAATTTTGTGAGATGCAAAATCTCACAAAAATCCTTCATATATATTTACAACATCTTTTGTTGTAAATTAATTCACAAAAATAATTCCAAAATAATTTTGTGAATATTGCAATCATGCCATTAAGTAATTAGGAATCATTTCACAATCCAAAATAAAATGAAAATTGTATTTCTAATTAAATTTCAAAGTGAATCCAATTCACATCAACAATTAATTTGAAGATACTATTTTCTTAGATACATAAATCATCAACGGAATTATTCTTGAACTCTTTCAAGAATAATGCGCTTTCCCCGTGTATACTTGGAGATAGAACAGGGCAATTCTACATTCCACATATAGTGACTTGGATATTGAGATCATATCTGAAATCCAGATCTAGGGGACCTCCCAAAGATGTTTGATTAAATCAAAGCTGTAAATCTAATCTTCTCATTGCATCTGAATCATATTCAGATAAATGTCCAACATTTGGACTAAGATCATATTATTTCACTATCGAGAGGAGTCACTAAAATACAAACATGTCTCATCACTCCCTCCGAATGGAAGTGTCATGGTTATACAATCGTTTATGATCACATCATCCTTGAGTATTCCTAGTACACGTACATCCTGCGTATTCGAAGACCTAGAATGAATTTGAATATTTAGATCAATTTAGATTGTCTTCTTCAGGGTTTTATCATTAAGTTTTTCATTTGATCAATGGGATTTGGTCTTGATCAAATACTTTCCAAAAGCATATATCATACCTATGTATTGATCATATACTTTCCAAAATCATATATCAAACCAACAAATTCAGTAAAGCTTCCAAAGCGAGATGATCATGCACGGAATTTGATATCAATATCTCATGAGTGAGCTCATGTCTTTAGATTCAGTAATGAACCTGTAAGATACCTTTGAGAGATCATATTTCTCATATTCCCTCGTATGTACGCCAACTCATCGGTGTATAAACCTTGACTAGATCATCAACCTTTCGGTCTACCAAATGTACATACTCAAACATATAGTAACTCGTCTATCTTCGGTCATAGGAAGTATGTTTGTATAGTGACAGCATACAACATAGGTCTTGGTTATCTCAATCTCATTAAATCAACTCTTTGACCTAATTTATCTAACACCTATGAATCCCTATTCTTATGCAGATGACATGCATCGAGAGGTCAGTTATATATCAGCCGATGAGAGAAAGGATTAACATCTCCTACCCAGGCTGGAGATAATCTCTTAATAATAATTTGTTGGTGCTTGATGAGTCCTTAATATAAATCTTTAGAGATTCATCCAAGCACCAGCCTCTATAATTCAACAATTGAATCAACGACTTTATAATCATTAAGATGACCATGGTACATAACCCTAATTGTACTAAGGGACCTATTATGCAAATTAATTATTCTTCATTTCAGATCAGGGAATGATATTTGCAATAACATTTATTGCATAATGGCTTGTCGTGGGCTCGCATGTCCAATACTTTTCCCTCTATAATTAAATAAAAAATAGTAAAAAATTGAAAATGCTTTATCTACTCAGGCATCATTGAAATATTACAAAATATTATGCTTGAGATTCCTCTTCTGAAAGATATGGAGTACATGCCCAGTGTGAAGGAAGGACTCAAAGATGCATGTACAATGAAGCATCTGCCGCACAAAACCAGATGCAGAAATCTGAGAAGCATATCCTCACTATGGCTACAGTAAATGCCATCAGCAATCTCCCGTACAAAAAAAAGACAAGAGAGAACCACTCATCAGATGCACAATTTTCAATCAAGAGTTCTAATGCACCTTGCTTGATAGTGGGTCTTTTATAAACCTTTTTCCAGCATAACTACTCACAGAATTTGGGTTAGGATGACTTAAGCCAATCATGATGATTCTGTATTTCGCAGACTGATCCATCAAGCGACCTAGGGGCATGTTGGAGGATGTGATCATCATCGTTCAAGGGATGCAATTCCCCGTTGATTTCATTGTCCTAGACATCACCTCCGTACCTCTACACCATACCTAGTTTATCCTTGGCAGGTGTTCCTTCGAACAACTTAAGCAGTAGTTAACTACGACACTAGAGAAATTACATTTACCTCCAGCATTGCTAAAATACATATAGAGATCGTTCCTAAGCGTAAGCTAAAAGGAGTCGCATCTTTTACGAGAGTGCTTGCACATGAATGTTCCGAGGTTTGTGATTTTTTAGTAGAGATCAGAGATACAAGTCAATTTTTGGATGATAATGAAACCCTGGAATTCCTTTCTATAGAGGTAGTATGGGAAAGCACAATCCAATTAACCAAAGTCTTCGAAGATGAGATCTTTGTTGATGTGCAAGTAGAGAAGTTTGAACAAACACCATCATCTGACCATGAGGATTTCATTGCAGATCTTTGTGATATTATGAATGAAGAAGATGAACAGACAGAGGTGGACAAGCGGCAGATAAAAGAGCTAAAACCTTTTGTTGTCGCTGAGGTCACCATTGAATCAAGTCCCACACTAATGGAGCTCAAACCTTTTCCCTCCAATATGAATTGCACCTTCCTTGCAGGAGAACCCAAACTGTATCTGATCATCATCAATGCTTATTTGACCGAAGACCAATTATCTCGTTTGATGAAGGTTCTTGAATGAAACTGCAAGGAGATAGGAGGAAGATATCATATCACCATGGGATCAATCCGTCATTACGCCCGCATCACACCTATTTGGAAGAAGACATCAAACCTCTCGTGGGTTCCAGCGTAGACTAAACCCAAATCTCTGGGAGGTCATGATGGAAGAAATTTAGAAATGGTATGATGCGGGATTCATTTATCCAATCTCTGACTCCAAGTGGTTGAGTCCCATGCATGCTGTGACAAAGAAGTATGGGATCACCATTGTTACGAACGAAAACGGAGAGGAGATTCTGACCAGAGTGCAGATATACTGGAGAGTCCACGTGGATTACAGACGTCTAAACCTCTCCACCAAGAAATATCATTTTCCATTGCCCTTCATCGACGAGATACTTGAGAGACTGGCCGCGAATGAATATTTCTACTTCTTGGATGGTTACTGTGGATACAATCAACTTGCGATCATGCTTGAAGATCAAGAGAAGACAAATTTCACCTATCCTTTTGGGACGTACGCTTTCCGATAAATGTTGTCCGGGATGTGTAATGTCCCGCTACATTTCATAGATGTATGCTGGCCATTTTGGCAGACATGGTGGGCAGTTTATTTGAGGTTTCCATGGATGATTTCTCTGTCTATGGAGATTCCTTAGATCGGTGTTTGGACTATCTAGACTGAGTTCTGAGGAGGTGTTGTGAAGTGAACCTCATGCTAACATGGGAGAAGAGCAATTTCATGTTGACCGAAGGGATCGTGCTGGGTCACATGGTATCAAAATAGGGCATGAAAGTTGACCCAACAAAGGTGGAAGTGATTTCAAAACTTGAGCCACCTATCAATCTAAAACAAGTCTGGTCGTTTTTGGGGCATGTTGGTTTCTACCAACGATTTATCAAAGACTTCAGTAAGCTTGCCCGACTGTTGAGAGAACTGCTAGGCAAGGAGATAGATTTTGTCATGGATAACCATGTTCTCCAAGCCTTCAATCAATTGAAATGCTTGATCACACGTGATCCTGTCCTGCAACCTCCTGATTGGTCTCTACTCTTTGAGATCATGACAAACGCATCAGATTGTGTAATTGGTGTTGTTTTATTATAAAGATGAGATGGGATTCCATTTTCATTTCATTACACTAGTAGAACACTAGACGAAGCCCAGAAAAACTACACAGTGACAAAAAAAAGAGATGCTAGTTGTAGTGTTTGTGTTGGAGAATTTCATATCACATCTCATCGGATCAAGGGTAATAATTTAAACTGACCATTCTGCCATCAAATACCTTTAAAGCAAGAAAGATGTCAAGCTTTGTCTAATTTGTTGTATCCTTATACTCCAAGAATTTGACTTGGAAATCCGCAACAAACCAGGTGTCAAAAATGTGGTGGCAGACCATCTTTTTAGAATAATTAATGCAGAGCATCCTGAGCAGAATTCAATTCCAATCACAAAGACCTTTCTAGATGAGGCAGTCTTGTCTATATCCTCTCTACCTTGGTATGCCTACATTGTAAATTATCTTGTCTCCAAGAAGACTATGATAGACTGATCGAAGATCAAACTTGATAAATTCTTGGCTAACATTCATTTCTACCAGTGGGAAGATCTACATTTATTCTAAGAGGGTGCAGACTGCATCTGGATGAGATGTATACCTCAGGAGTAGATCATGGGTGTCCTAGACCACTGTCATAACCTTGAAGCCGACAAACACCATTCTGAATAGATAACGGCGACAAAAGTGGTTCAATGTGGCCATTGGTGGCCGACTCTATTCATGGATGTAGATAATTATGTGAAGAAATGCATTGACTATCATAGAATGGTCGGAAACATCAGCATGCACGACACAGCCTCTGAAGTACATTCAGATATCCGATATCTTTGATGCCAGGGGCATTGATTTCATGGTACCATTCCCTAATATCCATGGTTTTGAATACATCTTGCTCGTTGTTGACTATGTTAGTAGATGGGTGACGAGTCGCTAGATACGGTAATTAATTTGTTCACGTTGTAGCATGTGTACTTAGCGAGTTGGTCAGAACCGAGAGAAGATCTCCGTGAAGAGTGTCTCGGCTTTAATTTATATCCCGGGCAAGTCCGGGGCCGAACTCAGGGAGGCAAAGGAACAACTTCGGTTTTAATTCAAAAAGCTTAGGTCTAGATTTCCGATGCGGTATTCTTTTAGATTTTTTAATGCAAAAATCAAAGATGAAAGGCAAATGCGGCTGAATTATGACACGTAGAAAATACAAACAAGGCCAAATTAATTTTAATGTCAAAATAGTCCAATTTAGCCAAAATATATTTTTCCTAGAGTCCTAATCCAGAGATGAATGCAAGGTACTTTTTTTGGAATTTTATGGGTTAAAATGCAATAAATAAAAATGTACACATTTTATGGGTTTTTTTCGTAATTTCTCACACAAACAGTAAGCAAAAATTATGAAAAAATTATTGAAATGAAAACATGATACAAGAGACTACAGTAATATTTTTGGAATTTTTTGACAAAGTATGAATTTTTTATGGATTTTTTGGTGAAAATAAAGTGACAGTGAGTAAATAATTTCTAATAAATCCACATTATCAAATTAATCAGAGTGTGAATTATCTCAGAAAGATATTTAGAAAAGCAATCCAGTAGAGTTGAAATTTTGCAAAAAGAATATACGTGGATTTAATTAAAAATCAAATACTAAAATCACTCTACAAATTATTCCAGACACAAGACAACTCCATTGTGGATGAAATTTGGATAGTAAGTTAATCATATATCAGGGCATCATTCCTAATTTTTGTGGAATTTTTAGAGCAATAGTATGTGAGATATAATTTTAAGAGTCCAATTTGGGTAAAATATCAAGAATTTCAGTTGAACATTTTTAATTAATTACCCACATATGATAAAAATACAAATAAATATCCACACTGTAGAGAATAAGTTTCTCAACACAATGCCATTTTTTATTGAGTAAAACGATGCAAGATTGATGTCCAAATTTACAGTCAAACATAAGGGTCTCTGTGCAAATTCCGTAAGCAAAATAAATAAGCAACTACATACAAGGACCTTCTTGAAATTACAGAAACTTAAGAATAAATATATGCAATTATTACAATAAAAAAAGGGAAAAGAAAACCTTTCTTCTTCTTCCTGGGAGGGCACGAAGAAGAACCCAAATGGGGGCGGTTGGCGTCGGCGGTGGCAGCGCCGCGCTTGGCCACGCACAGCAGCGGAGGCGTGGGTGGCGGCCTGCTATGATGAGGAAGGTCGGCGGAGGGGCGGCGAGGTGGATCTGGAGAGGAATGGTGGCGAGGGCGGTGCGGCGGGTCGCCGCTGGAGGAGCGGCTGGAGGCGGGGGCGCCGCGAGGGTCGAGGGCGGTGCGGCCTGCCCGCTGCCGCGAGGAGGGCCGGCGGCGCTGCCGCTGGCGTGGCAGTTGCGGCGGGCGGCGCCGCTGGGAGGATAGGGGAGGGGCGGCGGGCGTGGCTGCTGCTCCTCTCCTTCTTTTTTTTTTATTTTTTTTGATTTTTTTTGCTGCTGTGATTTTTTTGTTTTAGATTTTTTTAAATTTTTTTTACTTTCTTAAACAAGAAACAAAATATGTTTATATACAAAAGAAAGAAGAAAAAAATAGAGGAGAATGATGAAGAAGATGGAGATGGTTGTGATGGTGATGGGGTGTTGTAAAAATAATGGAGACACAACAAAGGACACAATATTAGATAAAATAAAATAACGAGAGAAATGAAGAGGAATACTTACCTGAAATTCACCGGATTTGCGGAGCAGTTACGATGGACTCCTGTCGTCACCTCGATTCGACTGGTGAAATAAAATCGAAGATGCTGAGCGAGCTCAATGGGGAACTCGTGACGCGGAGCGGAGCTCCGCGGATCTCGCCTGAAGGAGGTTGTCGCTTGAGGAAGACGCTTCACCGCTGTCACCAACTCCACGTTCCAAGCTCTCTCCTTTTTCTATAAGAATGGCGGATAGGCAAAAATGAGAATGTAGAGATGATTATAAAGAAGAAAAGAAAGAGAGGTTAGAAAGATGGTGGAGATGAATGGAGGTTAGATTATTGGTGGAGTTGAATGGAGGTTAGATGAAGAATGTGGGGTGGAATGGGAGTTGGTGGTAGAATAGAAGTTATTGTAGAGAATGGGGAAAAAAATAAAAGGAAAATAAAATGAAATAAAGTAGGCTACTTATAATACAATAAAATAAAAGATAAGAAAGAGTGGAGAATTTACAAAAGAAGATCTACAACATGTACATATTTTTTTTGTTTGCTTTTCTTTTTATATATTTTTTTGTCTTTTTAATAAGAGATACTTACAACAAAAAAATAAAGTAAAATAGTACAATTAAAATACAACACAAGTATGATTTTTTTGTATTTTTAGTAATTAAAAAAAGGTAAAATAAAAAATGAAGATATAATGAATATATACATGGTATATAATGTACATCTAGGTCCCAAAACCCAACTTTTGCAAACGAGCTCCGATTTTAATGAAACCACTTCCGTTCGATAGATAATTTTCTAACTTGAACTTTAAAAGTGAGTTTGGTGAATTTAGAGTTCATACGGAGCGGGAATTTAGCTTAGAAGTTGGACTTTACGACTTTTTTTCTCTTTGGGATCTAGGAGCATTTATTTGAGATGAAATTTGTTTTGTATTTTTATATTTTTATGTACATTTTTATAAACAAGTTAGAGAAAGAATTAGGAAAAAAGGAGTTGAAATGAATTTATTAAAAATATACGAAGTTTTGGGCTATTTACATGTGAGAAACTCCTTTGATTTTTGTGGCTTTTTATTGTTAATTTATTTTGTAGAATCTAATATACAATAATTAATGTATTTTATTTACAAGAGTCATTTTGTTAATTTATGGATTTTATAGACATTTATCTGGGATTTTACTCAGGGATTTTGCTAAGATCAAGATATTGCGATGATGAATCGCGGATTCATCACCCCCCTATACTTAAACTTTGCTAGTCCTCGAGCAAATAAAGAATGAATAAGTTGGGTTAACCCCTGACTGTGCATGTGAATACAAGACTTGATCCGTTCAAGAACTCTCGGTTTTAGATATCCTAAAATTCTAAGCGGAACCAAGCTCTAGTCAAAAGGTACCCAATTTCCCTAATCATCAGACTCTCTTTGTATACGTATATATAAGGGATATGACTTTAAGTGTTGACCGCAGTTACAAGAGTAGAGTCACAACGTCACCCAAGGTTCCAGTCCAAGAGACTCTCCTATGGACTCGATCCTCAACACTAGAGAATAAATCATTTCTTGCATCCAATCCACTGTCTCTTTAGTTGTCAGACTTGAAAGTGTAGATGGAAGGCCAGTTAATGGAGGGCATAGGATTGTGTTATTTCTTCTCTCCCTCTCATTGGAACAAGGATCCTCTCAAGTGCCTTATTACGCAACGCATATTTTTGGTGTTGATCAGTGCGTCCGTCAAGAGAAGTTGGAGCCGTCTGCACTTGTTTTCCTGGGAGTACACCAGGGTGTGCCTTTTTTGAGTACCTATCGTACCTTCTACACCCAGACTTGTAGCATTTACGATGCAGAGCCCTTTTTTGGTGCAAGCCCGACTCCTGGTCCTAATAGCGGTGGTCCAAGTGGACACTTTGAAATGGTTGGGAGAGCTCGCCTTTGGTGGACGCTCTTTTGACAATTGACTTTGTGGAATGAGAGCTTTTCTTTGATATTTCATTGCTTTGTAGTATTTGTGGCTAGCTCCACTGCTTTTACCAAGAGTTGGCGCACACTGATCAACATTTTTTTTATTTTATCACACCCTGGCACATAGGTAAATGTCAAGAGATAGTACAAGAATCATGTTCTCATACTGGCTAAATGTGCTGACACTCATGTTTTATGAAGCCTTCATTGATTTTATCCCATCCTCGAGCATCATTAAATCAAGTCCAAACTCAAATCCCTCATCCCAGTTCCTCAAGTGAAATTTCAACTCATCTCATCATAACTGCAGTAGTGTACGTGAGGTGCTGATCATATTCTTAAGGTAGAGACTAAGCATGCAATATAGCATACAAATCTTTCAAACTAGGGAAATGTGAATAATTAAGTCAAGGACCCTAATGACCAAGGCTAGTTAACTCAAAATCTCAAGAGCTCGTAAACCAAGTGTTCTTGATCATCACTAGTCTTGTGTGAAAGTGAATTGTGTCAGGGATTAAACCAACTTATTAGTTAGTTTTTTTTATTTTTTTTATGAAAGTTTTAGAAGAAGTTTTTTTTTCAAAAAGTTTTTTTTGACAAACAAAGGCAAAGAAGTTTTTTTTTAGAAAAATTTTGCTTTTTTTTCCAAGAGTTTTTTTTTTGAAAACATAGGTAAATAAGAAAAGACTTTTTTTGTGAAAAGTTTTTTTTAGCAAATAAGGAAAAAGTGTTTTTTTAGGAAAAAGTCTTTATTTTTGTTTTTGTTTTGTTTTTTTGTTTTTACCCACCCCATAATTATTGTATAATATATACGAAAATACATAAAAGTATGAGGTATGGGTAAAGTATATATGTAATATATACATGCCCCCCTATACTTAGCTTGTGCTATGTCCTTATGGCACTAGGTGACAAAAAGCCATAGCTCGTACTAAGTACAAGTGGGTGAAAAGAATAGAAGTGAGGAAAAAAATGTGGATAATACACAACGGGCATCGGCCCCCCTATACTTAGGCTCTGGTCAGCCTAAATATTGGAAAGAACACAAGAATGGGGGACCGATGAGAATGGGAAAGAATATACAAAAAGAAAATAAAAAGAAGAGAAGGAGCAAATCGGGTCACTCACCCCCCTATACCTAGGATCTAGTCATCCTAAGTATAGCCACAAAATGAAAACGATACGGAATTGGGGCGAGTGATGCGAATCATGAGGGAGGGAGGTGAATAAAGGAAGGAAAATATATACAAGGAGGAGGAAGAATATACAAGGATCAAGAAGGTTTGTGACGGACCTTCTTGCGGGAGCGATGGGGTGGGTAGTATACACATGTGTCGCTGTTAGAATCGTCCTCCGAAGAATAATAGTGAGGTGTGGGGATCGTCCAACGGGGGTCGACACACGGCTGCTTGCTCAAGTATGGCTTCAGAACAGCCGAACTGAGCTCACTTATATAGATCACCTCATCCGGACATGATGAGGACTCCTCAGAAAGTTCCTTCTCTGAAATATCGAAGGTAACCTTCTTAGTCGGTTTTCTAGAACCTGAAGCATCAAGAGGAAGAGGAGATTGATACGTCTTAAGGAGTTCGGGGGAACACCTCAAGGAATCAACACCCCTCTTCTTCTTACCAGATGACCGACTAGAAGATGGAGCAACCGATTTATCATGATTGGACAATTTGGTCCCAGTTGTCTCCTTTGGTGTATGTCATGGATGTGGTGTGTGTGAGGTTCTGACCAGAGGTTCATCATCAGATGAGTCACCATATGCATTGTAATACTCCTGAAGGGTCAGCACACGTCTCTGATAAGGCACAGTGTTCTCAGTTGGCTTGACATTGTTGGGTTCTTGTGTCGGATCATCGAAATGATCAAGGCAATCCACAAAGGTCATGTCCGACTCAAGGATAGCTTCTGGTCATGAGTCCTCTCTAGAAGCTGTCGCGGTGGTGGTGCAAGCAGTAGGTGGTGTGTGGTTGTAGGAAGTCTCTAAACCAATGGTCGTCTGGACAGTCGGTATCTCAGGTTTAGTAGAGAGATGGGACTCAACTGTCTCTCGACTGTCACGACTGTCTGCAACTTTACGGGTTACCTTGGAATATCGTGTGTCCTCAAAGATCGGGTGAGGTCGGAGTGCTCCCAATGCAGAGAAATTGATCTCCCGAGTCTCACAATCTATAGTTGCCTTAGCCAAGGCTAAGAACAGCTTCCCAAGAATGATCGGAGACTGGGTGAACTCTCCTCGGTGCTCAATGTCAATGATCGTGAAGTCTATCTCCAGTAGAGCACCTTGGAAAGTGACGATGACTGAAATGGTTCCTCTCGACCGTTTAATGGTCCAATCTGCCAACTGAATGATCTCTCTTGACTTCTTGGCAGATCCGAGTTTGAGCTTGGCAAACACGGAGGTCGGGATGATATTAATCGGTAAGTCATCATCGATTCTTGCATGGGTGAATGTGGTATCTTTGATTTCACAATCAAATCTAGGTAACCGCTTTACTCTGCGGCTCTTGGTTTTTCTCCCTATCATCAAAGATGTGGCCATAGACACTATATGTATCTCAGTCCTTGTTCTCTTATTGCCCGACCTTTTAGGCATAAATTTACTTCTCACAAATCTTTTAAGGTCGGGAAAGTACTCAATGGCCATTATTAAGGGAAGCTCAAAAATCAACTTTCTATCCAATGCTTCCCTAACCGCAGGATCCAATTTTTTTAGATCTTTTCCTTTTTTCAATTTTTATGGTATTTTCTGAGTTTTCACATTTTTTGATCTTTTTGGTAGGTGAAGGAGGACTAGGAGAATGTACTGACTCTGATTTGGAGGAAAGTGGTTAGTAGAAGAGGGAGGTAGAAGGGACTCCAGCTGTACATGACGTGTGGTCAATCCAGTGTCTTCCAGGTTTTCAAGATTCAATCCGTGAAAATCCATGATCCACATTCCTACCTGGACTCTTGATCGGTCTACAAATGTCATCCTCCAATAAGTTCTCATTACACCTCATGAGAGAAGTCTGTGCAATTGGAGGCAACTGCTGAGAATTCAGGCTATTATACTCAACACACCTTGACTCAGGCGTGTAATACTGGGTTGAGTATGGCCCTTCTGTATGGAAGATGTTGGTCGGAGCCTCATAAGGCGGGAGTCAGTAGACAGGGAGTCTGTAGATCGGTCGCATGAATCCAATCCTCTGTATATGCCGGCTCTCCGAATGGGTGATATGAAGGTTGGTCAATGTGGTCTCTATCACTCAGGTCAATCAAGTCAGGAAGATCGTACGGTGCAGGCCTCTCCATTCGGTTTGTCTGATCGACCATGTTGTACCCTAAGGTTAAGTCGGGATGTGTATATGAAAATTGTTGTTCTGTCCCAACTCAAGGTGAAAGTGAGGTATGTGGGGTCAACTGATTATGCCAATCATTCATCTCAGCAGTCGCTTGCTCTTCGATTTGTTCCTTGATTTCAGCAAGTGGATGAGAATATGTTGAGTCAATACAAGGTGGTTGTGGGTCATGGGGGTAAGAGGTGTGAAGGACGAAGAAGTGCGGAAGTCAGTCGGAGTTCTGACGTCACGGTTGGGGTGTGGGTATGAAGAGGAATGAGAGGGTGGAGATGATCGAAATATGGTCGAAGAAGAATGACGTGGATATGATGACCAATATTCTGACATCTTGGAGGGAAAATGGGAGAATGAAGCGGATCGAGGAAGAAAGCGTGCAAGTGCACCGAATAACACACAAAACAAACAAACACAAGAGCAAACCCTGAGTTCACCTACTCGACATAGTGATGGTCGCAAAAGTCCGACCGTTTATCTTTTCAGTTTTAATTAGGTGATAAATCAAGATATCAATCCAATTATGCAAGGCTCAAAAGTAGGTTTTGGGCACTATCCTAGGGATGCGTCCTCACCTCTCAACAATCACAATTAGCCAAGCATACAATGAGGGTTTTGCTCTCCTAAAACAAGTGTTAGTTTAAATCAATTTTTTTGGTCAACTCTGATTAGCAGTCCCGATTTTAATTTGGTTATCACTTGATTAGTCCACCAAACAAAGCACGCCTAACGATCAGTCCCGATAACCTAAGTTTCAAAAACCAAGGGGAGGGAGTCGAGAAAAGTCGATGCAAATAATGAAATCTATGATGCATGCCCAGTTCAGAAGACTTACAGTGATCCTCGCGCTCTACATGCGAGATGCAAGGCAGAATTGAAATTTTATACTATATGAATGCAAACGAGAAACCGTTCCTAGACAAGCAGTTCTATTAGCGAGTGATGAACAAGTTAAATTTGACTAATAGCCCAGCGGTCAAAGTGCGTCTCGTTAAATGTGATGTGTGGTCCTAAAAAATACGAGCACAAGCAATAAAGATATTCTAATAAAATGCTCTAAGAGCCGCGAGTGCAAGTCCTATTCTACGTCAATCAATCACACGACCACGAGCGGGTCCAAAGTCCAGTCCGTATACAAACGCGAGCTCTCAAACAAGAGCCGCTGGAAAGAGCAAATTACCTAAGTTATTACAACACAATAATTAAAAAAATTTGTAAAAATTCTCTCGAAGATAAATTGATTTTCTTGCTCTTCAGCAGTCAGCGCGCGTCGCGTCCGTCGACCTCCGATGCACTCCAAGTTCACCGGGCCCTCACAAGAAAAATAAAATTTATGTTAGAGATATAAAAACAAAATATATACAAGAATATGAAGAGAAATAATTGAAAAAATGGAATAAATACAAGGTGGCTCGGGGGTCAGACTACCCGAGTAAATGGAAAACTAAATCCAAAATTTTAAATTAGTCCCTAAGCCGTTTGCCTCCCCGGCAACGGCGCCATCTGACGAGTCGCTAGATACGGTAATAAATTTGTTCACGTTGTAGCACGTGTACTTAGCGAGTCGGTCAGAACCGAGAGAAGATCTCCGTGAAGAGTGTCTCGGCTTCAATTTATATCCCGGGCAAGTCCGGGGTCGAACTCAGGGAGGCAAAGGAACAACTTCGGTTTTAATTCAAAAAGCTTAGGTCTAGATTTCCGATGCGGTATTCTTTTAGATTTTTTAATGCAAAAATCAAAGATGAAAGGCAAATGCGGGTGAATTAAGAAACTACGAAAGCATACAACTTAGTCTAATTTAATTTAATGCGAGATTAATTCAATTAAGCCAAATTATATTTTTCCAGTAAACTTAATCCAATGATAAATGTAAAACATTTTTTTTTAGAATTTTATGGGTTAAAATGCAATAAATAAAAATGTACACTTTTTTATGGGTTTTTTCGTAATTTCTCACACAAACAGTAAGCAAAAATTATGAAAAAATTACTGAAATGAAAACATGATACAAGGAGACTACAGTAATATTTTTGGAATTTTTTGACAAAGTATGAATTTTTTATGGATTTTTAGTGAAAATAGAGTGATAGTGAGTAAATAATTTCTAATAAATCCACATTGTCAAATTAATCAGAGTGCGAATTATCTCAGAAAGATATTTAGATAAGCAATCCAGTAGAGTTGAAATTTTGCAAAAAGAATATACGTAGATTTAAGTAAAAATCAAATACTAAAATCACTCTACAAATTATTCCAGACACAAGACAATTCCATTGTGGATGAAATTTGGATAGTAAGTTAATCATATATCAGGGCATCATTCCTAATTTTTGTGGAATTTTTAGAGCAATAGTATGTGAGATATAATTTTAAGAGTCCAGTTTGGGTAAAATATCAACAATTTCAGTTGAACATTTTTAATTAATTACCCACATATGATAAAAACACAAATAAATATCCACACTGTATAGAATTAGTTTCTCAACACAATACTATTTTTTATTGAGTAAAACGATGCAAGATTGATGTCCAAATTTACAGTCAAACACAAAGGTCTCTGTGCAAATTCCGTAAGCAAAATAAATAAGCAACTATATACAAGGACCTTCTTGAAATTACAGAAACTTAAGATTAAATAAATGCAATTTTTACAATAAAAAAAGGGAAAAGAAAACCTTTCTTCTTCTTCCTGGGAGGGTACGAAGAAGAACCCAAATGGGGGCGGTTGGCGTCGGCGGTGGCGGTGCCGCGCTCGGCCACGCGCAGCGGCGGAGGCGTGGGCGGTGGCCTGCTGTGATGAGGAAGGCCGGCAGAGGGGCAGCGAGGTGGATCTGGAGAGGAACGGTGGTGAGGGCGGTGCGGTGGGTCGCCGCTGGAGGAGCGGCTGGAGGCGGGGGTGCCGCGAGGGTCGAGGGCGGTGCGGCCTGCCCGCTGCCGCGAGGAGGGCCGGCGGCGCTGCCGCTGGCGTGGCAGTTGCGGCGGGCGGCGCCGCTGGGAGGATAGGGGAGGGGCGGCGGGCGTGGCTGTTGCTCCTCTCCTTCTTTTTTTTGATTTTTTTTGCTGCTGTGATTTGTCTTGTTTTAGATTTTTTTAATTTTTTTTTACTTTCTTAAATAAGAAACAAAATATGTTTATATACAAAAGAAAGAAGAAAAAAAATAGAGGAGAATGATGAAGAAGATGGAGATGGTTGTGATGGTGATGGGGTGATGTAAAAATAATGGAGACACAACAAAGGACACAATATTAGATAAAATAAAATAACGAGAGAAATGAAGAGGAATACTTACCTGAAATTCATCGGATTTGCGGAGCAGCTACGCTGGACTCCTGTCGTCGCCTCGATCCGATTGGAGAAATAAAATCGAAGAGGCTGAGCGAGCTCGATGGGGAACTCGTGACGCGGAGCGGAGCTCTGTGGATCTCGCCTGAAGGAGGTCATCGCTTGAGGAAGACGCTTCGCCGCTGTCACCAACTCCACGTTCCAAGCTCTCTCATTTTTCTATAAGAATGGCGGATAGGCAAAAATGAGAATGTAGAGATGATTATAAAGAAGAAAAGAAAGAGAGGTTAGAAAGATGGTGGAGATGAATGGAGGTTAGATTATTGGTGGAGTTGAATGGAGGTTAGATGAAGAATGTGGGGTGGAATGGGAGTTGGTGGTAGAATAGAAGTTATTATAGAGAATGGGGAAAAAAATAAAAGGAAAATAAAATGAAATAAAGTAGGCTACTTATAATACAATAAAATAAAAGATAAGAAAGAGTGGAGAATTTACAAAAGAAGATCTGCAACATGTACATATTTTTTTGTTTGCTTTTCTTTTTATATAATTTTTTGTCTTTTTAATAAGAGATATTTACAACGAAAAAATAAAGTAAAATAGTACAATTTAAATACAACACAAGTATGATTTTTTTGTATTTTTAGTAATTAAAAAAAGGTCAAATAAAAAATGAAGAAATAATGAATATATACATGGTATATAATGTACATCTAGGTCCCGAAACCCAACTTTTGCAAACGAGCTCCGATTTTAATAAAACCACTTCCGTTGGATAGATAATTTTCTAACTTGAACTCTAAAAGTGAGTTTGGTGAATTTGGAGTTCATACGGAGCGGGAATTTAGCTTGGAAGTTGGACTTTACGGCTTTTTTTCTCTTTGGGATCTAGGAGCATTTATTTGAGATGAAATTTGTTTTGTATTTTTGTATTTTTATGTACATTTTTATAAACAAGTTAGAGAAAGAATTAGGCAAAAAGGAGTTGAAATGAATTTATTAAAAATATACGAAGTTTTGGGCTATTTACATGTGAGAAACTCCTTTGATTTTTGCGGCTTTTTATTGTTAATTTATTTTGTAGAATCTAATATACAATAATTAATGTATTTTATTTACAAGAGTCATTTTGTAAATTTATGGATTTTATATACATTTATCTGGGATTTTACTCGGGGATTTTGCTAAGATCAAGATATTGCGATGATGAATCGCGGATTCATCAATGGGTGGAGGCAATACCCTCCCAAACCGCGGACAACTGCACAGTCTTTCTCTTCCTGAAGGATAACATACTCTCACGGTTCAGGATCCCTAAGATTCTCATTTCTGGTGGGGGAGCCACTTCATCAACAAGGAGGTTAAGAAATTGACCAAAGAATAGGGCATCGAGCATCATGTTGCAGCATCATACCACCAATAATCAAATGGCTTGGCTGAATGTTCTAATAGGGAGATCAAGACCATACTGCAGAAGCTTGTATGTCCATATCGTGAGAATTGGTCTGAGTTACTGGACTCAGTTCTTTGGGCACATCACATGTCATACAAGTCTCCTCTCGGCATGTCTCCCCTACTTCCTTGTCTATTGAAAGCCTTTCCATCTGCCTGTAGAACTAATTCACAAATCCTTATGGTCATTAAACATATGCAACCTTGATTCCAAGTAAGATAGAAAGAACCTCAAAGTTGATCTGAACAAACTACTTAAGTTCCAAGACTACGTAGACGATAACAACCTGATGTACAAAGAGAAAGTCAAGAGATGGAATGATAAACACATCTGTTGGAAGACTTTTGAACCTAGACAGAAGGTGTGGTTATTTGATGCGAATTGAAGATTTTCCCAAGTAAATTGACGAGCAAATGGACTAGACCATTGATTGTGAAGACTATGCATGACAATGGAACCCTTCTCATATCAGCATTGTCACCTGACGCATAGCCCTTTGTAGTCAACGGACAATTGCTGAGCCATATTTAGAACATGACACATTCCCATCCATTGTCAATTATATTGAGGTCATATTTGAAGTTGAGCTCATAGTGGCAAATGTATATGACATTTAAGCAGAAAAATAACAAAAAGATTTTATTTTCTTCTTTTCTTCTTTTTATTTTCAGTTTTCTTATTATTCTGAAAGGTGTTCACCCCTTTCATCATTGTTATACTTAGGATGTACTTTGTCCTAAGTATAGGGTAGGTGAGCACCTCAAGTTATTCATTTTCGTGATCCCCACTGTCCCGACAACTCTCGGTATTCTTTCTATACTTAGGGATATTTTACCCTAAATATAGGGGAGGATAGGTCGAGCTGATGAGTTCGTATACTCCCACCCTTGACCCTCCCTGCCATGTGTACGGTTTGCTATATTTAGGATTATTTCATCCTAAGTATAGGGGAACAATCAACTTATCGCTCGATCATTCCTTAGTCATTGTAGTATAGGTTGTTCTATACTTAGTACGAGTTATGGCTTCCTTCTTTCTTTCTGATCTATGAGCATATAGCTCAAGCTAAGTATGGGGGTTCGTATATACACTATATATACATTAGGCATAAATCGTACTTTCGTATTTTTAATATGTATAATTAAGAAAATACACCAAATTTCTTTGTACATATAAGTAATAAATTGGTTTAAAATGTTTTGCAAAATGATTTAAACATTGGTTGAAAATTTATTTGAATAATCTTTTGAAAATTGTTGAGAAATCTTTTGTAAAATATCTTCAAACCTTTGTAAAAAACTTTTGTTTGTAAAAATCCTATTATAAAAAGTTTTGAAAATCTGTTTGCAAATGATTGGAAAAAAAGTTGCAAAAATCTTTTGGAAAATCTTCATATAGTGTTTGGAAAATATTTGAAAAATGATTTTCAAGGCTTGTAAATATTTCTAAAATGTATATCAAAATTATTTGCACAAATAAATTTTCAAAATGTTTGCGAAATTTTTGTTCCAAAAATGTTTTGAAATCTTGGGTACATAACAACTTAAATAAGAGCCTTACAAAATATGTAGAAATCTTGTAAATACTCATTAATACTCAATTTGTAAATTCCATGTGTAAAGTACACCATTTCCCTTGTAAATATAGATGCACTCCTGTGTAAAGACATCCATATTCTTCTTTACTAACCTTTTTATATTTTAAAAATCCCTAAAAATTGGCAAAATTCCAAAATCCAAAAACGGTTGCAAAATCTTTTCAAACACCTACCTAAATTTTGTAAACCTTTTTTCCAAAAATCCATAAAGTTCAAAACCAAAAAATTGCATCACAAAAACAATTTACTTACATTGCATATGGTATTTGCATTTCTTCGGATTGATAATAATAATTGAACTAGTCTAAGTAAAATCCGAAGATTGGAGCTTGGTTGGATCTTAATCCACTTAATCACAGGAACCGTTAAGGAACTGAAATTGAGATACTTCAGGTCTACTAGACTTAATTCTTTGAGACCACAAGACTAGGTTCGGTGTCATCTTGATGGCCTAAGTACAATATTTTAGAACACATGCAAGATCTTGTCGATAGTAACCTAGATTGCACACCTGCATCTTACACTTTGCTCAACTCAGTTGAAGTGGTAGAGGGTTGGATTTGTAGGCATGAGACTCAAGCAAATGGAAACATCAGAACTCATACATTTGTGGCCATTGTACCCCAATCCGATCCAGTAGTGATGAGGTCTAAAGAGAGAACTATGTGGGTTGCAATAGTGCTTCAAAAGAGGGATAGTCTACTGGCTCAAGAGGAGAAAGTTTTATGTAAATGCTATTGTATATATAAAAAAATGCCAAAACTAAAAACTCCAAAAAAATAAACAGGAAAAAATCAAAGAAAACTCAATTTCTGTCGGAATATGTATATAAACAATAAGCAAGCTTGAGCTTCATAGTCATATATTTGTGAGCCTGCAACCGGATGACTTGGCTACACTAATCAAGCATCCTAGGATAGCTAGCTACATTGGATACCATCCATTCACTTCTCCACCTCCTCTTCTTGAGCCGGTTGCACTTGAACTTAGAAGGGAATACCCTGATTCTCAAGGAAAGAGTTATTGGATTGGGGAATTAGGATCACCATGTTGGAGAAGACTGACTTTTACTGCTACAGCCAAGAGGAGCTACATATCACTGACACTGTACAAGATAGACTCATAGCCATAAGGGAATGTGTATGACACCAACTTGTTCTGACCTGGCCTTTGAGGAGATATGGGCAGGGTTTTGTGGGTCCCAGAGGCTGTTGTATTTCAAATCCGCTTCCCAATAATGTTACAACCAAACTTAATTTCCAAATGCCCGAATGAGCTCCAAATTTTGATTTTATGAAGATAAGTTTGCAAGTTAAAATCAATCCACTTTATTTCTTTTTTATTTATTTATTTTCTTTTCTACACTTATAGGCATAAGTGTTTGCTAGAGACTAGCAAAGGCAAGTATAGGAGGTGATGAATCTCCATTTCATCGCCTTTATTCTTTTAGTTTGGCCTTTAAACCGTAGCCAAATGCATGTATATATCATTATTTTGCATAAAATAATATTCATTATTTATGATGTAAATATTGTATAAAATACTATGTTTAGCTAAAATAAAAGAATAAATAAAGAGAAAAAAGAAATGAAATACCATAGGTATTGAATGACCCTAAACCTCGAGACCTAGGCATCATGATGACTAGGTTGACAAGGAATAAAGTAGGGGGAGATAATGGCTAATAAACCCTAATTTTCAAGTCATCAATACCTTTGTTTTTGGGACTTATTTTATTCTTTATTATTTATACCGCAAATCATCAAACATTATACATGAATATTGTAGATAAAAATACATAGAAAAATACAAAATTGATTTCACGTAAAAATAATGTATATTTTGCTTTCTAGACTCAGACTAAGAATCCAAAATCCCAACTTCACAGACCCATATGATCTCAAAATTCATCAAAATCACCTTAATTGTATATAACTTGTAATTAACTATTTAATGAAGGTGTTTCACTCAATTTGGAGTTAAGATGTAAAAGTTAGGTTTCGGATCCGTACTGTACGTTATACCTGAATAAAATAATCATTTTATTTATTCCTTATATTCTTCATACTTTTATATTTTATAATTTTGGAAATATTATTTATAGCATATATACATAAATAAACCAAAATAATACCATTAAAAATACCCCAAGATAAATATGTAAACTATGGTACATAGATGAAATATACTCACTTATATCTATATAATTAATACTTATAGTTAATCAAGTGTATACTTTAATTTAGAAAATACAATAAAAATATATTAATATGTACTAAATAAGTATAAATAGATAAATTATCTATATAAAAATAAAATACATTATACAAAATAAAAAAATACATTATATATTGGTAAATATACCTATAAATGTATAGATGAAAAGTGGCACACGACAAATAAACTTGTAAAAAAAATCGCCATAAAATACTACATAAAATAATAAATACTTTTCATGTTTTAACCAAAAATTAAATAAATCATTTCCTATTTTATTTGGAATTTATTTTATGTTTTGTCCAATTGTGGTTCACGTGGACCAATCGGATTGCAGCCTCGGTTGACCTACCGATCATTTGAGACCCCAGCAACCCTAGGTCTTGTAGACTCGTGGACCTCCCATCTTCATCAAATTTTCCCCACTCCTCCTTACACTTTTTTGGTTGGATTCTTTCATCAATTTAGCTCTTCAATCGTTGCCCTTTCACGTAGAATCGATGCCTCGATCGATGGATCGTTGAGGTCATAAGTGGCTTCGGTCAAAGCCTACAAGTATAAAACTAAGTTGTCAGTCACCTTTTGCTTTTTCATCCCTCTTCCACCATCCAAACCTAACCCTATACTTGATTGACCTCATGGTGACAACAGGAGACTCTCCAGTGGTTCAGCAAGTGAGGAAGGTCGTGAATCGAGGTAGATACAAGCTCTGCCGCTATCTCTACAACAAGCTTCTTCTCCCTGCTTCCTCGGTCAGGTGAGCTTCTATTTATTGCATTTTTCAAATCCTAGAACTTAGAATAGGGTAGTGTAGCTTTTATTTCTCGTTAATTATGCCTTTTATTTCATAAAAATCAAAATCGATGTTCGTCAGAGCTGAGCTCCGGCAAACTTCTTCACTGTACTCCGACCGTTATCCAACCTTGCCAACACCTCCATTTTATTCCCTATTCATTTCCCTATGTCCCAGGCACCTCCAACCACCTCGATCTCTCCCAAATCAGGAGATCAACTCTCCCATCTCAATTGTTTACAAGAGAGCATCACCCCGACTTATCCATGCTCATTCTCACCCGTTGAAGCCTTAGGACCTTCGTCTTTCTGTCCTTAAGCTAACAATGCATGTCCCGGAGGCCCAGAGCCTCGTTTGAGGTTATTTTGAACCCCAAAAGCAGCTACATGTACCTCCAACCTCTAGGGCTCCTTCGACGAACCCTAGGCCTCTCTGAGTTGTCCAGCCATTGTGCAAATTTCTAGGAATAAGTAGAGATCCTCAGAAGTGACTGGAAGGAGTGAGCAGCGAGATTCTATGGATCGGAGCTCGCAGGAGGCGAGTTCTTACCATGTTCTTCCAAGTGTCCTCCCTACCGTCCGTTCAAGGAGAATCTCTATGTAGCAGTTGTTGTCCGATCTAGATGCCCTCGACCGTTGATCCAGCTATTGAGATCTAATCTCAGCCACCAATCATCGAAGGGGTATCTATCGTTCGCAGTGTGCCACGTGTTAAGTGAAAGCTGCATAGCCATTGGATCATGCCTTAGAGGGTAATTGTGTCCTATACCCCTACCATCTTTGTATTTTATTTTAATCTATAAACTTTTTTTGGTAGTGTTAAACTTTTGGTTATTTCATAAGTAGCCCCCAATAGTTGTTTTATTTGCGTTTAATTCCTTCGTCACGTCACCTCGTGTGCCCATATACGTGAGGTGGTAGGCTTTTTCCAAGGACACCCTGTGTTTATATGTTATTGTTTAGTCTAAAAACTCCGAGATTCAGTTTACAACATTTTGTCAATTTTGCATGTATGGCATGTCGTGTCTTGTAATTTAATTTTATATCCCTCCTAGTTTGGAATGAATAAAATATTCGTGGGTACATTACGCAGAGTCCCCTATACTCTAGAAATTGGTTCTCGATTGCATTTATATATATATTTTGCACATTAGTCCCTGCCAGTATTGCATTTTTATTTTGTGTATTCTTACCATTTTGCAAGTAAAATTGTAGGATTTTTAATATAAGTGCCTTATCATATAATTCATCACATATATTTTTTGTATGGCATTTAATATTAATTTCCTCTCCTTAAAGTTCATAAATATTGCATTGATTTTCTATTTGCATTAAAAGTCCATAAAAATTAGAAAAATGCTGAGAAGAATCCTAAAAAATAGAGGTTATTGAATTTTACACCTACAAACCAAAATCACTAAAACAATTACAGAAAAAATCCAAAAATAGCAAAAACTCTCTAAACCTAAAAAATATATTAAAAAATCATTAAAAAAGGAATACAAAACTTGTATTTTCAGTTACTAAATTTTCTTTATTATATTCCCTATAGATTAAATTAGTTTTTGAAATTTTTGAGCAAATTAGTTATTTGAAATCCAAAACAATTCGGCCTATTAGTATAAGTCAATGTTTTGACATTTTTGTTCAATTAAAAATACAAAAATTAGTAGAAAAATCTAAGAAAAATAACAAAAATAGATAAAAATATACGAAAAGACAAAGATATCTTATTTTGTTATTTATGAGTATTTATAGCTATATCTATATATAAGCCCTATTTTATTTTTATATATATATTATTACTTAATTTAGTATTAATATTATTATTACTATTAGAAATCCCAAAAATATTTTTAAAACCCTTAAAGGACCACACTTAGGGGTATTGTTATAATTTTTCTCGTTGTTTTGTATATTCATTATCTATATTATCTTTACTATATATATTAAATATTTATCTTATATATAAAAAAGTGAAAAAGAAAATTAAAAATAAGAAAATATAGAATAAATACAAAAAGAATAAAATTAAAAACACATAAAAAATAAAAACAAATTCCTTAAAAAATTAAAAAAAAATAAAAACCCACTAGAAATAAAAATTCTTCATAAAAATACCAAAAACTATTGTTGCCTTTTGTGAACTTTTGTTATCTATTCACCATGCTCCTTGTGTTTTACATCTACACTACTTGCCTTATACACATCTTTTGTGGAGTTATAATAAATTTTAACTCCACATTTTTCTTTTCTTTGCTATATCTATTTGTGGGTTAATTATTGCTGAAATTGGATTTCACGAGTGGACATCTCAACGGCACTGTATCTTTGGCTTGTAAGGTTATTTTAGACCCTCACAAAATCCTGTTCATCCGGTACGTGTCATTTCAAGGTTAGAGAGTATGCATCTGAAAGGACTATACTGACCACTGTTGAGTTGAACTTGATATAGGAGCATGAAATTGAAGGGTTTTTGTGTCACCATTCCTGAACTAAATGTGGTTCCGAACACACTTACACTCCAAAAGGTCTTAGTTGAGATTCAAACTTTGATTTTATTAAGATAAGTTTAAAAGTCAAAATTATTCCAAGTTCTTTCTTTTTTCTTTCTTTATTTTCTTTTTATGCAATCATTATCATAAGTGTTTCCTAGGGACTAGCAAAGGCAAGTATAGAGGGGTGATGAATCTCCATTTCATCACCATTATTCTTTCAATTTGGACTTAAATCCCTAGATAAATGCATGTAAATATTATTAATTTGCATAAAATGACACTCAATAATAAACCTACAAATACAATGTAAATATATGTATTTAATTCCAAAATAAAAGAATAAAGGAAAGGAAAGAAAAAAGAAATTAAGTATGAAAGATACTAAATGTGCCTAGACCCCGAGACTAAGGCAATATTGAGTTGGTCGACCATGAATAAAGTAGGAGGAGATAGGGCCAATAAATGTAAAGAAAATACTCAAACCCATAATTTAAGTCATCAATAATAGCCATTTTTATCCTATATTATTTTTTTTACACAACTCAAATAAAGAAACCCTCAACATGAAACTTGTACATAAAAATGCATATAAAAAAGTAATTTGTACGTAAAAATAATGCACAATGAATCTGGGACACTGATGAATACTCATTTATCACTCTTTATTCTTTTATTTTAGCTAAAAATCTTGGCAAAACATCATGCATATAGTTGTAAATACAATAAATTACCCATCAGCATGCATTTGTTAAATATCAATAATTAGCATGTATTTGTGCAAAAATAAAAGAATAAAGAATAAAGAAAAAGAAGGAAATATTTAGAATAAATATTGAGTGACCTAAACCCAAGAGAGGGCCCAATATGGGCCTGATCGCCAAATAAAATAAGTAGAGAGAAATAGGGCCACTCTACCTTGTGTGTAGTCCTTCTTATATGTACATATTTTATCTTCACAAAAATAAATAAAATTGTGTTTATAGTCCCTTGTACATACTTCCAAAAATAAAACAAAAATAAGAAAAATAAAAATAAAAATAAAATAATTTCTCTCTCTCAACTTGTACATATCACATATATATATATGTATCATACTTCTATTTATTTAACAATTGTAAATAAACAATAAAATAAAAATTATTTTATACTCTAAAATTTATGTTGTAAATAAATACAATATAAAATTGGGGTATTTGTATAAAAATAAGAAAATGAAAATAATAATATAAAATACCTAGGTATTTTATACCTGTATATAATATAATATATTGTATATAGCATAATTTATTTTTCAAAAAAATAAAAAAATAATCACTAAAAAATAGTTTGGAAAATAATAAATATTTTCATTTTAAAATTTTTTAAAATAAAATTGTTTTCTATTTTTTATTTTTTTACAAATCTTTTATATTCCCTATTTTCTGATTGGTCCAGGGTGGACTGTTGACCCCAATCAACTGCCCCCCCTGGACCACATCCTCCGCGGATCTGGTTTTTGCTCGGTTTTCTCCGAATTTTCATGAGCTGATCCGATCGCCATTTCATTCCATTTCGCGCTCTGATTATCCAGGGATGATCCATGATCCACGCCCGACGATACCGTTAGGGATCCGCTCCTCGGATTGCGTGCTCGTTCTCCAATCTTGTCGGACCTTGCTGAGTATATAGCCTCCTTGAGCCGCAACTTTTTCCACATCTTCGGTCATTGCCCTCATTTCCTGGGAGCTCCGTCTTCTTCCTTGAGTGACAGCAAGTGAGGGAGAGCATTGTAGTGAGGTTTCGAGGTGTCTAGCCCTACGTACAGCGAGCTTCGTCATCGTGCTCCGCCGCAAGGTGGGCTCCAACCTCTGGACGTGTCAATCCATCGAGGCAACGACCCCCGAAGGTCCGCGACCTTCAGCCCAAACGACCTCCTTCACTAGGTAGCCTCGATAACCTTTAGTTTGTTTTAATTTTGACTTTTTCGATCTCCGGTCAACCAGTAGTCCTTGGGCCATCCTTCGTGATCAGACCATCCATTTGCCTTATCGACGATCGCATCACCCCCGTCAGACTTCTACCCATCTTCTACATCCCTCTGTTCCCCCTGATTCGCCTACGAATAGGACTTAAGAGCTCCTCCACCGTCGCCTCGCCGAAGGGCCACGCTCCGCCTCGCCCTTCACCCATTTCACGTACTAATGGGTCGAGGCACTTTGCCCTCGACCCAGTGATTCATCTGTGCAGGTGTAGACGCCAAAGAACCTCATCTGGAGGTTCAGATTTCAGAGCATAGCATCTCCAGGTCCTCAACATCGCCGGACCGTTCCAGACGCCCCCGATCTCATCGGAGCCTCGCAGTAGCTGCGGACCGTCGCCAGCAACGTTTCGCCTATCCTAGCAGCTCCGGAGGGTGCTCCAGTAGCTCGTATCGATCGAGTGAAGTTCGCCAACTGTGAGTTCTTCACTATTCTTCCAGGAGGTGCCTCCGTCATTGGATCGAGCCCCCATGCCAGTTCTGATCGTGACCGTTCATCTTAAGTGGAGAGCTGTCGACCATTGGATCATCAACTAATAAGGGTATTTGCACTTAGGCCCTTCGTACTTTTTGCCTTTATTGTTTAGTCCTGTAAATAGTTTTAGTAGTTATTTTTAGTTTGGATATTTTGCACTTAGGACCTTATATTTTCATAATTTACATTTTAGTCCTTCTGTATGTGAAGCACGTGGTACCCCACGTGACTTTGGGTTATTTGCATTTCAAATCCTGGATTATATTGTTGTTATCAATTGAAGTTTTATTTTTTGTATTTACAATTATACCCATGTTTGCCTGCTTCACATGTCGCCCTCGTGCGGATCTGGACTTTTGCATATCTAGCCTCGTACTCTTTCTGTGTGTTATTGTTTGGCTGGACATTTTCTCATAATTGTATATAGGTCCCTATGTGGTATGCATCTTTGATTGGTTTTAATAAATAGCAATTTTAGTCCAAAAATTACGAAATTTCAACATATGGCCCCTACCATGGTGTTGGAATTTCTATAAATTTTTGGGTTCATATTGTTTTTGTTTGATATTTTTAAATAATTCAAAAACCTTAAAAATTGCTTCTGTCCAGTTTTAAAAAAAATCAACCAAAAATATTAAAAACTCTCTAAAAAAACCTAAAAAATCATTGTTTGTTTGTCTATTTTAGTGTGTTTTTATTTCTTTCAAATTTTCATTGCATTTGGACTTATAAAAATCATAAAAATTGAAAACACTAAAAAACTTAGAAAAATCATTTAAAATTCAGAATAAATCAAAAAATGCAATTTCTTTTTCTGTAGTTAGATTTTTTTTAGTTTTTTATAAAATAATTTCTAGAATTTTACTAGCACTTTAGGTATTTTTAAAGTGCCTTTAGATTCTTACTGCACACTATTTCTTATTTTTAGCATTGTTTTATTTTTAGAAAATTAACTAAAAATCAGAAAAATCCAAGAAAAATATCAAAAACACTTGAATATTTATAAAAACCAAAAATATTTTTATTTTAATTTTTTGATCATTTTTGATGTGTTAAATAATTGTATGTTTGTGCCTTTTCAATTTCCTTTACACCTTTTTCTTAATTTAAAAATTACAAAAAAAAATTGAAAAATAAAAAAACCACCTTTTGTTTTATTTTCTTTATTTCATTTTAATTCTCGACTACTTCGTAGCCTAGGCATACCGTGCTCCTTGTGTTCGACCCTGGTAGATATACCAGGTAAAATAAAATAGCGAGACCGCTATTTACGCTGGATTGATCGATTTTTATTCTTGGTGGTCTTGGTTTTCTTGATTTATTTACCTCGCGGTTCGGGTCGCAACGACCATATTTATACCATAACCCGATCATGGGATTTCGAGTCATCAGAATAGCACCGTTGTCGGGGAGCACGGCTTAGTAGTTGTCTTTCTTTTTCGGAATTTTCTTTTATTTTCTTTATTTGTTTTTATTTTTTCTTTAATTTGTTTTTATTCATGTTTATATTTCTTCTATTTTTATTTGTTTTTATTTTTGTTTTTATTTTACTTTTTGTGTATTATTATAATAATTTTGGACTGACACACCTCTATTTGATTTTCTTGCGAGGGCCCGATGATCGGGGGTGGCTTTCTTCGGGAGGCCGACGCACCCGCGGGATTCAGAGGCAGCTCTTTTCTGCATAGAGTCGCAGGAGAGCGCTAGAAAGGAGAGCTAGAGTGTGGGGAAGACTTAGGCTAGTCTAGTTTAGCTTAGTTTAGTTTTATTTTCCTACAGATTCTATATTATTGTAATAATACAGGACCAGGACACTCAGAGACACTTTCAGACTTGATGATTTTCGGGGTCTGTTTCGCCGAGCACCGGTGTGCTCGGGGGACCTCACCGCGGTTATCACCGGTTTTCATTTTTCTCGCTTTTATTTTTATTTGATTCATGAGGATTTTAGCCTTAGCTTAGGATTTTCAATTGCCTTGTGACGTAATTAATTAAGGCCCAACCTTAATTACATTTCTGCACCTATAGATCGTAATTGGACCTTATTAATTAAATCACTAATAAAAAGCTAACCTGGTCACTTGAGGGGTCGTGTGCCGCTAGAGGCCATATACAACGCTGGTAGGATCCATTGTGGCGGACACTGATCGGCATCAGAGATCGGACTCGATCCCTCTTGTTGACCCATTAGCTATTGTGCTTCACGTGTAGAAATTTCTGCTTAAGGCCAATTTCCTCGTTGCATCATTTAGATTAGTTTTATTCCTGTCATTTCAATTATGAGCGGATCATTTTGCATGTAGAGTGCTGGAGGCAAGGTACGCATTTCTTACTCAGCATGCATCATCGTGTTTAGTCGCGCATCGGTTTTTTTCATCTTCTCCCCCTTTTTTGGACTTATAAATAATCAGGAGAACCGAAAAATTCGTTAGGCATTGTTTGTTTTGAAAAATACCTAAAAATAAAAACCATAAAATTGGGATTGTTAATCAAACTTGATCTTAAAAGATATTGACTTAATAACTTGTCTTGGGAGAGCAATCCCCTCCTTGTATGGTTTGGATGAGCGAGAGAGTGACACGCACCCTAGGTTAGAGCCACGTCTGACCCTTCTTCAGACTAATGGTCTTGAGTTAGTCGTTCTCCAGTGAGGATCGCTCCTGGTAAAGCAGGCCGCGATATCCTTAACAGAGCAAGTCGATCAGGTAGCCGGTAAACAGTCCGCGACTTGTACTAGCTGGGAAAGATCTAGTTTGGGATCGGAACAGTCTTCTGGGGGCGTTGGATTCCCAACAGCTCGCTTAATCGCTCTGATAGACTGTTTGATCACCTAGTAAAATTGACAAGATAAAAGATCGAACCTTCACGGTCATCAGCTCTGCGTGCATAGGTGAATCAGGGGTTTTGCTTGACCGATCATGTTTTCTATTCAAATCTCATCTGCCTTACTCGCCAGATCAGGATGATGGGTTGGATGTCACTTAGGCAGCCTCTGGTTGCACCGCTTTCGAGCACTCCGGCCCGCTCATCTAAGTTGGTTTGCGAGAGCCGAGACCCGCTCTTCAAACCCGAGTTTGACTCCACCCTGTTCCCCCTCGACCACCCTTCTACTAGTCCTGAGGTGCCCGATCAGAGACAACAGCAGCCGGTTGATTTATCGGCACCTGAGTTTCGATCTTTTGCCTTTGCATAGACAATAGCCAGCAGCGAGGAGCGCACCGACGGTCCCAGAGGAGAGCAGACATATATATTGTACAAGGGTGCGATCAACAACACCCTATTATCTTCCCTTGAGATGATACAGAGATAGATTCACGATCATGGAGCTTTCATGGTAGATATGTGTCGGGAGATGGAGCATATGCGAGCAGATAGAGAGCAGCACAAACCCGGTGGAGGAGGAGGAGATGAACCAGATGCCTGATAGCCTGAGGAGCAGCTAGTTCAGCCAGTAGCAGCCGCGAGACTGATGAGGGGGTTGCACAACCCTGGTGTGACTCTCACCCACAGATGGATAGTGTTGCCGGCTATTGATGAATACTCATTCATCACTCTTTATTCTTATATTTTAGCTACAGAAACCTTTGCAAATGCATGTAGATATTTGTAAATAGAAATAATTACCAAAAGCATGCATTGTGTAAAAACCTATAATTAGCATGTTTTTGTGCAAAAATAAAAGAATAAAGATTAAAAAGAAAAAGAGGGAAATATTTAGAATAAATATTGAGCAACCTAACCCAAGGGAGGGCTCAGCATGGGCCTGACCACATAAAAGCCAAAGTAGAGGGAGATAGGGGCTCATGTGTGTAAATATATATGTAAATAAAATAAAAGTATTTTCCTCACAAAAATAGGCTTGTAAATATTTTGTATACGTTTATAAATATAAAATCAATATAAAAATATAAAAATTAGAAAGAAACCAAAAATCTCATTCATGTACATGATCACCTTGTACATAGTTCCATCATCCCTATTTATTTAGCCTTATAAAATAAATAAAATTAATCTCCAAAATTTTTGTAAATATTCTATATTATATAGTGTAAATAAATAAAATAAAAACAATTAAAACAAAAACAAAATAAAAATAACAAAATTAAAAACACAAAAATATCTTGTAAATATACCATGTATATAAATATATATATATATATGTATGTATTTATTTCACCTATATACATAAATAATTAAAATAAAATAAAAATCTCTTTTTATTCCTTATTTAATAATGAAAATAAATAAAATATAAAAGGGGAATAAAATTGTACAAAAATAACAATTAAAAATCAAAAACATTAAAATCATATATAGTGTATATATACCTATATATAACATATTATGTATATACCTAATTTTATTTCGAAAAATTAATTAAAAATCACTAAAAAATAGAAAAAAATAAAATAAAAATATTTCATGTTTTAAGTTTTTATTAATTCGATCATTTTCTAGCTTAAAATAAATAAACAAAAATAATGTGCTTGGCGGGCTCTGATTGGTCCACAGGGGATTGTTGACCCCCGGTCAACTCTCCCCCCAGGACCACCAGAGCCGAGTCCGTCCTGCCCGACCCGATTTCACTATTTTCTCCACGGTCGTCCTGATCGCCAACGACCTTAACCCCGGGCTCCGATTGATCATTGAACATCCGTGACCCATGCCCGGGGTGGATCTCAGGGATCCGAGGCTCGAGTGACTCGCCCGATCCTGATCTTCTCGGATCCCTGAGCATATAAAGTCTCAGCTCCGGCGAGGTTTTAACGCATCTTTGGATCTTCCCCTCGGCGCCTGTGACCTCCTCCAGAGTTCCTGAGTGACAGTCGCGTCCTTCGGAGTAGCAGCGAGGCCCGGGAAGCCGGGAGCCACTGATCCGGTGGTCTTCACCGCTGTGCGCCGTCGCGAGCGCGCCTAGCCTCGGGGAGTCGACGGCCCCTTGCAGGCAACGACCAGAAGCTCGCCGAGCTTCAGCCCAGTCGACAGCATCCGCCAGGTAACTTCTTTAGGCCGTAGGTTAGCGTAGATTTTGATTTTTCCGTTGCTGGTAGTTTAGCTTCGCCACCTCCGCCTGTCACCTCCGGTCACCCATTCCACACTCCGACACCACCACCACGTCCGCCAGTCCTCTCTCCACCTTCTCCAACCCTTCACTCCCCCTGGCTCGCCTTGGAGCAGGGTATCGGCTCTCACCCTCCGCCGCTCGCCGGAGAGCCTTCACACCGCCTCATCCTTCACCCTCCGCCCGCTCTGACGGGTCGAGGCAGTTTGCCCTCGACCCAGCTCTCTTCCTGTGCAGGTCATATCGTTCGCAGAGCCTCATTTGGAGGCCAGCTGTTTAGGCACAGGGGCTCTTGTTCTTCCACGTCGCCGGAGCTCTCCGGAGCTCCCCACTCTCATCGGAGCAGAGCATTAGGTGCGGAGCTTCACGGCGAAGCTTCCCCGCACCTCAGGAGCACCAGACGAGGTCTACAGTGCGCGCAGTGGGCCGACGAAGTTCGCCGGCCGCCAGTTCCTCCAGGACCTTCGTCTACCATCAGATCGCCCTCGACGCTCCAGTTTAGATCTCGCCCGTTCATCCACGGAGCAGCACTGACCATCAGATCTCCCGGGGGTCGATCAACACCGTTGAGTCAGCGAGGTTAAGCCACGACGCATCTCAGCCATCCGATCCAACACGTGGCTTCACCACCTCCATCCGATCCGAGCCAGGACTCCTTCGCAGCCCCACAACGTACCACAACCGTTGGATCTTCCACGTGGGTGCATTCCAGCCATCGGATCGTGCAGAGGGCCCATTTGGTGTGCGACGCGCCGTCTCAGTCGTTCGATCTGCCACGCGTCGTGCGTCCGTCCCTCGACATTAATAAAAGGGGTAAATTGTCCTTAGGCCCCCTTTACTTTCTGTATTTTGTTTTTAGTCTTGTAAATACGTAGTGTAGCTCTTTTATTTTTGTAAATTTTGCACTGAGGACCTTATCTTTTATGTGATTTGCATTTATACCCCTGCCAGTGGTGAACACGTGCGACACGAGGTATTTTGGTACATTTGCACTTTTGGCCCTGTGTTTTTGGCTTGTTAAGTTGTGCATTTATAGAAATAGGAATTGCAATTAGGTCCCCCCAGGCCTGAGTCACGTGTATCGTGCGTGGCCCGGGGGGTAATTTGCATTCCTACCCTTATACTTTCCAAGCTTGTTACTCCAGGGACCCAGAACTTTGTTATAATTGCAGATAGGTCCCTATGCACTGTTGCTTCTTTTTATTTTTGAATAAAATAGCAAATTACCTCCTAATCCAACGAAAATTGGATACATGGCTCCTGCCATAGTGTAAAATTTTCGAGGATTTTTGAGGACATTTTTGTTTTCGTTTGATATTTTTAGAAAATCAAAAACATCTATTTTTGTTACTGTCTAACTTTAAAAACCCCAAAAAAATATTAAAAATCATTCAAAAATTCCAGAAAAATTGTCTAATGTTTGTTTTTCTTAGCTTGATTTCCTAGCCAATTTTGGCTATTTTTCATTACTGAAAACCACTAAAAATTAAAAAACACTCAAAATCTTATAAAAATTCTAGTAAATCAATTAAAAATCCAAAAATAATAAAATAGGTGCCTAAATTTTCCTTGTTTTATTCTCTTTACAGGAAAATTACCTCCCGGCTAATTTGGGGCCTTTAGATGTTTTATCTAGGCCCTTTTAGCTCGGCTGGACAGTACCTACTGTTTTAGCTACTTTTTGATTTTTAGAAAATTAAATAAACATCAGAAAATTCTCAAAAATACACCAAAAACACTAAAAATTATAAAACACATAAAAATATTTTTGTTTGAATTTTTGGTTGATTTTTAATGCTTTTAATAAATTGTTGAAGTGCGTGTTTATCTACTTTTCTTATTTTCTTAATACATTAAAAATCAAAAAAAATATATAATATTCAAAAACCACCAAAAACATTTCTTTTATTTTCTTTTATCTCCTTTTTGACTACTTCGTAGGCCGAGAGGCCAACCCGTGCTCCTTGTGTTCGACCCTGGTCGCTATACCAGGTTAATCTAATAGCAAGACCTCTATCGCATTTTTGATTTATTTTATCTATCTTGGTGGTCTAATTTTCTTGATCGACACGATCGAGTGACCGAGGTCGCGACGACCATGTAGAGATACCTGATTACCTTAGTCGCTCGGTTTTTCATGCCATCAGCTATTTTGGGAGATTTCAAGCTCCCACCTCATACGATCCAGCTTCTTCCCCGCTTCCACGGACTTGCCACGGAGGAGCCACACCTTCATCTCCAGGAGTTTGAGATGATATGCAGTACTGTCCACGTTCACCTCGTGGACGAGGACACCATCAGGATGATGGCCTTCCCTTTCTCCCTCGTAGACCGAGCAGCCAACTGGCTGAAGCACCTAGGGAGATTCGTCACTACATGGTAATATCTCTGGAACGAGTATCTCAATAAGTATTATCCACACGGTCGGACCAATGCAGCTAGGGCCCTGATCAGCAATTTATCCATGCTCCCCAATGAGCAGTTTCATGAGGCATGGGATCGCTTCAGGGACCTCACATACTCGTGCCCCCATCACGACATATCCAAGCCCAACCTTGTCCAGAGCTTTTTCTGTGGGCTTAAACCGGAGCTGCAGGGGTTAGTGAACGCATCCTGTGGGGGCTCATATTTCACCAAGGATGAGGATCAGGTCTGGGCCATCTATGAGAAGATGGTTGAGATTTACACGGTTATGTCCCAGACCCGACTCTATACTCAGGGGATGCCCACGCCACAGGTCATGTCCTATCAAAGGATAGCAAAGGTCGATGCCGGTCCTTCTACATCATCAGCGGCAGCAGCACAGGCAGAGTCGAAAGCTGCTGATATGGGGAGTATCTGTGAGAAGCTGGACCAGATCGAGTTGATCGAGAAGAAGCAGTTCTAGGGCATGACGCAGATTGATCAGATGGAACAGATGCTGAGTGACCTGAAGACCCAGATCATGTGTCTCCAGGACGCACAGACGGCTTCTCAGCCTCGTCTCAGGTCACCAACAGACACCGGCAGCAGCATCAGCTCAACCCAGCCCTCCTCCCAACACTGACAGATTCACCATATTCAGGCGGAGTCGTTCCAGCAGCTGCAGCAGCAGTATATTCAGCCGCCACCATCTCAGGACAACTAGATGGTGGTGTACCAGCCGGACCAACCCTTGACAGTACTCCCCCCACCCACCTACGACCAGGAGCCGTTGATGGACGTCAATGAGATATGGTATGATTGACCTCATCCTGGGATCTGAGAGACCATCCCGGATTCCGTTGGTCGACCGGAGGTACCAGTTCCCAGCAGCAGCCTCCAGTTCAGGGTGGCTAGTACGACCAGCAGGGAGAGCAGCCCCAGTTCCCACATCAGTAGCAGCCACATCCCCAGTCTTACCAGCAGCATGGTCCTTGTCCCTACTAGTAGGGACAGTCGTGGAGGCAGCCGCAGCAGCCTCTACAGTATCATTCTTAGCAGTATCCCTCTCACTCCCAGCAGCAGCAGCCTCACTTCCATAGAGGCCACCCGTCAGGTTCTCATGGGCCCGCCTATGAGAACCCCACCTTGGATGATTTAGCCTGCCTCATCTCCGATCAGCAGGCTACCTTTCGACGGGAGATGGATGAGTTCCGTCAGGAGATGAGAGAGATCATCAAAGGAAATGTTGTCATCCCTGCCCAGATTGGGCCGAACCCGAACAACCTCAAGAGGAAGTCTAAGCAGGTAGAGTTACAGAGGTTACCACTCCTAGTGATTCACTTGGTGATATTTCTGCATACATGTTTGATGCAGACTTTGTTACACTTAGGAGCGGTAGGATGACAGCCGGCAGTGCCTCCTCTGAGCGACGACCCCATGCAGCTTTAGGAGCGCCAAACAAGGTAGAGAGCGGTGCTGATGTCACTCGTGATGACGATGATGATGGTGGTGTTGATGCCATCAAGGATGTTGATCCAGTTGATGGTACTGAGGCTGTCATTTCACCAAATGCAGGAGGCGGTGCTGATGCCACCAGAGTTGCTGAGCTAGAGCGCGGTACTAATGTTGCGAGTCCAGATGTCGTGGGTGGTACTGATGCCATCATTTCCATTCATGTTGCTTTTCCTTCAGTTCATGTATCTCAGGATGATTCTGTGAATAAAGGAAAGGGTTTGTCATTTGCGAGTCCATCTGTGTTACTTGATGATTTATGTTTGGATTCTACTTTGCCACAGCAGCATAGACCTGATCCTAGCCCTTCATCTGAGAAGGACCCAGCCGTCGCCTTTCCCCAAGCACTCCGCTTGGCTAAGGGGCCTAAAAAAGAAAATCCAAAAAAATCCCATCAATTAGAGTTCAGCCAGTAGATGATGGACAGATTTCACATACAGCTGACTCTACAGGAGGCCTTGGAGCACATCCCCCTCTTCCAGAGGTACCTCAGAGATAGGACTACTATTTGCAGGAAGAGGAGGAACCACCAGTCAGAGATCCATGTGCTCACTCGTGCCACTTGCTTCGCCATCTAGAACTGTCTGCCAGCCAAGAGGCCAGATGCAGGAGCTCCCTATGTTAGATGTCATATTCATGAGCAGAGGTTCGATCGGACTCTATTAGATAGTGGTTCATCTATCAACCTACTTATGGCAGCCTTACTCGACTGATTCGAGTTTGTCCCTCTATGACAGAGCATGACGATCCTTTAGTTTGCTGATTGATCTGTCAAGAGGCTGAAGGATGTTGTCGTCATGATTCAGGGCCTGAAATTCCCTGTGGACTTCGTTGTGTTGGACATGGAGATCCCTGAGTCTGTGACCGATACCCCCATCATTTTGGGACGCATGTTCTTGGACACAGCCAAGGTAGTGTTTGATCATGACGGCCGGAAGGTATACTTTCACGTCGAGGGCGAGAGTATACAAATAGAGATGATCGATGAGACTAGAGTCAGAGATTCAGCTTGCTCAGAGCCGCACAGATTCAGAGCAAATGACAGAGGCAGAGCGAGACATCCACCAGGACTGTGATTTTGTGATTACAGATGATAAGGCAGTTTGGTCCGACCCCATTTCACGAGCCATCCTCTTACCTTCAGATCCCGCTGATGCGCAGATTCCAGTAGAGGAGAGCTTGGAGAGCACATTCCTGGTACATGATACATTTCAGGCAGCAGATTGCATTCCCGATAGCGAGGCAGTTGATTTTTGTGATTCAGATTCAGATCCCTCGAGTAAGACATAGATTGGGCAGAGTTTGATGATATGATTCCTTGTATGATGCCCACAAAGCCAGCAGCTAGAGTCTAGGTTGATCCCATTCAAAGCATAGACATACCAGCAGAGCAGTCTTCATAGATTCTTATTTCCAGCAAGAGTTCTCATTCTCCCATGTAGATTTGGTCGCATTCCCTCGGACTTTTCAGAGGCCAGATCTGCCAGCACCCAGTTGTCTAGAGCTGAAGCCCTTGCTGTCATCGTTGAAGTATAGGTTCCTTGCGGATGAGCATGAGATGTATCCAGTCATTATCTCAGCAGATTTGACTGGAGAGCAAGAATCCCGTCTGATGGGGGGTCTTGAAAAGAACCGCAAGGCGATAGGATAGAGCGTAGCCGATCTCCAGGGGATAAGTCTGGCCCTGTGCTCCCACCATATCTATCTCGAGGAGGACGCGAAGCCGTCGCATGAGTTCCAGCGGCGGCTGAACCCAAATCTTTGAGAGGTTGTCATGAAGGAGATCTCAAAATGGTGGAGCGCCGATTTTATCTACCCCATCTCCAACTCCAAGTGGGTCAGTCCATTACATGTGGTACCCAAGAAGATGTCCATCACCACAGTTTTCAGTGAGTGTGGAGGGGAGATCACTACCCAGGTACCCACTTCTTGGAGGGTCTGTGTGGACTACAGATAATTGAACCAGGCCACCAAGAAGGATCATTTTCTGCTGCCTTTTATTGATCAGATTATAGAGGGGCTAGTTGGGAAGAGTCACAACTGCTTTCTGGAGGGGTACTCCGGATACAATCAGGTGGACATTGCACCCAAAGACCAGGACAAGACTACATTCACCTGTCCCTTTGGGACATATGCTTTCAGACGTATGGCCTTTGGTCTATGTAACGCCCCGGTGACATTCCAAAGGTGCATGTTGTCCATATTTTCAGACATGGTGGGTGAGTGCTTGGAGGTCGTCATGGACGACTTTTCGGTCTATGGAGATGGGTTTGATGCTTGTCTTGACTGCCTAGACCGCTTCCTTCAGCGATGCATTGAGGTCCATCTTGTGCTTTCTTGGGAGAAGAGTCACTTCATGGTGACTCAAGGGACGGTGCTTGGCCATATCATCTCCAATAGCGGCATGGAGGTTGATCCGACCAAGATGGATATCATTAGGAAACTCAGTCCACCGTCCAACTTGCAACAGTTACGGTCTTTTCTGGGGCACGTCAGTTTCTACCGACGATTCATTCATAATTTCAGCAGGATTGCCTGGCCGTTGACTGATTTGCTGATGAAAGACACCGAGTTCATTGTGGATGATAAGTGTCTAGCATCATTTGAGACTCTCAAGAGTCTAGTTGTAGAGGCTCTTGTCCTCCAGCCGCCTGATTGGTCTCTCCCATTCGAGATCATGACGGATGCCTTTGATTTTACCGTAGGAGCCATGTTGGGATAGAGGAAGGATGGAGTGCCATTTGTTATACATTACGTTAGTCGTACTTTGGATGCCGCTCAGCGGAACTATACCGTCACTGAGAAGGAGATGCTAGCCGTAGTGTTCACCCTAGATAAGTTCAGATCGTACATCATTGGATCTAAGGTGACCATATTTACTGATCATATCGCCATCAGGTACCTCATGGCCAAGAAGGATGCTAAAGCTAGGCTGACCAGATGGATCCTTCTAATCCAGGAGTTTGATATTGAGATTAAGTATAAGCCTGGAGTCAAGAATGTGGTGGCGGATCATCTCTCCCGATTAGAGCATCTTGAGGATTCTGAGCAGATTGATCCTATCTCTGAGACCTTCCCAGATGAGGCGATCCTTGCTATCGCCTCTCTCCCGCGGTATGCTAACATTGTGAGCTATCTTGTTGCCAAGAAAGTTCCACAAGGTTGGCCCAGGCAGCGACTTGAGACCTTTCTCATGAAGGCCAAGTTCTACCATTGGGAGGATCCCGTCCTTTATCATAAAGGAGGGGATAGCGTCTGGCGTCGGTGCATTCCTCAGGAGGAGCACCATATCGTCCTCACTTACTGCCATAAGCTTGAGGCAGGAGGACATCACTCTGGGAGGATAACAACACAGAAAGTGCTCCAATCCGGCCTATGGTGGCCTACCCTCTTCAAGGATTCTGATGAGTTCGTGAAGAGGTGTACTGACTGTCAGAGGATGGGCACTTGTGGACAGCGTGATATGATGCTGATGCAACCCATTCACTTCTGTGAGGTTTTTGACGCATGGGGCATCGATTTCATGGGTTCATTCCCTAATAGTCAGGGATTCGAGTACATTCTGTTGGCCGTGGATTATGTGAGTCGTTGGGTTGAGGCCATCCCCGTCCGAACTGCAGATGCTAGGACTGTATGTTGATTTTTGAGGAAGAATATCATTTCACAGTTTGGGGGTACCTAGAGTATTGATATCTGACGAGGGGTCTTATTTCATCACCGACAATGTAAAGTCCCTTATTTGCGAGTTCAACATTGACCATCGAGTAGCCACACCGTATCATCCTCAGACCAATGGTCTTGCTGAAGTGTCGAATAGGGAGATTAAGACTATTTTGCAAAAGACCATCCGCCCTGACCGAAAGGATTGGTCACAGCTATTGGACTCGGTCTTGTGGGCATATAGGACGTCCTTCAAGATGCCTTTGGGTACATCTCCCTTTCTCCTCGTTTATGGCAAGCCCTGTCATTTACCTGTTGATTTGAGACATAGGTCACTTTGGGCAGTCACCGATATACTTTTGGATCCAGTGAGTGTAGGACATCAGAGGAGGGCAGAGTTGGCATCCCTGGAGGAGCTTCGAGATGCAGCCTTTTCGAGAAGCCTACAAGATAAGGAGAGAGTTAAGGAGTGGCATGATTCTCATATCAGCCACAAGCATTTTGAGCTAGGGCAGAGAGTATGGTTGTTTGATGCCAGGCTTCGTTTATTTTCAGGGAAGTTGCAGAGCAAATGGAAGGGGCCATACCTGGTCTGAAAGGTACATGACAATGGAAGCATCTACATATCTGAGTTGTCATCTGAGTCTACCTTTCGTGTTAACGGGCAGCGGCTCAAACCATATCTAGATCATGAGCCGCTGGTCGTTGACGTTGCCCTATTCATTTTGCGTGAGATGTGGTCTCCTTACTCACATTTATTGCATCTCATGCCTGATTATCACTGTCTTCCGCTTTGTATAGATTCATATGTCCATATCATACCATTCTTCAGTCCAACACCCCATCTACATCTCCTATTATGCTATACTTAGGGTGTACTTTACCCTAAGTATAGGGGGGTGTGAGACTTTTAATTTTCTTTTTATTCTTTTCTATCTCTGTTTTGCTGTCTATACTTAGGGATATTTTACCCTAAGTATAGGGGAAGTAGACCCTGTACATTCTTCCACTCGGATTTCCCTTTGTGTACCGCCTACTATACTTAGGATTACTTGATCCTAAGTATAGGGGGAAACCCCCAAGATCCTTTTCCATTCTATTCTTTCAGTATAGGTTTTCTTTTCACTTCCTATACTAAGCACGATTTATGTCTTCTTCATCACTCTTGATTCACTCTGAGGACATCGTTCGAACTAAGTATAGGGGGTGTCATATATATTTCATATATGCTTTAGCCATAACTCGTACTTTGTTTGAGTGTGTTAATAAATAAAATGGCTAAAATCCTTAAAAATCCATAAAAATTTAAATTTTTTTCTTGTACATAAAATTCTTTATTGCACATACATAGCTACTTATAAAATTATTTTTGTAAAAATGTTTGTAAAAATGTTGTGTGTAAATAGTTTGTAAATATTTTGATATCAAAATTATGTATATAGTATAAATTTTTTGTTTGAAAAATAAAAAGTTTGCAAAAACTCTTTTTATAAATGTGTGTAAATATTTTGCAAAACTTCTGCATTCATGCATACATCCATGTTTTCAAACATTTTCAAAAAATTTTCATATTTTCAAAAGTTTGTACAAAAGCATTTTTGTAAATATATGTACAGTTTTTCTGAATCATAGTTGACATTTAAACTAGCCTGGAATTAAATTGAAAAATGGAGCTTGGTTAAGATCTTAATCCACCTAATTTCTAAGAGGAACCTTATAGGGTTTAGGGGTGAGACTTTTCAGGTCCTTGGTGACTTAACTCTTTGAGTCCACTAGGCTATGATCATATGTCATCTTGATGAGCCTAAGTAGAACACTTAACAACATACACATGACTCTCACAGATAATGGCTTTACTTGCACCAGCACTTTACACCTAGCTCTCTATGGATGAGGTGGTGGGGAGGCAGTCTTCTTTGACTTGGGGTAGCATATGAGGGTAGTACTTCTAGGCAGAACCTCTCTTCTTCTTTTAGTGAAGGAAGTGTGTCTCAACTTGGTCTGGTAGCAGTGAGGTCTAAAGACAGGAGTTGTGGGTTGCGATAAAGCTTCAAAAGAGGGATAGTCTACTGGCTCAAGAGGAAAAACTCCTTATGTATATATGCTGCACCATGTAGATATGTTGTACATATGGACATCAAAAAATGTGTAAAAAGAAAAACTCCAAAAAAGTGGTGGGTCTGATAGAAAATGAAATACCCACCGAAGTGTATATAATCCAATAAAGCAAAACTTATGTTACCCATGCCCATCTCATGAAGCTTGCAGCAGGGGAGACTTAGCTACACTTGTTGAGCTCTCAAGGATACATGGCTACACTGGCCATGGTCCATTCTCTTCTTCCTCCTCTTCTTGAGCTAGTTGAACTTGAACTTAGAAGGGAATACCCCGCTCCTCGAGGAAAGAGTTGCCAGACTAGGGTATTAGAGTTACCTTGTCGAGGAAGGTTGTCACTTTGCCATTTCTGAGGTGGGGAGCTACATATCACTTACACAAAGAAAACATTCATGGTCATCAGAGTTTGTGTATGTAGACTTGTTCTGATCCGGATTGTTGAGGAGTCTTGACTATAGATTAGTGGAACTTAGAGGTTGTTGATTTTTAAACCTAAGTCCAAATAAGGTTCTGACAAACTAATAATCCTAAGATCTGACTGAGCTCCATACTTCAATTTAATGAAGACAAGTTTAATAATCAGCCTTGATTCACCTTCTTTTTCTTTTCCTTTCTCTTTTTTACTTCTTTTTCAAATAAGTGGTTCCTATGGGACTAGCAAAAGTAAAGTACAGGGGGTGATGAATGCTCATTCATCACTCTTTATTCTTTTATTTTAGCTAAAAATCTTGGCAAAACATCATGCATATAGTTGTAAATACAATAAAGTACCCATCAGCATGCATTTGTTAAATATCAATAATTAGCATGTATTAGTGCAAAAAATAAAAGAATAAAGAACAAAGAAAAAGAAGGAAATATTTAGAATAAATTATTGAGTGACCTAAACCCAAGAGAGGGCCCAATATGGGCCTGATCGCCAAATAAAATAAGTAGAGAGAGATAGGGCCACTCTACCTTGTGTATAGTCCTTCTTATATGTACATCTTTTATTTTCACAAAAATAAAATAAAATTGTGTTTATAGTCCCTTGTATATATTTCCAAAAATAAAACAAAAATGAGAAAAATAAAAATAAAATAATTTCTCTCTCTCAACTTGTACATATCACATATATATATCATACTTCTATTTAGTTAACACTTGTAAATAAACAATAAAAATAAAATAAAAATTATTTAATACTCTAAATTTTATGTTGTAAATAAATAAAATATAAAATTGGGGTATTTATACAAATAAAAAATAAAAATAATAATATAAAATACCTATGTATTTTATAACCGTATATAATATAATATATTATATATATCATAATTAATTTTTCTTAAAAAAATAAATAAAAATTATTAAAAATAGTTTGGAAAATAATAAACATTTTCATTTTAAAAATTTTATAAAATAAAATCATTTTCTTTTTTATTTATTTTACAAATCTTTTCTATTCCATATTTTCTGATTGGTCCAGGGTGGACTGTTGACCCTGGTCAACTGCCCCCCCTGGACCACATCCTCTGCGGATCTGGTTTTCGCTCAGTTTTCTCCGAATTTTCATGAGCTGATCCGATCGCCATTTCATTCCATTTCACGCTACAATTATCCAAGGATGATCCGTGATCCACGCCCGACGATACCGTTAGGGATCCGCTCCTCAGATTGCGTGCTCGTGCTCCAATCTTGTCGGACCTCGCTGAGTATATAGCCTCCTTGAGCCGCAACTTTTTTCCGCATCTTTGGCCATTGCCCTCGTTTCCTGGGCGCTCCATCTTCTTCCATGAGTGACAGCAAGTGAAGGAGAGCGTTGTAGTGAGGTTTCGAGGTGTCTAGCCCTAGGTATGGCGAGCTTCATCGTCGTGCTCCGCCGCAAGGTGGGCTCCAGCCTCTGGACGCATCAATCCATCGAGGCAACGACCCCCGAAGGTCTGCGACCTTCATCCCAGACGACCTCCTTCACCATGTCGCCTCGATAACATTTAGTTTGTTTTAATTTCGACTTTTTAGATCTCCGGTCAACCAGTAGTCCTCGGGCATCCTTCGTGATCAGACCATCCATTTGCCTTATCGACAATCGCGTCACCTCCATCAGACTTCTACCCATCTTCTACACCCCTCCGTTCACCCTGATTCTCCTAGGAACGGGAATTAAGCCCTCCTCCGTCGTCGCCTCGCCGGAGGGCCATGCTCCGCCTCGCCCTTCACCCATTTAACGTACTAATGGGTTGAGGCACTTTGCCCTCGACCTAGTAATTCATCTGTGCAGGTGTAGACGCTAGAGAACCTCATCTGAAGCTTCGGATTTCCGAGCACAGCAGCTCCAGGTTCTCAACGTCGCTGACCGTTCCAAATGCCCCCGGCCTCATCGGAGCCTCGCAGCAGCTGCAGACTGTCACCAGCAATGTTTCACCTATCCTAGCAGCTCCGGAGGATGCCCTAGTAGCTCGTATCGATCGAGCAAAGTTCGCCGACGGCGAGTTCTTCGCCATTCTTCCAAGAGGTGCCTCCATCGTTGGCTCGAGCCCCCACGCCAATTCTGATCGTAACCGTTCGTCTTTGGGGAGGTCTCAACCATCCGATCCATCTGAGGATCAGTTTCCAGCCATCCATGGTCGAATCGTTATCCGTAGAGCCCAGCCGTCAGATCGTAAGTGGAGAGCTGTCGATCGTTGGATCATCCACTAATAAGGGTATTTGCACTTAGGCCCTTCACAATTTTTGCCTTAATTGGTTAGTCTTGTAAATAGTTTTAGCAGTTATTTTTAGTTTGGACCTTTTGTACTTAGGACCTTATATTTTCAGAATTTGCATTTTAGTCCTTCTTTATGTGGAGCACGTGGTACCCCACGTGACTTTGGGTTATTTGCATTTCAAATCATGGATTATATTGTTGTTATCAATTGAAGGTTTATTTTTCGTATTTGCAATTATATCCATGTTTGCCTGCTTCACATGCCTCCCTCGTGCGGATCTGGACTTTTTGCATATCTAGCCCCGTACTCTTTCTATGTGTTATTGTTTGGTTGGATATTTTCTCATAATTGCATATAGGTTCATGTGTGTTGTGCGTCTTTGATTGGTTTTAATAAATAGCAATTTTAGTCCAAAAATTATGAACTTTTGAAACATGGCCCCTGCCATGGTGTAGCAATTTTGGGTTCATTTTGTTTTTTTTATATTTTTAAAAATTTAAAAAACCTTTAAAATTGTTTCTGTCCAGTTTTAAAAAATCAACCAAAAATATTAAAACCCTCTAAAAAATCTAAAAAATCTAAAAAATGTTTTAGTGTGTTTTTATTTCTGTTAAATTTCATTGCATTTGGATTTATAAAAACCCTAAAAATTGAAAACACTAAAAAAACTTAGAAAAATCATTAAAAATTCAGAAAAATAAAAAATACAATTTCTTTTTCTGTAATTAGATTTTTATTTTTAGTTTTTCATAAAATTATTGCTAGAATTTTACAAGTACTTTAGGTATTTTTAAATGCCTTTAGATTCTTGCTGCACACTGTTTCTTATTTTTAGCCTTGTTTTATTTTTAGAAAATTAACTAAAAATCAGAAAAATCCAAGAAAAATACCAAAAACACTTGAATATTTATAAAAACCAAAAATATTTTTATTTTAATTTTCTGATCATTTTTGATGTGTTAAATAATTGTGTGTTTGTGCCTTTTCAATTTCCTTTACACCTTTTTCTTAATTTAAAAATTACAAAAAAATTGAAAAATAAAAAAACTACCTTTTATTTTCTTTTCTTTATTTTATTTGAATTCTCGACTACTTCGTATCCTAGGCATACCATGCTCCTTGTGTTCGACCCTGGTAGCTATACCAGGTAAAATAAAATAGCGAGACTGCTATTTACGCTGAATTGATTGATTTTTATTCTTGGTGGTCTTGGTTTTCTTTATTGACTTAGCCTCACGGTTCGAGTCGCAACGACCATATTTACACCTTAACCCTGATCGTAGGATTTCAAGTCATCAAACACACGGAAGAAAAAGCCACAAACTGAATTTAACAAACCAATATATTCTCCACAAAAGCTCAAAATTCACCAATTTACCTTTATTTTTCTTAAAATTATAATATTTATCTTATCAAGGTGGTTTCATTAAAACAATTAATAATACATTAAAATAAATAATGTATTAAGAAATATAGGTAAACTATACCTATAATATATATACCCCTATTTATTTAGGTGTATAAACAAAATCATAAAAAAATTAATAATGTAAATATATATTTAAATATACTATAAATATATAAAATATGTATATGTAATATTAAAAATTTTTAATACAAAATAAAAATAAAATACTTGAAATACAAGTATTTGTACATATGTATATACTTGTAAATATTAGCACCTAATAAATTATGTTGTAAAAATAAATAAAAATACTCATAAAATTATACATAAAATAAGAAACACTTTTTGTATTTTGGCTTTTAAATAATAAACTCATTTCTTATTTCTTTTGAATTTATAAGGGATTAATTTCCAGTATTTTTTCTGGTTGGTCCACGTGGACCAACCAGAAGCTTTGGATCATTGACATGTAGGTCAACAGTCCTTTCTTAATCGCCTGCCTTGTCAGAAGTCACACGACTTCGGATTTCTCCCCATTTCCACGCCTGATCTGCTGCACAAGAATGCATGCTTCCTTCACCAAGCTCCTCCCCCTCGTCTTTCCCCATATTTCTACCCATATAGCTTCCACCAAAACACTTTGCTGCAAACGCAATCGATCAACCCCTTCTCATCTTCTACATATGTATAAAAAATCCTCCATCGCCCCTTTTTTTTATCCCCTTTTATTCTCTCTTACCCCCTCGGATCACACATAAGCATGTACACCTAGTGACAGGAGTACACATGATTCGCAATGAGGAGGAGTTGCACTAGGGCAGATCCAGCCATCGCCCCTCCACATGATTCTACTTCCCCGGTCCCATGATCGAGTCGAGTCCTCGTTTCCTACTTTCTAGGTTAGTTTTCCATCCTAACTCGTAATTTATATTTCTTTTTATGCATTTAGTGCTTAGTTAGGGTTTAATTCTAAATTATCCGCTCGCTGGGGCTTTGGTTCCAGCCCTAAAATCATTGTGACCCAATGTTCTTCGACTTGCCAAGTCACCTCCATTTTCATCCTGACCACATTCCCCATCAAAGCCCTCTCTTTCCCCATTGATCCTACAAGGATCAAGGTTTGTCGATGCTCGTCTTCCATCTCCTCCAAGAGCTTCATCGCTCCTTCACCCCATTTTCTTTCCAGCTTCAAAATCGGGTCGAGAGCGACCCTCTCGAGCCCACAAACATTTTGATGCAGGTAGCACGCAAAAAGTAGCACCTGGGAGCGAAAACAAACTGAGAACAGACCTTCTAGGTCGATAAAGAAGGAGAGACCCCATGTTCCCATTGTTGGGACTTGGAACCCTCTCGTGACCACCTGCGGGCATGGAAGAGGCTCATGACGTCTTTGGGCTCGTCGGAAATGAAAATGGTGGCCTGAGCATTGTGAAATCAAGGATCTAAGGTACATGTTGGGATTGTTCATGGGTGTTCTTCATGAACACCCAGGTACCGTCAGATCATCATCCCCGCCAGTTTCTTTCAGAGTGATGCACGCACTCAGCCATTGATGCATGTAAGTGAAAGATCTCCATGTGTTGGATGAGCGCTCCTTTTGGGTAATTTACGCCAAGTCCACGTCACCTTTTTGTAATTGTTTAGTAGTCCTATAAATATTTTATTTAGTTTAAATATTTTTATAATATTTGTATAGGATCCCTCAAACTTTGTTTATTTGCAAATAGGTCATCTTTAAGGCCACCTCACGTTCACATGCACGTGAGGGCCTGGCCATTTTGCACTTAAACCATCACAGGTTTAAGTATTTTGGTTCTGTACCAAAATTTGTAAATTTAGTGTTATATTTTTTGGAATATTACAAGCAGTACCTTGGCTTTTAGTTTCATTGCATATATACCCCTACTAGGAGCATGTTAAATTCGAAATTAATTGGTGAAATTGCTTGTGTGCCCCTAGACTTTATTTAGATTGTTATATATTGCATTTAAACTCTACTTAAATTGCAAATAGGTTCGTTAGTCCTTGATTTTTATTTCTTGTATATTTATTACTAAAAATAGTGTTTTCTTTCTAACAATTATAGGAAAATTACCTTAGATTCTTGCTATATATTTTGTCACGTATATTTTTTCTAGGCATTTTAAGATAACTTCATATTTATAAAAAAATAAAAAACAAGCATGTTATTCCATGTGCATCTTACAAATCCAAAAAATATCAAAATACCTTTAGAAATTCAAAAAAAATAGAGTATAAATATTATTACGTATTATACTTTCATAACAAAAATAACAAAACCCTAAAAACACTATAAAAATCAGAAAAATCATAAAATATATAACAAAATTATGTTCTATATTTTTGTTTATGTTATATAATATATATTAAAAATATTTTTGGGAATCTTTTAGACTATTATCCATTTTTAAAACCAAAAACAAGTCGTATATATTATTCTATTCACTATTTTGCACTTTTTATTACTTAAAAATACATAAAAATTAACAAAAAAATCCCTTGAAATTACCAAAAATAAAAATATCAAAAACATAAAAACATCTACTTCGAAAATTTTGAGTTTAATTTATATTGAAAACTTTCAAAAAAAGGATTGTTCCTTTACATATATTTTCTATATACTATATGGGAAAATGGGTTGCTCCCTAGGAGCAGCTAACGGGCTGCTCCAGCACCATTCCCCCCCCCCCTCTTTTTTTATTTTATTGGAAAATAAAAATATATATTTTCATCACCATATCCCCTTAATATGTCATTCAAATTTTACAGAAACAGAGACTCATATGCCCTCCTTCTAAAATATAAATTGGTCTTAGAATTCTTGTAATCGACCTGTTCTGTATGGAAGGCATATGAGTCTTTATTTTTGATGAAACTTGATTGATATATTAGGAGGATATAGTGATGAAAATATATATTGTATTTTCCAAAAAAATAAAAAATAAGGGAAAATGGGGCGATAGCCGCTCGTTGGCTACTCCTAGGGACTAGCCCAATTTTTCTCATACTATATATATTATGTATAATATCTATAATATTATTATAATTAAATTCACATTATTTTAAAAATCAATAATACTTTAAAAATTTTCAAAATCAAAAAGAAAAAATATAATATAAAAATGTAAAAACGTAAAATAATTAAAATCCATAAAAATTAAAATAAATTGAAAGCCATAAAAAATTAGAAAAAGATAAAATACTACAAAAATAATTATTATTAGTTATTAGTTATTAATTGTTATACACATCTCCCGTGGTTCGACCCCTACACTTGTTGACTATACACATCTTTGTAGGATATAATAAATTTCACCACACACATTTAGGTTTTATTTCATATATTGTGGGTTGATTGTTTGCTTGATTGGATTGATTGGGTACAAAGTGCTGAGAGAGGGTCGATACAACAATTGCATGATCCGACTTGTCGAACACTGCAAGCTCCTCCAAGATCGGACATTAGATACCCCGATCGATCTGAACAACACTAACCAACTACCACACTTATCCTGCCCGATTCGAGACCACTTCCTGGGTTGGTCGAAATTGACATTCGAGCAGAGTAACAACCAACGTCCATGAAAACCCTCATGTTAAGATAAATGATACAAGGGATACACATGTTAACCATGAAAAGGACCGGTCGTTGAATCTTGTTGATCATAATCCACCCACCCTTAGATTTTCATGAAAATGCATATTGAGGACATCTGCAAGTCACCTAAACCTCTTTTAAATTCTAATGACACCAAAGATGTCATTTTGAGGAAGCAAGATTATTTTGCGCATGGGATCGAATTGGAATCATTTGAGGTGTTTAAGGAAAAGGATCTTAGAGATAACAAACTTTATGTCATGAACACTGAATCACCAAAGTATGGACCATCTTGAGGATAACCACACTTCCACCTTTTGGTCAATTCCTCACCCATCTTCTGTCACACTGCGTCATATATATCACCCATCTATCGACCGGCTATACAACTCAAAAAGCTGACTCCACCCATTTTACTCACATCTCCAACCAAGTTGGATCTGTCATTTGTTATTCAGTTCCAATATTCAATATATGTTTCATTCTGTTGGTTCCACTCACCCACTCCATGGTATACACAGGTTCACTCTTTACAACACTTTGCCGAACTATGTTCTATACAATACATTGCAATAATCTGTAAGGATGCCGTGCAATCTCGTGACAATGGTCATTCCTGTTGGGGTTTCCTAAACGTAAAGGGAGTGCATCGTTAGGGTTTTCTGGACGGACTCAAAAAAATATGGAGGTGGCAGTGGCAAGCACTTCGATCCGTGCGAGCAATGGTGGCGGCCAAGGAATGAGGGCGAACTACAGCGGCAAGAATGTCGATGTTGCTCTGATACCAGTCAAAGAACGAGGTATGTCGTCGTCGATCTTGATCTTATACGAGAGAGAATGAGAGAAGGATGGTGGAGAAAAGAGAGAGAGAGAGAGAGAGAGAGAGGGATGGAATCGGAAGGGGGCTAACGTAGTCGAGGTTCTGATCGATGCTTTTCCCCTCCCTATGAGGAGGTTTATATAGGGCGTAAGCCCTTGCCACGTCCGCCTCCTTCTACCATGCTCTTGCGGTTAGGATCTTCTTGAGATCCGGCCTCGCCGCAACTGTCAGAGCCGGTTGCTTGATCACATCTGTCACGGAGGCCGTTCTACAATTCCTAACCAGAGACTGGTTGGGGTCGTGAATTCCAGCACACTTCATGCGAAAGCTCCCAAATATGTTTTTTAGTTATTCTCCTTCACATCATTCTTTTTGTCAATACTAGTTGAAAAAAACCATGTAAGAAAATGTCAAAACCACGAAAATATTAATGAGAATTCGATAACTTCAAAAAGAAACATCTTTCATATGTGTACGTGTTAGTTCAAACATGCATAAATAAATGGCTGGATTACTTGAACCTCTTCAATTCGATTTAAGTGCTTGAGGATGCTGTTTAACAGGATTGGCAAGTTGATGCAATCAGATTCGATCTGCTATAGGGTTTGGTGAAAATTGATTTTAGCTGCTCAGACACATGCACCTTTATAGCAAATTGTATATCACCCCAAGGTACACATCATGTATATAACCCAAGGAGATGCCCAAAAACAGAGGGTTGAAGATGCCTGGAAACAAGAACAGGCGGCAAGTTGCCAATATGGGCAGCTCGAAGGATCCCATGACATCAACTAGTCAAAATAATTGAAACCCCCACCTTGGGCAATCAAGTGCAAATTGGCTCGCAGATACAGGAGATCTCCAGTTTGTTTACTGCTGCCACTGTTTAATTACCACGGATCCTCCCAACCGGTTCCCTTGAAGATCGACACCTGTTGTCCACTTCAATGATACGGTGGAACTTAATGTTTTTAACATTCCATCTAATTGGACGAAACAGCGATGCTATGAATGACGTTCATGCATAGAAACATGGACAATGCCCTTCATCGGTACACATCAAATTCCCATTCTGATATCCACATCGTTAGGTTTGATGTGGCCAGGACCAGCATCAGATATATTAAAGACTCTCAGGGCCCGAGGGAAAGAACCTACAACTCACAGTACCACCTGCTCCTAATATATATATGCATCAAGTTGCACCCCCATTGGCCAACACCAAATGAAAGCAACCACTCAACCAGACCCCACACTCCACAATTAATTCGATTCTGGCCTTAAAATCAAGTGTTACCACAGTTCCAGTTTGCATCCCTCAACAGTAGTTGTCTGCAATTACCTGTGAGAGATGCACGAATGCCCACATCGTTGCACACATAAATATGGAAAATTATAATCGTCTCAGAGATTTTTCATCTCTGATGAGAACCAGTTGGGGGAAAAGTAGAGGAAAAATTGACTGCATTGACGTACGTACCTTCCATGCTGTGATGTAAGAGGCTGCCCCTCCACTTGATTGTGACAGATCAAATGCTGTGTTGCGTCGAAGTAAATCGTCTGAAAGTTGCGGAGAACTTTTGCTAAAATGTAAAATCAGGTTAAAGGTTATTCTGTTTGTATTTATATTCATCTGATGGTTTTCTGTGAACGATATATCGCCACTGCTAACTGTTTCTATTTTTTCAATATGATATGCATCATTAGTCAGTTTTTATTAAAAACAAACAAAAAGGTCAGCATATAATCAGACCCCAACGTATGGCTTTTTCCAGGAAGATCATCTGTTATATATTTAACAATGGCTTTTATAAGAATACGCCATCAATATTAGATCCATTTCATTATCATCGGTTTTAAAGTGGATGTGAGAAGTGGATGAAGCAGTACTGCATATAACTTTCCTTCTGTATTTTTTTATCTGGTATTCTTTTGTTTAAACATACTAATAAAAAACAAACGGGAAGTTATTTATAGAATATTGTTACGGTGATTTGTGTTTTAGGAATTTTAACAAATAACCAAAAATCAATGAATTAAAATTACGGATCGGGATTTGGACTTATATTATGTCTTTTTTCCATCGGTGTAACATTAGATTTTCTATACGTTTGACTAGATCGAGCTTGTGGGCTATGAATGCCACGTGAGAGCAAATACGAGAAATGCTATGAATGCCATGGAATTCTTATTATGGGTCGTTGGTTACACGATTTGATACAATGTGATAATGCTGCTTTCGTTTTCACTTTAATCTTAAACCGCCCAAAAAAATCGCATTTAAAAAAAAAATCATACGTCTAGACCAATCAAATAGATTTTATTGCAAGCCTGCAGTGTTCTAGATTTCGTCTTCTTTTCATGCTCGGTACGTCGGAAGCATGCGATTCCATTCCAATCATATAAAGTTATCTGCAAGACTGCAACTTGTTAATACAGTAACCATTTTAGGGAACGCCATATCGGAGATCGGGAGTGGGCATAGGTCTGATATTCGATCAACTCAGATTGCAAGCTACTGCAACAAAGAAATTACGGCAGCTGCAAATTTCGCAGATTACATTAATTGAAGGAGATCGGGGAAAACCTCCAAGTTAAAGTAGAGGATCGAGAAGGCTGAGTTCAGAAACAATCATCTGCAGATTATAAAACTTTTTGACATCTGAAGGCCAATCTAGCTATAAAATAAAGCAGGCCTAGTTCCGTAGAAGATGTTAACTTTGGGGACCTTCTCCGGATCTGTAGACAGGTAAGCCCATCTACATATATATGAACTGTTGTATCATAATCAAAATTTTGACAACTACGTAATCATAATTTCCGATACCGGTATCAGAAATATTGGTCTATATTTTGTTTACCATACCCTCTTGTTAGCCTCGAATGACTGGACGCCATAATCTACCTACGAATAAAGAAAGGTTGTGTTCCTTCCATTATCTGTGGTTTAGGCAGCACAATATCGTACCTAAGCCACCAAACAGAGCTGATGGAGTACTGTACGTGTATAAGCTGAAAATTATTTGCTAAATGTAGCGGGCGCTTAAAATAGAATGCCTAATTATTTGTTTGGTATGACGTTGGCCCCTCCCTCCGGCCTTTTCGGCAATATTTCATCAAATCCAATTAGCAATCACTGGTAACTCTACGAATCATATGTTACGAAATCAATACTCATTATCTAGCATAGTGAGGACGATATTCAGAATCAGCAAGATATGTCACGAAAGGCTTATTAGAGGTGCAATTTCACAGCTCATAGTTTGTTGACAGTACGAAGATGTACATATCATGTTGGCTTAACATGAGTAGTTATCCCTGTCGAGGTAAGGTGGTTTCGAGATTGAAAATCCTACAGGTGTAGAAGTACCTACAGATCTTTGTGCCATCATAGAAACCGGTCATTCTGCTTATGTCATGTCATGTATCTCGATGCATGGAAAAATTAAGGAAGCACCCTAATATAAAGGCAATTTTTTTTGTCCAGGAACGAGACCAAATCTCAATAATCTATAAATAATTTTCCGAGTGCCAAACATGATTAAAGAACTAAAGGAAAAATAACCAAATAAAAGACTCAACAGGTCTGAGCTACATAATCTGAAAAGTATGTCACCCTCTCAAGAAATCTGACGAAGTTCTCCCTCCGCCTCCCGCTGGCCATCCTTTTATATTTTTTGTATTTTCGTTTTCTTTAAAATAAGATGTGTATATATACAATAAGGGAAAGAGAGATATTATATATATATATATATATATATAAATAGGTAAAAATTAGCAAAATACAGGAAATAAAATATTTTTGGGTTTTTTATATTTTTCAAATGTTTTTGTGAATTTTCTATAATATTTTTGGGATTTTTATATTTTTCTAATATTTTTGTGATTTTTCTATATTTTAGCGAATTTTTTGGTATTTTAAAGTCAAAAATAATCAAAACATGTAATAAATTAAATATCAGAGATTAAATCGGAGATAAAAAAATATTATACAGTAACAAAAATTCTCCAAATTAATTTTAAAATAAAGATAATAGAATAGAGAAAATTAGAAAATAGAAAATAAATTTTTAGGATTTTTTATGGATTTTATATATTTTTATAAAGGTTTTAGGAGTTTTGTAATTTTTATGATTTTTTTGTATTTTTTAGTGATTTTTGGCCTAAATATAAGACACATGAAAATACACAAATTATATTTTTTTGGAAATTTTTCAAAGAGTTTTTATAATTTTTATGGATTTTCTAATGCAAACAGGTATGAAAATGCATGTTTTTTATTTTTGTAAATATTAAAAAGCTACAAAATGTAAAATAAAAATATGGCGTGAAAGTGTGATGAATCCACGATTCATCGCCTTTATTCTTTTATTTTAACCTCTTTTCCTTAGTCAAATACCTGTAAATATCCATTAATTCCATAAAATTACCATTTCGCATGCATTTGTTAATTATGCATTTTTAACACTTTTTGTATATAAATAAAAGAATAAAGAAGAAAAGAAAAAGAAAAGGATGTGTTTATGCAATAAATACAGATTGACGCAAACCCCGAGAGAAGGTCAAGACTTGACCTGATCGACCAGGAATAAAGTAGGGGGAGATAAGGCTGTCTGTCAGAAAATCCAAAAATATCTTGTACATATTTTTCATGTATATTTGTATAAAACTTACATTATTTTATTTGTATATAATTTGACCTCAAATCACTTATTTTTGTAAATAAAAGTTGTGAATAAAATTGTGTTGTAAATAATAAAAATATTTATAAAATAAAAAAAATGTATATATTGTAAATAATTACACCCAGAAAAAGCCGTAATGCGATAATTGAAATATCAATTCCGGCTCCATACGAGCTCAAATCGAACCAAACTCACTTCCATAATACTATAAATTAAATTATCTTTCAAATGGCTGTGGTTTCGTATTTTTTGGAGTGACGGTTAAAAAGTCGGTTTTCCGGGGTGTATTGTGCAGTTTACCCATATATTTGTGTATATAATTATTAATATTTATTTTTACTTAATGTATATATTATAAATATTGTTTTCAATGAAAATAAAAATTAGGAAAAAAAATTAATTAAAAAAATCTTGTATAAAAAATTGTTTCCTTATTTGCACCTATGTACATTATATTATATGTATATAATATATATATACCACTAACTTCCTTAAATAAAAACCATCAAAAAATTTAATTACCTAACAATAATTAATTAATTTAAATTAATTCCGAGTTTTTTATTTAATTATTTGATTTTATTTGATTGATTTGATTTTATAACATGCCTTATATATTGGATTTGATTGCATACCTTTAATGGCCACCATTAAGGTGGCCAATTAATTTTCAATTAATTTATTAATTTATTTAATTTATTAATTTCGAATTTCGTAATTAATTATTTAATTAATTTATTAATTTAATTATTTTATTAATCCACCCAATAAAAACCTTCCTTTTCTGTAAATATTTTCCATTTTTGATTTTTGCCTCTTTTTAATGGGCTCCTCATCCCTCATTCACATTTGATCGATCTTTGGCGGAGAGGAGCCCGGTTTCCGAGAGATTTCTTGTTGAAGAGGGTCCTAGCCTCCGATCCAGTCGGTGACAGCGGCGTGAGCTTCGTCGAGGCCATCATGGCTTGTCCAAACCCCGAGGTGAGATCCATTTTTTTTCCCCTTGTCTTCTCTTAGGTAAATCGTAGGCTTTAGATTTTAGCTTAGAAATAGTTCATCTTTAGAACATAGATCATAAAAAATCCATCACATATTTTCCGCCCGACACCGAGTTTTCATCTCATCTCGTGATCTCCACGCGTTCTATTTCTACCTCACACAATCTCTCACCTCCGGTCACGCACGGTGACTGGAGCCTCAGATCTATCTCCCGCATCACCTAGATCCACTCATTCACCATTCCTATTTTTGTGTATAAAAAAATATTCTCCCTGTTTATCTCACAACTATTTTTGCAGGAGAAATAAAAAAATTTTGCTTTTCGTTTATCTCTAAACTCTGTTTTGCAGGAAAATAAAAAAATAATAAAAAAAAATCTTTCTTTTGATTCTAACAAATTGTTTTGCAGGAGATAAATAAAAAAAACTTGTAAAAATATAGTTATCCTTTTTTTTAATCATTTGTTTTGCAGGTATAATAAAAAATTGCATTTATTTCTAACGGTTGTTTTGCAGGTTCATAAAAAAATAAAAAAACTAAAATAAAAAAATATAAAATTAGTTTCTGTTTATACTTTCTTGCCTACATCAAAAAGGAAATTAAAAAAATTCTCTCATTTATTTTTAATCACAGCATAAGAAAACAAAAAAAAATAAAAAGAAACAAAAAAATATTGAAGCTGCTCCACGCGCGCCCAGAGACACCCCCGCCGCAGGCTGCGGCTCCGCCCTCCTTCGTTGCTGCCCCGATCGCGCGCGGCTTCCTCCTTGCCCCGTTCCGGCCGTCATCAGACCGTCCGCGCCTCCGCGCGTGCACAGCCGCGCGAGGCCGTAGCCCCTCCTCTGCCGGCACATCCCACGGGCTGCTCCAGAACAGCCGCCCAGTCCCTCCGTGGCCGCTGCTGCGCCACCGCAGCCCAGCCTCTCCTCCAGGCCGCGCCCCCTCCCGCGTTCCTCTGCCTCCTACACCTGGGCGGCAAGCCGCCCGCGCCTCCCCTCGCACGCGCGTGTCGCGCAGAGGTGCGACCTCCCGACCAGCACCTGCCACGCGCGAAGACGCCTCGCGCGACCTCCACCGCCCCGCGCGAGCGGCTGTACGCAACCCCAGATCCGCTCCGCCGACCTGCGACCCCCAACGGGCGGCGGCGCCGCCACACGTCCTCCCTGCTGGAGCCCCGCGCGGCGCAGCCCCGCAAACCCGCGCACCCTCCGTGAGCGCCTGTGCGCCCCGTGCGCCAACATCCAGCGGCTCCGCCTCCAAAAGCCCGCGAGACATCCCTTCCAGATCTCCACGCCAGACCGCCAGACGCCAGCGACCCCGCTGCCGCGACCTCCTCCGCTCCTGCCGATTCCAGCCGCGTGGCGCCCCGCGCCACCTCCCGCCGTGACCACGTCCAGCCGAAGATCTGAAAGGGGGCGGCGGCAACCCTTCATGCCCCTTGTGCCCCTTGCTCAAGAAAAGTAACGAAGACTCCAACCCTAGGCATTTGGGTTTTGAATAAAAAAAAAGGGTAAATTGCATCTTCAGACTCACGGTTTCTAATTTTGCGAAAGAGCCCCCTGTCAACTTCAAATCTAGATCACATGCTTGACACATGCTCTCCACTAGGTAATTTGCGAGTTTTCTCTGCAGAATATTTATTGTTATATTTTAAGCAAGAACTTTTGCAAAATTGCAGTTTGGGTCTCTATATTTTAAGAACAATAGTTTGCATGTTCTTCTGACTGAAATAAATATTTTTATCATTGCAAAAATTCTAAAAAAAATCACATATGCTCTTGTTATGTGCCTGAACATTGTATAAAATTTTCATAGCATTTTGACTTTATTTGATATTTTTAAAAAAATCAAAAACAGTGTCTTTTCCATGCTCACACTTTGAAAGTTCATAAAAATATAAAAATTGCCTGAAAATTCCAAAAAAATTTCTGTAGGTGTATTTTGTTGTTTTTAATTTCTGTCCAAGTTTTGTGCATTTTTCATTTACAAAACTCAAAAAAATTGCAAAATACGAAAAATCTTATACAAATTGTAGAAAAATGTAGAAAAATCCAAAAATAGTGATTTTGATCTCTTTTTGTAGATATTGCTTTGGACTTTGTCTTTAAAATAATTTCAGGAATTTTGAGCACTTAAAGAATTTTTAATTTGCAAAATACTCCTGACTGTGTACATTTTATTTATTTTCCACTGTTTCATTTTTAGAAAATTCCAAAAACATCAGAAAATTACGAAAAATTTAACAAAAACATTTCAAAACATATAAAACACAAAAACATTTTCTTTAGAGTTTTCTGTACATTTTTTATTATTTTGAAAAATACAAAAAAGTGTGGGTTCTTTGTTTTGTCACTTTTCTCCATTTGTGCTTCTTCTTAAAAAATAAAAAAAATATAAAAATCAAAAACCACTAAAAATTTAACTTTTGAGATTTGACTACATAGTTTTTAAATCGTGCTCCTTGTGTTCGACCCTGGTCGCTATACCAGGTAAAAAGAATAGCGAAAGACCGCTTACATTGTTTTCATCGATTTATATCTTTTTCTTAAGTGGTTTTCATTTATTTTTCTCGATGACCGAATTGATCGATTAAGGACAACGACATTGTGATTTATTTTCTACCTTAGTCGCATCGGTTTTCGTGTCATCAGAATGGCGCCGTTGCCGGGGAGCATGGCTTTGTAGTCATTTTTCGTTTTTCTATTTTTGTCTCTCTATATTATAATTGTTTTCTGACATTCTCTCTTGGATTTTTGTGCGAGGTACTGCTTGGACGACTTGGAGTTTCTTTTTGAGGACCCGCGCAGGAGGAAGAGAGAGGAGAAGGAATTTTTATTTTTGAGAGAGAGAGAGAGAATAATATTTTTGTAATAACTTAGACTTTGGACTTGTGGACTTGGACATTTTTCGGGGTCTGTTTCGCCAAGTGCCGGTGCACTTGGGGGACCTCACCGTTGTTTTTCGCTGGTTTTGGTTTCTCGCATTTTTTTATTTTATTTTATTTTATTTTATTTGATTCACGTGATTTTCGAGCCCCTAGCCTTAGGATTTTCTCTTGCTTGTGCCGTAATTAGTAGGGTCCCCATACTTAATTATCTGCCTGTTCCTATAGTGCGCTTAATTGGACCTACTAATAATCAATTAATAAAAATAATTGACTCATCTCCTTCGTAGCCTACGTGTCGCAGTCCACCCTGTAAAGCGCTTTCTCCTACCCCCGATTTGTCGGGCAGAGGAGGGGTGGGCCAAGACCGGACCCTTTGGCTTGAAGGTCGGTGACCGATTAGACGGTTCTGCGAGTAGAACTTGCTCATCTAAGACTCGGTTTTCACCGCTTGCATCATTTAGGTAGTTTTATTTCTGTATTTTAATTTCTGCGCGGATCATATTGCATGTAGAGTGCTGGAGTAAGGTACGCATTTTCTATCTCTGCATGCATCATCGTGTTTGACCGTGCATTGGCTTTCTCGATCCCTCCCCCTGTTTTTGGACTCAAATTAATCAAAGAGGAAATCGGAAAGCTCGTTAGGCGTTTATTCTTGAAAATATCCAAAAAATCACAAAATCAAAAATTAAAAAAAATTGGGACTGCTAATTGAACTTGACTCTAAAATCAAACGTAATTGATTCACTTCATTGTATTGGGAGAGCAATCCCCTCATTGTTTGCGCTTTTACTCGCTCGCGTACACACTAAGGAGTAGTGCCCAAATCCTATTCAAGCCTCCTAAGTGTTTGTACAACTTTCGTTGATCACCTAACTCTAAAATTGAAAAGATAAAGGACCGAATCTCACGGTCTTCACTTTGTGTTGAGTTGGTGAACTGGGGGTTTTCTTTGTGTTTTGTATGTCTTTTGCGTGAGTCGGTTACGATCATTCTTTGAATCATTAGTAGTCACCCACCCTCCCTCTCTTCTATCTCACCCTCTCTCTCTCTCTCCTTCACTTCGTCTTTTCTCTCTCCTTCACTTCGTCTTTTCTATCCTCTTTCACTCTACCCCACCCTCCCTCCCTTCATTTCCCTCTCATCACGATGGGCCACTTTCCATTCCAGCCGAGTTCTGCGGCTTCTTATCTTCATACCCATCATTCTCACCCACTTTCTTGGGAGGTTGGAACCCCATCCGATTTCTCATCTTCTCCCTACCCACCCTCCCATTTGGGACGTGCTGTGAGTGACACCCACAGAGACCAGATTGACCAAATAAGAAACTCGGGTGTTCACCTTGTTGAGATGAGAGTACATCCCATAGGCAATCAAATGGGGCAGTGGCATGTTTTAGATGACTTTAAACCTAGGATGATGGATGAGTATACCAATCAAGAAGCACACTCCGATTCTACACTAAGTCCCTTCATTTTGGATTTAGAGTTAATTAATATACTGCCCAAATTTTTAGGGGAAGTGCATGAGGAACCATATTTACATATCGAGGAGTTTGAGGATATTTGTAGATCACGATCATATTCGGATACAACTTCTGAGGACATGATGTTGATTACCTTCCCATTTACACTTCAGAGTAGAGCCAAGAGTTGGCATAGACGATTGGGAAGGAAGATTGCTACATGGGGAGATTTACGATCATTATTTTTGAAGAAATTTTACCCCCAGTGTAGAGCAGAGATGATGCGGTCATGTATTCGTGATTTTTCTGTTAACCCCCAAAAGCCGTTGAGAGATTCATGGTTGAGGTTACGAGAACTTTTGAGGTGATTTCCAGATCTTGGATTTTCGATGACTGACCTTATCCATATCGCCATGAGGGGGAGGACCGCAGAGCAGATTTCATATGTCATTACCTCGTGTGGTGGTTCACACCACAGTCCTGACCTGGATTTAGTTGAGACCATCTTGAGAACACTTTCTGATCTTTCATATTCACAAGATGATTTATTCAGGACAACACATGAGGGAGTGATGACAACTGTTGAGTGTGTGACACACCATGCCGATCTTGATAGCACACACAAAGAGGATATGGCTGCTTCTACTTCTCATTTGATGGATGTGTTGACTACTACTACGAGTTCCGAGAGCCAGACATTGGTTGAGTTTTCATTGGATTTACAATCAGATTTTGAGCCAGTCCCGCACCTCTATCACGTAGAAGATTCTTCGATTCTAGATCTGCTAGGATCCCAAGAGATAGAGGACGAACCCACATCTCAGCCATCCTCTGATTCTTTCCAGTATCCATACACAGTAGATTCAGTGTCTTGTCTTCAGGAAATCTTCTCAGATTCGGAGATATACTTGGATTCATCTCAGCATAGAGAGCTTGATGAGGAATCGATTTTGGATTTTACAGAACTTGATAGTCCCTTATTTGAGCCTTGTGTCCTCCCATTAGATGAGGTCGATATATTTTTGGAGGACCTGATTTTCGACAGCATTGATCCCAAGTTCCTTGATGATTCGGCATTACTCCCCGAGGGTTATCTGCGGGAGGATGCCGTGGACCATATGTACTCGGTCTCACTTTCTGAGAGTGCATCCGATCTGGCTGATCACGAGACCAAGTATTTTGATATTTGTGATAATGAGTTTGATGTTTCTCTCCTCGACGACCCTCGCGAGGATGACCCGATCTTTGAGGTATTCGATGATTTCAATGATTTGTCTACATCTTATGCATCGGATATCAACCTTTATAGTGAGTCTCCTGATCATGATCTTCCATACCTATTCGAGACGGTGATTGACATGGAGGATTCTCTGACCGATCCTTCCTTCTCCACGTTTGATTACTTCGGCTCTTTCCACTCACTCCATACAGATCTTGAGCCGACGATTTCTTTTGTGCTACCGGAGCCCGACTTCATCTGCCCATATCTTTACCCGGTAGCAAACACCCGCCTGACTGTTTATCTGGGTGTTATCTTTTACTCTCTTAACCCTCCTGACTTCGTTGTTGTTCTCCCACCGAGACTACAACAACAGTACGGTATTCGCATTACAGATGCCGTCCTGAACCTCGATACTGCGTTGTCCTAACATTTACGCCCAGCTAGGGGCGTAAACTCTAGCGCTTGTTGAGAGGCACCTCAACACTGATCGACTCACATCTGTATAGACCATTTATCCATATCATACATTATTTCTGTCTTGCACCCCATCTCCATCGCATGATCATTCTATACTTAGGGTGTACTTTACCCTAAGTATAGGGGGGTGTCAGACTTGTGATTATTCATTTCATTCTTTTTACCTCTGTTTTGCTGCCTATACTTAGGGATATTTTACCCTAAGTATAGGGGAGGTAGACTCTGTACATTCTACTCCTCGGTTTTCCCTTTGTGTACAGTATGCTATACTTAGGATTACTTGATCCTAAGTATAGGGGGATCATCGACTTCTATTGTTTATTTTTCTTTTATTCATCATTTTAGTATACTATTCTTTTCACTTTTCTATACGCGGCACGAGTTATGTCCTTCTTTCCAGCTCTTTGATCACTATGAGGACATAGTTCGAGCTAAGTATAGGGGGTATCGTATATATTGTATATATACTTTAGCCATAACTCGTACTTTCATATTTTTTAATATGGCTAAAACACTGTGTAACTATTCAAAAAAAATTCTTAAAAAAGAACTTGTAAAAAATGAATTAAAAAAAAACCCAACTATGTATATACTTGTATAAATTACTCAAGTTGTAAATTCTTGCATCTCATTCTTGTAAAATAATCAACTCACTCTTGTGTAAATATGTATCTTCTCCAACCCTTATTAAAAAAATGAATTAAAAAAAACTTTTGTATATATTTGTATATATTACTAACTATTTGCAAAAAAAAACTTTTTGCATGTGCATCATCTTTCAAAAATCCATAAAAATTTCAAAATTTTGAAAATTGTTTCACAAAAAGATTTTGTTTTCTTTCCCTTGCATGTACATATTTTCTTGCATTTGCATGAGCATTTTTCAGGATGATTTTGACATTTAGACTAAGTCTGGAATAAATTTGAAGAATGGAGCTTAGTTGAACCTTAATCCACTTAATTTCAGAGGAACCTTATAAGATTTGGAGTTAAGACTTTTCAGGTCCTAGTGACTTAATTCTTTGAGTCCATAAGACTATGTTCACATGTCATCTTGATGAGTCTAAGTAGAATATTTAACAACACACACATGATTCTTTCAGACCGTGGCTTACCTTGAACACTGCACTTTACACGTAGCTCTTCATGGATGATGTAGTGAGGGAGCAGAATCTTTTGGCTTGGGGTAGCATACGAGGGTAGTACATCTAGGCGGAACCTCTCGTCCTCCTCTAGGGAGGGAAGTGCGTCTCAACCTAGTCTGGTGATGTTGAGGTCTAAAGACAGGAGCTGTGGGGTTGCAATAATGCTTCAAAAGAGGGATAGTCTACTGGCTCAAGAGGAAAAACTCCTTATGTACATGCTGCACCTTGTATATATTGTCAAAAAAAAGAGAAAAAAAATGCAAAATCTCCAAAAGTGGACAGGCTTGAAAGAAAAATAAAATGCATGTAAAAAAAAAGAAATAAGAGCTTCAAAGTTATATATTTGTGAGCTTGCAGCGGGTGACATGGCTACACTGGTCATGCATCCAAGGATAGGTAACCACACTGGTTACCGTCCATTCTCTTCTCCATCCCCTCTTCTTGAGCTGGTTGTACTTGAACTTAGAAGGGAATATCCCCGCTCCTCGAGGAAAGAGTTGCCAGACCGGGTTATTTGAGTTACCTTGTTGAGAGAGGCTGAATCTTTGTTACTTCTGAGATGAGGAGCTATATTTCACTTACACGTACAAGTAAGATTTCATAGTCATAAGAATTTGTGTCTGTAGACTTGTTCTGATCTGACTGTTGAGGAGACCTGAATAGGAGTCTTATGGAACTTAGAGGCTGTTAGGTTTTAATTCCATGTCCCATTAAAGTTCCGACACATTAATAATCCAAAGGTCCGATAGAGCTCCAGACTACATTTTTATGAAGATAAGTTTGAAAGTCAACATTGTTCTAACTTCTTTCCTTTTTCTTTTCTTTATTTTTATTTTCACTTATTTTCCAAATAAGTGTTTGCTAAGGGACTAGCAAAGGTAAAGTATAGGGGAATGATGAATCCACGATTCATCGCCTTTATTCTTTTATTTTAACCTCTTTTCCTTAGTCAAATACCTGTAAATATCCATTAATTCCATAAAATTACCATTTCGCATGCATTTGTTAATTATGCATTTTTAACACTTTTTATATATAATAAAGAAGAAAAGAAAAAGAAAAGGATGTGTTTATGCAATAAATACAGACTGACCCAAACCCCGAGAGAAGGTCAAGACTTGACCTGATCGACCAGGAATAAAGTAGGGGGAGATAAGGCTGTCTGTCAGAAAATCCAAAAATATCTTGTACATATTTTTCATGTATATTTGTATAAAACTTAGATTATTTTATTTGTATATAATTTGACCTCAAATCACTTATTTTTGTAAATAAAAGTTGTGAATAAAATTGTGTTGTAAATAATAAAAATATTTATAAAATAAAAAAATGTATATATTGTAAATAATTACACCCAGAAAAAGCCGTAATGCGATAATTGAAATATCAATTCCGGCTCCATACGAGCTCAAATCGAACCAAACTCACTTCCATAATACTATAAATTAAATTATCTTTCAAATGGCTGTGGTTTCGTATTTTTTGGAGTGACGGTTAAAAAGTCGGTTTTCCGGGGTGTATTGTGCAGTTTACCCATATATTTGTGTATATAATTATTAATATTTATTTTTACTTAATGTATATATTATAAATATTGTTTTCAATGAAAATAAAAATTAGGAAAAAAAATTAATTAAAAAAATCTTGTATAAAAAATTGTTTCCTTATTTGCACCTATGTACATTATATTATATGTATATAATATATATATACCACTAACTTCCTTAAATAAAAACCATCAAAAAATTTAATTACCTAACAATAATTAATTAATTTAAATTAATTCCGAATTTTTTATTTAATTATTTGATTTTATTTGATTGATTTGATTTTATAACATGCCTTATATATTGGATTTGATTGCATACCTTTAATGGCCACCATTAAGGTGGACAATTAATTTCCAATTAATTTATTAATTTATTTAATTTATTTATTTCGAATTTCGTAATTAATTATTTAATTAATTTATTAATTTAATTATTTTATTAATCCATCCCATAAACACATTCCTTTTTTGTAAATATTTTCCTTTTTTGATTTTTTGCCTCTTTTTAATGGGCTCCTCCTCCCTCATTCACATTTGATCGATCTTTGGCGGAGAGGAGCCCGGTTTCCGAGAGATTTCTTGTTGAAGAGGGTCCTAGCCTCCGATCCAGTCGGTGACAGCGACTTGAGCTTCGTCGAGGCCATCATGGCATGTCCAAACCCCGAGGTGAGATCCACTTTTACTTGTCGTTTTTCCTAGGTAAATCGTAGGCTTAGATTCTAGCTTAGAATTAGTTAATCTTTAGAATTTAGATTACAAAAATTTTCACCGCACTTTGATCCGCCACCGACACCGATTTACCATCTCATCTCGTGATCTCCACATTTCACCTTCTACCTTGCATAACCTCTCACCTCCGACCACGCACGGTGGTCGGAGCCTCGGATCCATCCTTCACATTTTCGCCGGATCCCCATCCACACCTCCTATTATTGTGCATAAATAAAAAATAAAAAAAATAAAAAAAAAATTTGTATCTTGTTTCTTAATCTACATTTTTGCAAGATACAATTTAAAAAAGGTAATAAAATTTTTGTTTGTCCTCTAACTCTAACATTGTTTTGCAGGAATAAAACAATAAAACAAAAAAATATATATTTTTACCTAACATCTATTTTGCAGGATTACAAAAAATACAAAAACTAAAAAAAATAATAAAAAAATTTCCTTTCTATTTTCTTTTACAGCTTTTGTTCACTGTTTCAAAAAAAAGGGAAAAAAATTTATTGTTTACATATTTCTGAAAAAAAAATAAAAAAAACATTCTCTTTTTTTTCTCTAACCATTTCCTGCAGCAAATAAAAATAAAACAATAAAAAAACAAAAAAAATAAATTTTGCAGCAGCAGGTCGTCACCCCCGCCACCGCACCTTCCGCCACCTAGCCCAGGCGGCACCACCACCGGCGCCGCGCGCCTGTTCCAGCTGCGCCCCCGTGCTCCATCAGCGGGGAGACACCGCGGCCTCCACCCCGCCGTCCCCCGGGCGGCGGCGCCGCGCCACATCCTCCAGCAACCCCCAGCCCAGGCGCGTGCCCCGCGCGCGGTCCCCCTCCAGCCGTTCCTCCAGGCCGGCGCCCCTCGCGCCCACCGCGCGGCCGCGCACCGGTCACAGCCCCCGCACGCCAAGTGGCCCCATGAAGTCGACGCCCCATCTCCGCTCCTCCAGCGCACAGCACCGGTGCTCCCCCGCGCGCGCCCGCGCGTTGTCGTGCCAGCCCGCTACCAGCCCGCCGTTCCGCCATCTTCAGTCCCCCGCGCACCCCGCGTGGCGGCGCCCCTGCGCGCTTCGCCCACCGGCGCCGCGCCGACCGCCATCGAGTGCCGCCCCTCCTGCTCCTCTTGAGGTGTGCGGCGGTACTCCCTCCTTGGGTATTGAGATCAAAGAACAACAGGAACCCTAGTGGGGCTTTTGAAATTAAAAAAAATTCTTGGAGAAATTATAAAGAAACCTCCGAAGGTCTTCATTATTGTAGAATCACTCCTACCTCCAGAGCAGCATGTGCGTGGCATACGCATCATTGGGTAATTTGCAAATTCTGCCCGCATCTTTATTTCTGTTATAATTTTATGTATAAACTTTGAATAATTGCAAGTAAGCCCCTGGACTGCAGACTATTTATTGCTTGCTCTTTTCATTAAAATAAATGTTTTTATTCATCTAAAAATTTTGTAAAAATTCGTGCATACTCCTGCTGTAGTGTATTTCATTGTATAAATTTTTCACAGCATTTTGACTTTATTTGATATATGTAAAAAATAAAAAACTTTGTCTTTTTGCATGCTTTAACTTCGAAAATTCATAAAAATCGAAAAAGTGTTTAAAAATTCCATAAAAATTTCTGTAGGTGTATTTTGACTTGTTTTAATCTCTTTCCAATCTTTGTGCATTTTTCATATATAAAACTCAAAAAAAATTGCAAAATACAAAAAATCTTATAAAAATTGCAGAAAATTATAGGAAAATCCAAAAATAGTGATTTTGGTCTCTTTTTGTAGATATTGCTTTCTAGTTTATATAAAATAATCATTTGGAGTTTTGAACTTTTAAATTGCAAAAGACTCCTGACTGTGAATAATTTGCTTATTTTCTGAACATTTTTAGTTATTCTGAAAAATTCAAAAAGAGCAGTTTGTGTGTGTTTTTACTATTTTGTGCATATTGTCCTTCTTTTAAAAAAAATAAAAAAATAAAAAAATAAAAAATTGAAAAACCACCAAAAATTCACTTTTGAAATCTGACTATAGAGTTTTTAAATCGTGCTCCTTGTGTTCGACCCTGGTCGCTATACCAGGTAAAAAGAATAGCGAAGACCGCTTACATTGTTTTCATCGATATATATTCTCTGAGTGGTTTGATTTATTTTTCTCGATGACCGAATCGTGTGGTTTAGAACGACGACACTTTTGACATTATTTTTACACATCTTAACCGTACGAATTTCGTGTCATCAAAGTGTAATAAAACATGAAGGTAGGGTAATTTTTTGGGATTTTTTAGGATTTTATAGATACATGAAATAAATGCAAACAATAAAGAGAAAATACACACTAGCGGGGGTATTTTTTATAAATATGGAAAGTTTAGGGGCCAACGTGCAATTTTCCCATAAAATTATAACAAATTAAAAATATTTGTGTACCAAAAATAAATAGCCAAAAACCCAGGGGTAGCCGTGTAAAATTTCCACAGACCATGTGCCAGAACACGTGACTGACAGGGACCTAATCGCAATTACCAAAACCTAGGAGGGTTTATGAAAAATAACCAGAGATAATATAACTGCAAGAAATATTTGCTAGACTGTTTTGAAATACGAAAAGGCTGAGGTCCCTGGTGCAAAATGTCAACCCACACGTGCAAAGGTCATGTAAGGTGACGTGTCTAGGGACGAAAATGTAAATATGGAAAGTTCCGGGGGGCTTTTCGTAAATTTTACAGAAATATGAATCAATAGATGAAAGTTTCAGTATTAATATTTAAATACAAAAACACCTAGGTTGATTAGTGCAAAATACCCCAATCGGGCTCGATCCAATGGCTGGCAATCTTTCACTTAACACGTGTCGAGAATGTGCACGTTGATGTCGCTTCGCAAACCGACGGCCGAGATTAGATCTCCATGTGATGATCGACGGTGATGGCGAGATTAGATCGGACGGCTGTTTTACTCCACGATGAATAGGCGAAGATCCAACTACGTTGGAGCTGCAAGGATGATCGAGCGAAGAACTGGTCCCCGGCGAGCTTTGATGGGACGATGCAACCTCCTCCGGGGACCTGCAGCTCCCCTGATGGTTCCCGAAGACTCCTGCGAATCCTCTCTATATGTTGTTGGCGTCAAAAGTCGCTGGCGTCTACCAGAGCTGGCCCACGATGTCGAGGTCGAGGAAAAGCTCCAGGTGCCTCTTACGCGTCCCAAAATCACCTCACAAGTGCCTTCTGAGCACCAAAAACCTACAAGAGAAGTCAAGGGGGTCGTGAGCAAACTGTCGCGACCACCCGTGGGAGAAAGGCGGTGGAGAACGGAAAGAATGGGAGCTCGCCCGAGCAAGCTCCGGCGAGGGGTGGCGAAGGTCGATTCTAGGCTAAGTAGCGAAATAAAAGGTGAAGGTTAAATCCTACGACTACGGGGAAAAAAACGCAAGAAAAAAATACAGAAAACGGATCTCAAAGGCAGGTTTACCTGAGAAGAACCTCAACGACGGTGGCCCGCTGGAGGTGATGGAACGACGCCTTCGACTCATCGAAAGCCTCCCCACGCAGTTGGAGGTGATGTTGTCACCACCACCGGTCCGAAGCAAGGTCGAGGAGGCTTCAAACAGGTCAAAAGGGGTTCAAGAATGAAAGGGAAGCTCGGATGGTATTTTGAATAGGTGATGCATGTGGCGAGAAGAACGAGGCGATACGGGTGGCTCAGTGATTCAAGGATCGATGCAAGCTACTGGCGTGCATCCTCGATCTATGGCGAACAAAAGTCAAAAAGAGATCGACACAAGATAGTGAAAGAGGTTGCCTCGAAAAAATTGTGAAGACGGCCAAAAACTGCAGTCTGATAGGAACCAGACCTCAGTCAGAGAGTTGACCAAGGTCAACCAATTGAATGATCTGGTTGGTCCACCTAGACCAACCAGAAAATTCCTGGCAAAAATGCTTTGCAAATTAGATAAAAAATAATAATAAACAAATTTATTAATTTTAGGTTATTAAATAAAAAATATTTAATATTTTATAACTATTTTATTATGATTTTAATTTATTTTTTTGAGATTTAAAATTACAAGTTCCCTTTTATGGGCTATATAGGTGTATGTATCTATATATTTTAATATTTTATTTTTATTTTGTATATTTAATTTTATTAATTTTGTTTATTATTTTATATTTATAACTTAATTTTATATACTTAAATATATTTTTATTTTATTTTTCTGATGTATTTTATATAATTAAATAAATCGAAATATATTCTTTATAGGTATAGTTGTAGGTATTATACCTATGTATTGTATACACGTATTTTTTTATGTTTTCTTTATTATTTTATTCATGTTTTAATATATTAATATAATAAATAATATTTACAAAATTATAAAAATATAAAATTATAAAAATAATGAATAATAAATAAAATGAATATTTTAATCAGTAGAAGTATACCATAGGGGTCCAAAACTCAACTTTCAAACCGTAATTCAGAAAAATATGAAACCACCTTAACTAAATAGCTTATTAAAATTATATACAATTAAAGTGATTTTGATACATTATGACTTTTTATTTGAGAGATACAAGTTTGGGAAATTGGAATTTTGGAATCTTATTCAGATCATAACTTTTTATATGTACATTCTTTTTGTGTGAAATTAATTCTGTATTTTTTATATTTTATTATCTACAACTTTCATGTAAAAAGTTTCTTTATTTGAGGTATAAAAAGTGGAACTAAAAATAGGTCCCAAAATGAATAAAGAATGAATTAAATAAAAGGGATTTTTATTAGATTTTGTCCCTTATCTCCCCCTACTTTATTCCTTGTCGACCTAGTCATCGAGATGCCCAGGTCTTGGGGTTTCGGATCATAAAATATTTACAATATTTTATGCTTTTCTTTTCTTTTTTTATTCTATAATTTTGGCTTTAAAAACTGTATTTTATACAATGTTTTCACAAAGATGCATGAATGATAAAATACCTAAATTAAAAGTATTTACACGTATTTACTAGGTTTCTAAGGCCAAAATAATAGAATAAAGATGATGAAACATAGATTCATCATCACCCTATACTTGCCTTTGCTAGTCCCTAGCAAACACTTATGCAATAGGTGCAGAAAAAGAAAAACAAAGAAAAGGAAAAGAAAAAATTTGGATTAAGTTTAATTATCAAACTTGTCTTCACAAAATCAAAGTTTGGAGCTTAAGTCAGACATTAGTGTGGGTGGAACCTTAATGAGAATCGGATTTGAAATCCAACAACCTTCGAGAATCCCAAAACTACGCTCAAGTCTCCTCAATGACCAGGTCAGAAATATTTCAACTCATACGCAAACCCTTACGACTATGAATCTGACTCGTATAGTGTAAGCGATAGTGGCTCTCCCCAACTATGATGACAAAGAGACTAACTTCTCCAGTACGACAACCCAATGATTCCCCAATCCAATAACTCCTTCCTCGAGGAGCGGGGTATTCCCTTCTAAGTTCAAGTAACAACCAGCTCAAGAGGAGAGGGTGAAGAGAAGAATGACGGTAGCCAGTGCAGCTATCTATCCTAGGATGCAAGACCAGTGTAATCAAGTCATCCAGCTGCAGGCTCACATGATTTGACTTTGAAGCTCAAGCTTGCTTATTGACTATACAACATATATACACACTCCAGCATGCATTTTATTTTTGTACATGCATGTCCACTTTTTTAGAGTTTTTTTTTGAAATACTATTTACAGCAGCATTTACACTGGGAGTTTTTCTTCTTGAGCCAGTAGACTATCCCTCTTTTGAAGCTTTATTGCAACCCACACTCTCTTGTCTTTATAATTCCTCATCACTAGATGGGTTGGGGTGCACTTCCCTCCCTAGAGGAGGATAAATGTTTCCACTTGTGTGCATCTCATACCGGCAAATCCAATCCCCTCACCACTCCAACTGAGTTGAGCCATGTGAAAGGTCTAGGTGTCCAAGTTAGGTCAATATCAACAATAGACGTACACGTGCTCCGAAATACTCTACTTAGGCAGTCAAGAATCTATTGAACCAAGTCGTGATCCTCAAAGAATTAAATCAACTAGACCTGAAGTACCTCAATTCCAGTTCCTATAAGGTTCCAGTTATTAGGTAGATTTTAAGGTCCAATCAAGCTCCAATCTCCGGATTTTACTTAGACTTGTTCAACTATCGAACTCAATCTGAAAAATGCAAATGCTATGCAAATGCTATGCAGAATGCAGAAAATATTTTTGTAATGTGATTTTCAATTATTTTGAACTTTTTATGGATTTTTGAAAAGATGATGCATATGTCTTTTTTGTATGTTTAAAAGGATTTTCAAATATTTTTGGTATTTTAATTTTGAAAATGTTTTTGGGATTTTTGAAAACAAAGATTTTGGATAAAAACTAGGTACAAATATTTACACAGGGATGCATCTTATATTTTACACGAAGTAGATTTTTAGAATTTACAAGGGTAAATGGTCAATCTTATAGGTATATATAATAATGAATTTTTGGTGTGATGTATATATTCCTCAAACTTATTTGAAAATCATTTTACAAACAATTTTGAAAAACTATAGTCCAAAATAATTTTTGCATACATTTTTACAAACATGTATACACATTTGAAAATTATTTTGCAAAGGTTTTTCAAACAGTATAGATAGATTTTTCAAAATATTTTTGCAACCATTTTCAAACCATTTGCAAATAGTTTTTCAATCATTTTTATTTCACACAATGAAAATAAATTTTACAAACAAAATATTTTAACAAAGGTTGAAAATATTGAACAAAATGTTTTCCAAATAGTTTTCAAAATATTTTTCAAAGATATTTTCAAATTATTTTTCAAACATTTTGCAAAAATTATTTTCTCCTGACTTATTTATCAGTAAATACAAAAAGAATTTGAGGAATAATAACATCTTTTTATTAAGTGATTTTAATGAATTTACCTAGTGTTATTATCCATAATTATTAATAAAAATATGAAAGTACGAGTTATGGCTAAAGTATATACGTAGTATATACGACCCCCCTATACTTAGCTTGAGCTATGTCCTCATAGATCAGAGAGAAAAGAGAAGACATAACTCGTATTGAGTATAGGAAAATCTAAAGAATCAATGAATGGAGAAATGAATGAACGAATGAGAAGTTGACCGTTCCCCTTATACTTAGGATCAAATAATCCTAAGTATAGCAGACTGCACACAAAGCAGGGAGGGTCAAGGGTGGAAATGAACATATCGTACTCAGATTGTCTCCCCCTATACTTAGGGTAAGTTATCCCTATGTACATACAAGAAGAAGAGACAGTGGAGAGGATCAAATAATGGAAGACTCGGGGTGCACGCCCCCTATACTTAGGACAAAGTACGTCCTAAGTATAGAAGACTGAAAAAAAGGGTGACACCTTTTTGATAGAAAAAGATAATAGAAAAGGAAAAGAAGAAAAGAAGAAAATAGATCTGAAGATGGAAGGATAGATGAGGATGTACACATCACTCCCCTTATACTTAGGGTAAAAGAAGCCCTAATTATAGACGACAACAGGAGTAATGAAATGGAACGATGAACACTCGGCTCATCCACCCCCCTATACTTTGGACAAAGTACGTCCTAAGCAAGTCAAACACGAGAATGGGTGGATGAGCAATACGGGAGATGGACAGAGATGAACAGAAGCAGATGTACAACAGAGATGGATGTACACATGCTCAATAAGGTAGAAAGCGAACCTTCTTGCAGGACCGTTGAGGAATGGATCTGGTATGGTGCAGGTCGACATTGAGGTCCAAAGTGGACGGAAGCCGATCAGGGTCGACAGGGTGTATATCCTCAGTGGTCCTAGAGTGAAGAGGCACTGACGTGTGAGTGGAAGAAGTACAACTAGGTCCAGCCTTGGGGGTCACACTGATGTCAAAGTGAAAAGGGACGAACTCATCCTCATCGGAAGAAGTTTAGTCAGTGTCGTCCTGTGAGGTGTCATCCATGTCAAAACCAAAAAGAACGAACTCACCAGTAGAAGTAGTCGAACTATATTCGTCCTCTACAATCTCAACCGGATCATCTTTCTCATCAAAAGGCCCAAATTCCTGAATGAAAGCAACATGATCAAATTCGGCCTTAGTATCATCAATATCTGCCCTCCGCTCAATGGTGTCAATCGTGTAAATCTTGCGGATGTCATCAACGCATCGCTAATCACAGGAAGCGGAAACTCCAAGGTCTATGCTTTCCGAGTCTTCCTCCTTGGAGAGGAATTCTTGGGTCTCATCATCGGTCATAAAGAAAGTATCTCTGATACCCGCATATAGATCATAGGCCTCGGGGTCGGCTAACACAGGCACACTCTCGTGGGATGAAAGTCTCTGGTCGGTGGTAGGTGTGGTGATCAACACATCGCTCCCGTCATTAGAACGGAAGCAAATCTCTCCTGATCCATAATCTATAACGGCTCTCGCAGAGGCGAGAAATGGTCGTCCCAAGATGATTGGAGGACACTCCACGGTGGAGGTCTCCATGGGAAAAACAACAAAATCTGTCGTGAAGCTCATGCCCTGAATCTAAGTGACGACGTTCTCAAGAATACCCTTCGGCCTCTTTATTGATCCATCAGCAAATTGTACTATCATCCTGGTTTTCTTTAGAGGCTCAAGATGAATAGACTGTATAAATGAGAAGGGTATTATATTAATCGATGCACCACCGTCGAGGAGAGTGTTATCACATAAATGGTCAGAGATGGTGTAGCTCACAAGAGGTGTGACAGTGTTCCTTTTCCTAGAAGATGGATGATGGGCAATGGCTTGGGCAGTGGCCATGATCAAGATATGATGCTCAGATCTGCTCCTCCGCTTTGTTTTCTTGGGAAGAGGAGTAGATGAATCAGTCATGGCCTGCTGAAGTGGGGCATGGATGATCTCATGTATGGTGGCCACCACTTCGGGTTCAGTCAATAATTTTTTTAACTTTTGGACCTCCTCCATACAAGGGGAGAGATCGAAATCAGCATCTACACGAGGCATGCCGAGAGCAGCCTGTACAGCGGCATCCTCGAGGTCAAAGGTGGGACAAGATGTGAGTGCAAGTGTGGTCAATTGGTCTGGCACGTGGTACCTCTCCTCACAATCCGAATCGATCATGTGTCTCCCGAATTCTTTTTGGATTTTTAAAATTTTCTCATTTTTTTAGTATTTTTGCTGATTGCAAGCTCTCATGATAATCCTCAATCAAGTCCAAATCATCAGATCGTGAAGCATCAATGTCGCTCTTATTTAGGTAGGTGAGGTCGTCAATCCTCGATTTTATCTGCTCCATGAACTGGGACAAGGTCTCAAGTGTGGAATTCATGAGAGGTGACTCTAATAGATCAGTCTCGGGTGGATGTGAAGGTGGAAAATATGGAGGTGGTGGTGTATGTGGGTAGAAGTCTGAGGTCTGAATCTGTGGTTGGGGTGAATATGTACAAAAATCAGAAAAAATAGGAGGAGAATCCCCCTGATAAAAGGGAGGTGGACCGGCTGGAGTGAACGAGGGATCCACAAAGTCCGGATAAAATACGCTCCAGGGGTCCATCTCGAAAACAAAAGGAAAATGATCCGGGAGAGCACGAAGGTTAAGTCAAGAGAAGTGAGAAAAGGCGCAAATGCGTAGAAGCGATCTCGAATGCATACAAAACAATCACAAATAAAAATAAAAAGAAGACAAACCCTCAATTCACCTACTCAACTCGGTGAAGATCGTAAATGTGATCCTTTTATCTTGTATGTTTTATAGTTAGATGAGAAGTCAAAAGTTGCGCAAATACTTAGGAGGCTGAAATGGGATTTGGGCACTAATCCTTAATATGTTGCGCGAGCAAGTAGAAACGAAGACAATGAGGGGATTACTCGCCCCAAGAGAATTTTCCTTTTTGGTTGATTTTAGGGTCGAGTAATTTTAGCAGTCCCAATTTTATTGATTATCACTTTTTTTGTTTTTTAGTGATAATGCGCGATTCTAACGGGGAATCAATTCTTTTATGCAGCTAGGTGATCAAAATAAGAGGGAGATGCAGAAAAGCAATGCAAGCGGAAAACGATGATGAATGCTAAAGCATAAATGCTCACCTTGCCTCCAGCACTCTACATGCAAGGATGCTCAGCAGAATTTAAACCTAAACTATATGTAAAGGCAAGCCGGTGAAATTGCCATAGTGTGAGAAACTGCTATTAGCGTGAAGCACAATTTTCAAAATTTGACTAATTCCAAACGAGACTATAGGTGCATGCAATGGTTAATAGTGTGTTTGGACCTAATACCCTCGCCAAGCAGATCCTAAAACTAAGGCTAAATCACAAAAATCAGGAAATAGATGAAAAAATTATGCGAAGAAAACGCGGCAAAACCGACGAAGCCCCCAAGGGAACAATCCCTCGGGCACTGGACCTCGTGAAGTGTGGTAGAGTCCTGAGAGTCCTGTTTGAGTTACAAATCAATTGTCTCTCTCTCTCACTTAAATTACACAAATATATATAATAAATACAAGGGGAGCTCGATTTCAAAAATCTTTAAGTCTCCTTCGGTGTAAGGCAAGCAGATTGTTGCCGGCTTCACGTGGGTGCGTAGGCGCCTAGGGTAGAGCGCCTCCCTCGATCCACGGTACCTCGCACGAAGTCAACAAGAGAGGAGTTTAGACAACTCAAACAATTATATCAAATAAAGAAGCAAATAAATAAAGCCGCAAAGATGAACAAATAATCACAATCACAAATAATCCTAACCTAAGCGATGTTGCTCCCCGGCAACGACGTCATTTATTGAAGCGGATTTCGCAGGGGTCTAGAGTAATCCACACAAGGCGGGATCATATTATCGTTGCGGCGACCGCTCACGAAACCCGAATTCAGACAACAATTAACCCACAACAGAGATCAAATAATGAAAAGCGGTGCGGAGTTAAAATTTATTATAACTCTACAAAAGATGTGTATAGTGCAAGTAGTGTAGATGTCGAACACAGGGAGCAAGCAGGCAGATCGGGGCAAAAATGCTCAAAAATGAATGTGATGATTTTGTTTAAGTGTGCTTTTTTGTGGGTTTTTAATTTTTTAATTTTTTTTATTTTATTTTTAATTTTATAATTTTATATTTTTATTTTAAAATTTCTGATTTAATATTTTCTTTTTATATTTTATAGTTCTTTATATTTTCTTTTTCTTTAAAATAAGATGTGTATATATACAATAAGGGAAAGAGAGATATAATATATATAAATAGGTAAAAATCAGCAAAATACAGGAAATAAAATATTTTTGGGCTTTTTATATTTTTCTAATGTTTTTTTTATTTTTCTATAATATTTTTGGGATTTTTATATTTTTCTAATGTTTTTGTGATTTTTCTATATTTTTGCTAATTTTTTTGGTATTTTTAAAGTAAAAAATAATCAAAAAAGGGAATCACTTAAATATCAGAGATTGAATTGGAGATAAAAAATATTATACAGTAACAAAAATTCTCCAAATTAATTTTAAATCAAAAATAATAGAATAGAGAAAATTAGGAAATAGAAAATAGATTTTTAAGATTTTTTATGGATTTTATATATTTTTATAAAGGTTTTAGGGGTTTTGTAATTTTTATGAGTTTTCTTTTGTATTTTTTAGTGATTTTTGGCCTTAATATAAATAGACGAAAATACATCAATTATATTTTTTTGGGAATTTTTCAAAGAGTTTTTATAATTTTTATGGATTTTCTAATGCAAACAGGGATGAAAGTACATGTTTTTTTATTTTTTATAAATATTATAAAGCTACATATATGTAAAATAAAAACATGGCATGAAAGTGCAATACAACAAGAAGCTAGGGTATTTTTTTTGGATTTTTAGGATTTTATAGATGTATGAAATAAATGCAAACAACAAATAGAAAATACACACTGGCAGGGGTATTTTTTGTAAATATGGAAAAGTTCAGGAGTCAACGTGCAATTTTCTCAGAAAATTATAACTAATTAAAAATATTTATGTATCGGAAATAAATAGCCAAAAACCTAGGAGTAGCTGTACAAAATTTCCACAGACCACGTGCTAGAACACGTGCTAGAACACGTGAGGTGACATGTCCAAGGATGAAAATGCAAATATGAAAAGTTTGGGGGGGGGGGTTGTTCGTAAATTTTACAAAAATATAAAATAGCGAATGAAAGTTTCGATATTAATATTTAAATAAAAAACTCCTAGGTTGATTAGTGCAAAATACCAAAAGCAGACTCGATCCAACGGCTGGCAATCTTTCACTTAACACGTGTTGAGCTTGTGCACATCGATGTCGCTTCACAAACCGACGGCCGAGATTAGATCTCCACACGATGATCGTCGGTGCTGGCGAGAGTAGATTGGACGGCTGCTGTACTCCACAACGAACAGGTGAAGATCCAACGACGTTGGAGCTGCAAGGATGATCGAGTGAAGAACTGGTCCCCGACGAGCTTTGATGGGACGATGCAACCTCCTTCGGGGACCTGGAGCTCCCTTAATGGTTCCCGAAGACTCCTACGGGTCCTCTCTATATGCTGGTGGCGTCAAAAGTCGTTGGTGTCCACCGGAGCTGGTCCACGATGTTAAGATTGAGGAAAAGCTCCAGGTGCCTCATGCACGTCCCAAAATCGCCCCCCAAGTGCCTTCTGAGCTTCAAAAACCTTCAAGAGATGTCAAGGGGTCACGAGCAAACTATCGTGACTACCCGTGGGAGAAAGGTGGCAGAGAACAGAAAGAATGGGAGCTCGCTGGAGCAAGCTCTAGTGAAGGTCGATTCTAGGCTAAGAAGCGAAATAAAAGGTGGAGGTTGAATCCTACAACTAAGGGGAATAAAAAAACGCAAGAACAATACAGAATATGGAAGGCAGGTTTGCCTGAGAAGAACCTCAACGGCGATGGCCCACCGGAGGTGATGGAACGACCCAGTTGGAGGTGATGCTGTTGGAGGTGATGCTGTCACCACCACCGGTCCGACGCAAGGTCGAGGAGGCTTAAACAGGTGAAAAGGGGTTCAAGAATAAAAGCGAAGCTCGATTGGTATTTTGAATAGGTAATGGATGCGGCGAGAAGAACTAGGCGATACGGGTGGCTCAGAGATTCAAGGATCGATGCAAGCTACTAGTGTGCATCCTCGATCTATAGCGAACAAAAGTCAAGAAGAAATCGACAAAAGATAGTGAAAGAGATTACCTCGAAAAAATTGCGAAGACGGCCAAAAAACGCAGTCTGACTGGAACCAGACCTCAGTCAGAGAGTTGACAGAGGTCAACCAACGGAATGATATGGTTGGTCCATGTGGACCAACCAGAAAAATCCCTGCAAAAATGCTATGTAAACTAGATAAAAATAATAAATGAATTTTATAATTTTAGTTTATTAAATAAAAATATTTATTATTTTATAAATTATTTTATTATGATTTTTATTTATTTTTTTTAGATTTAAAATTACAAGTTCCCTTTTAAGGGCTATATAGGTATATGTATCTATATATTTTAATATTTTATTTTTATTTTGTATATTTAATTTTATTAATTTTGTTTATTATTTTATATATTTATAACTTAATTTATATACTTAAATATATTTTTATTTTATTTTTATGATGTATTTTATGCAATTACATAAATAGAAGTATATTCTTTATAGGTATAGTTGTAGGTATTATACCTATGTATTGTATACAAGTATTTTATTTTGATGTTTTCTTTACGATTTTATTCATATTTTAATATACAAATATATTAAATAATATTTAGAAAATTATAAAAATAATGAATAATAAATAAAACAAATATTTTAATCGGTACAAGTATACAATAGGGTCCAAAACTCAACTTTCAAATCGTAACTCAGAAAAATATGAAACCACCTTAATTAAATAGCTTATTAAAAATTATATACAATTAAAGTGATTTTGATACATTTCGAGTTTTTATTTGAGAGATATAGGTCTGGGAAGTTTGAATTTTGGAATCTTATTCAGATCGTAACTTTTTATCTGTACAATCGTTTTTTGTGAAATAAAATTTGTATTTTTCTATATTTAATTATCTACAAATTTCATGTAAAATTTTCTTTATTTGAGGTATAAAAAGTAGATCTAAAAATAGTTCCTAAAATGAATAAAGAATGAATTAAATAAAAGGGATTTTATTGTATTTTGGCAATTTATCTCCCCCTACTATATTCCTTGTCGACCTAGTCATCGAGATGCCCAGGTCTCGAGGTTTTGGGTCATAAAATATTTACAATATTTTATTCTTTTTCTTTTCTTTTATTTATTCTATAATTTTGGCTTTAAAACTGTATTTTATACAACATTTTCACAAAGATGCATGAATGATAAAATACCTAAATTAAATTTATTTACACACATTTACTAGGGTTTTTAAGGCCAAAATGATACAATAAAGATGATGAAACATAGATTCATCAAGCACCTCAGGACTGGAAGCAGGTTGGTCGAGGGGAAACAGGGTGGTAACGAACTCAGGTTCAGAGTGCGGGCATGGGCTCTCTAAAACTGCCCTAGACGAGTGAAAAGGAGTGCTCGAAAGAGGTACTGTCAAAGGCAGCCTAAGGGACCTCCTTCCCATCATCATGATGTGGGGATTTATGACGATGAGATCTGGATGCAAATAAGATGAGAAAACAAAACCTCTTTTTTACGTACTCCACACTTGAGCTGATGACCATGAAAGATCTATCGTTAATCTAGTTTGTTTTTATTTAGGTGACAAATCAAAATATCAGAGCGATTAAGCGAGCTGTTGGGAACCCAATGCTCTCAGGAGACTGGCCCAATCACACAGCTAGTTTTTCCCATCTAGTATGAGTGCGGACCGTTTACTGGCTACCCGATCTGCTCAATCTGCTAAGGAAATTCCTGACCGATTACCGGCTACCCGATGAAATCCTCACTAGAGAACAACCAATTGTAAGACTAGTAGTCTGAAAGGAGTTCAGGTATGGCTCTAGCCTAGTGTGCGGGTCACTCTCTCGCTGTAGATAAATCAATAAATGAGGGGGTGACTCTCTCCAAACTAAGATTTTTCAATGAAGTATATTTTAGGGTCAAGTTTGCATTAGCAGTCCCAATTTTATTTCATATTTAGGTATTTTATGGAAATAAAACAATGCCTAACAAATTTTTTGATTCCTTGGTTATTTTGAGTCCAATAAAACAGGGGAAGGAAGTCGAAAAAGCATATGCGCGATCAAACACTATGATGCGTGCAGAGATAGAAATGTGTACCTGACTCCAGCACTCTACATGCTGGGTGATCCGCACATAAAAGTAAAGACATAAATAAAACTACCTAAATGATGCACGAAGAAATCGGCCTTAGACGAGCAACTTCTATTAATCGTGGGATAGATAACTAATCAGAGAGAGAGGCATGAGTCCTATCTCAGATGCCGATCGGTGTCCACCACAACAGATCCTACCAGCGTTGTATACGACCTCTAGCGGCGTGTGGCCTCTCAATCGATTATGTTAGCTTTTTCTTATTGATTATTAGCTAGGTCCAATTATATTCTATAGGAACAGATAACTAATTAGGTTTGGGGCCTTAGATAATTACGTCATAATAAACAAAATTCCTAAATCTAAGGGCTAAAACTTCGTAAATCAAAAGAAAATAAAAGGCGATAAAATCAAAACTGCGAGAAATCCGATGAGGTCCCTCGAGTATACCGGTACTCAGCGAAATAGACCTTGATGAGTCTAAGTCCACAAGAGAGTTTCAAAGTCCAAGAGTGTCCACAATTATTACAATGATCGAGTATTTGCAAAAATAAACTAATCTATAAGCTATAACTAATATCTAATCATCTCTGCTCCTCCTCGGGTGTAGGTTTTTCCAGAAGAAAACCAAAGCATCCTCGAGTGGTTCCTCGCACAAAAAATGAAACAGAAATGTGTCAGAAAACAGTTATATAAAATAGAAGTAAGAAAATAATAAAAGAGAAATAAAAGAAAATGACTACTAAGTCGTGCTCCCCGGCAATGACGCCATTCTGGAGATCGTCTGATCGATCAAGAATAAGCATCAAGAAATAAAAAAGGTCGTTGCGACCCAACCAATCAAACGGGCTCAGCAAGAAAAATAAACCACTCAAGCAAAATCAAACAATCAACACATGTGTAACGATACACTATTTTATTTACCTGGTAGAGCAACCAGGGTCGAACACAAGGAGCACGAAAAATCTACGAAGTAGTCAAATCTCAGAAATTAAATAAAAGAAATTTTTTTCGTGGTTTTTAATTTTGAAAATTTTTAAATTTTTATAAGAAAACAAAATTAAAATCAATAAGGACAAACAAGCACAACAATCTTTTTGTATTTTTTATAAAGCTAAATACTCAGAAAATTAGGATAAAAATATTTTTGGATTTTTAAAATTTTGACATATTTTTAATAATTTTCTAGGATTTTTCTGATGATTTTATGATTTTCTAAAAATCAAACAAAGCATAAAAATGCAAATAGTGCACATCCAGGACTAAATTGCAAGTTAGAATTATCTAAAGAGCCCCAAGGTCCTGGTTAGAAATTTTATGCGAAAATAGATATAAAATACTACAAAGAGGAATTAAAAAAATAATTTTGGATTTTTTTCTTTGATTTTATATGATTTATATAATTTTTTTGGTGTTTTGTGATTTTTAGGGTTTTTAGAATTAATTTTCAAACAAAATTGGTTTTGTAGATAAAACACACAAGAAGAAACTAATAAAAAATTTGGAATTTTTAAAACATTTCGAATTTTTATAAATTTTTTAAGCCAAACAGGGATATTTTTAGGGTTTTTTTTATTTTTTTTCAAAATTAGCAATGCAAACAAATCAATTCAGAAAAGCATACTAAATACTAAACGCCAACAAGAATTAATAGTAATTTTTAGGTGATTTTTTGGATTGATTAGCTATTTATTAAGTCCAAAATACAACAATTAATTAGACATAGTTTAGAGGGACCAATGTGTAAAGAAAATAAGATCTCAGACCAAAGAATGACACAATCAAAAAGTCTAGGGCCTATTCTACAAAAAGCCCAACCAAGCACATGCAACACACGTGATCCAGACTAATATGGATATAAATGCAGATATTGAAACCTTTCATTCATTCCACAACATCGTAAAAGTTCAGGCAATAATATGCAAATGACCCAGAAATCACGTGATCATGCACGTGCTACAAATTGAGAGGGACTAAAATGCAAATATCCAAAAACACAAGGTCTAAATTGTAAAGTGTCTCAACTACAACATTTATTTAATAAACTAAAGCTAAATGCAAAAAAACCGTGGCTAGAAGGAAATCTACCCTTGCAGGACATGTGGCGCACGTGGAGAAGGGCGTTGGCGTACGGCTCTAATCACCCGTCTGCTGCAGATCTGACAGTTCAGAGAATGTTGGGGATGTGCGGTCAAATGTGTCAGATGTCGTCAGATCCAACGAATGAAAGGTTGATGCAGTCGACGGCTGAAAACACGAGTTTGGCGAGAGTCTAAAGTAGTCTACACAAGGTGAGACCACGATGTCGCTGAAGCGACCACTCACAAAACCCGGGTAATCAACAATTAACCCACAACAAATAATCAAGCAATGAAAAGCAGATGCGGAGTTAAAATTTAATATAACTCTACAACAAGGATGTGTATAGGTGCAAGTATGTAGAGGTCGAACACAGGGAGCAAACGGCTAGATCGAAGCAATGAAGCACAAATGATTGACTGTGAAGTTATTTGTCTATGTTTTTAATGTGTGTTATTTTTTAAAAAAATATTTTTATATTTTGATTTTTAATTTTTTGTATTTTATATTTTCTTTTTATATTTATATATTTTTTAAATTCTTTTTCTCTTAATATATATAATAAGCTATATAAGAGAGATATATATAATATAAGCTATGGTTAATTATAAAAACTAAAAAAATAATAATAATTAATAAGATAAAATATTTTTGGGTTTTCAATAATTCTAATTATTTTTGTGATATTTTAGAAATTTTTGCTAATTTTTATAGATTTTTAAAATCAAAAATACCCAAAAACAGGATTTAAATAAATATCTGAAATTAAATGGAGATTAAAAATATAAAATAGAGTAAAAAATTATCCAAATTAATGTTGAAGTAAAGATAATAAAACAAATAAAATTCATAGACAGAAATTATATTTCTTGGATTTTTTAGGATTTTTTATATTTTTATAAAGATTTTTAGAGTTTTATATTTTTTTAGTTTTCTTTTATATTTTTTTACTGATTTTTGGTCTGAAGGTCAAAAATACATAAATAAATAAAATATATTTTTTGGATTTTTTCAAAACTATTTTATAATTTTTATGTATTTTATAGTGCAAACAAGGAGAAAATAGATGGTTTTTTATTTTTAATAAATAGTAAAAAGCTTCAAAATGTAAAATAAAATGTGTGCGTAAAAGAGTGTGCAATCAGGAAGCTACCTCAATTTTTTGGTGATTTTTCAGAGTAAGATAGATGTATAAAATAAATATAAGAAAAAAAAGAAACTACACTACTAACAAGGTCATAACTGTAGATAAAAGAAGTCCCAGGGTCCAAAGTGAAATTTCACCAAAAGTTATAACAGAATATTCAAAATATCTGACTAAATACGAATACACCAAACTCGCGAGGGTTTAGTTGCAATTTCTCCAAATTTTGCCAGCTGATTCAGTACAGGACCATTATGCAATTAAACTAAGTGTAGGGGTCTCAATGCAAATAATACAAAAGTTAAACACAACAGATGAAATTATTTTATGTTAATAATTAAATTGAAAAAATGGCTGGGCAAAATTGCAAAATGCCCAAACCTAGGGCGCGATCCAACGGTTGGATGTGTGTTCACTTGCCACGTGTCGGTGCGATAGCGGCCAATGCCCTTTCGTCTTTGAGCGACCAAGATTAGATCCTATGATTGGCGATCAACCGATGAGGCGTGAGCGGAATCTGACGGCAGCTTTAGCATGGGGGGAGCTATTCTTGATCTGACGGCATAGGATGCAGGTGGAAGAACAAAAGAAGAACTCGACCGAGCCGAGTTTCGATCAGGTGCTAGGCTCACCTCCGACCGCCAATCCCACAGCCGATGAGCGCGTTCGACTCCTATAGCTCCTCCGCGCCATATGGAATCTTTGGAAGCAGCCCAGGTCCATCAGAGAATCATGGCGATGGCGGGGGACCTGGGGTTGCTTCCTCGGTAAACTGCGAGGCTCCTGTGCCTCCTTCGGGTCCTGTGAATGATGAGCAAAACACAACAGCAAAGGGGAAGCAAAACCCAGCATTCATTGGTGGTTTCGCATCTTATGTAGAGTGGATGATGGTGGTCGGAGTTCAAAAGCTCCGGTAACGTGTTTGAGACCTTAATCTATACTAATGACTTGATTAAATGACAAAATAAAGGCACGGAATTAAAGCTAACACTACGGCTAACTAAAAGGCAAAAAGATTAAGTGGAAAATGACCACACTTGGCCAAAAAGCCAGGAGATGAAACCTCACGGATAGTGGACGGAGATAAGGTGGATCCACCCTTCACACCACCTCCTCGATCACCCTACAAGCAAGAAGAAGGAGTTGTCACCTCCTTCTATCTTTTGAGCGCGAGAGGAGAGGAAATAGGTAAAAGAGGGTTCAAAAATTGAATGAAAGGGAAGGTCATCTTATGTACAATGACCAAGCGGCTCCAAGAATCGATGGAGATCTGGCGAATCGCTGATCCAATCCTCGAGGTTAAGCTTTGGTGTGTAAGACCAATGGACGAGGAGCAAAAGTGATGAAGGCATCATCACGAAATGGTGCAAGGAACATCCTCGAAAAAATAGAGAAAATGTTCAAAAGGCAGTTCTGACAAGAGGCAGACTCGGTCAAAGAGTTGACTGAGGTCAACGATCAGGAGGATCTCGTTGGTCCACGTGGACCAACCAGAAAAAATCCTAGAAAAAATATTTAGAAATTCAATTAAAAATAATAAACGATTTTATTAATTTTAGGTTATAAAATAAAAAAACAATTATTATTTTTTGAATTATTTTACTATGATTTTTATTTATTGTTTTCGAGGTTTATAATTACAAGTTCCTTTTTTAGGGCTATATCTAGGTATATTCATCTATATATTTGAGCATTTTATTTTTATTTTGTATTTTTGATTTTATTAATTTAATTTATTATTTTATAAAATTATAACTTATTTTTATAGACTCAAATATAAATTTATTATATTTTTCTGATATGATATATAAAATTAAATAAATAGGTATATTATCTATACAGGTATAGTTATAGGTATTTTACTTATGTATTTTCTATGAGTATTTTATTTTAATATTTTATTTATCATTTTATTCATGTTTTAATATGTACATATATTATAAATAATATTTACAAAATTATAAAAATATAAAATTACAAAAATAATGAATAATAAATAAAATGAATATTTTAATCGATATAACTATACAATAGGGGTCCAAAACCTAACTTTCACACCGTAACTCCACAAAATATGAACCATCTTCATTAAATAGCTTATTAAAAGTTATATACAATTATAATGATTTTGATATATTTTGAGTTTTTATTTGAGAGATATGGATCTAGGAAGTTAGGGTTCTGAAAACTTATTCTGAGTATAACTTTGTATCAATATATTATTTTTTTATGAAATCAATTTTTCATTTTTCTATATTTTATTATCTGCAACTTTTATGTTCAAAATTTATTTATTTGAGGTATGGAAAGTGGAACTAAAAATAGGTCCCAAAAATGAAAGAAAATAAATAAAATAAATGAGGATTTTAATTGTATTTTGACCCTTATCTCCCCCTACTTTATTCCTTGTCGACCTAGTCATCAAGATGCCTAGGTCTCGGAGTTTAGGATCATAAAATATTTTCAATATTTTATTCTTTTTCTTTTCTTTTCTTTAGTCTATAATTTTGACATTAAAAATGTATTTTATATTACACAATAATACATGGATTCTAAAATGCATGAATTGAGGATATTTACACGCATTTACTAGGGGTTTTAAGGCCAAAATGATAGAATAAAGGTGATGAAATGGAGATTCGTCAACGGCTACGATGGGATCTAGGAGATGGGGCTCATCCAACAACGGGGAAGAGGTTTGTACGAACAACTCCTAGGCGAACTTCAATCGACCAAGGGAAAAGATCCGTTGGCTCGATGAAGCATTGACGGGACAGAAATCCGGCCTCTTACTAAGCAGTTTTAGTGCATTGTAGTTGGCTGAATCGGATGCATCAAAGACCACTTGATTTAAAATTATCAACCAAAACAAAGCGGTCGATTTTTTTTACTTGGGAAGCCAAGGTCAAACTCAGGGACACGAGCCTCTTAAGCATTATTTAGACTCTTATTACCTAAATTAAGTGTTGAATTCAAGATTCGTAGGTCAATCAATGCATGAAGACAAGACACGATGCATAAATAAACATGAAGATATGCACTTTTTATTTGATTTTTAATATGCAAGGAAAATGCAATATTACAATGATGTGAATATGCTCGAAGTAGACAAAATACTTGAGCCATAGACATTGATCAAATCAGGTTCAAATTATGAAGCTAGGTCAATTAATGAAATGACACAAAGCATGGAAAGCATTACATGAGGGACATTTAATTTAAAATTTGACAATCAGAATTTCAGAATGTTAAAACAGATTAAACCATGTCATTAAGAAGAGAATTAAACTAGCTTCAAAACGAGACCAAAATCAACTGAAACGAAGCTCGGATGCTCAAGATATTCAAGAAATAAAACGGGAGCATAAGTGCAAGAAAAACATAGAAATAATAGGAAAAATATGGCAAACATGTCCTGGGAGGGACTAAAATGTAATTAAACAAAGTCGTGAGGCCTATCCTATAAATTCACCACACATGCGGGGGTATATTTGCAATTCTTAAAACCCCTAAGGGTTTGGATGCAAAATACCCCATGCGCAAGTGGTTTCCACATGCTATCAAGATCTGGTTACAAATTGAAGAAGTTACGGGGCCTCCATGCAAATTGCCTTGGCAGTACGTCACAAAGCACGTGCAGTGAAGCTCGGTAGACGATGCCGGCTCAGACTGAGGTTCGGGTATCGATGTTGGCTCGGTGGAGGCTCAGAGTAGCTTCGGCTCGGATCACCTGATCTTAACGATTGGACGGTGGTTGTACATGCAAGGGGGCACGACATGGCCCGACGTTGGTCATCCGATCTTCATCATCAGACGACACATGTGCGCCTAGTTCACCGACTCCACCGCCTCCTGCGACGGAGTTGGCTGCGCTCCGACGAAGCTCTCCTGGCCCTGCCCAGCTGTGAGGCGACATCTGAAGCTTGACGAAGCATCCTGAGTTGATGGGGTGGAAGCTCCGATGTTCGTATCTTGTCAAGACGGACTGGATGATGGAGGCAACTTGACGTTGCCGGAGATGGCGAGACTGAAATTCCCCCGACGAGAGCTCCGACCATTGAAGGATAGACCTGCAATTGTGGGTTCCAATAGCCGAAGACATATTGTGCGAGGTGGTTGGGAGTGGAGTGAGGTCTCGTACGGCAGAGGAATGAGAGACCGGGGTTCCCCTCCGGCGAGGCGAAGGAGAGGTGGGGCGGAGATGATCAGTCGCGGAGAAGGGGGGAAGGTGATCGGAGGAGTACATGCAAACGGGGGTGGATAGATGAAGCTAAATCGATGGTCAGTGGAAGATGAAGGAGTGTGTGAAGGCATAATTAATTAAGAGAAAAGAAGGATATATTGCAATGAAGGATCGAAGGGCTTACCTGGGCAATGGCAGAGCGATGGCCTGGGATCGAGATTCTTGGAAAAGCTCTGGTCGTCGTTGGACTCAACCGGCCTGGAAGAGCAGCTCGAGCAGAGCAGAGCCACTGTGATGCAGTCGCAAAAACTGCAGGTCTTCACCGGAGGCATAGGTCATCTTCGCTCCATCAATCGTACCTCCCCCTATCGCGGGGAGGTGGAGGGTTGGGCCTATCCTCTTGTAAAGGTGGACGGGTTTGAAGTGGGGCAAAGGCGAAGTATTTGAAGGTGGAAGTGGGGGGTCCAGTGATTGGCGACAGACTTTGCGGAGGTGATAGGGAGCTGGTTAGAGGGAGACGTGGTGCGAGTGGGAGACCGCGAGGAATGTGGATGCTTGGGCTACAACGTGGGAAGGTCGGAGAGTGGAGATGATGATTGAGAGGGTGGCGAAAATAGAAAGGGGGTGAGGTGTACGTGAGGTTGGGAACGTGGGTTAGAGGGGGGTTTAAAGGAAGAAGGAGGAACTTTGGTCATTGGATCTTATGATCTAACAGTCGAGAAGCATTCTTTAAGGGATTGCCTCGATAAGATCGAGGAAAACCTCCATCGAGGGTAGAGATCATGATGTGTGGCACAAGGAGGAAGAAGCGTTGGCGGACGGGCGAGATTAAGTGATGGGTTTTGATTTGGCAGTGGAGAGCACGACGCATATGTGCGGTGGATATGGAGATATGGGGAAGGATCGGGTGGCTACGAGTGCGACACGTGGCGAGCTCAAGTGAAGGCGCTATCGGACGGTCTGGATGTGATAAGGGGATTGATTGGGCGGCTGAGAAAGGGTGCAGAAAGAACGATGATGATCTGAGCAGCCTCGAAGTGATCCAACGGTGGAAAATGTGGGGTACGTGGCGTGCAAAGGAGCGAGCCACATGGCTCAACCAGAAAGAGCCACATGGCCCAATCAGGTTATTCATAAGAAGAATGTGAAATATGAGGGAGAAGAAGGCTGAATTTGGAGAAACGCAAAACATGAAAGTTGTAGATCTCGCTAAGATGTACAAGTTTCATGTTTACCAAAAACAGAGATGAGGTCAAAGAGAGGGAGAAATTTTTTTGTGAGTGTTTTTAAAGGCTTAAAAACACTACGATTTTTATTTTGCTATTTTTTGTATTTTAATTTATTCAGTGACTCGGGTAAATACAAGGATTAATCTGATTTTTATTGACATTAATTTAAGCAAGGGGGTTAATAACCGTGGATTAAGACAATAAAAGTGGGTTTATCAACCCCCTATACTTAAACTATGCTCGTCCCCGAGCATCTCAAAAATGAATGAGATGGATTAACCCCCTTGTGCATGTGCGTACAGGATCTGATCTTTACAAGACCTCATAATTTTAGAGATCCAAAATCTCAGAATTCAACCCAGCCTTAAGTAAGAGGTCTCCAATTTCTCTAATTTTCCAAACTCTCTCTTGTATACATATAAGCTAAGGATATGAATTTAGGTGTTGACTGTGATCACGAGATTAGAGTCACAACGTCATCTAAGGTCTCGGTCCAAGAAACTCTTCTAAGACCCAATCCTCAACACTAGGGAATAAATCAAATATTGTGTTTAATCCACCGTCTCTTTAGTTGTCAGACTTAGAAGTGTGGGTGCCAGGCTAGTTGATGGAGGGTTTAGGATTGTTTCATTTCTTCTCTCCCTCTCATTGGAACAAGGATTCTCTCTAGTGCCTTATTACTCAATGCATATTTTTGGTGTTGATCAGTGCGTCCGTCAAGAGAAGTTGGAGTGGTCTGCACTTTGTTTTCCTGAGAATACACCGGGGTGTGCCTTTTTTGAGTTCCTACCGTATCTTCTGCACTGAGTCTTGTAGCATTTACGATGCAGATCCCTTTTTGGTGCAAGCCCGGCTCCTTGCCCTAATAGCGGTGGTCCAAGTGGACACTTTGAAATGGTTGGGAGTGCTCGCCTTTGGTGGAAGCTCTTTGATGATTGACTTTGTGGAATCAGAGCTTTTCTTTCAACAATGATATTTCTTTGCTTTGTATTATTTTTGGCTAGCTCCACTGCTTCTACCAAGAGTTGGCACACATTGATCAACATTTTTTATTTATTTCACACCCTGGCACTTAGGTATATATCAAGAGATTAGTACAAGAACCAAGTTCTCATACTGGCTAAAAGGGCTGATACTCGGGTTTCATGAAGCCTTCAATGATTTTATCCCATCCTCGAGCATCATTATATCAAATCTAGACTTTAATCCCTCATCCCAATCCCTCGAGTGAAATTTCAACTCATCTCAACATGATCGCAGTCGTGTATGTGAAGTGTTGATCATATTCTTAAGGTTGGAGACTAAGCATGCAATATAGCACGTAAATCTAGTAAACTAGGGAAATGTGGAATTTTAAGTCTAAGACCCTGATGGTTAAGGTTGGTTAACCTAAAATCTCAAGATCTCATAAACCGAGTGTTCTCAAACATCACCGATCTTGTGTGGAAGTGAAAATGTATGGGATTTAATCCAACTCCTTCATCCAAAAAGTTTTTTTCATTTTTTATGAAGACTTTAAAAGACATAATGACTTCCTAAACTCAAATGAGTAGATGCATATGCATTCAGCCAGTATAGGTGTAAGTATAGGCCGGAACCCGTTGCTTGAGGACGGGGCCTTACGTGATGTCCTCTATACCACCTACTCTGCTAAGGAAAAAACCCTCACTGAAAGCGGCTACTTATTTGGGTTTAGTAGTCAATTTGACTATTAAATGATTTTTTATTTTTTCATTTTTATGAAATTTTTTTGGATAATGTTAAAACACAGGTTAGACTCATCTTCCTTTGGAATCAAGAAAATAATTTTCCAAACCGCGTCACACATATAGATTTTTCAAATGATTTTTCAAAATAAGTAAAATCCATTTTTTAAATCATTTTCAAAAATATTTTCTTTGAAAATAGTGTAACATAGTATAGAAAAACCTTGAAAAAATTTTGTCCACTTAATTCATAAGAATATACCTTAGCCCAAAAATTTAAATTTTTTCAAAAATTTTCAAAATATAGCTAAGGTATATATATATTGTACATACGGTATACCCCCCTATACTTAAACTTTGCTAGGTCCTCATAGCACTAGATGATACAAAGCCATAGGTCCATTTAAGTATAGCATAATATACAGGAACTGGGTCGGATACCCCCTATACTTAGGTTAGAAATAACCTAAGTATTAAGGCATGGAAAGATGAGTAAGAACATCACGGGGACTCAGGTCCCCCCTATATTTAGGCTGAGAGTAGCCTAAGTATAAAGATTGATAATTGATGTTGGGGGACCTGAGGTGAATGAAGAAGTAGGATGGATGTACATGTGAGCGGATGAATCTTCGGAGATGAATGGAGTGCCTACGGTCTAGGGGAAGGTGTCGGAGCAATCAAGGCTCAAACAAACATGCAATACCCTTTGATTTCACCAAGTCACACGTGAAACCAACAAGTGTTGGTTAATTATCTTATCATTTTTATTGGTGATTACAACATTCTAGTTTACGCGAGAAAAATATCAAATAGAACCATCCTACATAAATGAGGGTGTTGCTCTCCCAAAACATTATTTTACTCCATTTTAGGTCAACTTGCAACTATCAGTCCCAATTATTTGCTTTAGGTTATCACTGATTAAAGATGAGCACATAAATCAAGCAATCATCGTCTACCGCTTCCCAATTTCCATTAACCTAGGTAATAAAGCCAGGAAGGGAGGCCGAGAAAAAGCCATGCAATCGATAAAAATCATGATCTAGGCTAAGAGAGAAAACTGGTAGTGCCTTGAGCAAAATTCGTGAAAACTCGGACTGAATTAAAACCAAAATCAAATGTATGCAAGTCGATGAAAAAACCACACGTAACATTCTTCTATTAGTGGGAAAGAATCATCTTTTAATTTGGCTAAGTGAAGCGATGTCTACGTCCGTCTAGAATTAAAATGTGTCCTACCTACAATCAAACATGTAAGAAAGAAAATGTGAAAGAAGCTCAGAGAGCCGCGTGCCTGATCCTAGATCGACACTCAAGTGGGGCGATCCCCACACAACCACAGAAATCCTCATTCATTTACACGCGCGAGTCTTAGAATGAATACCACTATAAAGACGACTATTACATGAAATGGAATAAAATGCAAGAAACATTTTTTCTTCTTCGATTTATCTCCAAAGTTTGCTTCTGTGGCTCCTCGCAGTGGGGAACACCTGCTCCTCGCCTCCTTGAACACCAAGGGCCCTGCCACAAAAATAAGAGTTAGATATCCATCAAAGAAATCATCAATTATAATGCATGACAAACACATGACCTACGAATTAAAAATTAACACTTATTAAATATAAATCCAGATAAAACAAAGATGAGTCGTGTCCCTGGCAATGATGTCATTTGACGGAACAGAAATATGGCCTCTTAATAAGCAGTTTTAGTGCATTGTAGTTGGTCGAATCAGATGCGTCAAAGACCGCTTGATTTAAAATTATCAATCAAAACAAAGCAGTTGAATTTTTTACTTGGGCAAGCCCAAGGTCGAACTCAGTGACACGAGCCTCTTAAGCATTATTTATACTCTTATTAACTAAATTAAGTGTTGAATTCAAGATTCGTAGTTCAATCAATGCATGAAGACAACACACGATGCATAAATAAACATGAAGATATGCACTTTTTATTTGATTTTTAATATGCAAGGAAAATGCAATGTTGCAATGATGCAAATATGCCCGGAGTAGACAAAATACTTGAGCCATAAACATTAGTCAAATCAGGTTAAAATTATGAGCTAGGTCAATTAATGAAATGATGCAAAGCATGGAAAGCATTACATGAGGGACATTTAACTTAAAATTTAATAATCAGAATTTCAAAATGTCAAAACAAATATTAAACCATGTCATTGAGAAGAGAATTAAACTAGCTTCAAAATGAGACCAAAATCAACTGAAACGGAGCTCGGATGCTCAAGATATTCAAGAAATAAACCAGGGGCATAAATGAAAGAAAACATAGAAATAATAGGGAAAATATGGAAAACAGGTCCCTAGGAGGGACTAAAATGTAATTAAACAAAGTCACGAGGTCTTACCTATAAATTCACCACACACGCGGCGGTATATTTGCAATTATTAAAACCCATAATGGTTTGGATGCAAAATGCCCCATGCGCATGTGATTTCCACATGCTATAAGGACATGGCTGCAAATTGAAGAAGTTCCTGGGCCTCCATGCAAATTGCCCCCGGCCGCACATGACAAAGCGTGTGCAGCGAGGCTCGGTAGACGACGCCGGCTCGGATTGAGGTTCGGGTATCGACGCTAGCTCGGTGGAGGCTTGGAGTAGCTTCGGCTCGGCTCAGGTGATCCGAGCCTGGAGATTTGGTGCTGAGGCTCGGAACAGACATGTGGGCCGCTATGGACCACCTGATCTCAACGATCGGATGGTGGTTGTACATGAAAGGGGGTGTGGTGTGGCCTGATGTTGGTCGTCCGATCTTCATCATCTGATGACATTTGTGCGCCTAGTTCATCGACTCTGTTGCCTCCTGTGGTGGAGTTGGCTGCGCTCTAGCAAAGCTCTCCTGGCTCTGCCCGACTGTGAGGTGACATCTGAAGCTTGACGAAGCATTCTGAGTTGATGGGGAGGAAGCTCCGACATCCGTGGTTTGCCAAGACAGACTGGATGATGGAGGCAGCTTGACGTTGACGGAGATGGTGAGACCAAAATTCCCCCGACGAGAGCTCCGACCATTGAAGGATATACTTGCAGTTGTGAGTTCCAATAGCCGACGTAATATTGTGTGAGGTGGTTGGGAGGAGTGAGTTCTTGTGCGAGCAGAGGAATGAGAGATCGGAGTACCCCTCCGGTGAGGCGAAGGAGAGGTGGGGCAGAGATGATCAATCGCGGAGAAGGGGGGAAGGTGATCGGAGGAGTGTGTGCAAACGGGGGTGGATAGATGAAGCTAAATTGATGGTCAATGGAAGATGAAGGAGCGTTTGAAGACCTAATTATTTAAGAGAAAAGAAGGAGATATTTCAATGAAGGATCGAAGGGCTTACCTGGGCAATGGCGGAGTGAATGGCCTGGGCTCGAGATTCTTGGAGAAGCTCTGTCATCACTGGACTCAATCGGCTTGGAGGAGCAGCTCGAGCGGGCAGAGCCCCCGCGACGCAGCCGCAAAAGCTGTGGGTCTTCACCAGAGGCATAGGTTGTCTTCGCTCCATCAATCGCACCTCCCCCTATCACGGGGAGGTGGAGGAGGGCTGGGCCTAGCTTCTCGTAAAGGTGGGCGGGTGGTTTGAAATGGGGTGATGAAGCGGATTTTCCATGGGTCTAAATACGTCTCACACAAGGCGGAGACAAAATTGTTGTGGCGACCCACAAGAAATCCGAACTTCAGTCAATAATTAACCCACAAATAATATCAAGCAATCAAAGTATGGAGTTAAAAATTATTATAACTCTACAAAAAAGATGTGTATAGAAGCAAGTATGTAGAGGTTGAACATAGGGAACAAGCAGGATAAATCAGGTGAAATCAATGAACAAGAGTGAGTGTGATGTATTTGTCTATACAAGTGTTATTTTTTGTGATTTTTAAATTTTATATTTTTTTTAATTTTATCTTTAATTTTTATATTTTATATTTTGATTTTTGATTTTCTGATTTTGTATTTTCTTTTTATATCTTATATTTTTTTCTTTTGAATTATAAACTATTTATGCAAAATAAGAAAAGAGAGATAATGTATTTATAAAATTGAGTAAAAATGGTCAAAATACAAGAAATAAAATATTTTTAGGCTTTTTATATTTTTCTAATGTTTTTGTGATTTTTTAGATTTTTGCTAATTTTTTGGTATTTTTAATGTCAAAAATACTGAAAACAGTGAATAAAATAAATAGCTGAGATTAAAATGGAGATGAAAAATAGTAAACAGTACCCAAAATTCTCCAAATTAATTTTAAATTAAATATAATAAAATATGGAAAATTGAGAAACGGATATTATATTTTTAGGAGTTTTTAAGAGTTTTTAATATTTTTATGAAGGTTTTTGGGGTTTTATATTTTTTAGAAGTTTTCTTTTATATTTTTTATTGACTTTTAGTCTGAAAGTTAAAGACACTAAAATACACAAAATAAATTTTTTTGGAATTTTTCAAGAAGCTTTTTTTATTTTTTAGTATTTTCTAATGCAAACGGTGAAGAAAATGCATGTTTTTGTATTTTTATAAATATTAAAATGCAACAAAAATGCAAAATAAAAATATACGTGAAAGAACAATGAAATAGGAAGCTATGCTAATTTTTAGATATTTTTAAGGATTTTGTAGATGTATGAAATAAATGCAAGAAATAAAAAGAAATTACTTTACTAGCAGGGGTATTTTCGTAAATATCCAGAACTACAAGGGCCAAAGTGCAATTTGTACAGAAAAATATAACTGATTATTAAAAATTCAGGATCAATCACAAATACGTAAAAACCCAAAGTAAAAGTGTAAATTTGCTAGAGTCACGTGCACGTGGCACGTGACCTGGCTGGGACTGTTCTGTAATTTTCAGAACCTGGAGGGCCACTTTGAAAAATTACCAGAAAATATATAACTGTATACAAATGTTTGAGGATTAAATAGAAATACAATAAAGTGTGAGGAACCCCGCACAAAATACCCTGTCCCCACTCGCACGAGTCACGTGAGGTGACATGGACAGGGGCCTATATGCAATAATAAAAACTAAAAGGGTGCTTTTGCAAATTTCACAAAAATAACAAACTACAGCTGAATGTTTATATACTAATTAAAATATACAAAAACGACCGGGGTTAAAAGTGCAAAATACCCAGGCCAAAGCGGAGCCGACGCCGGCTACTCTTTCACTTGCCACGTGTCGAAGATCCAGCGGCCGACATCGATTCGCTTGGGGACGGCTGGGATTAGATCCCAGATTTGAATCTAGTGGTGATGGGCAGCCGTAATCCGACGGTTGATAGGCGAACTAAGACGTGGCCTCAACCTGACGGCGGAGGAGCAAGGACGAAGAACAGGGAAGAACTGCCTGCTAGGCGAACTTCCCCGCCATCAATCTCATCCCCCGGCGTTCCTTCAGGCTTCAAAAATGGCCGGTCAGCTTCCTGCAGCTTTCTTCTATCGTCTGGCAGCTTCAAAAAGGGGCAGCTGCCACTAGAGCGCGCTGGCGGCGGTGGAGGAGCGAGGCACCTCCAAGTACCTCCAGCAAGCTCCCAAAATTGCCTCCAGGCATGCGTGTGCTCCAGGGACCTGCGAAAATGGTGAAGAGGGTTGCGGGCAAAGTGCTGCGACCCTCCAGCATTCGAAAAGGAGCGGCGGATGGCGGTATGCAGGCTTGCCGGAGCTCGCTCCGGCGAGGGGATCGTTAGGGTGATCAAATGGGTGGAATGCGAAAGGGAGAAGGGGAATCTACTCCTACGGATATAGTGGATGAAGAACGAAAAGAAAATGAGGTAAATAATAAGCCTCGAAGGTGGAATCACCTGAGGAAGGACCTTGACGGCAAAGCTTTGCCGGAGGTGGTGGAGAGCGCCACAGACGACGTCGAGGCTTGCCAACAATGAATGAAGACTCCCCTATCACAGGAGACACACCAAAGCAAAAGAGGCGGCGTTGCTAGGTCAAATGGGGTTAGAATTCGAAAGAGAAGGTGGAGGGTGTATTTGAGTAGGTTGACGAAACGGCAAGAAGAACGAGGGATTGGGAGCAGGTCAGTGATTCAAATCCCAAGAAAATCACTGGGGGTGAATCACCAATCTCCAAGGGAGAAAAGTCAAGAAGAGAGTTATGCGAAATGGTGAAAGGAAAACCCTCAAAAAAATAAAGAAATTGGGTCAAAACAGAGGTTCTAACAACTAGCAGGAGGCGGGTCAGAGAGTTGACCCGCGGTCAACTCTCCGGCCCTCCTAGTTGGTCCGCGTGGACCAACCGGGAAAAATCCTGGAAAAATTCTTTGTTAATTCATTTAAAGATAGTAAATGATTTAATTAGTTTTAGGTTATTTAATAAAAATTGTTTATCATTTTATAAATTATTTTATGATGTTTTAATATTTTATTTTTATTTTGTATATTTAGTTTTATTAATTTTATTTGTAATTTTATAAATTTATAAATTATTTTTATACACTTAAATATATTTTTATTTTATTTTTCTGATGTATTTTATACACTTAATAAAATAGAAGAATATTCTATATAGGTATATATGAGAACCGGGAGGCTGCTGCGTGTAACAGCCAAGCTGGCTGCTACATGTAGCATTCTCCCCTAATTTTTTTTATTTTTTTTGCGAAATTTCACCATGTATATTCATCTATATATCCCTCCTACATGTCATTCAAATTTCACGAGAAACAAAGACTCCTAAGCCGTCCATCTAGAAGGGGTAGATTACAACAAATTTCAGACCGTTGAAAAATAACCGGTCTAGATGGAGGGCATAGGAGTCTCCATTTCTCACGAAATTTGAATGACATGTAGGAGGGATATATAGATGAATATACATGGAAAAAATTTCAAAAAAAAATAAAAAAAGGGAGGGAAATTGCCCCACGGAGCAGCCAGCTTAGCTGCTCCGCGCAGCAGCTTCCCTTTTCTGGGTATAAATATAGGTATTATACCTATGTATTTTATACATGTATTTTCTGTGTTTTCTTTATGTTTTTATTCATGTTTTAATATGTAAATATATTATAAATAATATTTGCAAAATTATAAAAATATAAATCTATAAAAATAATGAATAATAAATAAAATGAATATTTTAATCTGTACAAGTATACAATAAGGGTCCAAAACTCAACATTCAAACCATAGCTCCGCAAAATATGAAAACACCTTCATTAAATAGCTTATTTAAAATTATATACAAATAAAGGTGATTTTGATACGTTTCGAGTTTTTATTTGAGAGATACGGGTCTGGGAAGTTGGGATTCTGGAAATTTATTCAGATCATAACTTTTATCTGTACATTATTTTTGAGTGAAATCAATTTTGTATTTTTCTATATTTAATTATCTACAACTTTCATGTAAATATTTTCTTTATTTGAAGTATAAAAAGTGGGACTAAAAATAGGTTTCAAAATGAATAAAGAATGAATTAAATAGAAGGTATTTTTATTGCCATTTGGCCCTTGTCTCCCCCTACTTTATTCCTTAACGACCTACTCATCTCGATGCGTAGGTCTCGGGGTTTCGGGTCATAAAATATTTACAATATTTTATTCTTTTTCTTTTCTTTTCTTTATTCTTTTATTTTGGCGTTAACAACCGTATTTTATACAGTATTTACGCACACATGCATGAGTGCTAAAATGCGGGAATTAAGGGTATTTACATGCATTTGCCAGGTTTTTTTAGGCAAAAATGATAGAATAAATATGATGAAATGTGGATTCATCATGGGGAGAAGGCGAAGTATTTGAAGGTGGAAGTGCGGGGGTCCGGTGATGGGCGACGAACTTTGTGGAGGTGATAGGGAGCTGGTTAGAGGGAGACGTGGAACGAGTGGGAGACCACAAGGAATGTGGATGCTTGGGCTATGACATGGGAAGGTCGGAGAGTGTAGATGATGGCTGAGAGGGCGGTGAATATAGAAAGGGGGTGAGGTGTGCGTGAGGTTGGGAATGTGGGTTAGAGGGGGGTTTAGAGGAAGAAGGACTTTTGGTTATTGGATCTTACGATCTAACGGTCAAGGAGCATGCACTAAGGTACGACCTCGATAAGATTGATGAAGACCTCCATCGAGGGCAGAGAGCATGACGCGTGGCGCAAGGAGAAAGAAGAATTGGCGGACGGGCGAGATTTAGTGAGGGGTTTTGATGTAGCGGTGGAGAGCATGACGCATATGTGCGGTGGATATGGAGATACCGGGGAAGGATCGGGTGACTATGGGTACAACACATGGCGAGCTGAGGTGAAGGCGCTATCGGACGGTCTGGATGTGATCAAGGGGTTGATCAGGGGGCTAAGAAAGGGTGCGGAAAGAACGATGATGACCTGAGCAGCCTAGAAGTGATCCAATGGTGGAAAATATGGGATATGTGGCATGCAAAGGAGCGGGCCACGTGTCTCAACCAAAAAGAGCCACGTGTCCCAATCAGGTTATTCAGAAGAAGAATGTGAAATGTAAGGGAGAAGAAGTCCGAATTTGGAGAAACTCAAAACATAAAAGTTGTAGATCCCGATGAGATCTACAAGTTTCATGTTGACCAAAAATGGAGATGAGATCAAAAAGAGGGAGAAATATTTTTGTGAGTGTTTTTAAAGGATTAAAAACACTACGATTTTTATTTTACTATTTTTGTATTTTTAATTTATTCAGTGACTCATATAAATACAAGGATTAATCTGGTTTATTGACATTAATTTAAGCAAGGGGGTTAATAACTGCGGATTAAGACAATGAAACTAGGTTTCATCAAGCATCTGAAGGCTCCGGCGGTGTCGTGAGAGGTTCCCACGCCCAGTAGAGGGGTCCGATGAGGTCGACGGCGGTCAGATGGGCATGGAGGTGCGGCATGACCTGGAGCTGCTTCGCCTGAGCAGCTGGTGGGCCAAAGGGGTGTCTTCACGCGAACCTGCACCTGCAAGGGGTACGCGGCTCGGAGGCAAAGCTCCGATGATGATTATTGAGCATAAAAACAAGGGAAGCGAGGGTGAACGGAGCGTTGGGGTTCTGACAAGATGGAAGAAGGAAACCCGAGCCTAATCTTAATCAGATGGATGAGCATTAGGATGATCAGACCGCGTGGGAAGATGGGGCGTGAGTTATAACGTCGATCGGTATAGAGGAATGCATGAAATGGAGCTCCAACTAGGTGGTCGGAGCAAGGAAACCGTGGCGGAGGTGAAATGGAAAGATGAGGATGGACAGAGAAATGCGAAGGATAAAAGTGGTACCTGAAGCTACTAATGAGCTTAGAAGCTCCAGGCAAAGGTCGACGTCGGGGTGATGGCCTCAACCACGCTGCGGTAGGCGGTGAGGCTACTCGCGGCTGAGGTCCAGCCACGAAGCTTGAGTTGCATCGCTTCTACTCCAACTGAGCTCCAAAGGGTGCTCTAAGCAGCTGTCACTCAGCTAGAGGTGGCTAAGGGTCGAAATGGGGGCGAGGAATGAGTTAGTGGGCAGCGGAGGCATATAGGAGATTATATAGGGTTCCCAGGGGTCTGGAATGATCGAGTGAGTGCGTGCAACCATAGGAAGATCCGCGCTTTCCTAGGGATCCACAAAGGTCACGGATCTTAGGAGGATGCTTGGGCGAAGAATCAGGGCAAGAGGTGGCCAGAGTCGGGCATGAAAAAGCGGAGAAGAAGCTCCGGCGAGAGGGCAGGCGACCTGACTCGACTGGAAGAGACCATTGACTGAGGTCAACGGTTTGACGTGGCCCAATCAAAAATTCAAAATGTACGAAATAATTAGAAATTCAATAGAAAATAGTAAATCAATTTAAAATAAAAAGTGTATAAAATAAAAAAAATGTTTGTAATTTTTGAAGCTGTTTTTCTATGATTTTAAATTATTTTATGAAAAATAAATTAATGTATATACAATATATAGTGTTATATACAGGTATATTATACATATGTATTATGTAAAAGTATTTTTATTTAATTATTTTTACAGAATTACCATTATTTTATATTTTATTTATTTACAATATAATTTTAGGAGTATAAAAATTTTTTATTTGTTTACAACTTATTTGAAGGTATATAAGTGTTAGTGGATGTAATATATACATATGTATTTTATACAAAAAATGGAGGATTTTCTTTTTATTTTATTTTTCTAACTTTTATTTTATTTTTATATTACTTTTAGAAATATATACAAGGGTGTAGAAAGAATAATTTAACTTTATTTTGTCAAAAATAAATATAAATAATGTGTACAAGTATAGGCAAAATGTACAACACATAGTGAATCCCATCTCTCTCTACTTATTTTATTTTGCGATCAGTCCAAGACTTGACCTTCTCTTAGGATTTGGGTCTCTCTGTATTTATTCTAAATACATCATTCTTTTTCTTTCCTTTATTCTTTTATTTAGCTAAAACATGCTAATAATGCAATATTAACAAAGGCATGCAAGTTGCTAAGTTATTATATTTATAGGGTATTTTTCCAAGAAGAAGAGCTAAAATAAAAGATAAAGAGTGAGAAACATGGATTCATCAGACAACTGAACCCGAATCTTCGAGATGTGGTCATGAAGGAAATATCGAAGTGGTGGAGCGTCAATTTTATCTACCCCATCTCCGACTCAAAGTGGGTTAGTCTATTGCATGTGGTACCCAAGAAGATGGGTATCACCACGGTTTTGAGCAAGTCTGGAGAGGAGATAGCTACCCGAGTATCCACTTCTTGGAGGGTTTATGTGGACTACAAACGATTGAATCAGGCTACCAAGAAGGATCATTTCCCACTACCATTTATTGATTATATTATTGAGAGGCTAGTTGGGAAGAGTCACTACTATTTTCTTGACGTGTACTCGGTGTATAATAAAGTGGCCATAGTGCCCGAAGACCAAGAGAAAATGACATTCACCTGTACGTTTGGGACGTATGCTTTCAGACGGATGCCCTTTGGTTTATGTAATGCCCCGGCTACATTACAAAGATGCATGCTTTCCATCTTTTGGGACATGGTGGATGACTGTTTAGAGGTCTTCATGGATGACTTTTCGGTCCATGGTGATGGGTTCGATGCTTGTCTCGACTGTCTAGACCGTGTACTTCAGCGCTGCATAGAGGTCAACCTTGTATTATCTTGGAGAAGAGTCATTTTATGATGACTCAGGGGACGGTTCTTGGCCATATCATCTCCAACAAGGGCATGGAGGTCGATCCGGCCAAGGTGGATATCATCATGAAACTCAATCCACCATCCAATTTGCGTCAGTTGCAGTCTTTTCTGGGGCATGTCGGTTTCTACTGACAGTTCATACACGATTTTTGTCGTATTGCCCGACCGCTTACTGATTTGCTGATGAAAGACACCGAGTTCATTGTAGATAATAAGTGTCTTACATCATTCGAGACTCTCAAGGGACTAGTTATTGAGGATCCTGTCCTTCAGCCACCTAATTGGTCTCTCCCATTCGAGATCATGGCAGATGCTTCTGATTTTGCCATAGGGTTGTGCTAGGATAGAGGAGGGATAGATTTCCTTTTGCCATTCACATGCTAGCCGAAATTTGGATGCCACTAAGTGGAATTATACTGTGATTGAGAAAGAGATGCTAGTCGCAGTATTTGCTTTGGATAAGTTCAGATCCTACATTCTTGGATCTAGAGTGACCATTTACATTGATCACACTGTCGTCCGATACATCATGGCTAAAAAGGATGCCAAAGCCAGATTGACCAGATGGATCCTCCTACTCCATGAATTTAATGTAGAGATTAAGGATAAGCCCGGAGTCAAGAATGTGGTGGCGGATCACCTCTCCCATTTAGAGAACCTTGAGGATTCTGGTCAGACTACAGAGACATTATCAGACGAGGTGATTCTTGATATCACCTCGCTTCCATGGTACGTTGACATTGTGAACTATCTTGTTGCCAAGAAAGTTCCACAAGTTTGGCCCAGGCAGCGACTTGAGACCTTCCTTGCGAAGGCAAAGTCATACCAGTGGGAGGATCCCACCCTTTACCATGAAGGGGGGGATAGTGTCTGGCATCGGTGCATTCCTTAGGAGAAGCACCACAACGTCCTCATTTACTGCCATAAGCTTGAGGTAGGAGGACATCATTCTAGGAGACAGATAACACAGAAAGTTCTCCAATCCGACCTTTGGTGGCCTACCCTCTTCAAGGATTCAGATGAATTCATGAAGAGGTGCACTGACTGTCAGAGGATGGGCACTTGTGGACAGCGCGATATGATGCGGATGCAGCCCATTCACTTTTGTGAGGTTTTTGACGCATAGAGCATCGATTTCATGGATCCATTCCATAAGAATCAGGGGTTTGAGTTCATTCTTCTTGTTGTAGATTATGTGACTCGTTGGGTTGAGGCCATCCCCGCCCGAGCCGCAGATGCTAAGACCGTGTATAGATTTTTTAGGAAAAATATCATTTCACGGTTCGGGGTACCCAGAGTTTTGATATCTGACGGGGGTACTCATTTTATCAACGACAAGGTAAGGGCCCTTTCCAATGAGTTCAGAATAGACCACCGAGTTGTCACTCCATATCACCCTCAGACTAATGGTCTTGCTGAAGTATCGAGTAGGGAGATCAAGACTATATTGCAGAAGGTCGTCCGCCCAGACTGAAAGGATTGGTCACAGCTTTTGGACTCGGTCTTGTGGGCCTATAGGACTTCCTTCAAGATACCTTTCGGCGCATCTCCCTTTTGTCTCATTTATGGCAAGCCATGCCATTTACCTGTGGAAATCAAGCACAAGTCACTTTGGGCAGTTGCAGAGTTATTGTCAGATCCTAAGAGTGTAGGAGAGCAAGGAAAGCAGAGTTGGTAGCCTTGGAGGTGTTGAGAGATACAACCTTCTTGAGTAGCCTACAATACAAAGATAGAGTGAAGATATGGCATGATTCTCACATCATCCATAAACAGTTTGAGCCAAATCAGAGGGTATGGCTATTTGATGCTAGGTTGAGATTATTTCCAGAGAAATTACAAAGCAAATGGAAGGGACTATACTTGGTCAGAAAGGTGCACGACAATGAAAGCATTGATATATCTGAGTTGTCATCTGATTCCATCTTTCGGGTTAACGGTCAGCACCTGAAGCCATATATTGATCATGATCCGTTGATCGTTGATGTTGCCCCTATTCATTTTGCATGAGATGTGGTCTTTGACTCACATCATTTGCATCTCATGCATGATTTCTCCTTCATAGCCGTATAGATCCATATTGTCCATATTATTCATTCTTTTGTCTAATACCCCATCTTCATTGTATGATTATGCTATACTTACGATGTGCTTTACCCTAAGTATAGGGGGTATCAGACATGTGATTATTTATTTAATTTCATTACCTCTGTTTTGCTGCCTATACTTAGGGATATTTTACCCTAAGTATAGGGGAGGTAGTACTTTACATCTTATTCTTCGGTTTTCCCCTTGTGTACATATTTCTATACTTAGGATTACATGATCCTAAGTATAGGGGGATTAACGACCTCTATTCATTACATCTTTTATTCGTTGTTGTAGTATAGCATTCTTTTTACTTCCCAATACTCAGCATGAGTTGTCTTACTTTCATCGCTCTTCGATCACTCTGAGGACGTCATTCGAGCAAAGTATAGGGGTTGTCGTATATATTGTACATATACTTTAGCCATAACTCCTACTTTGTGTGAGTGTGTTAATAATATGGCTAAAAATCATAAAACTAAAAATCACAAAAATTTTGTATTTTTTCTTGTACATAAATGTTTGTAAATACCCTTTTGTAAAAATTATTTTTGTACAAACTTTTGTAAAAATGATTTTGATTGTAAAATTTTTGTAAATATTTTTTTATCAAAATTATGTATATAATACAAAATTTTTTAAAAATATTTGAAAAATAAAGATTTGCAAAAAATTTATTTGTAAATGTTTGTAAAAATATTTTGCAAAACCCTTCCTTCCTTCTTGCATTCAAAATTTTCCATAAAAAATTGCATATTTTGAAAAAAAAAATCCAAAAAGAGTTTTGTAAATATTTGCATGTACATTCTTTTGGATCATGGTTGACATTTAAACTAGTCTGGAATTAAATTAAAAAATGGAACTTGGTTAAGACCTTAATCCACTTAACTTCCGAGGAACCTTATAGGATTTGGGGTTAAGACTTTTCAGGTCTATAGAGACTTAATTATTTGAGTTTACCAGGCTATGTTCACATGTCATCTTGATGAGTCTAAGTAGAACACTTAACAACGCATGCATGACTCTCAGAGATAATGGCTTGACTTGGACATGTAGCTCAACACGGATGAGGTAGTGAGGAGACAGAATTCCTTGGCTTGGAGTAGCATACGAGGGTAGTACTGCTAGCCAGAACCTCTCATCTTCCTCTAGGGAGGGATGCGCATCTCGACCTGGTGTAGTGGCATTGAGGTCTAAAGACGAGAGTCTGTGGGTTGCAATAATGCTTCAGAAGAGGGATAGTCTGCTGGCTCAAGAGGAATAACTCCTTATGTACATGCTGCACCATGTGAATACGCTGTATATATGCACATCAAAAAATGTGCAAAAATATGAAAAAACTCCAAAAAAGGTGACAAGCCTAATTGAAAATAAAATGTCTGTCAGAGTGTATGTAGTGAATAAGAAAAGCTTATGTATTCCACCTTCTCATCTCATGGAAGATTGCAGCTGGAGACTTAGCTACACTGGTTAAGCGTCAAAGGATAAGCGGCTACACTGGTCATGGTCCATTCTCTTCTTTCCCCCTCTTCTTGAGCTGGTTGTACTTGAACTTAGAAGGGAATACCCCGATCCTCGAGGAAAGAGTTACTAGACTGGGGGATTAGAGTTACCTCGTTGAGGAGGTTGTTTCTTTGCCTTTTCTGTGGTGGGGAGCTACATATCACTTACAGAGTACAAGGAAAGATGCATAGTCATTAGAGTTTGCATATGTAGACTTGTTCTGACCTGGTTATTAAGGAGTCTTGATCATAGAACTGTGAAACTTGGAGGTTGTTGAGTCTTAAAATTATTTCCCAATAAGGTTCCGCAAAACTAATAATCCAAAGGTCTGAACGAGATCTATACTTCAATTTAATGAAGACAAGTTTAATAATCAGCCTTGATTCCTCCTTTTTCTTTTATTCTTGTTTTCACTTCTTTTTCAAATAATTGTTTGCTAAGGGACTAGAAAAGGTAAAGTATATGAGGATGATGAATCTACGATTCTCATTCTTTATTCTTTTATTTTAGCTCTTTCTTTCAGCATAAACACCTGTAAATACTTGTAAATACAATAACTTGACACTTTGCATGCCTTTGCTAATAATACATAATTAACACCTATTTCTCAAAAATAAAAGAATAAAGAGAAAAGAAAAAGATGAATGTATTTAGAATAAATACATAGCGACCTAAAATCCCAAGAGAAGGTCAAATTTTGACCTGATCGTAAAAGAAGATAATAGAGAGAGATAAGGGTCCACTTTGCATTGTATATACCCTATACTTGTACAAATTATTTATTTATTTATGACAAAATAAAAATATTTAATTCTTTTACACACTTCTATATAACTTTAACAATATAATAAAAATAAAATAAAAATCATAAAAGTATTAAAATGAAAATAAAATCATTAATTCCTAGTGCAAAATACACATGTATATAATACAATACCTATTTTACAGCACTAAATAAAATCAAATAAAAATCATTTGGTATTTCTTAAATTATTATGCAAATAAATAAAATATAAAATAAAAATATTTTTTGTAAAAATAATAAAATAAAAATACTTATACATAATACATAGGTATATTGTACATGTATATAATACTATATACTGTATATACCTCATTTTATTCTCATAAAAATAATTAAAAATCAAAGAAAAATAGCTTAAATATTTTTATACACTTTTTAATTTAAATTCATTTACTATTTTCAATTCAATTTTCTTGTATTTTTGTAAATCATGCGATCATATTGGTCCACATACGTATGTTGACCTCGATCAACGGTCTCTTCCATCCGGGTCGGGTTTGGACTTGCGTCGCTGGAGCTCCTTCTCGAATTTATCCTGGTCGGAGTCAACCTTTGATTGCCTCGATTTCCTGCGCCCGATTATAGTCCTAACATCCACGATCTTCGTGGATCCCTAGGTACAACCGGATCTGCCTAGGGTTGTGCTTCCCTCGTCGATTCTTCTAGACCCTCGGGCATCCTATATAAGATCTTCTTCCACCTCCAGTTCCTCTCAGCTCATCCCTCATGCCACCAAAGACCCCTATCCACCTTCAGTGGAGTGATAGACACCTGGAGCATCGCTTAGGATCCCTCATAGATACCTGGAGGCTCATAGCTCGTTTCGTGGCCGGAGATCCGCCACGAGAAGCCTCCCAACCAGCCACAGCTCGGTTGAGGCCAAGACCCATCCATCCATCTTCGCCTGGAGTTTGTGTTTCTGCTAGTAGCTTTAGGTAGCTTCCTTACCCACTGCATTTTCCTATTCGATCCATAGTTCCAATTCGTCGCCGTTGCCTTTCATTAGCTCCGACCACCGGGTCTGGAGCCTTGCCGCACCCACCTCTCCACAAAGATTTGCACCTCGACTCATCCTGCATCTCCCCACACAACCTGATCACCTTTGCGCTCACTTATCATAGCGAGATTAAGGTCCAGACCTCCTTCCCCCGCCTTTGCTGGAGGTCGAGCATCACCCCCCACCGCTTCTCTTATCCCCCTATGTAATAACTTGGACCGGAGCGCCGTCGCCCCGAGTCCCTCTACCCTATGCTGGTACTATCGCGCATGAGGAATACCCTTTGGACCTTCATCTGCTCAGGTGGAGCAGCTCCAAGAGGAGCTTCACCACCATGTACATCCGGCCCGTTGTCTCCCTCATCGGACCACGCCACTAGATGTGCACCACTTCCATGACATTGCTAGACCCTTTGGCGACCTCATCGGAGCAGCGGATCTCCTCCCTCGCTCGGTTGAAGTCCACCTGGATTGTGTTCTTGCAGACCTCCCTTCCGCTGCCGGATGAGCACGACTCTACCAGATCACATCAAAGCTGCCCGACAGTTGCAGCCTTTAGCCGTTAGATCAGATCCCTTGCGCATCTGACATGCATGTCCAGAACATTCTCCTCAGATCGTCTGATCCTCCTAGGCCTAGATCAGAGCCGTACATTAGTTCCCCCTCCCGCGTGTGCCACGTACCCCCCCTGGGTATATTTCGATTTCTACCTCGCTTGTTTCCATATTTAGCGTTAGTCCTTTAAATAAATTGTGTAGTTAAAGACATTTGCAGTTTGGACCCTATGTTTTTAGTATATACATTTTAGTCCTTCCTATTTGGAGTCACGTGTGTCTCCACGTGCTTGTTTGGGAAATTTGCAACTTCTCCCCCGTACTTTTATGTTGTTATCAAACGAAGGATGAAGTTTTTATAATGACTATTTGGTCCATGTGATTCTGGATCACATGCTGCGCGTGTTTAGATTGGACTAATTGCATATTTAGCCCTAAGATTTATTTGATTGTTATCTGATTAGTCCTAAAACTTAAAATAATTACTATTTGGCCCCTGTGAACTATGTTTAACTCTTTGTCTCCTATTGGAATTAATAAATATTAAATTAATTATAAAAATTGCCTAAAAAGTACATTTAGCTCCTGCTAACGTGTAATTTTTATTGCAATCTTCGTAGATTAATTTTCTTGCATTTTCTATTTTTAAAAATTCAAAAACCCCTAAAAAATCCCTGTTTATGTTACAAAAATCACAAAAATTCGAAAGATCTTTTGAAAATCCCACAAAAATTCATGTGTTTGTCTTTTATTGTGTTTTAACTCCACTATTAATTTTGTTTGAAAAATCTTCATAAAACCTAAAAATCGCAAAACAACTAAAAACTTATAAAAATCATATAAAATCAAAGAAAAATCTAAAAAATGCGTCTTCAGATCCTATTGTAGCTTTTTATTTCTACTTTATCGTAAAATTATCATCCAGGACCTTAGGGCATTTAAGTATTTTTAATTTGCAATTTGGTCCTGGTTGTGCATTGTTTTGCAATTTTATCACTGTTTGATTTTATAAATTCACAAAAACATTTTAGAAACCTCTAAAATTACCAAAAACACCTCAGAACTCTTATAAGTCATAAATATTTTTACTTTATTTTTCTTATTGTTTTGTACTAGTGAAAAATCCAAAAAGAGTGTTGTGTTGTTTTCTTTTATTTTCATGCTTGTTTTGGTGTTATTAAAAATTAAAATTTAAAAAAAATAAAAACCACTAAAAATAATTTATTTTCCTAGATTTGACTACTTGGTTTTTTTCAATCGTGATCCTTGTGTTCGACCCTCGTAGCTATACCAGGTAAATAAAAATAGCAGACCACTTGCATTTGATTGCTTGATTTTCTTGGGTGGTTTTATTTTCTCATTGACCGAGCCGAGTGATTGATGGGCTCAAAATCCTACTAATCCGGATCAGGTAAAAATATCACACTCGGGTCGTTGCGACCCGGATCGATAGAAATCTCGGCTCAACAAGAAAATATGGATCAGACCACCAAAACAATGTAAAAGTCAAAGGAACTCAATAGTGGCCCTGGCTATTAGATTAGCCTAGTATAGCGACCAGGGTCGGACTCAGGGAGCACGTGATGGCCTCGCGACCTACGAAGTAGTCCAGAAATAAAAACAAATAAAATAAAAGGGTTTTTTGGTGGATTTTTAATAATTTTATATTTTTTTGGATTTTTAAACTAATTAAGAAAATAAGAAAACAAATAAACAAGCAACTTGGACGGATTATTTAACTACTCAAAATACATCCAAAAATTCAAACAAAAATGTTTTTATGTTTTTTATATTTTTCTATGTTTTTGGTTAATTTTTGGGGTTTTCTGATTTTTATGGAATTTTATAAAAATCAAACAAGACTGAAAATGCAAGACACTGTCCAGTCATGTTTCAAGGGACAAATTAAAATGCAAAATGGCCCTAATAAAACTTGAAGGTAATTTTCCTGTAAAGTATGAAATACAAGGAAAAATTAGGCACTGGATTTATTATTTTTGTATTTTTCAATTATTTATTAGAATTTTTATGGGATTTTCAATGTTTTCAATTTTATAATTTTTATAAATCTAAAAATGACCAAAATTGGTGAGAAAATCAAACACAGCAAAATAAACAATATCTAATTTTTTGTAATTTTTAGAGTTGTTTTAATATTTTTTTGTGATTTTTAAAACTGGACAGTAAGAAAAATGCGTGTTTTTGAATTTTAAAAATACTAAAAAGAGTCAAAAATGTCTCCAAAAATTAGAGAAAATTTTACACCATGGTAGGAGCCATGTATCCAATTTTCATCAAATTCGGAGTAGGTTTACTATTTTATTAAAATCAAACACAAAGGCACTGTGCAAAGGGACCTGTATGCAATTAAAATAAGTTCCAGGGCCCCTTGAATAACACGGCTGGAAAGTATAGGGGCTAGAGTGTAAAAATCCCCGAGAACCACGCGTACGGCACATGTGTTACACTCAGAGGGGCATAAATGTCATTCCAATTTATAAAAATGTAAAGAGTAACATACCAGAACTACAGGGTAGAGAATGCAAAAACACCACTAAAGCACGTGTCGAAGCACGTAGACACTACATGCAGGGACTGAATAGTAAATACTGAAAAGTAGAAGGTCCAATATGCAAAATTTACAAAATAAAAACAACGGGAACGAATAATTACAGGACTAAAAATGTAACAACCAAAAACTAAAGGGTCTAAGAACAAATTACCCTTTATTTAAGCGGATGATGGGGAAGGCGCCACGTGGTAGATCGTGCGGTCTAGAACGGTGGCTCCTCCTCGAAGAAACTCCGCTCGAATCAAACGGCTGAGAGTTCCCCACGTGGCTGATCTGACGGCTGTGATGCTCTGGGGGTAAACCCTCGCTGATCTGACGGTTCTGAAGAGGGCACGTGGAGATTGAACGGTTCAGAATCACGGGTGCCTCTTCATCTGATCGTACGGCCCTGATCAGTCCTCCGAAGGATCGGACGGTGGCGAGGCTCCTCAATTGGGTGGCTGAGATCTCGTTTGGAGCAAGAGGATGATCGGACGGCTCTGGAGGGTCCTGGATGAACTGACGACCGGCGAACTTCGTCGGCTCGAAACTCGCGCGTGGGGACTCCTCGGAGGCTGCTGAGATGCTGAGAAGAAGCGCCTCGGTGATCCGCAGCCAATAGACTGCTCCGATGATGGCGGGGAGCTCTGGAGAGCTCCGGCGACGGTGAAGACCTGGAGCACCTATGCTCTGAAGTTCCGACCTCCAGATGAGGTCGATCTGGCCTAATACCTGCACAGGAAGAAAGAGGGGTCGAGGGCAAACTGCCTCGACCCGTTAGCGCACCTGAACAGTGAAGGGTGCGGCGGTATGGAGGTCCTCCGGCGAGCGGCGGAGGAGGAGGACCGAAGTCCCTGCTCTGGGGCGAGTCAGGGGGAATGAGTAGGTGGAGAAGGTGAGGAGGAGGCTCGTGAAGGTGGTGGCGATGTCGGATGGGCGAATGGCTGGACGGAGACAACAGGCTAAGGTGGCGGAGCTACAGCTACTGGAATCGAAAAATCGAAACCTACGCTAATCTATGGCCTAAAGAAGTTACCTGGTGAATGCATTCGACTGGGCTGGAGCTCGGGGAGCTCCGGGGTCATTGCCTGCAAGGGATCGTCGGGTTCCCGAGGCTGGGCGCACTCGCGGCGGCGCACGGCGGCGAAGCCACCGGATCAGAGGCTTCCCGATGCTTCGAGCCTCACTTCCACTCCGGAGAGCACCGCTGTCACTCAGGCAAGCCGGAGGAGTTCCTTGGCGTTGCGGGGGAGGACCAGAGATGATTGAACATGCTGCCGGAGTAGATGATTTATATTCCCAGGGGTCCGAGAAGACAAGGATCGGGCGAGCAAATCAGAGCTCGGACACCTCATACCCACCCCGGGCGTGGATCATGGATCTGCAAGGAAGATGTATGACCCGGGGTTTAGGGTTTTAGGTGTCGGATCGAGTGTGGAGTAAATGGAGAAATCAGGTCGGGCACTCATGATCCGCGGGGCTGTGGTCCAGGGGGGAGTTGACTGGGGGGTCAACATCCCCCGTGGACCAATCAAAACCAACCACGTCAAAAAGATTTAGAAATTATAAATAAATTAGTAAGTGGCTGAATTATGCAAAACTCAAAACATGAAAAATGTTTATTTTATTTTAAGCTATTTTTTTGTGATTTTTAATTATTTTTTTGAAATATAAATTAGGTATTTACAATATCGTGCTATATATAGGTATATATACAATATTGATTTTTAATTTTTGATTTTTAATTAATTATTTTTGTGCATTTTTATTCCCATTTTATATTTTATTTATTTATAGAATAAAATTAGGAATATTTTGATATTTTTAATTTATTTTTATTAATTATTTACAAGGGATAAATAAATAGGTTTATTTATATACATATATGGTATATATACAATGTTTCTTTTGGTTTTTATTTCTGTTTTTTATTTTAATTTTTGTTTTTACGGTTTTTATTTTATTTATTTACACCATGAAATATAGAATATATACAAGTTTTATGGGATTTTGATTTATTTATTTACTAGGTAAAATAAATATATGTGTGGTCTTTTGTACATGGTGAATATGTAAAAGGAAGGTTATTTTTATCTCTTTTTAATTTTCTAATTTTTATTTTGATTTTGTATTTACAAATATATACAAGCCCATTTTATTTTATTTTTAGAGGAAAATATTTTTATTTTATTTACAGGTATATTTACACATGAGCTCCCTTATCTCTCTCTACTTTGGCTTTTATGCGGTCAGGCCCATGCTGAGCCCTCCCTTAGGATTAGGTTGCTCAATATTTATTCTAAATATCTCCCTCTTTTTCTTTTAATTCTTTATTCTTTTATTTTTGCACAAAAACAAGCTAATTATTAATTTTTACACAATGCATGTCTTTTGTTAATTATTAATATTTACAGATATCTACATGTATTTGCAAAGGTTTTTGTAGCTAAAATATAAGAATAAAGAGTGATGAATGAGTATTCATCAGTGATTTGGGTCACAACGACCATTGTTTTATTTTGATACTTAAACCGAGTCGCCTAGTCGATCATCATCGCTCCAGGCAGCATTGAAGTATGCTTTCCTTGCAGGTGAAGAACACATGTATCCGATCATCATCTACAACAGGCTAAACCCATATCAAAAATCTCGACTTCTTGAGGTTCTAGAAAAGAACCGCAAAGCACATGGTTAAAGAGTCTCATATCTCCGAGGGATAAATCCGAGCATGTGTTCATACAGCATCTATTTGGAAGATGATTGCAAGCCATCCCGAGAATTTCAAAGAAGATTGAATCCAAACTTACGGGATGTCGTAATGAAAGAATTCATAAAGTGGTGCAAAGCATGCTTCACTTATCCCATCTCCGACTTCAAATGGGTGAGCCCCTTGCATGTAATTGATGAATATCCATTTCATCACCTTTATTCTATCATTTTGGCCTTAAAACCCTAGCTAATGCATGTAAATATCATTTATTTGTACAAATTAACATTCATTCTTTGCTGCATAAATATTGTATAAAATATTATTTTAACGCCAAAGTTATAGAATAAAAAAAGAAAAGAAAAAGAATAAAATACTAAAAGTATTTTATGACCCTAAACCACAAGACCTTGGCATCTTGATGACTCGGTCGACAAGGAATAAAGTAGGGGGAGATAAGGGCCAAAAATCACCAATAAATCCCATTTATTAATTCATCATTTATCCATTTTTGGGACCTATTTTATTTTCTATTTTTATACCTTAAATAAAGAAACTTTGTACTTGAATTGTAGATAATAATAAATAGAAAAGTACAGAATTAATTTTATACAAAAATAATATACAGTGTACTTTTTATACTCTAAATAAGATTCCAAAATCCCAACTTCCCATACCCATATCTCTAAAATAAAAACTCAAAATATATCAAAATCACCTTTAATTGTATATTATTTAATGAAGGTGGTTTCATATTTTTTGGAGTTAATTTTTGAAAGTTAGGTTTTGAACCCCTATTGTACAATATACCCAAATAAAACAATCACTTTATTTATTCTTTACTATTTTTATAATTTTATATTTTTTATAATTTTGTAAATATTATTTATAATATATGTACATATTAAAACTAGAATAAAACCATAAAGAAAAAATTAAAATAAAATATGTACATTAAATACATAGATGAATATACAATATCTCTACCTATATAATATACATCTATATTTAATTAAGTGTAAATATTATATCAAAAAATATAATCAAAATATATTTAAATTTATAAAAATAAGTTGTAAATAAATAAAATGATAAAATAAAATAATAAAATAAAAAATAAAAATAAAATATACAAAGCATGGGTAAATATACCTGTAAATAAAACCCTAAAAACTTTGTAACTAATAACCTCTAAAGGTAATTAAAAATCATAATAAAATACAACAGAAAATAAAAAAAATCTTAATTAAAATTAATTAAATCATTTGTTATTCATTATCAATTTTTCTAATAATTTCAGGTCTACGTTTTTCTGGTTGGTTCACGTGGACCAACTAGATTTCACCATTGGTTGACCTTGGTCAACTCTCTGACCGAGGTCCTAGGCTTGTCAGACCTATGCTTGACTTGCTTTTCCTTGATTTTTCTCCAAGGACCTAAGCATCCTCTTGGGTTGATTCCTTCTAACATTTTTACCCTTGATCTTCCTTATTATACGCCAGGTGATTCCTCGAGGATAGAACCATCGATCCAGTCGTTCTTCATCAATCTTTGGAGTCACTTGGTTACCGTGTACATAAACCACATTCAAGCTCCCCTTCATTTTTGCATCGCCTTGGACCCATTTTGGTCCCCTTTCTAGAGCTTTGGATCGAGGAGGGTGACAACCTCCTCTCCAGCTTTTCTGCGATGGAGTTGAGCGTGGTTTGAGCGACTTCCACCATCATCTCCGGCCACCGGCTGTTGAGGTCAACTTCGTGGTTTTCTGGCCACTGAGGTATCCATTTTCTTGTCTTTTCTAGCATGGCTTAATCCCTAGGTTTGATTCCTACATTTGTTTTATATTGTAATTATGTGTTTTAGCCGTAAATTGCATCTTCGTAGTTCGCCGGAGCTTCCACCATGCAACACATGTTTCTCTGACCCGCAATCACCCTCACATCCTTTCCTACCCGCTTTTCTATGCTCCACAGCATTCCATCCCACATGCTCCTCTTTGGGGCAAGATTCTGGCGTCCCACCTCTGTCGTATGGCCGGGACACCGCCACACCGCACCATCCTACATCCATTCCACCTCCAGGAGCTCCCAAAAGTTTAGAGTTTTTTTCTTGACTAACCCCCGTAGGAAATAGCAAAGAAAGAGACCTCTCTGAGGCTCGTTGATGCAGGAAAAGGCTTCCAAGTAGAGGAGCTCCGGCAGACGACATTGATGAATCCTCATTCATCAGTCTTTATTCTTTTATTTTAGCTAAAAGCCTATGCAAAACACCATGTAGATACCTGTAAATAGAATAAATTAACAGATAGCATGCATTGTGTAAATAATAATAATTAGCATGTTTTTGTGCAAAAATAAAATAATAAAGAAATAAAGAAAAAGAGGGAAATATTTAGAATAAATATTGAGTGACCTGAACCCAAGGAAGGGCTCCACAAGGGGCTGACTGCAAAATAAAATAAGTAGAGAGAGATAGGGTAACTCAACATGGTGTAAATATCCCTCTATATGTAAATAATTTATTTTCTAAAAATAAAAATATGTTTGTGCTTCCCATATTTTGTATATATTATAAAAATAAAAACAAAATAAAAATGGGAGAAAAACAAGAAAAATAAAAATAAATAAAATTCTCTCTTATTAGTGTATATATACAATGTATATAGAATAAAAGACCAATTTATTTCACCCTTGTAAATACTTAATAAAAATCCAATAAAAATCTTTTATATTCCATATTTTATGATGCAAATAAATAAAATATAAAATTGGAATAAATGTACATAAATAAAATAATAAAATAAAATTCAAAAATACATAAGTATACATACCTGCATATAATAATAATATAATGTAAATACATAATTTATTTTCCAAAAAATAAAAAATCACTAAAAAATACTTTGAAAATAAATAAAAAAAATTTCTAAAATATTTTGAAATAAAGCGATTTACTATTTTTAATTTAATTTACAAATAATTAATAATTGGCAGCTCCTGATTGGTCCACGGGGGATGTTGACCCCCCGGTCAACTCCCCCCCCCAAGACCACTGGACCCGCGGATCTTCGCGTAGACCCAATTTCTCCCATTTTTCGTGATCTAATCCGCCAACCATTTCCCTAAACCACGGGGACCGATTAACCTAGATTCATCCCTGATCCACGCCCGGGGATCTTCCTAGGTATCCGTGCATCAGAATTCCATGCCCGACCCCATCTTTGTCGGATCCCTACCACTATATAGCCTCATCTTCTTGCTCCATTAGCCACATCTTTGGCCATCCCCCACGCCACCGAGGAGCTCCTCATCTTCTCCTGAGTGACAGCAACGTGAGGGAGAGTTGCAGGGAGGATGCGAGCGCTGGGAACCACTGATCCGGCAGCCACACCACCGTGCTCCGTTACTAGGCGAGCCAGAGCTTCTGGTCCCGTCGAACCACTGAGGCGATGACACCCGAAGGTGCCAAATCTCCAGCCCACACGATCTCAGTCACCCACTAGGTCAGATTCAGTTTGGCTTCGTTTAATTTTAGGCTTTTCAGATTTCCGCCGTCGGCCTTCGCCGGCCAATCCCAGTAGCTCCGATCATCCATTCACCCATCTGACCCCGACTTCATCTTCACGAGACCTCGCTCCACCTTCTATGCCCCACGTTCATCCTAGTTCGTCACGGAATAGGAAACCCGGGTCTCCTCCGCCGCCGCTCGCCGGAGATCCACGTCCCGACTCACCCGACCACCCACTCTGCTCATAACCGGGTCGAGGCATTTTGCCCTCGACCCAGGATTCGTTCTGTGCAGGTTTGAAGGTCAAGTGACCTCGTCTGGAGGTCCGTCTACTCGAGCACAGGTGCTCTAGGTCTCGAGCCTCACCGGGGACCTCCAGGACCCCCCGGACCCTTCCGAGCACGCCAACAGCTGCAGACTTCTTCGGGCGTCATTTCCCCTCTCAGTGCAGCATCGGAGGAGCCCTCCACCGCGCGTACCTAGCCGGCGAAGTTTGCCGGCGACCTGATTCATCGAGGGTCTTTCTCTGCCGTCTGATCAACCCCATCCTCCAGTTTGGACCGTAGCCGTCCACATGCGGAGAGTTGCTGGTCGTTCGATCATCTGAGGGTTGCATCTGGAGAGTTGATTAAGCGAAGGGGCGTCGTCAGTACACCATCCGATCATCCACGTGGTGCCTCCCTCGTCCGTCAGATCATTAATAACAAGGGTAATTTGCACTTAGGCCCTCCTCTATTTTTATATTTCAGTTTAGTCATGTATATATTTTATTTCGTTGTTTTTAATTTGGAACATTTGTACCTTGGACCCTATGATTACTTTATTTGCTATTTAGACCCTGTGTGTGTGGAACACGTGCCTCGACCCATGAGTTTGTGGGACTTTTGCATATTTCATCCTGTACTTGTGGGGTGTTACTGTTTGGTATCTTATAAATAAGAATTACAAAAATACCCCTCTGTGCCTGAATCACGTGCTGAACTCGTGTGTTGTGGATTTTTTGCATTATTGGCCCTGTGATTTTTACAGGTGTTATCTATTTGGCCCCAGAAATAAGTTTCTTTGCACTTAGGTCCCTATATGCTGTAGATTTTGTATTTATTAAATAAAATATCAAATTAAATCCAAATATAGTGAAATTTGGAAACATGGCTCCTGCCATTGTGTAACAATTTCACTAAATTTTTGGAACATTTTTGTTGCTTTTTGTTATTTTTTAAAAATCAAAAACCTGCATTTTTACTACTGTTTAAAATGGAAATTCAACTAAAAAAACTCATCTAAAAATTCTAAAAGAATTAGAGCTTGTTTATTTTGTTGTCTTCTGACTTCAATCGATTTTTAGCCCATTTGGATGTATAAAACCCATAAAAAGTAAAAAACCCTAAAAATCTTATAAAAATTAGTAAAAATTCTAAAAAAATAAAAAATGCAATTCTGGTTTTTTTAGTTTAGTTTTTATTTTTACTTGTCATAAAAATTGCCTTCAGGTTTTTATAGGCTAATTAGTTTTTTTAATTAGCCTTTCAAATCTGATTGCACATTACTTCACTGTTTTTGTACTTTTTAATTTTTATAAAATCAACTAAAAATTAGAAAATTCTTAAAAAATCACCAAAAACACTTAAAAATATAAAAAACACAAAAACAATTTTATTTGATTTTTTTGGCTCTATTTGTTGTGTTTTATAAATAGTTATTTGTGTGCTTTCCCCTTGTTTTTATATTTTCTGTATTATTGAAAAGACAAAAAAATTAAAAAAAAATATAAAAATCCACCAAAAACACATTTCTTTTTATTTTATTTTATTTTATACTACTTCGTAGGCCGTCTCGGCCAAACCGTGCTCCTTGTGTTCGACCATGGTCGCTATACCAGGTTAATAAATAGCGAGGACCACTTTCGATTTTATCGATTTATTCTCTTATTTGGTGGTCCACTTTCGATTTTATCGATTTATTCTCTTATTTTAGTGGTTCCTGATTTTCTCGATTGACCGAGTCTCGAGATCCGGGTCGCAACGACCCTCGATTGATTTTATATCCCTACCCGGATCTGTGAGAGGGTTTTCGGTCACATCAGAATGGCGTCATTGCTAGGGAGCACGGCTTAGTAGTCGTTTTGTTTTCATTTTTGTTCAGTTTTGTTTTTCGCGGCTTTTGCCGCGGCTTTTCTTTCGTCCACGGCTTTTCGCAGCTTTTTGATTTTCTTTGTTTTCTTTTTATGTTATTTTCTTTTATTTTATTTTGTTTTTGTTTGTTTTTGTTTTCTGTGTTTATTTCCTTTTTGCATATATTTTGTTTTATTTTGCCTGTCTTATTTCCATAATAATTGTTTCTGACACTTCTGTTTGACTTCTTATGAGGGCTCGAGGATTGAGGCGGCTTTCTTTGGAAAGTTGAAGCAACCGCGGAAGCTGGAGGCGGCTTCCTTCTGTACGGAGCCGCAGGAGAGAGCGAGAGTTTGAGAGGGAAAGGAGAGGATTTAGGGTAGATTTTAGTTTAGTTTATTTTGAATATTGTAATAATACAGGTATCAGGACTTTCAGCCAGATTTGTGGATTGCGGGGTTTGTTTTGCCGAGCACCGGTGTGCTTGGGGGACCTCGCCGTGATTTACGTCAGTTTTAGATTTTTCGATTTCTTTTATTTCACTGCTTATCTGATTTACGTGGTTTTGGCCTTAGCTTAGGATTTTCTCTGATTGTGCCGTAATTGATTAGGATCCAAAGACCTAATTATCTGTCTGTTCCTATTAGATTATAATTTGGACCTAATTAAAATTAATAAAGAAAGGCTAACCTGGTTACTTGAGGGGTCACGTGCCGCTAGAGGCCGTATACAGCACTGGCAGGACCCGTTGTGGCGGGCACCGATCGACATCCGAGACCGGACTCCGACCCCTCATGTTGACCCGTTAGTCATTGGCTCTTCACGTGTAGAAATTGCTTCATTAAGGCTGATTTCCTCATGCAACATATAGGTAGTTTATATTCAGTCTTTATTTTATGCGCGGATCACCCTGCATGTAGAGTGATGGAGTCAGGTATGCCTTTCTTACTCGGCATGCATAATTGATTTTATCGCGCATCGGCTTTTTCATCTTCTCCCCCCGTTTTCTGAACTTAAAATAACCAGGAGAACCTGAAAAATTCGTTAGGAATTTGTTTGCTTGAAAAACATCTAAAAAAGGGAGAAAAACCATAAAATTTGGGACTGCTAAAGCAAATTGAACCTAAAAAGACTTCACAAAAAATCTGTATTGGGACAGCAACCCCCTCCTTGTATGGTTTATGGGCGAGAGAGTGACACGCACACTAGATAGAGCCATATCCGACCCCCTTTCAGACCACTGCTTCTAGGCTAATCGTTCTCTAGTGAGGATCGCTCCGGTCTCTGGTAAAGCGGGCCGAGATATCCTTAACAAAGCGAGGCGATCGGTAGCCAGTAAACGGTCCGCAGCTTGTACTGGCTGGGAAAGATCTAGTTCGGGATCGGGACAGTCTCCTGGGGGCGTTGGATTCCCAACAGCTCGCTTAATCGCTCTGTTAGATTGTATTATCACCAAAATAAAAAAAGACAAGATAAACAACCGAACTCTTACGATCATCAGCTCGCGTCGCGTTGGTGAACTTGGGGGTTGTTTTCCTGATCCTGTTTGCTTTCCAGATCCAATCTGCCCGACTCGTCAGATCACGATGATGTGTCGGAGGTCCCTTAGGCAGCCTCTGGTTACACTGCTTACGAGCACTCTGGCCCGTTCATCTAGGTCGGTTCGCGAGAGCCGAGACCCACTCTCCGAACCCGAGTTCTCTTCCATCCTGTTCCCCCTACCACCACCACCACCTTTCTTCTGACAGTCCAGAGGAGCCAGATCATATAGAGCAACAGAGAGATTATATTTCAGCACCTGAGCTTGGGTCTTTTGCCTTTGAAGAGACCATGGTCGGCAGCACTGACGACCGCACTAGAGGCCCACGAGCAGAGCATACTTATGTCCTGGACCAGGGTGCGATCAACAACACCTTGATAGCTTCCCTTGAGACGATGCAGCAGTAGATTAGGGACCATGGAGCTTTCATGGTCGAGATGAGGAGAGAGATGGAGCGGATGAGAGCCGACCGCGAGCAGCGTAGAGCCGCAGGAGACGGGCAGAGATACCCGATCAGCCCGATGAGCCAGCCCAGCCAGCAGCAGCAGCAACAGCCCCCAGTTCAGTAGCAGCAGCGGTCATCCCTGTACCAGCAATATGGTCCTCGTCCCTATCAGTAGGGACAACCTTGGAGGCGAGAGCAGCCTCAACAGCAGCAGTATCATCAGCAGCAGTATCCCTCTCACCCTCACCAGCAACAGCAGCAACCTCACTACCAGCGAGGCTACCCGTCAGGTTCTCATGGGCCGACCTATGAGAACCCCGCCTTGGATGATCTAGCCCGCCTCATGACCGAGCAACAGGCTACATTTCGACGGGAGATGGACGAGTTCCGTCAGGAGACAAGGGAGATCGTGAGAGGGAAGGCCGCCATCCCTGCCCAGATTGAGCCGAACCCCAACAGCCTGAAGAGGAAATCTGAGAAGGTAGAGTTCATAGTATCCACCACTCCTAGTGATTCACTTGGTGACATTTCTGCATATCTGTTTGATGCTGACTTTGTTACACTTAGGAGTGGTAGGATGCCAGCAGGCGATGCCTCGTCTGAGCGACGACTTGATGCCACTTCAGGAGCGCCAGGCAAGGAAAGGAGCGGTGTTGATGTCGCCAGAGATGATGACGGTGGTGCTGACGCCACCACGGATGTTGACCCAGCCGACGGTACTGAGGTCATCGTTTCACTTGATAGAGGAGGTGGTACTGATGCCACCAGACATGATGCCGAGCCAGAGCACGGTATTGATGCTGCACACCCAGTTGCCGAGGGTGGTATTGAGGCCATCGATACTTCTACTGCTAGTCCTGTTGTTTTTCCTTCTATTCATGTACCTCAAGACGTTTCTGTGAATAAAGGAAAGGGTTTGATTTATTCTGATCCACCTGTGGTGATTGATGATGTATGTGTGGATTCTGTCATGCTGGAGCAGCCCAGACCCTCTCCTAGTCCTTCATCTGAGAAGGACCCAACAATCCCCTTTCTCCAAGCACTCTGCTTGGCTAAGGGGACCAAAAAAGATCCTAAAAAGTCCCACCAGTTAGAGTTCAGCCAGCACATGATGGACCGCTTTCAGATATAGCTGACTCTACAGGAGGCCTTGGAACACATCCCTCTCTTTCAGCGACCACTCAGAGACAGGACCATAGTTCGGAGGAAGAGGAGGAACCACTAGTCAAAGATCTATGTGCTCACTCGCGCCACATGCTTCGCGATCCAGAACCATCTGCCAGCCAAGAGGCCAGATGCAGGAGCCCCATATATCAGATGCCATATTCAGGAGCAGATGTTCGATCGTACTCTATTAGACAGCGGGTCTTCGATCAACCTACTTCCGGCAGCCCTCCTCGACCGCTTCGAGTTGGGCCCTCTACGACAGAGTAGGACGGTCCTTCAGTTTGCTGATCTATCTGTCAAGAGGTCGAAGGGGTTGTTGAAGGACGTTGTCGTCACGATTCAGGGCCTGAAATTCCCTGTGGACTTCATTGTGTTGGACATGGAGATCCCCGAGTCCGTGACCGATACCCCTATCATTTTAGGACGCCCGTTCTTGGCCACAGCCAAGGCAATATCCGATCATGATAGCGGGAAGGTATACTTTCGCGTCGAGGGCGAGAGTATACAAATAGAGACGATCAAGGAGACTAGAGCCAGAGATTTAGCTTGCTTCGAGCAGACTTCTGATTCAGAGCAGATGACAGAGGCAGGGCAAGACATCCACCAGGACTGCGACTTTGTGATCACAGATGATGAGGCAGTTTGGGCAGACCCAGCAACACAGGCCATCCTCTCACTTACAAAGTTTGCTGATGCACAGATGACAACAGAGGAGAGCTTGGATAGCGCACCCCTGGTCCAGGATACATCTCAGACAGCAGAGCCGGTCCCCAATCACGAGGCAGATTTTGTTTGTGATTCTGATACAGATCCCTCGAAGTCAGATTTCGACTAGGCTGAGTTTGATGACTTGATACCGCGTCTGACTTCCACAGAGCCGATTGCTAGCGAGGAGGCTGATTCCACACAAAGCAGAGACATACCAGCAAAGCAGCCTCCGCCTGATTCAGATAGCAAGAGAGAGTTTCCATTCTCCCATACAGATTTGGCCGCCTTCACTCAGACCTTTCAGAGGCCAGATCCACCAGCATAGTGTTGTCCAGAGCTGAAGCTGCTTCCTTCAGCTCTGATGTATAGGTTCCTCGCGGGTGATCATGAGATGTACTCAGTCATTATCTCAACGAATTTGACTGGAGAGCAGGAATCCTGTCTGATGGGGGTTCTTGAAAAGAATCGCAAGGCGATTGGATGGAGTGTAGCCAATCTCCAGAGGATAAGTCCGGCCCTGTGCTCCCACCATATCTATCTCAAGGAGGATGCGAAGCCGTCGCGTGAGTTCCAGTGGCGGCTGAACCCGAACCTTTGAGATGTTGTCATGAAGGAGATCTCGAAATAGTGGAGCGCCGATTTTATCTACCCCATCTCCGACTCCAAGTGGGTCAGTCCATTGCATGTGGTGCCCAAGAAGACGGGCATCACTACAGTTGTCAGCGAGTCTAGAGAGGAGATCGCTACCTGGGTACCCACTTCTTGGCGGGTCTGCGTGGATTACAGACGACTGAACCAGGCCACCAAAAAGGATCATTTCCCCCTGCCCTTTATTGATCAGATCATTGAGAGACTGGCAGGGAAGAGCCATTACTGCTTCTTGGATGGGTACTCCGGATACAACCAAGTGGCGATTGCGCGAGAGGACCAGGACAAGACTACTTTTACCTGTTCCTTCGGGACATATGCTTTCAGACGGATGCCCTTTGGATTGTGCAATGCTCCGGCGAAATTCCAGAGGTGCATGTTGCCCATCTTTTCGGAAATGGCAGGGGAGTGCTTGGAGGTCTTCATGGACGACTTTTCGGTCTACCGCGACGGATTCGACTCCTGTCTTGATTTCCTAGACCGCGTCCTCCAGCGATGTATTGAGGTGCACCTGGTGCTTTCTTGGGAGAAGAGTCACTTCATGGAGGGTGCTTGGCCATATCATCTCCAACAGGGGCATGGAGGTTGATCCGGCCAAGGTGGATATCATTAGGAAACTCAGTCCACCATTCAACTTGCGGCAGTTACGGTCTTTTCTAGGGCATGTCGGTTTCTACCGACGATTCATTCATGATTTTAGCCGGATTGCCCGACCGTTGACTGATCTGTTGACGAAAGACACCGAGTTCATTATGGATGATAAGTGTCTAGCGTCATTTGAGACTCTCAAGAGTCTAGTTGTTGAGGCTACTGTCTTGCAGCCGCCTGATTGGTCTCTCCCATTCGAGATCATGACGGATGCCTCCGATTTTACCGTAGGGGCCGTGCTGGGACAGAGGAGGGATGGAGTCCCCTTTGCTATTCACTACGCTAGCCGGACTTTGGATGCAGCTCAGAGGAACTACACAGTCACTGAGAAGGAAATGCTATCCATAGTGTTCGCCCTAGATAAGTTCAGATCGTACATCATTGGATCTAGAGTGACCATCTTCACTAACCATACCGCCATCTGGTACCTCATGGCAAAGAAGGATGCCAAAGCCAGATTGACAAGATGGATCCTTCTACTCCAGGAGTTTGATATAGAGATTAAGGACAAGCCTGGAGTCAAGAATGTGGTGGCAGATCATCTCTCCCGATTGGAGTATCTTGAGGATTCCGAGTAGATAGAGCCTATTTGTGAGACCTTCCCAGATGAGGCGATCATTGCTATCACCTCTCTCCCATGGTATGCTGATATTATGAACTTTCTTGTTGCCAAGAAAGTCCCACAGGATTGGCCCAGGCAGAGACTTGAGACCTTCCTTACGAAGGCCAAGTTCTACCATTAGGAGGATCCCATCCTTTATCATGAAGGAGGGGATAGCGTCTGCCGTAGGTGCATTCCTCAAGAGGAGCACCACATCGTCCTCATGTACTGCCACAAGCATGAGGCAGGAGGACATCACTCTGGGAGGAGAATGGCATAGAAAGTGCTCCAATCCGGCCTATGGTGGCCTACCCTCTTCAAGGACTCTGATGAGTTAGTGAAGAGGTGTACTAACTGTCAGAGGATAGGCACTTGTGGACAACGTGATATGATGCCGATGCAGCCCATTCACTTCTGTGAGGTTTTTGACGCATGGGCATCGATTTCATGGGTCCATTCCCTAGGAGTCAGGGATTTGAGTACATTCTGTTGGCCCCGTGGATTATGTTAGTCGTTGGGTTAAGGCCATCCCCGCCCGAACCGCAGATGCTAGGACTGTTTGTCGATTTTTGAGGAAGAATATCATTTCACGGTTAGGGGTACCTCGAGTGTTGATATCTGACGGGGGGTCACATTTCGTCAACGACAAGGTAAAGGCCCTTGCTAGAGAGTTCAGCATAGACCATCGAGTAGCCACACCATACCATCCTCTAACCAATGGTCTTGCTGAAGTGTCGAACAGGGAGATCAAGACTATATTGCAGAAGGTCGTCTGCCCTGACCGAAAGGATTGGTCACAGCTTTTGGACTCGGTCTTGTGGGCATATCGGACGTCCTTCAAGACACTGTTGGGTATGTCTCCCTTTCGCCTCATTTACGTCAAGCCCTACCATTTACTTGTTGAGCTTAGACATAGGTCACTCTGGGAAGTTACAGACATCATCATGGATCCAGTGAGTGTAGGAGACCAGAGAAGGGCAGAGTTAGCAGCCCTAGAGGAGCTTCGTGATGCAGCCTTTTCGAGCAACCTACAGTACAAGGAGAGAGTGAAGGAGTGGCATGATTCTCATATCAGCCACAAGCAGTTTGAGCAAGGACAACGAGTATGGTTGTTCGATGCCAGGTTAAGATTATTTTCAGGGAAGCTACAGAGCAAATGGAAGGGACCTTATTTGGTTAGAAAGGTACATGACAATGGAAGTATTGATATATCTGAGTTGTCTTATGAGAGTACCTTTCATGTTAACGGTCAGCGGCTCAAGCCATATCTAGATCATGAGCCGCTGGTCGTTGATGTTGCACTGATTCATTTTGCGTGAGATGTGATCTCTTGACTCACATCTATTGCATCTCACGCCTGATTATCACTGTTCTCCCGACTTGTATAGATCCAGTTGTCCATATCACACTATTCTTCAGTCCAACACCCCATTCGCATCTTCAAAGTTGCTATACTTAGGGTGCACTTTACCCTAAGTATAGGGGGGTGTGAGACTTTGAGTTTCTTTTGATTCATTTCTACCTCTGTTTTGATGCCTATACTTAGGGATATTTTACCCTAAGTATAGGGGAGGTAGACCCTGTACATTCTCACTCGGATTTCCCTTTGTGTACATCCTACTATACTTAGGATTATTTGATCCTAAGTATAGGGGAAACCCGAGATCCTCTTGCATTGTTATTCTTTCATATGTCTTTGTATATAGCCTTCCTTTTCACTTCCCTATACTAAGCACGAGTTATGTCTTATTCATCGCTCTTGACTCTGAGGACATCGTTCGAGCTAAGTATAGGGGGTGTCGTATATTTTTTATATATACTTTAGCCATAACTCGTACTTTGTATGAGTGTGTCAATAAATAAAAATGGCTAAAACCCAAAAATTCATAAAAATTTAAAAATTTTCCTTGTAAATAAAATTCTTTTATTGCACATACATAGCTAGTTGTACAAATTATTTTTGTAAAAATGTTTGAAAAAATCTTTTGTGTAAATAGCTGGTAAATATTTTCATATCAAAATTATGTGTATAGTACAAAATTTTTGTAAAATGTTTTGAAAATCAAAAGTTTGCAAAAACCTTGTGTAAATTTGTGTAAATATTTTGCAAAACTTGCATTCATGCATACATCCATGTTTTCAAAACATTTTTCAAAAATTTTGCACATGTGTAAATAGTTTGTAAATAGCATCTTTGTAAATATTTGTACAGTTTTTCCTGGATCATAGTTGACATTTAAACTAGCCTGGAATTAAATTGGAAAATGGAGCTTGGTTAAGATCTTAATCCACCTAATTCTAAGAGGAACCTTATAGGGCTTAGGGTTGAGACTTTTCAGATCCATGGTGACTTAATTCTTTGAGTCCACTAGGCTATGATCATATGTCATCTCGATGAGCCAAAGTAGAGCACTTAACAACACACACATGACTCATATAGACAATGGCTTTACTTGGACCCGCACTCTACACCGAGCTCTCTACGGATGAGGTGGTGAGGAGGTAGTCTTCCTTGACTTGGGGTAGCATATGAGGGTAGTACTTCTTGGCGGAACCTCTCTTCTTCTTATAGTGAAGGAAGTGCGTCTCAACTTGGTCTGGTTGCCATGAGGTCTAACGACGGGAGTTGTGGGTTGCAATAATGTTTAAAAGAGGGATAGTCTACTGGCTCAAGGGGAAAAACTCCTTATGTATATATGCTGCACTTTGTAGATACGTTGTACAGATGCACATCAAAAAAATGCAAAAAGAAAATAACTCCAAAAAAGTGGTGGGTCTGAGAGAAAATGATAATCCCACCAGAGTGTATATAGTGCAATAAGCAAAGCTTGAGACTCATGTTCCATCTTATGAAGCTTGCAGCAGGGAGACTTAGCTACACTGGTTGAGCTCCCAGGGATACATGGCTACACTGGCCATGGTCCATTCTCTTCTTCCCCCTCTTCTCGAGCCGGTTGAACTTGAACTTAGAAGGGAATACCCCGCTCCTCGAGGAAAGAGTGGCCAAACTAGGGTCTCAGAGTTACCTTGTTGGGGAGGGTTGTCATTTTGCTACTTCTGAGGTGGAGAGATATACCTCACTTACACTGTACAAGGAATGATTCATGGTCTTCAAGGCTTGTGTATGTAGACTTGTTCTGATCTGGATTATTGAGGAGGCTTGACTATAGATTAGTGGATCTTAGAGGCTGTTGAGTTTTAAACCTAAGTCTAAATAAGGTTCCGACACATTAATAATCCAAAGATCTGACCGAGCTCCATACTTCAATTTAATGAAGGCAAGTTTAATAATCAGCATTGATTCATTCATTTTCCCCTCTTTTTCTTTTTCTTTCCTTTTTCACTTCTTTTTCAGATAAGTGTTTGCTAAGGGACTAGCAAAGTTAAGTATAGGGGGGTGATGAATCCTTATTCATCACTCTTTATTCTTTTATTTTAGCTAAAAACCTATGCAAAACACTATGTAGATACTTGTAAATAGAATAAATTAGCAGATAGGATGCAATGTGTAAATAGTAACAATTAGCATGTTTTTGTGCAAAAATAAAAGAATAAAGAAATAAAGAAAAAGAGGGAAATATTTAGAATAAATATTGAGTGACTTGAACCCAAGGGAGGGCTCCACAAGGGCATGACCGTAAAATCAAATAAGTAGAGAGAGATAGGGTGACTCAACATGGTGTAAATATCCCTCTATATGTAAATAATTTATTTTCTAAAAATAAAAATATATTTTTGCTTCCCATATTTTGTATATATTTATAAAAATAAAAACAAAATAAAAATGGGAGAAATACAAGAAAAATAAAAATAAATAAAATTCTCTCTCGTTAGTGTATATATACCATGTACATAGAATAAAAGACCAATTTATTTCACCCTTGTAAATACTTAATAAAAATCCAATAAAAATCTTTTTAATTCCATATTTTATGATGTAAATAAATAAAATATAAATTTGGAATAAATGTAAATAAAAAATAATAAAAATAAAATCCAAAAATACATAGGTATACATACCTGCATATAATAATAATATAATGTAAATACATAATTTATTTTCTAAAAAAATAAATAAAAATCACTAAAAAATACTTCAAAAATAAATAAACATTTTTTATTCTGAAAATATTTTGAAATAAAGCCATTTACTATTTTTAATTTAATTTACAAATAATTAATAATTGGCGGCTGCTGATTGGTCCACGGGGGATGTTGACCCCCGTCAAATCTCCCCCCCAGGACCACTGGACCCGCAGATCTTTGCGCAGACCCGATTTCTCCCATTTTTCACGATCTGATCCGCCAACCATTTCCCTGAACTCTGGACCCCGATTAACCTGGATTCATCCCTGATCCATGCTCGGGGATCTTCCTAGGGATCCGTGCATCAGAATTCCAAGGCTGACCCCATCTTTGCCGGATCCCTACCACTATATAGTCTCATCTTATTCCTCCATTAGCCGCATCTTTGGCCATCCCCCTCGCCACCGAGAAGCTCCTCATCTTCGCTTGAGTGACAGCAGCATGAGGTAGAGTTACAGGGAGGACGCGAGCGTTGGGAACCACTGATCCGGCGGCCACATCGCCATGCTCTGCTACCAGGCGAGCCAGAGCCTCTTGTCCCGTCGAACCATCGAGGCGACGACACCCGAAGGTGCCTAACCTCCAGCCCAGACGATCTCATCCACCCACTAGGTCAGATTCAGTTTGGCTTCGTTTAATTTTAGGTTTTTCAGATATCCGTCGTCGACCTTCGCCGGCCAATCCCCGTAGCTCCGATCATCCATTCACCCATCCGACCCCAGCTTCATCTTCACGAGACCTCACTCCACCTTCTACGCCCCTTGTTCATCCTAGTTCATCACGGAATAGGAAACCCGGGTCTCCTCCGCCGCCGCTCGCCGGAGATCCACGTCCTGACTCACCCGATCACCCACTCCACTCATAACCGGGTCGAGGCATTTTGCCCTCGACCCAGGATTCGTTCTGTACAAGTTTGAAGGTCAAGCGACCTCGTTTGGAGGTCCGTCTACTCGAGCACAAGTGCTCCAGGTCTCGAGCCTCGCTGGGGACCTCCAGGACCCCCCGGCCCCTTCCGAGCATGCCAACAGTTGCGGACTTCTTCGGGCGTCATTTCCCTCTCAAAGCAGCATCGGAGGAGCCCTCCACCGTGCGTATTGAGCCGGTGAAGTTTCTCGGCGACCTGATTCATCGAAGGTCTTTCTTTGCGTCCGATCAAACCCATCCTCCAGTTTGGACCGTAGCCGTCCACCTGCGGAGAGTTGCTGGCCGTTCGATCATCTGAGGGTTGCATCTGGAGCGTCGATCAAGCGAAGGGGCGTCGTCAGTTCTACACCATCCGATCATCCACGTGGCGCCTCCCTCGTCTGTCAGATCATTAATAACGAGGGTAATTTGCACTTAGGCCCTCCTCTATTTTTATATTCCAGTTTGGTCGTGTATATATTTTATTTCATTATTTTTAATTTGGAACATTTGCACCTTGGACCATGTGCTTACTTTATTTGTTGTTTTGTCCCTGTGTGTGTGGAACACGTGCCTCGACACATGAGTTTGTGGGACTTTTGCATATTTCATCCTGTACTTGTGGGGTGTTACTGTTTGGTATCTTATAAATATGAATTACAAAAATACCCCTCTGTGCCTGAATCACGTGTTGAACTCGTGTGTTGTGGACTTTTTGCATTATTGGCCCTGTGGTTTTTATAGGTGTTATCTATTTGGCCCCAGAAATAAGTTTCTTTGCACTTAGGTCCCTATGTGTTGTAGCTTTTGTTTTTATTAAATAAAATATCAAATTAAATCCAAATCCAGTGAAATTTGGAAATGTGGCTCCTACCACTGTGTAAAAATTTCACTAAATTTTTGGAATATTTTTGTTGCTTTTTGTTATTTTTAAAAATCAAAAACCTGCATTTTTACTGCTGTTTGAAATAGAAAATCAACTAAAAATATAAAAACTCATCTAAAAAAGTCTAAAAAATTAAGGCTTGTTTATTTTGTTGTCTTCTGACTTCAGTTCAATTTTTAGCCCATTTGGATTTATAATATCCATAAAAATAAAAACCCTAAAAATCTTATAAAAATTATTAAAAATTCTAGAAAAATCAAAAAATGCAATTCCGGTTTCTTTAGTTTAAGTTTTTAATTTTCATAAAAATTGTGATGAATCCACATTTCATCATCTTTATTCTATCATTTTGGCACCAAAAACCCTAGCAAATGCCTGTAAATAGCATTAATTCTATCATTTTAGTATTCACGCACATAGGTGTAAATAGTGTATAAAATGTGGTTTTTAAAGCCAAAATTATAGAATAAAAAAAAAGAAAAGAAAAATAATAAAATATTGTAAATATTTTATGACCCGAAACCCCGAGACCTAGGCATCTCGATGACTAGGTCGACAAGGAATAAAGTAGGGAGAGATAAGGGTCAAATACAATGTGTTCCTATTCATTCTTCAATTCATTTTGGGAACCTATTTTTGGTTCCACTTTTTATACATCAAATAAAGAAACTTTGTACATGAAAGTTGTAGATAATTAAGTAAAGAAAAATACAAAATTGATTTCACAGAAAAATAATGTACAGATAAAAAGTTATGGTCTGAATAAAAATCCAGAATCCCAACTTCCCAGACTCGTATCTCACAACTGACAACTCCAAATGCCTCAAACTCACCTTTAATTGTATATAGAATAAAATAATCTATCCAATGGTGGTGGTTTCGCATTTGGTGGAGCTACGGTTTGAAAGTTGAGTTTTGGACCCCTATTGTAAACTTGTACAGATTAAAATATTCAATTTATTATTTATTCATTATTTTCGTATTTTTTATATTTTTATAATTTTGTAAATATTACTTATAATAATTATGTATATTAAAATCAGAATAAAAATGCAAAGAGAACTCAAAATAAAAAAAATATTTGTAAATGAAATACACAGGTATTATACCTATGTACAAACCTGTACTATATCTACTTATATTTTATTTAATAAACAAAACATCTCAGAAAAATAAAATAAAATTATATTTGCGTACATAAAAGTATTTTGTAATTTTAGAAAATAATAAATAAAAATAATAACATTGAAATACATAAAATAAAATTAAAAGGGCAAAATATGTAGATATTATACCTATACCGTTCGGGCTATGCAACGCCCCAGCCACATTTCAGAGGTGTATGCTTGCAGTTTTTGCCGATATGGTGGGCAACTTTCTCGAGGTTTTTATGGATGATTTTTCGGTCTACGGAGATTCATTCGACCAATGCCTGGATTATTTAGACCGAGTCCTGTGGAGGTGCTGTGAAGTCAATCTTGTGCTCTCATGGGAAAAGAGCAATTTCATGGTGATCGAAGGAATTGTGCTTGGTCACGTTGTTTCTAAACGTGGCATGGAGGTTGACCCAGCCAAGGTGGATGTGATTTCCAAACTTGAGCCACCTACAAACATCAAGCAAGTCCGTTCATTCTTGGGCCATGTCGGTTTTTACCGACGTTTCATCAAAGTTTCAGTAAACTGGCCAGACCGTTGACTGAGTTGCTCGGCAAGGACAATGAATTCATTGTAGATGACCGTGTGCTCCTTGCCTTTAATCAGTTGAAAGAGCTCATCACACAGGCCCATGTCTTACAGCCACCGATTTGGACTCAGCCTTTCGAGATCATGACCGACGCGTCAGATTATGCCATCGGGGATGTACTGGGACAGAGGAAAGATAATGTACCATTTGCGATTCACTACGCTAGCCGAACGCTCGATGAAGCCCAAAGAAATTACACTGTCACTGAAAAGGAGCAGCTAGCGGTAATTTTTGCCTTGGAAAAGTTCAGATCATACCTCCTTGGGTCCAAAGTAATCATTTACACTGATCATTCGACCATTCGGTACTTACAGCAGAAAAGGACGCCAAACCACGTCTCATTCGGTGGATCCTTCTCCTCCAGAAATTTGACTTAGAAATCAAAGATAAACCTGGGGTAAAGAATGTAGTGGCCGATCATCTGTCAAGGCTTCCTGAACCAGAGTCTCCTGAACTGAACCTGCAGCCGATCACAGAGACTTTTCCAGATGAGTCAATTCTGTCTGTCGCCTCACTTCCTTGGTATGCGGACATTGTGAACTATCTAGTTGCCAAGAAATCCCACAGGACTCGCCTAAATTGAAAATAGACAGGTTCTTGTCTAAAATCCATTTCTACCAGTGTGAAGACTCGTATCTGTTTTGTGAGGGAGCAGATTGGATCTGGAGAAGGTGCATTCCTCAGGAGGAAGTTCCAAGTGTCCTCGCTTTATGTCATGATCAAGATTCTGGAGGACATCATTCAGGTAAACGGACGGCAGCAAAAGTTCTTCAAAGTGGCCTCTGGTGGCCTTCATTATTCAAAGATGCAGATGAGTATGTCAAATGTTGCACTGACTGCCAGAAGATGGGTGGAACTATAGGAATGAGAGATACGATGCCTCTGAAATACATTCAAATCTCAGATGTCTTTGACGCATGGGGCATCGACTTTATGGGTTCGTTTCCTAACAGTCAGGGTTATGAATATATTCTGCTTGCTGTCGACTATGTAAGTCGATGGGTGGAGGCTATTCCTGCCCGAGCCGCCGACAGTAGGACTGTCTGTCGATTCTTAAGAGATCACATCATAGCACGGTTCGGGATTCCCAAGATTCTCATATCTGACGGGGGTAGTCATTTCATAAACAGAGAGGTGAAGAAGCTGACCCAAGAATTCTGCATTGAGCATCGTGTCGCTTCACCCTACCACCCGCAGTCCAATGGCTTAGCTGAATGTTTAAACAGGGAGATCAAGACAATCTTACAGAAGCTTGTGCGTCCGGATCGCAAGAACTGGTCTCAGTTGCTTGATTCCGTTCTTTGGGCTTATAGAACAGCGTACAAGTCACCCTTGGGAATGTCTCCCTACCGCCTTGTGTATGGCAAGCTATGCCATTTGCCCGTCGAACTGATTCACAAATCTTTATGGGCCATTAATATCTGTAATTTGGACTCCAAGCAAGCAGGAAAGAACAGAAAACTGGATCTGAACATATTACTGGAATTCAGAGATTATGCATATAACAATAACCTGATGTACAAGGAGAAGGTCAAAACATGGCATGACAAGCATATCCGTCGCAAGTCCTTTGATCCAGGTCAGAAGGTGTGGTTGTTCGATGCGAAATTGAAGATCTTTCCTGGCAAATTGAAGAGTAAATGGACTGGGCCGTTTTTGGTTAGGCAGGTGCGTGACAACGGAAGTGTATTGATATCCAATCTGTCAGCTGACCACAGCCATTTGTAGTCAATGGACAGCTTCTGAAGCCATACCTTGAACATGATACATTCATGGTTGTCGTTGACTCAGTTCAAGTAATCTATGAGGATGAGCTAAATATCTCCAAAGAAGCAGAGAAAAGCGAAGCACAACAAAACATTTTTGAATGATTTTTCGTCTTTTTCTTTTCCTTCTTTTCTTCTTTTCAATGTCTTTTACCCTCTCCTACCAAATTGATGCCATCCCTTTCATCATTGCTACACTTAGGATGTACTATATCCTAAGTATAGGGGGATGCGCATCCCGAGTTGCTCATATCCACTTTCACCCCTTTTTCTTCTTTTCTTCTTTTCTTCTTTTCCTCTTCTATTTTCTTTATCTATCAAAAAGGTGTCGCCCCTTGTAGACAGTTTTCTATACTTAGAATGTACTTTCTCCTAAGTATAGGGGGGTGTGCACCCCGAGTAATTCTATTCTTGTCAATCCTCTCCATTGTCTCCTCTTCTTGTCTATACTTAGGGATACCTTACCCTAAGTATAGGGGGAGACAATCTGAGTACGATCTGTTCATTCCCACCCTTGAGCCTCCCTGCTTTGTGTACAGTCTGCTATACTTAGGATTATTTGATCCTACGTATAGGGGGGACGGTCAACTTCTCATTCATTCATTCATCTCGGTATCCATTATTCTTTAGATTTTCCTATACTCAGTACGAGTTATGTCTTCTCTTTTCTCTCTGATCTATGAGGACATAGCTCAAGCTAAGTATAGGGGGGTCGTATATACTACGTATATACTTTAGCCATAACTCGTACTTTCGTATTTTCTTAATAATATGGCTTATAATTCATTAAAATTCATTAAAAACCTTAATAAAAGGTGTTTTGTTCCTCAAATTCTTTTTGTATATACTGATTAATAAATCAGGTGAAAATGTTTTTTGCAAAATATTTGAAAAATAGTTTGAAAATCTTTGTGAACATCTATTGAAAACTATTTCAAAAATATTTTGTTACATGTTTTCAACCTGTGTAAAAATGTGTGGTTTGCAAAAATTTATTTTCTTTATGTGAAATAAAATGTTTGAAAAATGATTTGCAAATGGTTTGAAAAAATGGTTGCAAAAATGTTTTGAAAAATTTATTTATATTGTTTTGAAAGTCTTTGCAAAATGATTTTCAAATGTGTGTACATGTTTGTAAAATTATTTGTAAAAATTATTTTGGACTATAGTTTTCAAAAATTGTGAGAAAAACTTGTGTCAAGTAAGTTTGAGGAATATTTACATCACACCAAAATCCACTATATGTGTATAAAAATTGATCACTTACCCTTGTAAATTCTTAAAATCCACTTCTTGTAAATATAAGAAGCACTCCTGTGTACATATTTTCACCTTGTTTTCAACCAAAATCTTTTTGTTTTCAAAAATTCCCAAAAACATTTGCAAAATTAAAATCCAAAAACACTTGAAAAATCTTTCTGAAAAATACAAAAAAAATGCATGCATCATCTTTTCAAAAGTCCATAAAAAATTCAAAAATCTTGAAAATTGCATCACAAAAATGTTTCCTGCATTTTGCGTATCATTTGCATAGCATGAGCATTTTTCGGATTGAGTTTGATAGTTGAACGAGTCTAAGTAAAACCCGGAGATTGGAGCTTGATTAGACCTTAAAATCTACCTAATAACAGGAACCTTATAGGAACTAGGTTTGAGGTACTTCAGGTCTAGTTGACTTAAGTCTTTGAGGATCACGAGACTTGGTTCAATGGATTCTTGACTGCCTAAGTAGAGTATTTCGGAGCACACGCACGACTCTTGTTGATAATGACCTAACTTGGACACCTGCACCTTTGACATGGCTCAACTCAGTTGGAGTGGTGAGGGGATTGGATTTGCCGGTATGAGACGCACACAAGTGGAAACATTTGTCCTCCTCTAGGGAGGGAAGTGCACCCCAACCCGTCCAGTGATGAGGAAGTCTAAAGACAGGAGGCTGTGGGTTGCGATAAAGCTTCAAAAGAGGGATAGTCTACTAGCTCAAGAGGAAAAACTCCTTATGTAAATGTTGCTGTATATAGTATTCAAAAAAAATGTGTTCAGGAATGTACAAAAATAAAAAGCCTGCAAAGTGTGTACAAATGTTGTAAAGTCAATAAGCAAGCTTGAGTTCCAAAGTCATATCATGTGAGCCTGCAGCAAGATGACTTGACTACACTGGTCTTGCATCCCGGGATAGGTAGCTACACTGGCTACCGTCCATTCTTCTCTTCACCCCCTCCTCTTGAGCTGGTTGCCACTTGAACTTAGAAGGGAATACCCCGCTCCTCGAGGATGGAGTTATTGGATTGGGGAATCATTGGGTTGTCGTACTGGAGAAGTCAGTTTCTTTGCCATTTCAATTGGGGAGAGTCACCATCACTTACACTGTACGAGTCAGATTCATAGTCATAAGAGTTTGCGTATGAGTTGAAGTATTTCTGACCTGGCTATTGAGGAGACTTGAGCAGAGTTTTGGGATTCTCAAGGACTGTTGGATTTCAAATTCGGTTCTCACTAAGGTTCCGCCCGCACTAAAATTCCAAAGGTCCGACTTAAGCTCTAGACTTTGATTTTGTGAAGACAAGTTCGATAATCAAATAAAATCCATATTTCTTCTTTTTCTTTTCTTTCTGTTTCTTTTTTGCACTTATTGCATAAGTGTTTGCTAGGGACTAGCAAAGGTAAAGTATAGGAGGATGATGAATCCACATTTCATCATCTTTATTCTATCATTTTGGCACCAAAAACCCTAGCAAATGCCTGTAAATAGCATTAATTCTATCATTTTAGCATTCATGCACATAGGTGTAAATAGTGTATAAAATGTGGTTTTTAAAGCCAAAATTATAGAATAAATAAAAGGAAAGAAAAAGAATAAAATATTGTAAATATTTTATGACCCGAATCCCCAAGACCTAGGCATCTCGATGACTAGGTCGACAAGGAATAAAGTAGGGGGAGATAAGGGTCAAATACAATGTGTTCCTATTCATTCTTCAATTCATTTTGGGAACCTATTTTTGGTTCCACTTTTTATACATCAAATAAAGAAACTTTGTACATGAAATTTGTAGATAATTAAATAAAAAAATACAAAATTGATTTCACAGAAAAATAATGTACAGATAAAAAGTTATGGTCTGAATAAAAATCCAGAATCCCAACTTCCCGGACCCGTATCTCACAACTGACAACTCCAAATGCCTCAAACTCACCTTTAATTGTATATAGAATAAAATAATCTATCCAATGGTGGTGGTTTCGCATTTGGCGGAGCTATGGTTTGAAAGTTGAGTTTTGGACCCCTATTGTATACTTGTATAGATTAAAATATTCAATTTATTATTTATTCATTATTTTCGTATTTTTTATATTTTTATAATTTTGTAAATATTACTTATAATAATTATGTATATTAAAATCAGAATAAAAATCAAGGAAAACTCAAAATAAAAAAAATATTTGTAAATGAAATACACAGGTATTATACCTATGTACAAACTTGTACTATATCTACTTATATTTTATTTAATAAACAAAACATCTCAGAAAAATAAAATAAAATTATATTTGTGTACATAAAAGTATTTTGTAATTTTAGAAAATAATAAATAAAAATAATAACATTAAAATACATAAAATAAAAATAAAAGGGCAAAATATGTAGATATTATACCAATATAGGCCAAAATAAGTAACTTCTAAAATAAACCTCATAAAATTAATTAAAATTCATAATAAAATACTTCATAAATTAATAAACATTTTTTATTTTTTAACTAAAATGAAATTCGTCCATTCACTATTTTATTTTGATTTTTGAAATAATTTTCAGGGGATTTTTCCTTGTTGGTCCACGTGGACCAACCAGGTTGGTCTGACAGTTGACCTCGGTCAACTGTCTGACCTCCTCCCCTTGACCTGTCAGAAGAAGTTTTGTCTCATATTCTCGCCATTTCCTAGGCTTGACCTTGCACCAATCCATGACGATGCCTTCTGCATTTTTGCTCCTCGATCAATGGTGATTCACGCCCTAGTGAAATCTGGGGCTGAAGACCACTGATCGAGGCGTTTCAAGCCTCGTCTTCCACGCCGCCCGTTGATGAATCCACATTTCATCATCTTTATTCTATCATTTTGGCATCAAAAACCCTAGCAAATGCCTGTAAACACCCTTAAATCAAGCATATTAGCATCCATACATGTGCATTCAGATAGTGTGTAAAATATTGTAATTAAGGCCAAAATTATAGAATAAATAAAGAAAAGAAAAGGAATAAAATACCTATATTAAATATACTTCTATTTTATTAAATACACAAAACATATCAGAAAAATAAAATAAAAATATATTTGTGTATATAAAAATATGTTGTAATTTTAGAAAATAATAAATATAAATAAAAGAATTAAAATACACAAAAGAAAAATAAAATAATAAAGTATATAGGTACTATACCTATAAAGGGGTAAAAAGTCAACTTGTAAAAATAAGCCTCATAAAAATAAATAAAATTCATAATAAAATACTTCATAAATTAATAAACAATTTTTATTTTTTAACCAAATTGAAATTCGTCCATTTACCATTTTATTTCGAATTTTGAAATCATTTTGTGAGGATTTTTTCTGGTTGGTCCACGTGGACCAACCAGATTAGTCTGACAGTTGACCTAGGTCAACTGTCTGACCTTCTCCTCCAGGCGTGTCAGAAGAGTTTTGTCCCTTCTTCGTGCCGTTTTCTAGGCTTGACCTTGCACTAATCCGTGATGAAGTCTTCTGCGTTTTTGCCCCTCGATCAATGGTGATTCACGCCCTAGTGAAATCTGGGGCTGAATACCACTGATCGAGGCGTTCTCGCCCTCGTCTTCTACGCCCATCGTCAACCATACAAAAAGGACCCCCCGACTTCAATTTGAAATTAATCCTTCTTCCGCCATTTTCATCCTCAAACCCCTAGCCCTTCGTGTTCCTGGTGACAGCAGGCATCGAATCGAGCCTGGGTTTGAAGCGTTTGGCGTTGAATCGAAGAGATTCGACCCTCGCCGGAGCTCCGCCGTGCTTCATCGCCCGTCGTCTCTGGCGAGTTTCTTCCTCTTTTCTTTCCATTTACTTGTAGCCTTAGCATAGCATAGCTTAGATCTATAGCAGTTTTGAGTTTCGTTTAATCGATCGCCGTGAAATCTTAATCGAAGCCACGGCGGAGCTGAGCTCCGCCCGTTGTTTCCAACCACTCCAGTGATCCTCCGCCGTCTTAAACACCTCCATCCTTCTCCCCTCCGCTCCGTCATCACGCCGCACCCTTCCAGATCCCTCGATCTCGCTCAGATCGAGCCATCGAGCTCCCCTCTCCGCCACTCGCCGGAGCTCTTCGCCCGCACCACCTTTCGCCTCATCTGAACCATCGGACCCCACCATTTTGTTCGCCTGGATTTTGTGCGCCTAACCTTGCAGGTCTGAGCCCAAGAGAAGGCTCCATCGACCTTCGACGACCCCAGGACCAGCCGCCCAGGTCACCTCCGCCGTCCGAGCACCTCGCGCCGTCCCTGCCTCGCCGGAGGCCACCATTCGACGCGGAAGGGCCCCAGGATCATTTTGCCCTTGATCCGGGGGCCGGAGAGGCCGTGTGTTCGGCCGCAATCGTAGCTCGAAGTTCGCCGAGGAGGTGTTCTTCATGAACCCCTCCCTGCCGTTGGATCGACCACCTCCTCCAGACGCATCGTCAGTCGTCCGGTCGCCTGTGCCTTTCCGCCGTTGGATCGACCGACCACGATCTAATCTCAGCCATCCGCGACGAAGGGGTATCCGCCGTCGGATGCTCGCCACGTGTCCAAGTGGGATGCCATCGGCCGCAAGATCGAACCCCGTGGGTATTTTGCATTCTTAACCCACGACTTTTTGTTTTTAACTTTTAGTCCAGTAACTTTCATTTGTAGTTTAAAAAGTTTTGTAATATTTGCACGTAGACCCTCACTGTTTCACTATTTGCACTTCAGTCCACGTCACCTCACGTGACTGGGGCGCGTGACCTTTTGGGTATTTTGCATGTTAGGCCCAGAACTTTTGATTAATTGCAATTTCATCCCTATGCGTAGTTAATTAAATATATTTTTGGATAAATTGCATGTATGCCAGCCGGTTTTTAATAATTACGATTATGCCCTTGTGAATGGTGTTTCACGTGAGCTGTGCGTGCCTCTGTGGTGAAAATTGCACCTGAGCCCCTGGATATTTCTATAATTGCATTTATGCCCCTGCCAGGCTTAGGATTTTTGTGTGCTTAGCTTGTTTATTTCACGCCTCATTTAATTGTTAAAAATTCTCAAAAAATAGGGTTAAGCTCCTGTGTGCTTCTATTTTCACGCTATATTTTTAGTTTTTAATTTTATCATATTTTTATATTTATTAAAAATCAAAAACATGCTTTTTCTCTACTATCTAGTTTAGAAAATGCCAAAAAAATATTAAAAGGTCTCGAAAAATTCCAAAAAAATGCATAGAGTCTATTTCACCACATTTTAGTGTCAGTCCAAAAATCACTAAAAATCTCAAAAGAAAAACCCTAAAAATTTAAAAACATTCAAAAACTTCAAAAAAAATCTATAAAATTGTAGAAAACCCCAAAATTAGTAAACGCAGTTCCTGTTTACTCTATATTTTGTTTTCTTTATTTGAAATTTAGTGTGGAAAATTTTGGTTACTGTTTGATAATTTTAATTCTCATTTTGCTCACAGCCAGCACTTTTTCCACTGATTTCTCTTATTTCAGCCTTTAAAAATATCAAAAATACCTTGAAAAATCCCCAAAAATCACAAAAACAGTAAAAAATCCTTAAAAATATTAAAACATTTAAATTCTGAATTTTTGGTTATTTTTGTGCATTTTTATAAATAGTTACCTTGCCTTTTATTCCTTTGTTTTTGTTTTCCAACATTAAAAAAGAAATAAAAAATATAAAAAATAAAATTATAAAAATCAGAAAATTAAAAATCAAAAAAAAATTACAAAAATTAAAAATTAAAAATTAAATAAAAAAAATTAAAAACCCACAAAAGAAATTAGGTTGGTTAAGTGCTTTATTAGACCTAGGGTTTGGATTTTTATCTACACTCTGCACCGTTGTTTCCTGTGTTCGACCCCTACTTGCTTGCCATTATACATTGTTAGTAGGGTATAGAAAATTTTAATCCTTGCTCTTGATTGCTTTATTGATTGTGTGGGTTAATGTTTGAAGATCGAGGAAGCTTGAGTAGTCGCATCAGCGACAGTGAGTCTGACTTGTCGGACCACTATTTAGCGGCTCTCGCTTCTTCGCTTTTCAAATGGCGCCGTTGCCAGGGAGCATCGGCTTGTAGAGTACCTTTAGGGTCTTTTTAGTTACTTAGCCATTTTTGATTACTTATATCTTGTGTATCATTTGTTTTGAACTGTCTGACATCCTCTTTGTTTTCTTGCGAGGGACCGTCGATGGAGGAGGATCGCCTAGGGGATCCTACGCAGCCTTGGGAGAAGGAGCCGGCTATTCTACCCTAGCCGGCAGGAGAGAGCAGGAGACTAGAGAGTGATAGATAGTTGCTTTTATTTTTGTGAGAGAGAGTATTTGCTTAATTTGTAATAATACAGGACTGGGACACTTGAACACTTTGGGCCTAATTTCCGGGTGTTTGTTCACCCGGGGGCTCACCGCGGCTTTTTCGCGATTTACCGACTGTCATTTTCCGGTTTTGTTTTCTTTTTCATTTCTTTTGTGGATTGAGCTTTTAGAATTAGGTCATGCTTGATTCGAGTAACCTAGGTCCAAACACCCTAATAACTCTTACATGCTCCTATAGTTCGTATTTGGACTTAGATTAATTAAGTAGTTGATCATTGGCTCTCGATCCGCACACCGCGAGCTCACTCCACACAAGCGCTTTCTCCTAACTCAAATGTGTTGAGCAGAGGAGGAGTGAGCCTAGACCGGACACTAGGATTTGGAGTTAGCGGTTAACTCGTGGTTCTTCACGCTAGCAGTTGCCTGTTCTAGGACGATTTCCGCATTGCATAACCGGCATGTAGATTAGGTTTATAAATTTCTGCTTTGCATCCCGCATGGAGAGAGCTGGGATTCACTGTAAGTCTTCTCACTTTGCATTCATCATTTAGGCACAAAGGTGAGATTTCCATCTTGGTGCCGACTTGCATTGGCTTTTCCCGACTCTGTTCTCCCTCTGATTTTGGACAAAGTAGGATAAAGAAAACACAAAAATCGTTAGGCGCTTGTTTGAATCTACTCAAAAGAAGCGATAACACAAAAAAATTAAAAAAGGGACTGCTAAGAAAACTTTGACCTAAATAAAATTGGTAATTTGACTCATTGATTGGGGAGAGTAACACCCTCACTTGTTTTCAGGTTGCATGGGAAGGTCTCCTTCCAAGTGAGGTGAGCGTTTCGTAAGGATTAGAGCCAAAAACCCAACTTGTGGCTGCCTTGTGTATCGCCTGGATTTCCGAAGTATTGGCGCTACTATCGTACGTAGTCGAGTAGGGCTTGGTCGCCATTGGTGACTCACTATTGTGTGAGCATCAACCTTGTCCGAAGTACCGAGCATAGGCCACGCCTTCACGGGGGTGTCTATCTCACCGGCTGCGTCCGAGTAGGATCTTGCACGCTCACGGGTGATTCCGTTGCGAGCGAGGTCCGAAGTATCGGTTTCGCCTATCGGCTTCCTCCCTCTATTTCTTTGGCTAAGTAGGGATCCAGGAAGGGTTACAAGGACCTTAAAAAGCGCAAGTTACAGGTTACACAGGAGGAGGACAAGTACGGGAATACTTTTCCGGCAGTACTCTCGCTCCTATAGGTGTAGCGCTCTAAGGACTCGTTGAAAGATAAATTCCTGAAAACAAGATAAAAATTACAAAGATAAAAGCCGAACCTTCACGGCTTCACGCGTTGAGTTGGTGAACTCCCTTGTCTTGTGTTTGATTTCTAATCACATTTAGGTCAAGACCAAAAATATCGCGCCGTTGCGCAATTTTGTTTCCCCTCCAGTTGACCCTCGCTCATTGTGAGCCTTCTACTGTTTTACATTCCATTTGTTTCTTGTTGACCCCCGTATCTTTTCATCCACATCGATCTTCCTCTTGATCTTCGAGATGACGACGAATGGACAGTTTAGTCGAGGCTCTGTCGGCACCCACATCAGTTCTATTCGCTCGCCCTCTCCAATAATTCAGGGCGATTCCCGAGACATTGGTTCAAACCCTATGAACCGACCTCCAGACTCCCTGCCTTCTTCAATAAACCGGGATCACTCTCGTCCCGAACTCTGCCCGTTTTGGATGGCCATTGATTTTACTCCTTACACATTGCCATCCTTAACGAAGTTCTGTGTTGACCTTGACACAGACCGCATCTCTCTATCTGGTGCTGCAATTCAGACTGATCGGGGGCATTCTACCATGTGCAGACTTGGAGCCCGAGCCAGCCAACCAAGCAGAGTCAGAAATGGCAGGAGGAAGGGGAAAAGGACCACAGCCCCAGCAGGAGCCTGAAGACAACACAGCGGAAGGACAATACACTACGCAGGGCGAGGTCAACAGTCAACTGTTGGCTTCCATTCAAGCCATTCAGCAAGTTGACTAATCAGGCCTTGGCCCAGACAGCCTTTCAGGACATGCTGAATGATCTGAGGAGAAGGGCCGATGTGAGAGACGACCGACGGGAGGATGATCCCAATTTCCAGGAAGTCAATGATGAGTTTTCAGTGGGACCTGACTTTGAAGCAGCAGACGAAGAGCCTCCGCAGCCCAAGCCCACACTCAAGCAGACATACAACCCAGGGGCAGGGCGCATCACTGAGTGGATCCAAATTCCACGTATGCACGCCCACTTCGAGCTGAAGCCGCAATTTCTGTCATTGCTTCCCACTTTCATGGGAACACCACTGAAGAACCATATATTTTTCTCAAGAAGTTTGGCCGCATCTGTTCCACTACTCACTATACCGGAGTCCCCCAAGATGTGATCAAGATGACCGCATTCTCTTTCAGCCTTCAAGACAAGGCCCTTTATTGGGTCGACCATCTCGGGAAGGTCATCACCACCTGGGAGGAATTGAAATCTGCCTTTCTCCATAAGTTCTATCCTCTTGGGAGATTAAATCAGATGCGCGCCCGGATCTCCAGTTTCTTCCAGCAGCCTCACGAGACGATCCATGAAGCGTGGGAGAGATTCAAAGATCTCCAAGAAAAGTGCCCCCACCATGAAATACCAAAGACCAGTCTCGTACAACACTTCTTTGGGGGGCTATCATTCGAGAGCCAAAAGCTCGTGGATGCAGCTTGCAGCGGTTTCACATTTTAACAAGGACGAGGATGTAGTATGGAACGTCTTCGAAGAAATGGCTGAGGGAGAAGTAGCCCAATCCTTGTCTAGAGTTTACATGAAGACACCGACCGCCATCAGCAAGCCAGTTAACATGGCTTCTCACACCGAAGACAAGGATGAGAGCTCCAACCTGAGTATCATCGGGAGCCACTTGTCCAAAGTGGACATCATTGAGAAGAGGTCGCAAGACCTCGAAAAGCTGGCAGTTATAGAAAAGAGGACCCAAGGTCTGGAGAAGCTCGACCAGATCTACCAGCAGCTGGAGCAGCTCGTCCGAGCATTGAATGCAAACATGTGCAACGATGTGTCTACCTCTGCAGAGCCGAATGCTGAGAAGAAGGAGCCTACAATGCAGCAAAACCCTCAGCCGACTCCACCGCAGCCCCAGCCAGTCCAGCACGTGTACTACGTGCAGGTTCCGGAGCAGCCACCGCAGCCTCAGGCGTAGATGGTTGTATACCAACCAGAGCACCAGCCCACATACTCCGAGCAGTTCTCTCCACCCCCGCCACTGATTCAGGAGATCAATGACGTCTGGAACAATGAAGCGCAGTTGACCCGTCCTCAGGGACACTCTCAGGGTCAGAACATGGGCAACAGGCCCTTCCATCAGCAACAGCAGGGTGGGAGACCCTTCCAGCAGCCTTACCAGTACCAGCCTCCCTCACACGGGAACACTTGGAGGCAGAATTACCAACATGGTCCTCAGCAGTCCGGATATAGAGGACAGGGATACCACCAACAGCCGGCGACCCAATACAATCAGCACAACTCACAGTACTCCTCTACCCCCCCTCCTCAACAATTTGCACCAGGATACCAGTCACAGTCTCAACCGCCACATCAGCATTCTAGACCCCAGCAGGGGGAATCTTCTGAGATCGTGCCGGTCAATCCGGCCCTGGCTTGTTTGGAGCAATTAATGAAGAACATGGCTGAGATGAACCAGAAGATCGACGACCTGACGGCAGCAAAAACCGTCATACCAGCCCAAGTCGAGGCTAACCCTAACAATTTCCGACGCAAGGAGCAGGTAGCCGGCAGTGTCCAACCCGAATCAGGTGAAATTAATTGTTTTTTATCTAACGCTGTTACTCTCAGGAGCGGTAGGACACTCCAGCCATCGGCGACGGCGAAGGGAAAGCACATTGCATCTGACGGGGAATCGTCAGTCCAACCAACACCAGGGCCAGCCAGTATTTTGGGAGCAGCACCAGCATCTAGAAAACCACAAAAAAATGAGGAAAATCGAAAAACACAAAAAGATAGCAGCAACCTCGGTGGAAATCAGCTAGCATTGGAGATGCCTGCACCTGCATCACAGCCATCTCCTGACAGGAGGAGCACCGTACCTGCAGCGAGTCCAACGCCAGCACCTGAAGCCGAGCCTGTCATTTTTGATCCGCAAATTGTAGATGAATCCATTCCTTTTTGTCATCTACCTGTAAACAACAACACGGACACTATTTTGAATAATATTGGTGAAGAGTTTGTAAATATTCCTTTTCCTGAAGCAATGAAAAAACACAAAAAAATGAAAATTTTGAAAAATGCTTTGTCTGACCCCGCTATCATAGAAATCATTCAGAATTTGGTGCTGAATATGCCATTGATGAAAGCTCTTGAGTACATGCCCGCCGTAAAGAAAGGATTGAAAGAGGCATGCACGACTAAGCGCAGGCCGAATCCCCACAATTCTAGAAGCAAAGGTGGCAAGTCCGAAAAACACATTCTCACAATGGCCACAGTTAATGCCATCAGCAACCTCCCGGATAAAAAGCCAGATATAGGAGCACCTCTTGTACGTTGCCAGATGTTCGATCAAGAGTTCGAACGAACACTTCTCGACATCGGGTCATCTGTCAATCTGATGCCAGCCTCACTACTCACGGAGTTCAAGTTAGGACCGCTCAAGCCTACAAAGATGATTCTGCAATTTGCAGACAAGTCAGTCAAGCGGCCTAGGGGCCTGTTGGAGGACGTGATCATCACGGTTCAGGGAAAGTCATTCCCGGTCGATTTTGTGGTCTTAGATATGGACATCCCCGCTCCGTTGCTCCTTACCCCGATCATACTCGGAAGGCCATTTCTGCAGACGTCAAACGCAGTGGTGAATTATGGGACGGGAGAAATCACTTTTGGAGCTGGCAGTGAAATTATCCGAGTAGAAACCCTGTCTGAGGAAACGCCAACTGAACCGACATCTGCGTCGTGTGCAAGGGTGGTCGAGCACGATGAAGACTGCGACTTTCTAGCAGAAATTGAAGATACCAACCTATTCCTGGATGATAATGAGATCCATGGACTCCTCCGTCCCGAGGAGGAAATGGAGACCGCAGTCGAATTCCCTTGTATCGATCAAGAGGAGGAATTTGCTGATGCGCTACAAGATACTACCGTGGGGGTGATGTGCCTTCAGGACCAAGAGCCAAAATTTGAAACAATTTTTGATGAAGATGACATTATCAGAGAATTTTGTCAGGATTTGAGAGAGGAAACAGATCAGAACATGGTGGACACTGAACATTTGAACGAATCACCACCTGCACTGATAGTTGAGGTCACCACCGAAGCAGCTCAGACCCCGCCAGAGCTAAAACCCTTGCCCTCCAATATGAAGTATGCCTTCCTTGCGGGAGAACCGAACATGTACCCGGTCATCATTAATGCACATCTGACCGAAGATCAAGAATCTCGTCTGATGGAGGTTCTTGAACGCAACCGCAAGGCGATAGGCTGGCGAACGTCTGATCTCCATGGGATCAATCCGTCACTCTGCTCGCACCGCATCTTTCTGGAAGACGACTGCAGACCCTCTCGCGAACTGCAAAGAAGATTAAATCCGAACCTGCGAGAGGTGGTTATGAAAGAAATCCAGAAATGGTGTGATGCGGGATTCATTTATCCCATCTCCGACAGCAAATGGGTGAGCCCTCTGCATGTTGTGCCCAAGAAATCAGGGATCACCATTGTGAAAAATGACAAAGGAGAGGAGATCGCAACCAGAGTACCGACTTCTTGGCGAGTGTGCGTAGACTACAGAAGACTCAATCTCTCCACCAAGAAGGATCATTTTCCGCTACCCTTCATCGACCAGATCTTGGAGAGATTGGCCACGAAGGAATAGTTCTGTTTCTTGGACGGCTACTCTGGGTATAATCAAGTTGCTATTGCTCCTGAAGATCAAGAGAAGACCACGTTCACCTGTCCTTTTGGCACATATGCCTTCATACGGATGCCGTTCGGGCTTTGCAATGCCCCAGCCACATTTCAGAGGTGGATGCTTGCAGTTTTTGCCGATATGGTGGGTAGCTTTCTCGAGGTCTTTATGGATGATTTTTCGGTCTATGGGGATTCATTTGATCAATGTCTGGACTATCTAGACCGAGTCTTATGGAGGTGCTGCGAAGTGAATCTTGTGCTCTCCTGGGAGAAGAGCAATTTCATGGTGACCGAAGGAATCGTGCTGGGTCACGTTGTTTCTAAACGTGGCATGGAAGTTGACCCAGCCAAGGTGGATGTAATTTATAAGCTGGAGCCACCTACAAATATCAAGCAAGTCCGGTCATTCTTGGGCCATGTCGGTTTTTACCGACGATTTATTAAAGATTTCAGCAAACTGGCCAGACCGCTGACTGAATTGCTCGGCAAGGACAATGAATTCATTGTAGACGACCTTGCCTTTAATCAGTTGAAAGAGCTCATCACGCAGGCCCCTGTCCTACAGCCACCGATTTGGACTCAGCCTTTCGAGATTATGACCGACGCGTCAGATTATGCCATCGGAGCTGTACTGGGACAGAGGAAAGACAATGTACCATTTGCGATTCACTACGCTAGTCGAACGCTCGATGAAGCCCAAAGGAACTACACTGTTACTGAAAAGGAGCTGCTAGCGGTAATCTTTGCTTTGGAAAAGTTCAGATCTTACCTCCTTGGGTCCAAAGTAATCATTTACACGGATCATTCGGCCATTCGGTATTTACAGCAGAAGAAGGACGCCAAACCACGTCTCATCCGGTGGATCCTTCTCCTCCAGGAGTTTGACTTGGAAATCGGAGATAAACCTGGGGTAAAGAATGTAGTGGCCGATCATCTGTCGCGACTTCCTGAACCAGAGTCTCCTGAGCTGAACCTGCAGCCTATCACAGAGACCTTTCCAGATGAGTCGATTCTGTCTGTCGCCTCACTTCCTTGGTATGCGGACATTGTGAATTATCTAGTTGCCAAGAAAATCCCGCAGGACTGGCCTAAGTTGAAAATAGACAGATTTTTGTCTAAAATCCATTTCTACCAGTGGGAAGACCCGTATCTGTTTTGTGAGGGAGCAGATTGCATCTGGAGAAGGTGCATTCCTCAGGAGGAAGTTCCAAGTGTCCTCGCTTTATGTCATGATCAAGATTCTGGGGGACATCATTCAGGCAAACGAACGGCAGCAAAAGTTCTTCAAAGTGGCCTCTGGTGGCCTTCATTATTCAAAGATGCAGATGAGTATGTCAAATGTTGCACTGACTGTCAGAAGATGGGTGGAACCATAGGAATGAGAGATACGATGCCTCTGAAGTACATTCAGATCTCAGATGTCTTTGATGCACGGGGCATCGACTTTATGGCCTGTTTCCTAACAGTCAGGGTTACGAGTACATTCTGCTTGTTGTCGATTATGTCAGTCGATGGGTGGAGGCTATTCCCGCCCGAGCCGCCGACAGTAGGACTGTCTGTCGATTCTTGAGAGATCACATCATAGCACGGTTCGGGATCCTCAAAATTCTCATATCTGATGGGGGTAGTCATTTCATAAATAGAGAGGTGAAGAAGCTGACCCAAGAATTCTGCATCGAGCATCGTGTTGCTTCACCCTACCACCCGCAGTCTAATGGCTTGGCTAAATATTCCAACAGGGAGATCAAGACGATTCTACAGAAACTTGTGCGTCCGGATCGCAAGAACTGGTCTCAGCTGCTTGATTCCGTTCTTTGGGCTTACAGAACAGCGTACAAGTCACCCTTGGGAATGTCTCCCTACCGCCTGGTGTATGGCAAGCCATGTCATTTGCCCGTGGAACTTATTCACAAATCTCTATGGGCTATTAATATCTGTAATTTGGACTCCAAGCAAGCAGGAAAGAACAGAATACTAGATCTGAACAGATTACTGGAATTAAGAGATTATGCATATGACAACAGCCTGATGTACAAGGAGAAGGTCAAAACATGGCATGACAGGCACATCCGCCACAAGTCCTTTGATCCAGGCCAGAAGGTATGGTTGTTCGATGCGAAATTAAAGATCTTTCCAGGCAAATTGAAGAGCAAATGGACTGGACCGTTTTTGGTTAGGCAGGTGCATGACAATGGAAGTGTATTGATATCCAATCTGTCAGCTGACGCACAGCCTTTCGTAGTCAATGGACAGCTTTTGAAGCCATACCTTGAACATGACACATTCATGGCCGTCGTTGACTCAATTCAAGTAATCTATGAGGATGAGCTGAATATTTCGAAAGAGGCAGAGGAAGGCAAAGCGCATCAAAACATTTTTGAATGAGTTCCCTTTTTGTCTTTTCTTCTTTTCTTCTTTTCAATTTATTTTCTCTTATTCTACCGAATTGATGCCATCCCTTTCATCACTGCTACACTTAGGATTACTCTATCCTAAGTGTAGGGGGAATGCGCATCCCGAGTGGTTCATATCCAATTTCATCTCTTTTCTTCTTTTCTTCTTTTCTTCTTTTCTTCTTTTCTTCTTTTCCTCTTCTATCTTCTTCATCTACCGAAACGGTGCCGCCCCTTGTAGACAGTCTTCTATACTTGGGACGTACTTTGTCCTAAGTATAGGGGGGTGTGCACCCCGAGTTGTTCTATTCTTTGATCCTCTCCATTGTCTCCTCTTCTTGTCTATACTTAGGGATATCTTACCCTAAGTATAGGGGGAGACAACCTGAGTACGATCTGTTCATTCCCACCCTTGACCCTCCCTGCTTTGTGTACAGTCTGTTATACTTAGGATTATTTGATCCTAAGTATAGGGGGGACGGTCAACTTCTCATTGATTCATTCATTTATTCTTTAGATTTTCCTATACTCAGTACGAGTTATGTCTTCTCTTTTCTCTCTGATCTATGAGGACATAGCTCAAGCTAAGTATAGGGGGGTCGTATATACTACGTATATACTTTAGTCATAACTCGTACTTTCGTATTTTCTTAATAAATATGGCTAATAAGTCTTTAAAAATTCTTTAAAATTCATTAAAAATCCTTAATAAAAAGATGTGGTTATTCCTCAAATTCTTTTTGTATTTACTGATTAATAAATCAGGTGAAAATGTTTTTTGCAAAATGTTTGAAAAATAGTTTGAAAATCTTCGTGAACATCTATTGAAAACTATTTTGAAAATATTTTGTTACATGTTTTCAACCTGTGTAAAATGTGTGGATTGTTAAACTTATTTTCTTTGTGTGAAATAAAATGTTTGAAAAATGATTTGCAAATGGTTTGAAAAATGGTTGCAAAAATATTGTGAAAAATCTATATATACTGTTTGAAAAACCTTTGCAAAATGATTTTTAAATGTGTGTACATGTTTGCAAAAATGGTTGTAAAAATTATTTTGGACTATAGTTTTCAAAAATTGTTTGAAAAATCTGTGTCAAATAAGTTTGAGGAATACATACATCACACGAAAATCCACTATATATATGTATAAAATTGATCACTTACCCTGTAAATGCTTAAAATCCACTTCTTGTATATATAAGAAGCACTTCCGTGTACATATTGTTAACCTAGTTTTCAGCCAAAATTTTTCTTTTCAAAAATCCCAAAAACATTTGCAAAATTAAAATCCAAAAACATTTGAAAAATCTTTTTGAAAAAGACAAAAAAATGCATATGCATCATCATCATCTTTTCAAAAATCCATAAAAAGTTCAAAATCTTTGAAAATTGCATCACAAAAATATTTTCTGCATTCTGCATATCATTTGCATAGCATTCGCATTTTTCGGATTGAGTTTGGTAGTTGAACGAGTCTAAGTAAAATCCGAAGATTGGAGCTTGATTGGACCTTAAAATCTACCTAATAACAGGAACCTTATAGGAATTGGGTTTGAGGTACTTCAGGTCTAGTTGACTTAATTCTTTGAGGATCACGGGACTTGGTTCAATGGATTCTTGACTGCCCAAGTAGAGTATTTCGGAGCACACGCACGACTCTTGTTGATAATGACCTAACTTGGACACTTGCACCTTTCACATGGCTCAACTCAGTTGGAGTGGTGAGGGGATTGGATTTGCTGGTATGAGACGCACACAAGTGGAAACATTTGTCCTCCTCTAGGGAGCGAAGTGCACCCCAACCCGTCCAGTGATTAGGAAGTCTAAAGACAGGAGGCTGTGGGTGGCGATAAAGCTTCAAAAGAGGGATAGTCTACTGGCTCAAGAGGAAAAACTCCTTATGTAAATGCTGCTGTATATAGTATTCGAAACAAAAAAGGGGTTCAGGCATGTACAAAAATAAAAAGCCTGCAATTATGTACAAAGTCAATAAGCAAGCTTGAGTCCCAAAGTCATATCATGTGAGCCTGCAGCAGGATGACTCGACTACACTGGTCTTGCATCCCGGGATAGGTAGCTACACTGGCTACCGTCCATTCTTCTCTTCACCCCCTCCTCTTGAGCTGGTTGCCACTTGAACTTAGAAGGGAATACCCCGCTCCTCGAGGATGGAGTTGTTGGATTGGGGAATCATTGGGTTGTCGTACTGGAGAAGTCAGTTTCTTTGTCATTCTAGTTGGGGAGAGCCACCGTCACTTACACTGTACAAGTCAGATTCATAGTCGTAAGGGTTTGCGTATGAATTGAGATATTTCTGACCTGGCTATTGAGGAAACTTGGACAGAGTTTTGGGATTCTCAAGGACTGTTGAATTTCGAACACGGTTCTCACTAAGGTTCCTCCCTCACTAAAATTCCAAATGTCCGACTTGAGCTCCAAACTTTGATTTTGTGAAGACAAGTTTGATAATCAAATAAAATCCATATTTCTTCTTTTTCTTTTCTTTCTTTTTCTTTTTGCACTTATTGCATAAGTGTTTGCTAGGGACTAGCAAAGGTAAAGTATAGGGGGATGATGAATCCACATTTCATCATCTTTATTCTATCATTTTGGCATCAAAAACCCTAGCAAATGCCTGTAAACACCCTTAAATCAAGCATATTAGCATCCATACATGTGCATTCAGATAGTGTCTAAAATACTGTAATTAAGGCCAAAATTAAAGAATAAATAAAGAAAAGAAAAATAATAAAATATTGTAAATATTTTATGACCCGAAACCTCGAGACCTAGGCATCTTGATGAATAGGTCGACAAGGAATAAAGTAGGGGGAGATAAGGTCAGAAATACATATAAAATACATATATTTTCTATTCATTCTTTATTCATTTTGGACCTATTTTTGATTCCACTTTTTATACATCAAATAAAGAAACTTTTTACATGAAAGTTGTAGATAATTTAATAAAGAAAAATACAAAATTGATTTCACAGAAAAATAATGAACAGATAAAAAGTTATGGTCTGAACAAGATTCCAAAATCCCAACTTCCCAGACCCGTATCTCACAAACGACAATTCCAAATGCAGCATACTCACCTTTAATTGTATATAGAATAAAATAATCTAATTAATGGTGGTGGTTTCGCATTTGGCGGAGCTACGGTTTGAAAGTTGAGTTTTGGACCCTATTGTACACCTGTACTGAATAAAATATTCAATTTATTCTTTATTCATTATTTGTTCATTTTTATATTTTTATATTTTTGTAAATATTACTTATAATAATTGTAAATATTAAAATCAGAAGAAAAATGTAAATAAAACTCAAAATAAAATAGATACATATTTGATACATAGGTATTACACCTGTACTTATACCTATATTAAATATACTTCTATTTTATTAAATACACAAAATATATCAGAAAAATAAAATAAAAATATATTTGTGTATATAAAAGTATGTTGTAATTTTAGAAAATAATAAATAAAAATAAAAGAATTAAAATACACAAAAGAAAAATAAAATAATAAAGTATATAGGTATTATACCTATAAAGGGGTAAAAAGTCAACTTGTAAAAATAAGCCTCATAAAAATAAATAAAATTCATAATAAAATACTTCATAAATTAATAAACAATTTTTATTTTTTAACCAAATTGAAATTCATCCATTTACCATTTTATTTCGAATTTTGAAATCATTTTGTGAGGATTTTTTCTGTGTGGTCCACGTGGACCAACCAGATTGGTCTGACAGTTGACCTAGGTCAATTGTCTGACCTTCTCCTCCAGGCGTGTCAGAAGAGTTTTGTCCCTTCTTCGCGCCGTTTTCTAGGCTTGACCTTGCACTAATCCGTGACGTGATGAAGTCTTTTGCGTTTTTGCCCCTCGATCAATGGTGATTCACGCCCTAGTGAAATCTGGGGCTGAATACCACTGATCGAGACGTTCTCGCCCTCGTCTTCTACGCCCATCGTCAACCATACAAAAGGACCCCCCGACTTCAATTTGAAATTAATCCTTCTTCCGCCATTTTCATCCTCAAACCCCTAGCCCTTCGTGTTCCTGGTGACAGCAGGCGTCGAATCGAGCCTGGGTTTGAAGCGTTTGGCGTTGAATCGAAGAGATTCGACCCTCGCCGGAGCTCCGACGTGCTTCATCACCCGTCGTCTCTGGCGAGTTTCCTCGTCTTTTCTTTCCATTTACTTGTAGCCTTAGCATAGCATAGCTTAGATCTATAGCAGTTTTGAGTTTCGTTTAATCGATCGCCGTGAAATCTTAATCGAAGCCACGGCGGAGCTGAGCTCCGCCCGTTGTTTCCGACCACTCCAGTGATCCTCCGCCGTCTTAAACACCTCCATCCTTCTCCTCTCCGCTCCGTCATCACACCGCACCCTTCCAGATCCCTCGATCTCGCTCAGATCGAGCCATCGAGCTCCCCTCTCCGCCGCTCGCCGGAGCTCTTCGCCCGCACCTCCTTTCGCCTCATCTGAACCATCGGACCCCACCATTTTGTTCGCCTGGATTTTGTGCGCCTAACCTTGCAGGTCTGAGCCCAAGAGAAGGCTCCATCGACCTTCGACGACCCCAGGACCAGCCGCCCAGGTCACCTCCGCCGTCCGAGCACCTCGCGCCGTCCCTGCCTCGCCGGAGGCCACCATTCGACGCGGAAGGGCCCCAGGATCATTTTGCCCTTGATCCGGGGGCCGGAGCGGCCGTGTGTCGGCCGCAATCGCAGCTCGAAGTTCGCCGGGGAGGTGTTCTTCGTGAACCCCTCCCTGCCGTTGGATCGACCACCTCCTCCAGACGCATCGCCAGCCGTCCGGTCGCCTGTGCCTTTCCGCCGTTGGATCGACCGACCACGATCTAATCTCAGCCATCCGCGACGAAGGGGTATCCGCCGTCGGATGCTCGCCACGTGTCCAAGTGGGACGCCATCGGCCGTAAGATCGAACCCCGTGGGTATTTTGCATTCTTAACCCACGACTTTTTGTTTTTAACTTTTAGTCCAGTAACTTTCATTTGTAGTTTAAAAAGTTTTGTAATATTTGCACGTAGACCCTCACTGTTTCACTATTTGCACTTCAGTCCATGCCACGTCACCTCAAGTGACTGGGGCGCGTGACCTTTTGGGTATTTTGCATGTTAGGCCCAGAACTTTTGATTAATTGCAATTTCATCCCTATGCGTAGTTAATTAAATATCTTTTTGGATAAATTGCATGTATGCCTCGCCGGTTTTTAATAAATACGATTATGCCACTGTGAATGGTGTTTCACGTGAGCTGTACGTGCCTCTATGGTGAAAATTGCACCTGAGCCCCTGGATGTTTCTATAATAGTATTTATGCCCCTGCCAGGCTTAGGATTTTTGTGTGCTTAGCTTGTTTATTTCACGCCTCATTTAATTGTGAAAAATTCTCAAAAAAAATAGGGTTAAGCTCATGTGTGCTTCTATTTTCACGCTATATTTTTAGTTTTTAATTTTATCATATTTTTATATTTATTAAAAATCAAAAACATGCTTTTTCTCTACTGTCTAGTTTAGAAAATGCCAAAAAAATATTAAAAGGTCTCGAAAAATTCCAAAAAAATTGCATAGTGTCTATTTCACCACATTTTAGTGTCAGTCCAAAAATCACTAAAAATCTCAAAAGAAAAACCCTAAAAATTTAAAAACATTCAAAAACTTCAAAAAAAATCTATAAAATTGTAGAAAACCCCAAAATTAGTAAACTCAGTTCCTGTTTACTCTATATTTTGTTTTCTTTATTTGAAATTTAGTGTGGAAAATTTTGGTTACTGTTTGATAATTTTAATTCTCATTTTGCTCACAGCCAGCACTTTTTCCACTGATTTCTCTTATTTCAGCCTTTAAAAATATCAAAAACACCTTGAAAAATCCCCAAAAATCACAAAAACAGTAAAAAATCCTAAAAAATATTAAAAACATTTAAATTCTGAATTTTTGGTTATTTTTTTGCATTTTTAAAAATAGTTACCTTGCCTTTTATTCCTTTGTTTTTGTTTTCCAACATTAAAAAAGAAATAAAAAATATAAAATATAAAATTATAAAAATCAGAAAATTAAAAATCAAAAAAAATATATGCAAAAATTAAAAATTAAAAATTAAATAAAAAAATTAAAAACCCACAAAAGAAATTAGGTTGGTTAAGTGCTTTATTAGACCTAGGGTTTGGATTTTTATCTACACTCTGCACCGTTGTTTCCTGTGTTCGACCCCTACTTGCTTGCCATTATACATTGTTAGTAGGGTATAATAAATTTTAATCCTTGCTCTTGATTGCTTTATTGATTGTGTGGGTTAATTGTTGAAGATCGAGGAAGCTTGAGTAGTCGCATCAGCGACAGTGAATCTGACTTGTCGGACCACTATTTAGTGGCTCTCGCTTCTTCGCTTTTCACCCGTCAACCCTACAAAAGAGCACCCCCGACTTCAATTCAAATTTTAATCCTTCTTCCGCCATTTTCAATCGAAAACCCCTACCTCCTCATGCTCCTAGTGACAGTGGGAGTCGAATCGACCCGGGGTTTGAGTTGTTTGGTGTAGAATCGAAGTGATTCGACCCCTCGCCGGAGCTCCGCCGTGCCTCGCAGCCCGTCGTCTCTGGTGAGCCTCTTCCCCTGTTCTTTCCATTTTCTTGTAGTCTTAGCATAGAATAGCTTAGGTCTATAGCAGTTTTCAATTTCGTTTAGTCAATCGCCGTGATTTTGCGATCAAAGCCACGGCGGAGCGGAGCTCCGCCCATCGTTTCCGGCCATTCCCGTTGTCGACCGCCGCCCAAACCACCTCCATTCTCTTCCCCTTCGCTCCATCATCACGCAGCGCCCCTCCATTTCCCTCAATCTCGCTCAGATCGAGCTATCGAGCTCCTCTCTTCGCCGCTCGCCGGAGCTCTTCGCCCGAGCCACCGTTCGCCTCCACCAAGCAATCAGATCCTCCCTTTTTGTTTGCATGGTCGTTGTGCACCTAACTCTGCAGGATCGAGCCAAAGAGAGGGCTCCATCGACCTTCATCGACTCCAGGATCAACAGCCCAGGTCGCCTCCGCCGTCCGAGCCATCCACGCCGTCTCCGCTTCGCCGGAGGCCACCATCAGACGCGGAGAGGCCCAGGATCGTTTTGCCCTTAATCCTAGGGTCGGAGCGGCCGTGTGTCGGCCGCAATCGCCGATCAAAGCTCGCCGGGGAGGTGTTCTTCATGAACCTCCCCTTGTCGTTGGATCAAGATCCCCCTCCAGACGCCACAGCAGCCGTCGGATCTTCCCGTGCTCCCCGCCATTGGATCAGCAGCCCAAGATCTCATCTCAGCCATCCAGGACGAAGGGGTACCAGCCGTCCGATGCTCGCCACGTGGCCAAGTGAATCTCCATCGGCCGCATGATCGAGAACTTGGGTATTTTGCATCTTCGACCCACGCGTTTTTGTATTTATGCTTTAGTCCTATAACTTTTATTTCAAGTTTAAAAACTTTTGTAATAATTGCACTTAGGCCCTCGCACTTTCACTATTTGCACTTAGGTCAACGCCACGTCACCTCACGTGACTAGGGCACGTGACTTTTGGGTATTTTGCATTTTTTGTCCTGAACTTTTAGGTATTTGCAATTATATCCCTGTGCGTAGTTAATTAAATATGTTTGTGGGTTAATTGCATGTATGCCCTGCCGGCTTTTGATATTTACAAATATGCCCCTGTGAATGGTATATCACGTGTTCTGTGCGCGTCTTTTTGCCAAAAATTGCACCTAAGCCCCTAGATGTTTCGTTATTTACATTTATACCCCTGCTAGGCTTAGGATTTTTGTATGCTTGATCTATTTATTTCACGCCTCATTTAAATGCCAAAAATTCTCAAAAAATAGGTTTAAGCTCCTGTTTGCTTCTACGTTCACGCCACATTTTTAGTTTTTTATTTCATTGCATTTTTGTATTTATTAAAAATCAAAAACATGTTGTTTCAGCACTGTTTATCTTAGAAAATACCAAAAAATATTAAAAGGCTTAAAAAATTCCAAAAATATTCTCTGTTGTGTGTTTTAACCTACTTTACTTTTAGTCCAAAAACCACTAAAAATTTCAAAAGAAAAACCTTAAAAATTCAAAAATACATAAAAACTTCAAAAAAATTATAAAATGAAAGAAAACTCAGAAAATATAAACTCAACTCCTATTTTTCCATATTTTATGAACTTTATTTGAAAATTAGTTTGGAAAATTTTTGTGACTGTTTGTTATTTTTAATTTGCATTTTACTCCTAGCCAGTACCTATTTCACTGTTTTCTTTCATTTCAGCATTTAAAAATACCAAAAACACTTTGAAAATTACCCAAAAATCACAAAAATAGTAAAAATTTATAAAAATCCAAAAAAGATTTTATTTTTGAATTTTTGGTTATTTTTGCATACTTTTATTAATATTCTACCTTCTCTTCTATTACATTGTCTTGTTTTCCAATATTGAAAAAGAAAATAGAAAATTATAAAATATAAATTATAAAAATCAGAAAATTAAAAATAAAAATACAAAATTAAAAATTAAATAAAAAATATAAAAAAATTAAAAATTAAAAACCCACAAAAAAATTAGATTGGCTAAGTGGCTTATTAGACCTAGGTTTGGATTTTCATCTATACTTTGCACCCTTGTTTCCTGTGTTCGACCCCTACTTGCTTGCCATTGTACATTTTTAGTAGGGTATAATAAATTTTAATCCTTGCTATTCATTCCTTGATTGATTGTGTGGGTTAATTGTTGACGAACGAAGAGGCTTGAGTAGTCGCATCAGCGACAGTGAGTCTGATTTGTCAGACCACTATTTAGCGGCTCTCGCTTTTTCGCTTTTCAAATTGCCCTCAAGTTTTTATAGGATAATTAGTTATTTTTAGTTAGCCTTTTAAATCTGATTACACATTACTTCATTGTTTTTGTCCTTTTTGATTTTTATAAAATCAACTAAAAATTAGAATATCCTTAAAAAATCACCAAAAACACTTAAAAATATAAAAAACACAAAAACAATTTTATTTGAATTTTTTTGGCTCTATTTGTTGTGTTTTATAAATAGTTATTTGTGTGATTTCCCCTTGTTTTTATATTTTCTTTATTATTAAATAGATAAAAAAATTTAAAAAATATAAAAATCAACCAAGAATACATTTCTTTTTATTTTATTTTATTTTATTTCAGACTACTTCGTAGGCCGTCTCGGCCAAACCGTGCTCCTTGTGTTCGACCCTGGTCGCTATACCAGGTTAAATAAATAGCGAGGACCGCTTTCGATTTTATCGATTTATTCTCTTATTTTGGTGGTTCCTAATTTTCTTGATTGACCAAGTCTTGAGATTCGGGTCGCAACGACCCTCGATTGATTTTATATCCCTACTTGGATCTGTGAGAGGGTTTTCGGTCACATCAGACATCGAGACCCCTCGCACCTTTTTGAGACCCTCCATCAGTGCGAGAGGACACCGGGATACTTTTGAAGCCTTCAGGAGCACGAGGGAAGCCTTATACCTCGAAATTTTGCAGATCAAAGCTCAGTAGGGTCATGTTCTTGGCATGTTCTTCATCATCGCCCTGTTGTCGTCTGATCGTGCATGTTCTTCACGACGAGCAGCTATCATCGGATCACATCAGGCCACCACCGTCTGATCCCTCCAACGGATCTAATCTGATCCGTCGGTAGCCAAACCGTCAGCGCGAGAACTTGTGGCGCCACGTGTCAAGTAGGCAAGGCATCATCGTTAGATCGTGCTCATTAGTGGGGTAATTGCATATCTAACCATGTAATTTTATCGTTTTATTATTATTTTGCAATGTTTTTGTAATGCTTTAAATATTTTGGAACTTTTGTAATTAGGCCCTAACATTTATTGTAATTGCATTTGAGTCCTTGCCAATGAAGCTCACGTGCACATGCACGTGGGCTTGGCTATTTTGCAGTCAAGCTCTCGCATGTCTTGTATTTTGTATTGAATACCTAAACTTTCCTAGGCAGTTATAAAATTCTGGATATTTTGCAACTTGGTCCATGCATTTTATCTTATTTACGTTTATGCCCTCATCATGTTATAGTTTCTTTTTATTTTCTCTATTTATTTAAAATAGTAATTATGCTCCAAAAAATCCAAAAAATCAGCTTGAGTTCCTGATTGCACACACTTATATGCCCTAATTATAATTTTGCAATTTAGGACTTCAATTATTTTATAAAAAAAATATTTTAAGCATAATTTTACCATGTCTATTTTTTGAAAAATTCCGAAAACAATTATTATGTTTATTTATTTATTTTCTAATTCCAGAAACTAAAAACCTTAAAAATAGAAAAAAAATACATAAAAATAAAAAAACTCTAAAATCTAGTTAAAAGGATTAAAAAATATCAAAAATTCCAAAAATATTATTTTCTTTTTTAAAATTTTCTTTATTTTATTATTTATATATTAAAATTGATTTGGAGAATTTTCGATATCCTTTGATATTTTTTATCTTCATTTTAATTTCGAGTATTTATTTAATCCTTGATTTGGGATATTTTTTATTTTAAAAAATATATAAAATTGGAAAATTTCACTAAAAATCACAAAACAGTAAAAAATATTTAAAATACAAAAATATTTAATTCTGTAATTTTTAATCATTTTTAGTTATACTTTATATCTATTATTATATATATACTCTTATATATTCTTATATTATATAATCAACAAAAGAGAAAATACAAATTTTAAAAATATAAAATTATAAAAATACAAACAAAATTAAAAAATATAAAATATAAAATATAAAAACCCACATAAAAATAGACGAAGAAGCACACATCTCATTATTTGCTCCCCATTGCCCGATATATCCTTTTTGCTCTCTGTGTTCGACCTCTATACATACTTGCACCTATATACGTTTTGTAGAGTTACAATAAATTTGAACTCCACACATTATTTTCATTGCTTGATTATTATTATGGGTTAATTATTGATTTTCTGGGATTTCGTCTGAAGTCGCTTCGACAACTGTTGATCCACCTTGTGGATTGACAAGACTTCGGCAAAAACCTAGTTATTAGCAATTTCCAAGAAATCAAGGCTCACTATAGTGAAGAACGATCAAGAAGAGGAGATCTCTAATCAAGCATCGACATCTTGGTGAGTGTGCGTTGACTACCGTCGTCCGACTTTAGCGATGAAGAAAGATTGTTTCCCTCTGCCATTCATCGATCAAATTCTTGAGCGACTCATAGGGAAAGAATACTTATGTTTCTTAGATGGGTACTCCGGGTATAACCAAGTGGCGATCGTCCCTGAAGATGAAGAGAAGACAACTTTCACCTGCCCGTGTGGCACCTATTCTTTCAGAAGGATTACTGTTGAAGTTTTGCACAAGAAGAGAACTAGTCCTCGAAAGTCTTGATTTTCGCTTAAGCAAAACACCGAGGTTTATCCATCAGTCTAAAGGGAAGAGAAACCTCCATGGGCAAGCATTTAATAAAGTGGAGCACCGATAGATATGAAAAAAATCCACCTTAAACCTCTGGGTGTGGCGCCCAAAAAAGATAACATAAAAGCATCCAAATCAGGGCTTTGTTACCATGAAAAAACTGCCAAACTTAGGGCATTTGAATCATTGACTCAGATACGTTAAATGCCTCTAAGGGCCTGTTTGGTTGCTGGGTTGGACTGGGTTGGGTTGGGGTACACCGGTGTACCCCTCCTTCCAACCATCTCAATCCTCCTCACAGTTTACTATTCAAAGGGGTGTAGTTTACTATTCACAGGGGTACCCCAACCCAACCCAACCCAGTCCAACCCAGCTGCCAAACAGGCCCTAAGAAGGCCATACCATGCATTTCTATACGTGCCCCATTATTTACTTGCATTGCAAGCAACCGGGCCATAAGATTTCCTCGTCCTCTTTGCCCTTCGGCTTCTGTAAATCGCCACCCTTTTCAAAACCCTAGTTTGATGGCTCCATCACCATCAGGAAATCTCAAACGCCATCGCCTGGCCTCCCCGACCCCTAAGCCGAAGATCTCGAGTGAAACCTCGAGGCCAAATTCTCCTATGGCTACGTGGCAGGCTTCCAAGGAGCATCCAGTGGTTGCATCTAGAGTCAGTGTGAACTGTCTGGCACCGTGCCCGGTTCGTGTAAGGCTAGACATTAATCGGAAAATGGTGATCCCACTTTAGAAATCTGACGTATGTCAAGAAGCAAAACTTTTGAGGCATGAATATTGCAAATGCCTTATCTTGAAATTCTCAAACCCCATTACATCACTCAAATGGGCTGTGAATGCTTGGAGGTTGAATTCTCTTGGGGAGCTTTCAATCGTATGTTGTCGATATCTAACTTCCACTTTATCGTGGAGGTCGAATCCGAGGAAATCTTCACTACCCTTGCTCACAACTTCATTCAGGTGATTGATGGCTCCTAGATTTGGTTCTATGAGTGGTCTCCCTCTTTTGGAGCCAAGCGGGTCGAAGAGCTCTCAACATATTGGTTAACCACCCTTTGATTACCTCTACATCATCGTTACTCCTCCATCCTCGCTTGCATGGTAAAACAATTTGGAAAGTTGATCAACTATGAACTCCTAGACCTACCTAAGGATTACAAAAATGCCTCTTCCATTCGCCTACTGGTGGACATTTCCGTATTAATAACATGCCAAGAGTGGTAGAAGTCAACAATGTGGATGGAATCTTTGAGGTCACCTTTCACCCAGAATCTCATCTGCGAAGCACTAAGTTCCGGCATTATGACTCGCCCCTAGAGGAAAATATCACTCTCATTAACCCCACAACATCATACAAACTCGAAGAAGAGATGAAGAGCAAATTCTTCGAATGGTTTCCTGGGGAGCGCAACACAAAATGTACTGCTGAGTTGAACCCTGAGGTGTCGTTTGGTTCATGGGGTAAACTCCCCTTTGTCCCCCTTAATCCACCCCTTTCTCTCTCATGTGGGCCCCACTTTTTATCTTTTTAAAAAATTAAATAAATTAATTCTCCATCACCAATCCCATAAAAAAAAACAATATATTATACCATCATATCATCTAAAAATTATAAATTATCAACTTTTACTCACTTTTCCAAACTTCAATACAATCACATCACAATAACTACTCACTTTTTCAAACTTCAATACAATCATATCACAACAAACACACTTCTAACCAACCCCCAGTTTAACCTTCTATCCAAATACCAAAACACAAAAATGAGTTACCCTCTACTAGTTTAACCCGCCCTAACTCGTGTACCAAACCACCTTGAGGGTTTTGACCTTTTTCGTACTGTTGCATGGGTAAAGGAAAACCTAAATATCACCCCTTTCCCAAACCGTCGTGGTCCATTCACTCTAAGCCATGCCCTACCCAAGATTGACCTAGATCGCTCGAAACTTGAACAAGCCATGGCTTGGATACAGAGTGTAGGACAGAAGATTGAGCCTCCACTCCTAGATCACATTAAATCTCTTGTGACTTATGTAGTTATTACAAACACATTGATGCATGAACCTATGAATCTGGTTGTGGATCTTGGCAAGATGGAAGCCATTGACCATACATCAGCTCCGATTTGATCTCAAAGGAAAAGGTATGGCACCTTCTAATCAAGCCCTTTTCCATCAAATAGTTATATTTCACCAAGTTCATTAATATGCACTGAAAATCTTTTAAGCTTTCTTAAATTTGGATTTTAAAATTTGACTAATAAAGTAGATTTTAAAGGCATATTTTCCATTGAAATTTTTCACTCGTTTAAATTCGAACCTGGAAGGTCTGTTTTGATCATAATTTGCTTGATTGAACTGTTCATTTACATTCTATCTTGTGATGGATTGCAATTTTTAATCTATAATATTAGATTAGTCAGGGCTCTTGTTAAATGGGATCGGTTTAGGAATTTAAAAATGACTCAATGCTTGAATTTAATCTTTATCCAGGAAACTATGATCTTAATATTACAAAATAGGAAATTATAATCTTTTCAGACTACAGTCCCCTCTTTTTTTAAGGTTCAAAATTTGCATTTTCTCACCAATGTTCAAAATGGAATCTTTCTGGCCATTGAGAGACTCCTTCAAATTATTGATTCAAAGTTCATGGATGGAACCACTGTCATCTGATAATCCTTATCATTGGTGGGCTTCAAATATGAAAGATTGAAACCATTTATCAAAATTTAGCATCGTGATTCTGTATCACAAATCACAAAAGAGATTGAAGACTCGGAGGCGAAAATTAAATTATTGGAACAACATTGTGACCCACTAGAGTAGTCGATTTTAACATCCTTAAATGAAATGAACGACCAACTTGAATCGTTAAGAAGGGACAAGTTTCATATTTGGAATCAGAGGGCCAAAGTAAGATGCATTAATGAGGGAAACTCGAATACGATATTTCTAAAACAAATGGCCTTGACAAGAGCCTCTAGGGACCACATAGGTGCTCTCAAAACACTTGGGGACACTTGAAGGTATCTTTGGAAGTGAATTTCAAGAAATTGGGGAAGTCATCTTGAACTTCTATGGCAAACTTTTGAAGGACCCAATTAACTCAAAAAGAGGATTCGGATACTTGGTGATCTGATTATTACTCTAAAGGACCAAGAGACCTTCTCCAAACCTTTCATCTTACAAGGTATTGAGAAGACACAACACCAATTCAAACAGAACAAGGACCCGAGGCCTGATGGAATCATCATTGAATTTATCCATAAATTTTAGCCAATAATCAAGCCATATTTCGTGGATTTAGTCAACCACATTTAAAATTCACATTTCAACGTTAGGAACTTCCGACATCTAAATAATGCCTTAGTAGCACTTACCTTCAAGAAAGGGGATCACTTAGAGATTGAAAATTATCTCCTAATTAGTTTAATAAATCTATGAGAATCATATCGAAACTAATTTCAAATTGATGGGATCTGATTCTTGCGTTGACTATTCCACCTTCATAATACACTTTTTTGAAGAATCGATATTCTGTTGATGCATTTATTGTCACTTCGACTATTATCAATGAGTGGTCCAAATTGATAAAGAAATATTTAATTCTCAAGATCAACTTTAGAAAAGATTTTGATACACCTAGGTGGCCATTCATTCTGGGATCCCTATAGAGTTGTAAACTATCCTACTTATTTCATTTCTTGGAATAATGCATTACTTGAAACCACCAGGGTTTTGTTTAAAGTCAATGGATCTTGTTTAGATTGACTAAATCCTTAATGGGGAGTGAGACAAGGAGACCCTATATGATGAATCTCCCTTTCATCACAATTATTCTTTCATTTTGGCCTTTAATCCCTAGCTAAATGCTTGTAAGTAGCATTATTATGCATAAAATAAAACATACTATTTATTGTGTAGATATTGTATAAAATATTGTATTTAAAGCCAAAATAAAAGAATAAAGAAAAGAAATGAAAAAGAAAAATTAATGAAATACCAAAGATATTGAATGACCTTAAACCCTTAGACTTAGGCATCATGATGACTAGGTCGACAAGGAATAAAATAGGGGGGGATAAGGGTCCTTAAATACAATAAATCTTAGTTTTCAATTTCATCAATAAGTACTCTTTAGACCCTATTTTATTCTTTATTATTTATGCATAAAATCAATAAACTTTTACATGAAAGTTGTAGATAAAAAATATAGAAAAATACAAAATTTATTCCACACAAAAATAATGCATATTGTAATTTCTACACTCTGAATAAAAATCCAATATCCAAACTTCCCAGACCTGTATCTCCTCCATATGAATTCAAAATTCACCAAAATCATTTTAATTGTATATGACTTTTAATTAGCTATTCAACGAAGGTGGTTTCATCTATTTTGAGGTTAAGATGCAAAAGTTAGGTTTTGGACCCTATTGTATAGTATACTGGAATAAATTATTCATTTTATTTTTTTCTTTATGTTCTTCATAATTTTATATTTTTATAAATTTGTAAATATTTTTTATAACACATATATAATTAGGATGAATTAAACCTATAAACGAATTATACTTCAGTATACCTATATAATAAATAGCTATATTTATTTAAGTGTACATCTAAGTAAAGCAAAATAAAATACAAAAATATTTACGTGTATTTAAATAAGTTATAAATATATAAATTATGCATATAAAATAATAAAATTTAAAATACAAAATAAAAATAAAATATATTCTTTATAGATAAATATACCTATAATTACACTTGTAAAAAGTAACCTATAATAAATTAACTTGTAAAAAAATAAAAATCATAAAATAATAAAAAATTTTATGATTTGACAAAAAAATAAATAAAATCATTTACTTTTTCTACATTATTTAATTAAGGATTTTATTTTACTTCTTCTCTTAGCAGGCTGGCGTGGTCCAATGGGAGCCAAGCCTTAGTTGACTCGCCAGTCAACTGAGGGTCCTAGGCTCTGGACCCTGTCAGATGTAATGACCCGCCATCTTCATGGAATTATGACACTCGACTCTTTCATTATTTTTTCTCGAATCCTTCTTTACTTATGACCATCGATCCTTGTACTTCCAAGCATCCATGATTCCTCTATCGATGGTCTTCTGAATCAAGTGCCTTTCTCGAGTCAAAGATGCCATGTATATATTTATGCATCTGCCTTCCTTCACTTTTTGATTCCTTTTCACCCCTCCAAACCCTAACCCTAAGCACGATTGAAGCTCTTGGTGATAGTAGGAACCTCTCCAAGGGTTCAGCGAGGGAGGAAGGTGTTGAATCGAGGTTATCCACGCTCTGTCAGCCACCTCCGTTGTGAACTTCTCTTCCAGCTACTCCGGACAGGTGAGTGTTTATTTCTTGCATTTTTTTAATTTCTAGGACTAGCATTAGAGTAGATTAGCTTTTATTTATAGTTAAAATTTCTCTATATTTCGTTAAAATAAAAAATCAAAGTTTATCATAGCTCATCTTCATCATATTCCTATCATGATCTGCTCCTCCTTTCGGCCCCATTTAATTTCCTAACGCTTCTCCATCTCCCATTCCATCCATCCCCCTTTGACTACATCTAGATAGAAAAGCCGAGGTCCTTCCTCCACCACTCGTCGAACCTCTCCACTCCACTATCATTTCTCTCTGATCAACTACCAATAAAGGCCAAGAAACTTCCCCTTCACCTCATTGTGCTTTTGCGCCCCTTTACAGGTCCTGAAGAATCCACCTAAAGAGTATCAACGGCAAGAAATAACATGCAGCCTTCTTCGAGCTCAAGAGCCCCACATATGGGGCATGGACCCATTTGAGGGCTCCACCAGTTGCGAAGGAGCTCCTACTCCATTTACACCTAATGGGAGTGTCCCAGGTGGTCGAAGGCTCGAGATTGGCCAGATTGAAGCTCGCCTAGGCAGAGCTTCTCAACCCAGTTCATTCAGGCCATCTCTCCATCGTCTGATCAAGAGGAACCTCTTGATCTAATCTTAGTCCTCCAGACCCAACCGGCATCTACCGTTTGCGCGTTGACACAAAGATAGGTCGATGACTAGAGCCATCAGATCACCTTAGTAGGAGTATTTTACACATTTAACCCCCATATTTTTTTAATTTATGTTTACTATTTAGACATTCATCTATAATGTATTTATTCTTTTAGTATTTGAGATTAGCCCCCTATGCTACTCATATTTACATTTAGATCCAGTCCATGTCACCTCGCGTGCATGTGCGCATGAGGGGACATGGGTTTTTGCACTTAAACCCCTTAAGGTTATTGTATCTATTTTTAGTCCAAGTTTTTACAATATTAGTGTAATATTTTATGTGATATTTGCATCTACCCCCTCCCCTAAACTGTATATTAATTACAGAAATACCCCTCTAGGGATATATATATATATATATTATTAGAAATATTTGGAGTTTTTGCATTTTAAACCACGAACTTCTTTAGGGCGTTCGGAAATAATGCTTAAACTTTAAATAATTGCAAAATTACCCCTGCTAGGTTGCATTTTCTTTGTCTGTTTTGTTTTATTAAAAAATAGCACCTATACCCTAAAATTCGTAGAAAATAAGGATAAATACGTTATATATTATTCTACCCCATATATTTTTATTAAAATATCTTACCCTATATTTTTTATTAAACATAAAAAATCGAGCTATTTTCATTATCTAATTTAGGAAAATACAAAAATATATAAAAAAATATTTTGAAAAATTCCAAAAATATTATAAGTTGTTTATTATTGTATTTTGCACTTACAAACCAAAATTCTTTAAAAAATAGAAAAAAAATCACTGAAAAATTAAAAGCTCCAAAATCCATATAAGATTTTTTAAAAAAATCTATAAAAATCCAAAAATATTTATTTCTATTTCTACATTTTGTTTTATATTTACTATATATTAAAATTATTTTTAGAAAATTTGGGGACTTTAGATATTTTAAATTTAAAAATAATTTAGCCTATTAATATAAGTCATTGTTTTGACATTTTAATTCAATTAAAAATCTAAAAAATAGCAAAAATATAAGAAAAATATCAAAAATAGATAAAAATCTAAAAAAATAAAATTTATTTATTTCCTTTTTTTGAGTATTTATAGCTTTATCTATAAATATAAAAGCCATATTCTCTATATGTAGCTATATTTACTTATATTATTGTTTATAATTATTATGATTATCAAAAATACCAAAAATATTTTCTAAACCCTTAAAAAAGGGTTGTAATTTATGGTATTTTCCTAATTTTTATCTTAATTTATATTTTTATTATCCATATTACATACATATAATTATACACACTCATATTATAACTAATTATAAAGAAAAATAGAATTAAAAATCAAATAATATAAAAATAATTATTAAAATTATAAAATTAAAAAATCCATAAAAATTATAAAAACAAAATTTCCAAAAATAAAAAAATAAATAAAACCCCACTAAAAATCATAAATCCTCATAAAACCCCAAAAATAATTGTTGTCTTTTCAGCCAATTTTTGTTGTTTATCCCCCGTTCTCCCTGTATTCGACTCCCTGTACATACTTCCACTATACATCTATATATAGGGTTATAATGAATTTTGACCCCTTATTTTGATTGATTATTTCATTGCTTGTGTGGGTTAATTGTTGATCACTTGACTTTAGTGAGCAGTTGCTTTAGCGACTGTGTAGTTCTCGCATTGTGTAGACTACATTAGGCCCTCAGAAAAGTTGAGTTTTCACTATCTCCCCTCTACTGTCCATTTACTCCCTCTTTATACTGGATGTTATGTTAGCCAAATCAAGTGAGTCCAGGAAATTTTGTGGGCTTTTTAAAGGCTGAATGGAATCCAAGATCACCAATGTCTAATATACAAACGATTTATTGGTATTCTTAGAATATAGGGTACGAACTAAAGGATATCTTATCAATGATTTGGATATTCAGCAAACTCTCGGGTCTTAAGATTAGTTATTCTAAATTCGAATTCTTTGGATTAAATTTGACCACCACAGAAATTGAGGAGATTCATTCGGTTTTTATCTGTCATATTGGAAGCTTCCCTATTACCAATTTGGGCTTCATCATATCTCTAAGGAGATTAAAGACTAAAGATTGGGAACCCTTGGTAGCAAAGTTCATCGCTAAATTGCAAGGCTGGAAAGCCAGATGCCTCCCCCTACCCACGAGAGTAGCTCTCCTAAACTCCTCTTTATATCTCCTCGCTACACACATGATGGCTTGTCTTAAGATACCATTAGGTATTTTAGACAAGATGGATAAAATTCGGAAGAAATTCCTTTCATGTGGTAACACTCAAAAAAAGTTGCAAGCAATGGTGCCTTGGACAAAGATCTTGCGTCCTAAAGCCAATGATGGACGGAGTATTATTAACCTTAAAATCTTCAATAATTCACTTTTGTCAAGATCTATTTTCAATATATTAGACCACAAAAAACCTTGGATCTCTGGCATTATTAGTGCCTTATCCTTATCTGGTGGATTGATTTCTCTATCACATAGAGGTTTTGCTACTAAATCGGAAGCTTGGAAGGCCCATGTTAGAGGTGTGCCTGACCTTATCCCTGTTATTTGTAAACAAGTGAATTTAGGCAGCCTAACTTCACTTTGGTCTGATCCTATTAATAGTAACATACATCTTCGGGAAACAAAACAAAGAAAATCTATCTCAAGGAAGGACTCAAAAACTGGAATGCAAAAAATAACGAGTTCAAAAACGTCAAAAATAGATTACCCATTGGCCTTTGGAATAGGGTAAAAACACTTTTAAAAACTCTCAGTGAAATTCTTGCCACGATTATCAACAACAACAAAGATTGTATTCTATTACCCTGATAAGCACAATTAAAGGTGAATCAACCACCAAAAAGATTATAACCTCATGACCAGAGGTGGAATTACTTCATTCCATAAAAAATGTGATCAAGACCTTTTGAACCGAGAGTGACTTACATCCTTTGGTTATTGGCCCATAAAAAAATAAGACTCAAGATCACCTACATAAATTTAATATTTCTACGGTAAATCGTTGCTACTTATGCCTTGAACACGATGAAAGCATTTCTCACTTATACTCTAGATGTATTCAAGGAGTTTAATTTGACACCAGATCTGAGTGATTTCTTTGAAAAAATCAACAATCCATAGTTATTATACGATTCTCTCACTGATTAGAACTCTCACGCATTGAGAGCAATACTCTTCAGGTCTATTTGGAATCCCAATGTAGAGCATATTATAAAAATATTCCCCTCGCAATTAGAGAGCTAGCCAAAGAGGTTAAACTAATTCTAATGGCAAGATCAAGTTGGATGTTTCTGAAGAGGTCACTAGGCCAATATCCATGGGATTCCTTAACCCTAGCTCATAATACTTCATTGTTTATATTGTGTCACATTCAGGTCCTATGGAGCCTTCTGCGAATCATGCTGAAGGAAGTCAAGTGCGCGAGAAGATCACTCCCGTCTCCGGTGGAAAAAACATCTTACATGGTTATGCAACTAGAAGGATATAGATGATCCTACTGGCGGAAGGAAGCTCCAGTCTTTTGTTAACTTAGAATACTTTATCTTCCTTAAGAACTGTGTTATTTTGCTATTTGTTCCCTGCGTATGTGCAGGTCTCTCCCCCATTTTTTGCTCTGAACATCATACTTCCTGTAGGTTTTTTCGTCTACATGAAGGTTATGCTCTCTTAGTTAAATAATGAATGAATCTTGATCGTTTCTCAAAAAAAAAAAAAAAGGACTGAATCCTCGTTTAGCACAACCTACATGCATTCAAAGTCGTATAGATGATATAACAATGTAATGTGTAGTTGAACATTTTCTTTGCGAAAAGATGTGACCTACGCACGTACGTATGTATGTACATTTGTAAATGGAAAGTAGTATTCATACGTATAAAAATACTGAACTCTGATTGAAGTCGTACCTATTAATTTTTGTAATGGGCCCACACTGGCCATTAAACTCCTGCCTGGAATTGTTTTCAATAGTTAGGCTTGGCCCGGTCTTATACGAACCATAATGTTTGGATGAATCCATCTTCACGATAAAGTAGTTGAACAAAAAACCAGGAGAATATGCCTAATAAAAAACCGGAGATTGGATTGAGTTGAAATTTAAAATTAAGAGAGACAAGTTCTAGTAGCTAGCTCGAGGTCCAGACTTCACAATTGAGGTTTACATTTTATAAACATGGTGGGTTGAGCTCCCTCTCTCGCGACATGGTATACAACACACATCTTTGTATCCCATACAAAACATAATTTTGTTTTGAGACCAACTTTTCTTTGTACTGCAATTCGATTAGACCAAGCATTGAGGAAATGTGGGTCTCAAGCAATCAGCAATATGATGTTGTATTGGGGTTATTTATTTTTACTTGGTTAAGTTCAATGTCCGGGTAAACGAGAAGGGTTGCGTTAGGCAGCCGATAACCAGCATAAATAGTGGGAGACAACTTCCTAGGAAGTTGGCCTCATGACAGTCAGATCTTTTCAACATAGATTTGAGCAAATATTTAGATTTCATTGAGGTGTTCCCTACTTGAGACGTGTTATGTCGCCCGAATGCAAAGAAAATTTGACAAGGGCCGCTACATTGCAGCCTGGATGTAGTTCAAAATTTGCAAGGATTCTCGCATGAGGAACGCATGCAAGTAAATAAGATAGTTGCACCGCATCACCGTCCGGATGCAGCACAAAATTTGCAAGAGTTCTCACATGATGGATGCATGTAAGTAAAGAAGTTAGTCTAAAAGAGGTTGCAAAGGAAGTTGCGGTTTGGTAGTTAGAATATTGGCATTTTACCTGGAAAATTGATGGAGACAGTGGATATGATGGAAAGAAGCAAGATTCATATACTATGTCTTCAAGAGATTAAATGGGTTGGAGAGAAAGCAATGGAGATCGAAAAGATATGCTTTAAACTTTGGTATTTAGGTAAAGATAAGGGCAGAAACGGTGTTGGAGTGGTTGTTCATAAGGATTTGAAGGATTGTGTGGTTGAGGTGCAAAGATTCGGGGATCGGATTATTTTTCTAAAATTGGTGCTTGAAGAAGAAATTCTGAATATCATCTTAGTTTATGCACTACAAATTAGTTTAGATGAAAGACTAAACAAGCTTTTTGGAAGGATCTGAATAAGATTTTACAAGGAATCCCCACAAATAGAGATGATTTGCATAGGTGGAGATATTGATGGATATGTGGGAAAGGATGCTTAAGGGTATGCTAGTGTTCATGGAGGCCATGGTTTTGGGGATAAAAATGAAGAGGGAAAAGACATTCTGGATTTCGTAACGACATATGATATGTTCATAGCAAACACTCTCTTCAAGAAGACGGATAAGCATTTAATTACTTATAAGAGTGGCCCAACTAGAACACAGATAGATTACTTGCGTTGAGGAGAAGAGATCGGTTGTGATGTAAAGACTGCAAAGTAATCCCGGGAGAGAATTTGACAACCCAACATCACTTGTTAGTCATGAATGTGCAAATAAAAAAGCCGGTAAAGAAAAGGAGGGTTCCCGAGATAACTAGAACTAGATGGTGGATCTTCAACTGAAGCAATCAAGCTTTAGGGAGAAGGTTTTAGAAGACTTATCTTGGGATTGTAGTGGAAGTGCAAATGAGATGTGGGAGGCAGTAGCATCTTGTATCCGGAGGGTAGTCAAAGAAATACTAGGCTAGTCAAAGGGAGGATCTCCAGGTTAAAAGGAGGCTTGGTGGCGGAGTGAAGGGGTGCAAGAGAAGCAAAAAAATCAAAAGAGCATACTTAAAAGCTATGTCTAAGGATATAATAGAGGAAACTGTCACGAACTACAAAATAGCGAAGAAGAAAGCAAAGAAGGCTGTAAGCAAAGCTAAGTCAAAATCTTATGAAGTTTTATATAAAAATCTTGACACGAAGGAGGGTCAGTAGGATATATTTAAGTTGGCCAAAGAAAGAGAAAGAAAGATCAAAGACCTTTCTCAAGTGAGATGCATTAAGGATGAGGAAGGTCACGTCTTTATTATTCAGAAGGATATAGAGACTAGATGGGAGCAGTATTTCTATAAACTTTTCATTGGTGAAGGAAATAGAGAGATCACTTTGGGTGATCCAGCTAGTAGTGAAAGATACTTGAATCGTGCAAGCTATGGACGAATACAAAGAAAGGAAGTAGAGGAGGCTTTGAAGATTATGAGATCTGTGAAAGGTGTAGGTCCGGATGATATCCCTGTAGAAGTATAGAGAGTTTTAGGTAAGCATGGTTTGACTTGACTTACGAAGCTCTTCAATGTTATTTTGTGAAGCAAGAAAATGCTTGAAAATTAGAGGAGGAGTATCGAGGTGCCTCTTTATAAGAACAAAGGAAACGTTCAAAATTGTTCAAATTATAGAGGTATCAACATGACGAGTCGCACTATGAAATTTGGGAACGTGTGATGGAAAGAAGGTTGAGATAAGTTTTCAAAGTAAAAGAAAACCAATTCAGATTCATGCCAGATCGCTCAACTATTGAAGCCATCCATTTGCTGAGGATAACAATGGAGATTTATAGAGTTAAAAGGAAAAACCTCCATATGATTTTTATTGATTTGGAGAAGGCTTATGATTCTGTCCCATGAGAGATAATGTGGAGAGTTTTGGAGAAGAGACAAGTATATGTCCTATACATAACCTCATAAAGGATATGTATGATAGACCTTTATCTTGTGTCTGGGAAGATTGGCTATTTTGATATCAACATTAGTTTACATCAAGGTTCAACTTTGAGTCCATTTCTTTTTACTTTGATTATGGACAAGTTGACAAGTCACATTCAGGATGAGATACCTTAGTGTATGTTATTTGGTGAAGATATTGTGTTGATTGATGAGACTAGAGGTGGAGTAAATGAGAAGCTTGAGGTTTGGAGACATGCATTGGAGACTAAAGGATTTTGTATAAGTAGGGCTAAGACTGAATATATGGAGTGCACCTTTGATGAAAGCAATGGTGAAGGAATCGAGGTGAAGATTAGTGACGATAACATTCCGAAGAGAGGTTCTGTTAGATATCTAAGATCTAATTTGCAACATGATGGGTAAATTGATGGAGATGTTACTAATAGAATAAATACAAGCCGGCTAAAGTGGAGAGGAGCCTATGATATTCTCTGTGTTAGAAGGAATGATTTGTTGTATATTATTCCAATGGGTTTAGGGGTCCTTATATTGGATAAACCCTAGAAACCCTAGAGAGTACATGAAAGGGAAAAAGACAGAACTACCCCTTACTGGGGTTACACTAAGAAACGTCTCATAATTACAACACTCCCCCTCAAGTTGGAGCATATTTATCAGTCATGCCCAACTTGGATACAATCCATGACAGTCGTTTCTTTGGTAATGCCTTTGTGAAGTCATCTGCAAGCTATAGATCAGTACTGATGTGCGGAGTAGTGATTCTTCCAATCTTGACTGCATCCCATATGAAGTGGCAATTAATTTCTATGTGTTTAGTTCATTCATGAAATACAGGATTTGTGGCAATGTAGGTTGCAGATTTGTTGTCACAATATAGGGGAATAGGCGTAGTGACATTAATGCCAAGCTCTTGAAGAAAGGCTAATAACCACGTGATCTCACAGGTAGCTTGAGCCATTGCCCTATACTCTGCTTCTGCACTCGACCTGGATACGACGGTTTGCTTCTTGCTTCTCCAGGTGACAGTGTTTCCTCCAACCATCATAGCATAGCATGTAGTTGAGCGTCGATCTTCTAGGGAGTTTGCATAATCAACATCTGCATAGGCAACCATGTCCGTGTGTCCATTTGCTTTGTAGAAGAGTCCACGTCCTGGAGATTCCTTCAAGTACCGAAGAATTTGGAGAACATCATGCCAATGGTTGTAACATGGGTGTTCCATATGTTGGCTTGCTCTGCTTACTACATATGAGATATCTGGTCTGGTTACAGTAAGGTAGAGAAGTTTACCAACAAGGCTTCTATATCGGGAGACATCCTCAAAGGCTGAATTAGATGAGGTGGCATGCTTTTTTGGATCAGCAGGAATACCAGAGGGCTTGCATCCAAGAAATCCTGCTTCAGTAAGTACGTCCATGCAATACTTCCTTTGGGAGAGGTGAAGTCCTTCGGTAGTGCGAAGTACTTCTATGCCTAAGAAGTAGCGTAAAGATCCAAGGTCCTTGGTAACAAATACCTTTTGAAGAAAGGCCTTGGTTTCTGATATCCCATTGTAGTCGTCACCTGTGACAATCATATCATCAACGTAGACTGCAAGTATAACGGTTCCAGTTGCTCTTTTCCTAACAAATACAGAATGATCAGATGTCAGCCTCTGGAAACCAAGAGTGGTTATTTCTGTAGTAAGCCTGTCAAACCATGCTCTTGGACTTTGTTTGAGAGCGTATATGGCCTTGCGAAGTTGACATACATACTCCCCCTCGACTTCATAGCCTGGAGGTTGTTTCATATATACCTCCTCATCAAGATCGCCATAGAGAAATGCATTTTTCACGTCAAGCTGAAAGAGGGGCCAAGATTTGTTTGTAGCAACAGAGAGAATAGTTCGGATGGACCCTATGCGTGCAACAGGAGAAAATGTCTCAAAATAATCGACACATAGGTTTGTGTAAAACCTTTAGCCACAAGGCGAGCTTTTAATCTATCAATTGTGCCATCCGGGGATTGTTTGGTCGTAAAGACCCAATTGCACGCTACAGGTCGAACACCTTTCGGACACTAAACTAGATCCCATGTTCCTCGAGAGGTAAGTGAATTCATTTCTTCATTCATTGCATGTTTCCAACCAGAGTCATGTAGAGCACTATTGTGATCTCGTGGAATGGAGATAGTCAGAAGAGCATCAGCGTACCGTCGATCATCAGAAGATAAGCCAGCTGTGGATGTGTAGTTGGATATGGGGTAAGTAGCACAGTGTCTTCTACTCTTTCGCAGAGCAATGGGAAGCTCTAGAGGATCATCCGGGACATTCTTTGGGGGGACATTCAGAGAAGACATATTATCCTGCAGCAAAGAGACTGGTAAAGGGATTGCTGGTGGTGTAGGGACATGACTTTGTTTATAGACGATGGGTGGCAGAGGAAGATCAAGTGTAATATAAATGACAGAGTCCGAGAAGAAGCTAGTATGCTCAAAGAATGTTACATCAGCAGAGATGTAATACCGATGACCTGTGGGATCATAGAATCTGTACCCTTTCGGAGTTTGTGAATAACCTAGAAAGACACATTTGATAGCCCGTAGTGAGAGTTTGTCGATATTATGAAATTTATGGACAAAGGACACACATCCAAAAATCCTTAGAGGGAGAGGAAATGGAGACTCATTGGGATAAAGGAGGAAGAATGGGGTGGACCCATGGATAGTAGGTGAGGGGACTCTGTTTATTAGATAGACGACTGTGAGAATAGCATCACCCCAATAGGTTTTGGGGACCTTCATCTGTGATAGAAGAGAACGAGCAACATTTAGAAGATGCCTCAGTTTCCTTTCTGTTATCCCGTTTTGTTGGGACGTGTAGGGACAAGAAGTTTGGTGGATGGTTCCCTCGGAGGCAAAAAAGGAGGCAAGGTCATGTTGGGTGAATTCTAATGCGTTGTCAGAACGAAAAGTTTGTATGTTAGATACGAAAATAGTTTTAACATAACGAAAGAAGTTCTTTATGATACGATTAATCTTCGAACGCTCTTTGAGCAGAAAAACCCAAGATACCCTGTTGAAATCATCTATAAAGACAACAAAATACCTATGACCACTTAGCGTTCGGACCGGACAAGGTCCCCAAATATCACAATGAACTAATGAAAATGGAAAAGAACGACGGGGCTCAGTGCGAGCAGGAAAAGAGGCTCGATGATGCTTCTCGAACGGACATGCCTCGCACTCAAAAGGCTTGAGCGATGAAAGTTTAGGGAACATCAAGGAGAGGGCTTTAGCAGATGGATGACCAAGACAAAGGTGCCATAGTAGAGGATCGATGGAGATGGAAGCTGCTCCCGAGAAACCAGAATCTGTAGGAATGTCAAGATAATATAATCCATTCTTCTCATGCCCCCCACCAAAAAATTTCTTCGTCCGGATGTCCTGAAAATAATAGCAAGATTTGTCAAATATCACTTGACAGTCAAGTTCAATGCATAGCTTGTGAATAGATAATAAGCTTAGAGGGAAGGCAGGAGCGTAGTGAACCCCTGTTATCCGTAGTGTGGATGAGAACTCCATAGTGCCCACACTGGTGATAGGTGAATAATCTCCATTGGCAACCCGAACAGATTTCACGATCGAAGAAGGTCGGGAAGAGGACAGAAGACTACCTTCTCCTGCGAGATGAGTCGAGGCTCCTGAATCAATGATCCAGGCAGGCACAGATGTCGAAGCAGTGCTTGCAGTAGTACTCGAGATTGTGGCAAGACTGGCAGTAGATGCAGGAGTAGGAGTATCAGTGGAAGTATTCTGTAGTAGTTGTCGTAGTCGGGCATATTCTGAGACAGTAAAAAAGGGTTGACTATCACTACTATGTTGTTCAGATGCATCATAGTAAGTATCAGGGAGGGCAGATTCATATGCACTGTTGGCATTAATGGGCATGCCAAATTTGGCCCAACATCGGTCTGACAAGTGATTCATGCGATCACAATGAGTACAAGGTGGAAAGCGATCACGTCCTTGGCCACGTGACGAGTCTCGTCCACGGCCCGAAGTTCGGCCACGTCCCTGGCCAGAATCGCGTCCACGTCCTCTAGAGTGAAAAGATCTTCCCCTTGCAAAATGTGCCGACTGACTCGGTAGACGGAGGAGGAGGTAGAGACTCAAGTTCTTGTAGACGACCAAAAATGGTCTCAAGATTAGGCAATGCTGCAGCGGTTAGAAATTGATCTTTGACAGGTTTATATCGAGGATGTAAACCTGATAAGAATATGTAAGCATGCCATTCTGCCCTTTCTCCTGCCTGCTTATCACAACAGGCAGGTTGAAAGATAAGAAGCTCTTCAAATAGGCCTGTCAGCAGCCTGTAATATTCGATTAGCGATGTGTCGCCTTGGTTTGTAGACCAAATCTTAGTGTATATATCTGAAAGTCTAGATTTGGTCGTTTGTTGCGAATATGTATTTCAAGGCTCTCCCACATCGCCTTAGCATTCTCCTTATAGAAGAGATTGGATGCAATGGAAAGTTCAACACTGTTCGTCAACCATGTAATGACCTGACAGTTATCAGTATACCAAGTATCATAATCCTTGTCTGTCGCAGCAAGTGGGACAGTGGTAAGAACATAGTTCTTACGTTGGCCACCAATGAAAACCTTGAAGGACTGTGACCACAGAACGTAGTTTTCGGATCCTTTCAGTTTTATATAGTGCCCTGAGCCATCAATGAAGTAGGCGGATACAGGGGCTTGACGTCCACAGAGGTGGAAGAAGATGTCATGGCAGCCGAGTAGAATGAGCAGTAGAGAAAATAGAAAAGACTAGATAATCTAGGTTATCTCAATGATCATGTGGACTTATGAGAACATCACCAGATGATAAATAAGCAGTCCATCGTGCAAGGAGTACTGTGCAAGGAGGCGAACTTGTGAAAGAGCGCCTAATCTGGGGAAAGTGGTCTGGAGACGGCCTGGAGACGGGCTGTAGGTGTCCTGGACTGCCTAGCAACGGGCCCAAGCGCCTGGAGGAGCGGAAGCAGATGTCTGGTGTTCGGCGCGGAAGGCCCAGTTTGGGCGGCCTGCGAGTGTGCGTACACGGGAGAGAGGCGTGTCTTGGAGATGTTCTGAGACGTATTCAGGAGGTCGGGATACTGGGCTAGGGTCCAATCGCGCAGAGAGTTTTATCGCGCAGAGGATACTGGGGTCCTGGACGCACGGGCGTGGAGAGGACCTGATTGCGCAGGAGGCCTGGTTGCGGAAAGGAGGCTGGTCGAAAGGGCGCAGGAGACCTGGGAGCTTACAGGAGCATCCTTAGGCGCGGAGCTTCTGATCACCTGGGGGGATCCTGGCGATGGCGATTCTTGGCGTGGGCGTGGGCGACGGCAGGTGGGGGATGGCAGGCGCCTGCGCGTGGAGAGAAAGAGAGGAGGGCGTGGTGGCAGCATGCACGTGGTGGGTGTGGTTCCGGTACGACGTCGGGGACAGGGGGTGCGGATGGAGGGGCGGCGGGTGGACGCGAGTGGGTTTCCCCTAGGGCTGGGTGTGCGGGTGCGGATGGAGGGGCGGCGGGTGGAGAGACAGGGGGTGCGGATGGAGGAGCGGCGGGTGCGGATGGAGGGGCGGCGGGTGGATGCGAGTGGGTTTCCCCTAGGGCTGGGGATCACACATTACGAGAGAGGGGGGAGGGTGGAGGGGCGGTGGGTGGGGAGAGGGGAGAGATTAGGTCAGAGCCCTGTTTAGGATCAATGCTCTGATACCATGTCAGAAGGAATGATTTGTTGTATATTATTCCAATGGGTTTAGGGGTCCTTATATAGGATAAACCCTAGAAACCCTAGAGAGTACATGAAAGGGAAAAAGACAGAACTACCCCTTACTGGGGTTACACTAAGAAACGTCTCATAATTACCAACACTCTGTAATAACAAAAATCCTTTAAAAATCAAAGGAAAGTTTTACAAAGCAGCTGTGAGACATGTGATGAATACCCATTCATCACTCTTTATTCTTATATTTTAGCTACAAAAACCTTTGCAAATGCATGTAGATATATGTAAATACAAATAATTACCAAAAGCATGCATTGTGTAAAAACTTATAATTAGCATGTTTTTGTGCAAAAATAAAAGAATAAAGATTAAAAATAAAAAGAGGGAAATATTTAGAATAAATATTGAGCAACCTAACCCAAGGGAGGGCTCAGCATGGGCCTGACCGCATAAAAGTCAAAGTAGAGGGAGATAGGAGCTCTGGTGTAAATATTTATGTAGATAAATAAAAGTATTTTCCTCACCAAAAATATGCTTGTAAATACTTGTAAAATATTAAAAACAAAACAAAAAGCTAAAAATCAAAAAGAACAAAAACACCCCTTTTCATCTTGTACATAAACCACACCTATGTATTTACTTAACCTTGTAAATAAATAAAATTATTTTCCAAACTTTTTGTAAATAGTCTATGTTATATATTGTAGATAAATAAAATAAAAACAATTAAAGTCAAAACAAAATAAAATAGAAAAATTAAAAATACAAAAACACATTGTACATATACCATGTATATAGATGTACATATATATTTATTTGACCTTAAAAACACCCTTTTACTCCTTATTTTATACTATAAATAAATAAAATATAAAATAAGGATAAAATTGCATAAAAATAATATATAAAAATCAAAAATCAAAACCCTATATATATTGTATATACCTATATATAGTACATACTATGTATATAGCCTATTTTCATTTCAGAAAAATTATTAAAAATCACAAAAAAATAGAAAAAAATAAAATAAAAATATTTCATGTTTTAACTTTTTGCAAATTCGGCCATTTGCTACCTTATTTTTGAGCTTCAAAGTTTAGCCACATGGCCCCTTCTCATTGGGTCCTGGGGATGTTGACCGCCCGGTCAACTACCCCCCCCCCCCCCCAAGACCACTTCCCACGGGTTCGAGCTCCGGACCCGATTTCTCCCACTTTTACCCGCTCAACCCGATCATCACTCCACCTAACCCCGGGTCCGAATCCTTCGCCATGCATCCGACATCCTCGCCGGAGCCGCTCCCTCGGGATCCGCGCGCTCCTGAGCTTGCCCGGACCCATTCTTCTCGGACCCCTAGCCATATAAAGCCGCTGCTCCGCCACCTTCTCTCTCCATCTTTGACCATTTGCTTCGTTCTCCAGTGAGCTCCAGAGAGAGTGTGAGGTGACAGCTCGCATCCCCGACCTGTTGCAGCGAGGAGAGCCGGCGAATCCATTGATCCGGCGACGTAGCTGCCGCAGCTCCGCCACCTGAGCGAGCTTCGAGCCTCGGGCCGAGACGTCCCTTGAGGCCAAGACCGGGAGCTTCCCCAGCTCCGCCACAGTCTCTCCGACCACCCAGGTAGCCACTTAGCTCAACCATTTCTTTTAATTTCCGTTTTCCCCCAAATCGCGCCGCCGCCGTATTTTTCCGATTCACCCCGGTTCCGTCCACCATCCGATCATCGGACCCGACCTTCACGTTCGCCTTCGTCTGACGCACCTTCTGCACCCACTCACTCAACCCAGCTCGCACAGGAGCTGGGAACCGGGCTCCTCCGTCCACCACCTTCGCCGGAGCCCGCCGTCTCGACGCACCAGCCACCCCCACTTCGCCTAACTGGGTCGAGGCACTTTGCCCTCAACCCGCAAGTCTTCTGAGATACTTTGCAGGTCCAGCAAAGGCCATCTGAGGCCTTTCCCGTTCAGACCAGGAGTCTCGCCTCCGCCACCCTCGTCGGAGCTCCCCCGAGCTCGGTTGGGGCATCGGAGAGCATCAGCAGCTGCGCACAGCCACGCCGGAGCTTCTCCGATACTTAGGCGCAGCAGAGGAGGCCGGAGTCGCTTCCACGAGGCCGGCGAAGTTCGTCGGCCGCCTGTTCGTCCAGGACCTCCAGCTACCGTTGATCGTCGCCTCCCGCTCCAGATCACATCTTGTCCATCCGTTCGAGGAGCTGCTTCCACCGCCCGATCTTTGGAGGATCGACCGCAGCCGTTGGATCACCAGCCACTTCGCTTCCACGCCATCCGATCAGCCACGTGGCAATCATCCAACGCCCCCGCTTAATAAAGGGTAAATTACCCTTAGGCCCCGCTTTTATGTTTATTTCGTTTTAGTCCTGTAAATGTTAAAATCAGTTGTTTAGTTTTAGGTTAAATTGCACATTGGACCCTGAGCTTTAGTGTGTTTGCATTTATACCCCTGCCTGTTGTGAGCCACATGCTTCGTCACGTGTTATTTTGGTGTATTTGCAGTAGATACCCTTGTATTTCTGGATGTTAATGAATGAATGAAACCTTTTAGATATTTGCACTTATTCCCCTGTGCGTGATTTATTTACACATGTGCGATATTTCTTGGGTTATTTGCAGATAGGACCCCTGGACTTTTGGTACCTGTTACCAATAAGTCCTCGGGACTTATTTTTCTTACATTGAGGTCCCTGAGTGCCCCAGGCACGCGCGTGGCGCGTGTTTTGCTGGGTATTTTGCACCAGGACCCCCAGAACTTTGGGTATTTGCACTTCAGTCCCTGTGCACAGTGCCCCACCTTTATTTTTGAATAAAATATCAAATCACCTCCAAATCCAACGAACATTTTATACATGGCTCCTGCCATGGTGTAGGAGTTTTGTGGATTTTTGAGGACATTTCTGATTTTGTTTGCTATTTTTAAAAATTCAAAAACCTTCATTTTTGTTACTGTCTAGTTTGAAAAATCACAAAAAAATATAAAAACCCACTTAAAAATTCTATAAAAATTAGTTACTTTTTGTTTAGCTTAGCTTGATTTTCTAGCCAAGTTTGGCTATTTTTCATTGCTTAAAAACACTAAAAACTTAAAAACACTAAAAAACCCATAACAATTCTAGTAAATAAATTAAAAATCCAAAAATAATAAAATTGGTATCTGAATTTTTCTTGTTTCATCTACTTTATAGGAAAATTACCTCCAGGCCATTTTGAGGCCCTTAGATATTTTATCTAGGGACTTTTGGCCTGGTAGACAGTACCACTGTTTTTAGCTACTGTTTGATTTTTAGAAAATAAAATAAACATTAGAAAATTATCAAAAATTCATCAAAAACATTAAAAAATATAAAACACATAAAAACATTTTTATTTTAATTTTTGGTTGATTTTTGATGCTTTGAATACTTTGTTGAAGTGTGCTTTTCCTTTGTTTTCTTGTTTTCTTAATATATTAAAAATCTAAAAAAATATAAAAATAATTAAAATCCACTAAAAATATTTCCTTTCTTTATTTTCTTTATTTTTACTACTTCGTAGGTCTCTCGGCCAACCCGTGCTCCTTGAGTTCGACCCTGGGTGCTATGCCAGGTTAATCACATAGCAGGATCGCTATTCGTGTTTCGTTGATTTTATCTCTATTTAGTGGTTCGATTTTTCTTGATTGACACGTTCGAGTGATTGAGGTCGCAACGACGATCATCTTAGATACCTGATTGCCTTAGTCACTCGGGATATCCGTGTCATCAGAATGGCACCGTTGCCGGGGAGCACGGCTTAATAGTTTTTATTTTCTTGTCGTTTTTGTTTTCGCGGCTTTCCGCGGCTTTTGTCCGTATTTTATTTTTGTTTTATTTTGCTTTATTTTCTTTTTCTTTTGTTTTTGTTTTTGTTTATTTTGAGTGTTTATTTTATTTTGACTTTTTGCACATATACCCTTATTTCCATTTTTATTTCCTTTATTATTTGATTATCTGGTTCTGACCATTCTTCTCTTTCTTGCGAGGGCCCGAGGACTGAGGCGGCTGATCTCGAGAAGCCGACGCAACCGCGGGATTCGGAGGCGGCTCCCTTCTGTACGGAGCCGTAGGAGAGAGTGAGAGAGAGTTGAGTGGGCGAGGCTTTTATTTTATTTCATTATTATTGTAATAATACAGGGACACTGGACTTGGACTCTTTGGACTATACTTGCTTAGCGGGTCTGTTTCGCCGAGCACCGGTGTGCTCGGGGGACCCTTAGGATCTTTCGTGGTTTTTCACGGTTTTGGTTTTATTTTACTTATTTTTTCTGCCTTTTCCGGTGTTTACGCAGTTTTTGCTCGAGCCCCTAGACTTGGGAATTTCTGGTGATTGTGCCGTAATTAGTAGGATCCCCACACGTAATTGCTTATCTGTTCCTATAGAACGATAATTGGACCTACTAAAAATCATTAATAAAAATAACCGACTCATTTGCCTTCGTAGCCTACGTGCCGCAGCCCGTCCTGTAAAGCGCTTTCTCCTACCCCCGATTTGTCGGACAGAGGAGGGACGGGCCAAGACCGGACTCTTTGGCTTGGAGGTCGGTGACCGGTTAGACGGTTCTTCGCTAGAAATTGCTCATCTAGGACTTGGCTTTCCCGTTGCATCATTTAGGTAGTTTCCTTTCTGTCTTTACATTTATGCGCGGATCATATTGCATGTAGAGTGCTGGAGACAAGGTACGCATTTCTGACTTTGCATGCATCATTGATTTCATCGCGCATCGGCTTTTTCGTCTTCTCCCCTCTGTTTTGGACTAAATAACCAGGAGAACCGAAAAATTCGTTAGGACGTTTGTTTTTATTTGAAAAATACTAAAAAGAGAAACCATAAAATTGGGACTGGTTAACACTATTGATCTTAAAATACGCTCACCCTAAAATTTTTGTCTTGGGGAGAGCAACCCCCTCATTGTATGGTTTGGATGCGCGAGAGAGTGACCCGCACCCTAGGTAGAGCCCTCCGGTGCTAGTCCCGACTGATTACCGACTCTTCCGTGCGGGCCAGTCGGTTGGGATAGCATCGGGTATCCTAACAGGTCACGTAAGCGCTCTGATATTTTGTGTGTTCACCAAATAAAATCGACAAGATAATTTGACCGAACTTTCACGGTCTTCAGCTCGCGTTGCGTTGGTGAACCGGGGGTTTGTTTGTGATCATAGTTTCTCCAGATCTCATCCGCACTACTCGCCAGATCGAGATGATGGGTAGACGGTCTCTTAGGCAGCCTCTGGCTGCACCGCTTTCGGGCACGTCTACCTCATCATCTAGGTTGGCCCGCGAGAGCCAAGACCAGCTCTCCGAGCCCGAGTACGACTCCGACCTGTTCCCCCTCAACCCCCTTTCTTTCCGACCTGAGAGACACGAGCCCGAGGAGAGATTGATTGATTTGACAGCACCTGAGTTGGGCTCGTTTGATTTTGCAGACGTCGCTATGGCCGGCAGTTCAGATGATCACTCCCGTCAGCCCGAGCATTTTGTACTAGACCAGGGAGCGATCAACTCCACCCTGATCGCATCACTTGAGACAGTCCAGCAGCAGTTACGCGATCAGGGAGCATTCATGATTGAGATGAGGCGAGAGTTGGAGAGGCTCAGAGCAGACAGAGACCAGCATAGCAAGCCCGAGGAGATACCTGATGCAGAGGCACGAGCCGCAGCAGCCGCAGCAGCAGCAGCAGCCGCCGCAGCGGCAGGCGCCGCGGCAGGAGGACCACCACGACCGATGCGGGAGTTGCACAACCCCGGGTCGACACTCATGCATCATTGGGTAGTAGTGCCGGCGATCGTGGGGGACTTCAAGTTCCCCCCGAACACCTTGCAGTTACTGCCCCGTTTCCACGGACTTGCCACTGAGGAGCCCCACCTCCACCTCCAGAAGTTCCTGATGATCTGCAGTACTGTCCACGATCGCCACGTGGACCAGGACACGATCCGGATGATAGCCTTCCCTTTTTCACTGGCAGATAGAGCAGCCACCTGGCTGAAGCATCTAGGGAGGTTTTTCTACACCTGGGAGCAGCTCCGCACCGAGTACTTGAACAAGTACTATCCACTTGGGCGGACGAACGCAGCGAGGGCCCTGATCAACAACTTCTCCATGTTCCCCAACGAGCAGTTTCATGAGGCATGGGAGAGGTTTCGAGAGCTCCTAGACTGATGCCCGCACCACGACATCTCCAAGCCGAACCTAGTTCAGAGCTTTTTCAGCGGGTTGACGCCAGAGCTTCAGGGTCTGGTGAACGCTTCTTGCGGCGGGTCCTACTTTACCAAGGACCACGACCAGGTCTGGGCCATCTATGAGGAGATGGCCGAAAACTACATGGTGATGTCCCAGACCAGGTTGTATACTCAGAGACCCCAGCCACAGCAGCCAGGACCCGTACAGTACCAGCGGATAGCACGAGTCGATGCAGGTCCATCTAGTACGTCCGCAGTCGCAGCAGCACAGGCAGAGTCGTCCGCTGCGGACATGGGCATTATCAGCGAGAAATTGGACCGCATGGAGCTGATAGAGAAGAAGCAGTGCCAGGGCATCATTCAGATGGAGCAGATGGCACAGACTCTGAGCGACATGAAGACACAACTCATGTGTCTCCAGGAGGCACAGACGGCTCCACAGCCCCGTCTTCAGTCGCGAGGCGACTCCGGCAGCAGCAGCAGCTCGTCCCAGCGCTCCAGCTCCCTACAGCAGCCTAGACAGGTTCATCTTGTACAGGCGGAGCCGTACCAGCAGCCGCAGCCCACCTACCAGTCCCCACCATCTCCAGACATGCAGATGGTGGTATACCAGCCGGACCAGCCTCTGGTAGTACTTCCGCCAGCCCCTTACGATGCAGAGCCGTTGATGGATGTCAACGGGATTTGGTATGACCGCCCCCAGCCTGGGATTCGACGAGACCATCCCGGATTCAGGTGGGGGAGTGGTGGTGCCCAGCCCCAGCAGCAGCCGTCAGGTCAGGGAGGGCAGTACGGCCAGCAGAGAGATCACCAGCCGCAGCAGCAGCCCCCAGCATACCAGACACACCAGCCATCATCCTTCGTCCCTCGTCCCTGCCAGCAGCAGGGACAGTCGTGGAGACGTGAGCAGAAGGCTCACCCAGCTTACCATCATCACCCTACCTCCTACCCCCCTCAGCAGCAGTTCCAGCAGCCTCATCCCCAGAGAGGCTACCCGTCGGGCTCCCATGAGAGCCCCGCCTTGGATGACATCGCCCGCCTCCTCACGGATCAGCAGGCGACATTTAGACGGGAGATGGACGAGTTCCGCCAGGAGATGCGGGACCTTGTGAGGGGGAAGGCCGCCATTCCTGCACAGATTGAGCCGAACCCGAACAACCTCAAGAGGAAGTCTGAGCAGGTAGATTCCACTGAGCTTGCCACTCCTAGTGACCCATTTGTTGATACATCTTCGGATCTGTTTGATGCTGATTTTGTTGCACTTAGGAGCGGTAGGACCCCAGCAGGCGGCGGCGCCTCATCTGAGCTTCACCATGAGGATACTTCAGAGGCGCCACATGAGGAGGAGGAGAGCGGTACTGAGGCTGCTCCAGATGATGATGGTGGCACTGATGCCACCAAGGATGCTGATCCCACCGGCGGTACTGAGGCCGCCGCTTCACCAGTTCGAGGAGGTGGTACTGACGCCACCAGGATAGCCGAGCTAGCCCGCGGTACTGAGGCCGCGAGACGTCTAGCAGCAGCAGCAGCAGAGCCAGCCAGAGGTGGTACTGAGGCCACCGGTGTTGGTGTTGAGAGAGATGTAGTCTTTCCTCGCCTTGATGTATCTCAGAACTTTGGTTTGAATAAAGGAAAAGGTTTAGTTTCTTCTGGTCCCACTGTGGTGCATGATGTATGTGTGGATCCGGCCGTCGAGCCGTCTAGGCCTTTTCCTAGTCCTTCATCTGCGAAGGACCCTGTGATCCTGATGAATACCCATTCATCACTCTTTATTCTTATATTTTAGCTACAAAAACCTATGCAAATGCATGTAGATATTTGTAAATAGGAATAATTAGCAAAAGCATGCATCTTGTAAAAATCTATAATTAGCATGTTTTTGTGCAAAAATAAAAGAATAAAGATTAAAAAGAAAAAGAGGGAAATATTTAGAATAAATATTGAGCAACCTAACCCAAGGGAGGGCTCAGCATGGGCCTGACCGCATAAAAGCCAAGTAGAGGGAGATAGGGGCTCATGTGTATATATTTTTGTAAATAAATAAAATTATATTTTCCTCACCCAAAAATATGTTTGTAAATATTTGTACATATTTATAAAGTATAAAAACAAAACAAAAAGCTAAAAACAAAAAAAAGACCAAAAATATCCCTTCACCATGTACATAGATCATGCCTCCTTATTTAGTTAACCTTATAAATAAATAAAATTATTTGCAAAAACTTGTTGTAAATATTCTATGTTATATATTGTAAATAAAATAAAAAGAAACAAAACAAAAATCAAAGAAAAATAACAAAATTAAAATTACAAAAATATATTGTGCATATGTCATGTATATAGTTGTACATAACTATTTATTTCCCCTATGTATATAAATAATAAAAATAAAATAAAAATATCCTTTTATTCCTCATTTTATTCTATAAATAAATAAAATATAAAATAGGAATAAAAATGTATAAAAATAACTAATTAAAAATCAAAATTAAAAACCCTATAGTGTACATATACCTATATATAGCCCTATTTTGTAAATACCTTATTTTTATTTTGAAAAATTAATTAAAAATCACCAAAAAATAGAGAAAAATAAAACAAATATTTTTCATGTTTTAAGTTTTTCGAAATTCGGCCATTTTCTAACTCAAAAAAATAGATCAAAATAAATAAGCGTGGCCTCTCCTGATTGGTCCACGGGGGATGTTGACCCCCCGGTCAACTCCCCCCCTTGGACCACAGAGTTGCGGATCTGATTCCCGACCCGATTTCTCAACCTTTCCGCGAACAGATCCGATCTCCATTAACCCAAACCCCGGGCTCCATTTGTTCCTTAATCATCCCTGATCCACGCCCGACTGATAGCCTTGGGATCCGCGCTCCAAGCTTCACGCCCGACTCCCATCTAGCCGGACCCCTAGCTGTATATAGTCTGAGCTCCGCCCCCGTTTTCACGCATCTTTGGCTCTCCACCCTTCATCCCGTGACCTCCACAGCAGTCCCTGAGGTGACAGCTCTCAATTGCCCGTGTCGCAGCGAGGAGGGGGTGGCCGGACCATCGATCCGGCGACGTAGCGCCGCCGTGCTCCGCCCAGTGCAGGAGCTCGAGCCTCAGGACCGGACGACCTTCGAGGCTACGACCGGGAGCAACCTCATCTCTAGCCTAGTCTACTTCGCCACCCAGGTAACCTTCTAGCTTTCCTATTTCGCCTAATTTCTAGGTTGCCCCAAATCGTAGCTCCGCCGAGTTCCGTCGATTCCGGCTATCTCGCATACCCTTTCGATCATCGGAACCCACGTTCACCATCGCCTTTCCTCCACGCACCTTCTCTGCCCCTTCGTTCAACCCAGCTCGCACAGGAGCTGGGGTTCGAGCTCCACCGTCCATCGCTCGCCGGAGCTCGCTCATCCCGACGCATCGACCACCTTCACGCCGCCTCATCGGGTCGAGGCACTTTGCCCTCGACCCGCGGAGCTTCTGACCCATTTTGCAGGACCAGAGGAGGCCATCTTAGGCCTCCCGACACTCGGCCCAGGAGCTTCCCTCCGCCGACCTCGCCGGAGCCCCTCCAGGGCTTGGTTGGGCCATCGGAGGCCACCAACAGCTGCGGAGCTTCATCGCCAACATTCTCCGATCTTCAGAGGCAGCTGAGGAGGACCACAACACGCGCACGAGGCCGGTGAAACTCGCCGGCCAACTGTTCATCCAGGATCCTCGAGCACCGTCCGATTGCCCTCAGCGCTCCAAGTTAGCATCTTGACCGTCCATCCACGGAGGAGCAGTCACCGCCCGATCATTCAGAGGGGCGATATGGACCGTTAGCGCAGAGAGAGAGACACCAGCACCCGAGGCCATCAGATCTTCCACATGTCTCCTCCACTGACGTCGATCAGGCCCACGTGCGGAAGGAGAGAGGCGCCCGTCGTCCAAGACCGTCAGATTTGCTACGTGGCGCACATCCGGCCGTCGACGTAATAAAGGGGTAATTTACCGTAGGCCCCCTCTTAGTTTATGCTTTACGTTTCAGTCCTGTAAATATTTTGTGCTTTTTATTTACGTTGGGTTATTTGCACATTGGACCTCGTGCTTTTTAGTATTTGCACTTATGCCCCTGTATGTGTGAGACACGTGCTTTGTCACGTGTAGTTTTGGTGTATTTGCGACTCTAGTCCTGTAGTTCTGGATGTTTATGATTGAATGAAAACTTTTTGGTAATTGCATATATGCCCCTGTGAGTGTTTAATTACGCATGTGCGCCAATTTTGTGGGTTAATTGCAGTACAGGCCCTGGACTTTTTGGTACGAGTTACCAAAAGGTCCTCGGACTTGTTTTTCTTACCAAAAGGTCCCTGAGTGCCCCAGGCACGTGCCGCGCACGTGACTTGCTGGGAAAATTGCACCTGGACCCCCAGAACTTCGGGTATTTGCACTTTCGTCCCTGTGCACAGTGCCCTCTCTTGATTTTTGAATAAAATATCAAATCACCTCCAAATTCGATGAAAATTTGACACATGGCTCCTGCCATGTTGTAGGATTTTTGAGCTTCAAAGTTTAGCCACGTGGCCCCTTCTCATTGGGTCCTGGGGATGTTGACCGCCCGGTCAACTACCCCCCCAGGACCACTTCCCACAGGTTCGAGCTCCGGACCCGATTTCTCCCATTTTTACCCGCTCAACCCGATCATCACTCCACCTAACCCCGGGTCCGAATCCTTCGCCATGCATCCGACATCCTCGCCGGAGCCGCTCCCTCGGGATCCGCGTGCTCCTGAGCTTGCCCGGACCCATTCTTCTCGGACCCCTAGCCATATAAAGCCACTGCTCCGCCACCTTCTCTCTCCATCTTTGGCCATTTGCTCCGTTCTCCAGTGAGCTCCAGAGAGAGTGTGAGGTGACAGCTGGCATCCCCGACCTGTTGCAGCGAGGAGAGCCGGCAAATCCATTGATCCGGCGACGTAGCCGCCGCAGCTCCGCCACCTGAGCGAGCTTCGAGCCTCGGGCCGAGACGTCCCTTGAGGCCAAGACCGGGAGCTTCCCCAGCTCCACCACAGTCTCTCCGACCACCCAGGTAGCCACTTAGCTCAGCCATTTCTTTTAATTTCCGTTTTCCCCCAAATCACGCCGCCGCCGTATTTTTCCGATTCACCCCGGTTCCGTCCACCATCCGATCATCGGACCCGACCTTCACGTTCGCCTTCGTCCAACGCACCTTCTGCACCCACTCACTCAACCCAGCTCGCACAGGAGCTGGGAACCGGGCTCCTCCGTCCACCACCTTCGCCGGAGCCCGCCGTCTCGATGCACCAGCCACCCCCACTTCGCCTAACTGGGTCGAGGCACTTTGCCCTCGACCCGCGAGTCTTCTGAGATACTTTGCAGGTCCAGCAAAGGCCATCTGAGGCCTTTCCCGTTCAGACCAGGAGTCTCGCCTCCGCCACCCTCGTCGGAGCTCCCCCGAGCTCGGTTGGGGCATCGGAGAGCATCAGCAGCTGCACACAGCCACGCCGGAGCTTCTCCGATACGTAGGCACAGCAGAGGAGGCCGGAGTCGCTTCCACGAGGCCGGCGAAGTTCGCCGGCCGCCTGTTCGTCCAGGACCTCCAGCTACCGTTGATCGTCGCCTCCCGCTCCAGATCACATCTTGTCCATCCGTTCGAGGAGCTGCTTCCACCGCCTGATCTTTGGAGGATCGACCGCAGCCGTTGGATCACCAGCCACTTCGCTTCCACGCCATCTGATCAGCCACGTGGCAGTCATCCAACGCCCCGCTTAATAAAGGGTAAATTACCCTTAGGCCCCGCTTTTATGTTTATTTCATTTTAGTCCTGTAAATGTTAAAATCAGTTGTTTAGTTTTAGGTTAAATTGCACATTGGACCCTGAGCTTTAGTGTGTTTGCATTTATACCCCTGCCTGTTGTGAGCCACGTGCTTCGTCACGTGTTATTTTGGTGTATTTGCAGTAGATACCCTTGTATTTCTGGATGTTAATGAATGAATGAAACCTTTTAGATATTTGCACTTATACCCCTGTGCGTGATTTATTTACACATGTGCGATATTTCTTGGGTTATTTGCAGATAGGACCCCTGGACTTTTGGTACATGTTACCAATAAGTCCTCGGGACTTATTTTTCTTACATTGAGGTCCCTGAGTGCCCCAGGTACGCGCGTGGCGCGTGTTTTGCTGGGTATTTTGCACCAGGACCCCCAGAACTTTGGCTATTTGCACTTCAGTCCCTATGCACAGTGCCCCCCCTTTATTTTTGAATAAAATATCAAATCACCTCCAAATCCAACGAAAATTTGACACATGGCTCCTGCCATGGTGTAGGATTTTTGTGGATTTTTGAGGACATTTCTGATTTTGTTTACTATTTTTAAAAATTCAAAAACCTTCATTTTTGTTACTGTATAGTTTGAAAAATCACAAAAAAATATAAAAACCCACTTAAAATTCTATAAAAATTAGTTACTTTTTGTTTAGCTTAGCTTGATTTTCTAGCCAAGTTTGGCTATTTTTCATTGCTTAAAAACACTAAAAACTTAAAAACACTAAAAAACCCATAAAAATTCTAGTAAATAAATGAAAAATCCAAAAATAATAAAATTGGTATTTGAATTTTCCTTGTTTTATCTACTTTATAGGAAAATTACCTCCAGGCCATTTGAGGCCCTTAGATATTTTATCTAGGGACTTTTGGCCTGGCTGGACAGTACCAATATTTTTAGCTACTGTTTGATTTTTAGAAAATAAAATAAACATTAGAAAATTATCAAAAATTCACCAAAAACATTAAAAAATATAAAACACATAAAAACATTTTTATTTTAATTTTTGGTTGATTTTTGATGCTTTGAATAATTTGTTGAAGTGTGCTTTTCCTTTGTTTTCTTGTTTTCTTAATATATTAAAAATCCAAAAAAATATAAAAATAATTAAAATCCACTAAAAATATTTTCTTTCTTTATTTTCTTTATTTTTACTACTTCGTAGGTCTCTCGGCTAACCCGTGCTCCTTGAGTTCGACCCTGGGTGCTATGCCAGGTTAATCACATAGCAGGACCGTTATTCGTGTTTCATTGATTTTATCTCTATTTAGTGGTTCGATTTTTCTTGATCGACACGTTCGAGTGATTGAGGTCGCAATGACCATCGTCTTAGATACCTGATTGCCTTAGTCACTCGGGATTTTCGTGTCATCAACATGCTATGCTCTATGGATCTGAATGTTGGCCTATAAACCATAGATATGTGCAGAGAATGTCTATATCAGAAATAAAAATGCTAAGGTGGATATGTGGATTACACATAAAGATCAAATTCAGAATGATGCAATCAGAAAGAAAGTTGATATAGCTCTGATTGAGGATAAGATGCGAGAAAACTGCTTAAAATGGTTTGATCATTTGCAAAGAAGGTCAGCTGATGCACCAGTTAGGATATGTGAGTTTTGGGATGTTGAGCCGACAAAGACAGGGCGAGGGCGACCCAAGAAGTGTTAGAATGAGATTATATGAAGGGATCTTAGTTTTTTTGGATATAAGCTCGAGATAGACCAAAGATAAATCTGAATGGAGGCAAAGAATCCATGTAGCCAACCCTACTTAATTGTGGGAAAAGGCTTTGTTGTTGTTGTTGTTGGTGGTGGTGGTCAAGTCCAATGTCGAATTTAGGGAAGAAATTTTAAAACTAGGACTAATGTGTCTAGACAAATAAGTGCACAAGTATTCCTTGTGAATATATATATATATATATATATATATCAATGTTTCTTTTCTTTTTGTTTTTAGTTAGGTTTTAAAAAGATGGTTTTAAAACCAAGTGAGATATATCAATAAAATCTGACAATTTTTCTTTTGAACATAGGTATAAGTTTACCAAAATTAAAGTTTGAATATATATTTTCTATCTTTTCAAAAAAAGTTGAATTATATGAGTTGTTAGATATTATTATGGTATTTTAAATCAAGGTTATCTTCATCCAAGTTGTGTAGATATGAAAAATATAGTTTCAATTACCATCAAAATACAAAAATAGTAGTGATTGTTTAGATTTGTATTTATAGCTCTTCCTTATTTGTTTTTCTGAATTTTATTGATTTTTATAGAATTTTCAGAGATTTTTATTGTTTAGATTTTTAAGATGTATATACAATATTTTTTAATGTAAAAGACACAAGCATTTTTTTGTACAATTTTTCAAAATATTTTCTATTTTTTATAATGAATTTTTAAATATGTTCTCAATATTTATGATGTTTTTATTTTTATATGAAATAGCAAAAAATGCAATAATATTGAAAAGAAAAATTATTGAAAGTAGCGGGATACTAGGTTAATGTTAGGTAATTTTGCTGAGACAAGTGCCAAGTGAATGCTTAATAAAACTCAATTATTGATTTTTTTTGAAAGTAAATAAAATTGGGTTCAATAGGATCTAGGTGTGAATTTTCAACAGAAAGTACATGCAGATGGGCCAAGTTTCAAGACCTAGTTCGTTAAAATGAATTTGTAAGCAATTAAATCAATTAACCTAGCAAGCAACTAAGACAGTGTTCTATATGTGTAGTGCATTTGGGGCTTAGTACGAGTCCATGAAAAATTTCGAAATATTTGTGTGTAATTTCATATCTAAGTATATTATGACTTTTTTAACTAATAATATTTTAAGCAAATTCAATATATATTCAACTTACTTTAAAATAGAAAATTCTCATTGTAACAACTTGTGGCGACATGAGTTTCATTGTCGGAAGCTAGATATTTCATAGCTACAAGAGATTCATGTTGTAGGATATAAGTGCGAAATCCAATAAGTGCATGAAAACAAACATAATTTTTCTCGATTGATTATTGTTAAAATTGATCTCATAAAACTAAAATTAATGTACATAGGTACTGACTTAGAATTGGTAGTGATTCCTAAGTGCACGCACAAGTCCTTAACTCCATTACTATTTATTACTACCTGTAGGATAACTTGGACGCTGCTTGCACAATATCCAGGATTGGAGGATTTTCTACTTTATCATTAACTTGCAGCAACAGTATTGATCATTTTTATGGTTCATATCATCGATATTTGTGATATTAGTATGTCATCACAAATGCCAGATTTGTCAATGAGTGTGTAGGATATCCTTTCAATAGGATATGATCTTTCTTGAGTTCAGGAAGATCATCCCCTTCTTTATATAACAAACACGATGACTTCAGTAAAATATGCATACAGTTTGTATTATAATGTGCGGTCTTAATGTTTGTATTATAATGTGCAATTTTGTATACGATTTTATAATTATAATGTGCAGTTATAATACAAATTGTATACGTATTCTACTAATGTGCTCGTGTTTTCTACAAAAAAATGACGACCTTCCTGAACTCAAGAATCCTAAACTCAGGAAGAACAGATATATTCTTCATGAGAGAATCTATCGGTGAGAATGAAAATAACTTAGGAATTTCAGTAAATTAATTATTATGGTTAAAATGAAGGTTCGAGAGAAATATAACTAACAATAATATCTATTAATAATGAAAGTATGGATCTTCGGGTCTAAGAAATAGAACTAACATCAATACTGGGAAAAGAGAGCCTGCACTTTGGGGTGTAGACAACTCCCTACACTTGTTCCTTTCTTTTTTTTAAATGAAATATTGGGAAGATTTACTTACTATATATAATGGAATATATATTTCATATTTCGTATAAAACAAACAATCCTAAATATTCCTATAGAATGGTTCAATTTCAGCAATTTTAAAATCATTAAAATTTGATAGTCTCGATAGATGTGATAAAGGTTTCAAATTAATTAGTTGAATTTAGAATTAAATCATAGTCATATATGATGATCTAAACTCCCTTTATTTACAAAAAAATGAATAATTGAAAAAAAATCATAGTCATATACGATGATCTAAACTCCCTTTATTTACCATAAGCAACTAAAGCATGCCCTCTTGACCTGCAACATTAGGGCACGCTGGAAAAACGATTTCACCAACAGCTGTGTCTGGTATCTTACAACACTAATAATATAAAGTTTAGAGAACTCATCTTTTCCTTTTGTTTACTAATTTATACAGAATAATCTACATTATCTTATCTCGGGATCCATCCGATTGACTTTAAATAATAAAAAATTCATCAATAAAATTCCAGCCATCGACCATGACTTGACCACGTCTGAGTCTGTCGTGTGACAAAACCCTAAAATTATATGCCTGCATGGTTATGCCTGCGAAAATAATTAGGGTTGACGCAGAGGATGCGTGGAAGGTGGAGGAACGGCCACGTATCCATGGACGTCCATAATCAAAACACCTAAAGGTGTTTTAATCATATTTAACGTGGTGGGTTTATCCTTCGAAGACTCTAATCTTCGTACGCACAAGTTGCGATCGAGCCGACATCAAATATCACATCTGGCTGTATAGATAAGATATGCATCCTTTGTGGACCAGTTCACATTGTCCTTAACCGATTTGATAGTTGGAAAATAGACGAAAATAGTTGGACAATGATATCGATATGATTGTTAATGTTAGAGTGAATTACGTGGAAGTCCTTGAACTATACACTCAATACTATTGTCTTACTTAAACTTTAGAAATTAATGATATGGTACTTTATATCAGGTTAGAAATTAATGATATGGTACTTTATATCAGGGTTTCAAATTTTACAAAATTTCGACGAAATTTCGTTTTCAACACCCTATCGAAATCAAAATCAAAATATTCATATATATATATATATATATGATTTTTATCCCGAAAACAATGTGTCCATTTTAATAGAATGAGCCCATCCTCACAGCCATTGGATTACCAATATCGATCCCTAAATTTTAGGATCATGTCACCATATTTGGTATGTATTTAAAAATGGTATTTTCAGACTTTCTAAAATTAGTGTTCGTTGATTTTTTCGTATTGTGTTTAATATGGTCATTTCGAATACATTCTTATTGATCTCGCATGACGACCAAGCTTCTGAAATTACAGGAGCTTCGTTCTTCGAAGGTATTTTTGTAGAAGTTTTTTTAATCAATCGTTCGTTGTGAAATTTATGTTTCCTCTTATTTTTTTCTCGTGATTTGCCATTGCTGGTTCATATTATGATCTCATTATAATCTTTTGTTTTTATATTTTCGATTTCAGTTTCAAACGCGACGCTGGATTTGTCATTGGATTTGGATCATGAAATCTCATAAGCAATGACGAATGGTGATTCTTGGTTGGATTTGGATCGTGAGAACATCATATGAGAAGGAACGATGATGGATGACTTTCAATTGTATTTGGATCATGAAAGCAATATGATTGTTTAGAAGTTTACATCCACAGAACACGAGATTCTATTGTTCCATCTTTTGAAAATGATATCATTAGATATAATCAGATATTCTTTATTTTAATATCAGTAAATTTTGTATTATTATCATTAACATGATGTATATAACAAGTAACTTGTTAAATTATGTAAGTAACTTATAGGTCATCAATCTATTTGTAAGAACGATAAGTAACATCTTATATATTGTGTGTAACATCTGCAAATGGAATTAGTAATATATATACAATAGTCAAGTAAATAGTTGTTGCAAGATCGGTAATATCCAAACAACAGTAAGTAATTTACATTCATTTTATTATATGGTACATATTTCAGTAATATGAATACACTATTCAAGTAAGTGCTTGTTGTGAAGTGAGTAAAACCATAACAAATGGTCAGTAATTTCCATATGTGTTATTGCTTTGAACAGAATTTAGTAATTTAGAGACAATACTCAAGTAATATATATACAGTCTCAAGCAAATTTTTGTTGTGTGTTCAGTAATGTATATATCTATATCTAATAGCATATGTTCAGTAATATTTATACAATTTTCAAGTAATGGCTATTATGAGATCAGTAACAATAGAATAATATCTTTAGTAACAATCAGAATGAGTTCAGTAATATGAACATCATAATCAGTAAATATTGTATGGACTCTAGTAATTATATAATCAGTAATTGATGTATGGATACTAGTAACTATAACTTTAGTAACAATTGCAATGAGTTCAGTAATTTAGAGACAGTACTCAAGTAATATATATACAGTCTCAAGTAAATTTTTGTTGTGAGATCAGTAATAATAAAATAATATCTTCAGTAACAATCAGAATGGGTTCAGTAATATGGATATTGTAATCAGTAAATATTGTATGGACTCTAGTAACTATATAATCAGTAATTGATGTATGGATACTAGTAACTATTAAGTACAACTTCAATAACTGATCATTCTATAACTAAAATTTCAGTAACTAATCACATTGAGTTAGTAATATGGACATGAATATTGAGTAATTATCCATATTAACATAATTATTTTATCTATTCAGTTGTCTAATACATATACATAAGTACTAAATAACTATAACTTCAGTAACATTCATAATGCGTTCCGTAATATGCATATTTGTAATCGGTATTTTTTTTGAAAGGAGTAATCGGTAATTATTGTATGGACAATAGTAATTGACACAATCAATAATTATAATCAGTAATTTATCTTTTCTAATCAATACATGGAATGATCATTCCATAAATAGACTATATGCTGGCAATAATTTAAATGTGTATATTTTTTATCTTACTAAAACCGACCACCTATTTTTAAAGAAATGATTTAACTCGAATTCTTATTATTTTTAAAGAAATAGACCACCTTTTTTATCTTACTAAAACCGACCACCCATTTAGCTGCACCCGGCCCTTTTTTTCATTGGTTTTTTATGTTTTTTAAATGAAACCTAAGGGAATTTAAATCACCATATATCACCATGATATAATACGAATTTCAACTAAATTCAACACTTCTATCATCTCCGTCAAGACTCTCACATTTTAACGGTTTCAGAATTATTGAAATTGACCCTATCTAGATGAGCATGTTAGGAATGTTTGTTTTGCATGAAATTTGAAACACGTATTCCACTCAATAAACTAAGTAAATCCTCATAGTTTTTCTTCAAAAAAATCAAAAATCAATGAGAAAAATACCCAGGTGTAGCTAGTTGGCTGCACCATCCGATGTAGCTTCCCTTTTCCCTATATATGTATATATGTATATATGTATATATATATATATGTATGTATATATATATGTATGTATATATATATGAGAAAAGGGAAGCTGTTTTGAGTAACAGCCAAGATGGTTGTTACACAAGGCAATTTCCCCAATATTTTTTTTTCAAAAATTACACCATGTATATTCATCTACATATCCCTCCTACATGTCATTCAAATTTCATGAAAAACGAAGACTCCTAAGCCCTCCATCTATAACAAGTAATTTTTAACGGTCTGAAATTTGTTGTAATCTACCTGTTCTAGGTGGAGGGCATAGGAGTCTTCGTTTCTCACGAAATTTGAATGACATGTAGGAGGAATATGTAGATGAATATACATGGTGGAATTTTTGGAAAAAAATTAAAAAATATTGGGGAAACTGCCTTATGTAACAGCATCTTGGCTATTACTCAAAACAGCTTCCCCGGCCTCTATATATATATATATATCATTCCTTTACAAATAGAGGCCGATTTTGGCCGAAATTGACGAAATTTCAAAAATGTTTCATTTTTTCACCGTCTCGAAATGAAATCGAAATTGAGATTTAAAATCTTACTTTATATCATGATTTTGTAACAATGTCGACTTCCACTGACTAGAATGGCGACAAGAATGGTATTTGAAATGGAGCCAAGGTGGATGTGGTGGTTGTTGCTATGGGAAGACGAAGGAGATTGCTGAAGTGCTGGTCATAGATCGATCGGCGATGGTGCACGGGTAGATCTTAGATTCTACAATGCGGTTATGTTTCCGAGCGAGAACGACGAAGAGGAATGCATGGAGGGTCGTTGTTGGGGGTTCTCTCTTCGAAAATAATAGGGTATTTTAGTCTGTCGAATATTGAAGTTAACGATGGCCACCCATTCCTATTAGTTGAAGTCCACATTGTTACAAAATTATGAAGTGGAGTACAACATTGTTACTTTTTAAAGTTTACGTGCGACATTAAAAGTAAGTGTATAATTTAGAGACTTTTGTATAATTTACTCTTATTTTAACCATATTACGTTCTTTTAGATATATGAATATATAGGAATAGTAATGATACATTGTCAAATAAATATTTGCAACAATAAAAAAACAATTTATCCTAGCATATTTTCACATTAATTTTATAATAACGAATACTATATATTGTGAAAAATTAATTTTAAAATTTGCAACGACATATTCAATGACAATGGTTTATTCAATCACAATAATCCATCGGATAGTCATTGTTATTTACATTATTAGCAATATATTAATTGAAATTTTAGGGAATAAAAGATAACTTTGCAATTCATTGTTATAAATATGACATCAAAGGCGTAACTATGAATTCTTTAATTATCCGTTGCTTTGAATAATATTTTGTAATCTAACAAAAAAATCTTGTCTAAATCCAATATATATAGTAGCCAGAAAGATCGAGATGGTTTATATGCATCATAATTTTTTGTAGTACTAGCCAGGGTGGAGTTGGAGGAGGGATTCCGTCTGTTTTAGTGAGAATTACTGCTTTTACCACTAGATCATTACGAAGTTCTGTATGCATCGTAATTTACAAATCAAAGGTTCTTAATTAGACGTGTAAATAAAACGTTAATCATCTGTTAAGATGGACGGCGGACATCTTATGACTAGTGCTTGTTTTTGTCCTCTCTATATGTCTCCACCTTCAAGTTTCTCATCTTTATCTCTTTTTTCTTTTTTAATATTGACCTCTTCAATCTTGTTCCTAGTTAAGTTTGTCTCTTCCGCTTTGTTGCCTTCCTTTTCCTTCCATTTATCTAATTTGCCAATGAGGATAAAACACTTGGCATAGGAGAGTGGATTAACTCTCTCTAATCATGCAACTACTCTAAAAAAAGACCCTTTTCAAAAGTGAAGGAAATTGAATATTACTCTACGTTATAAAATGACTATGGTTACTTTTTTACTACAAGTGCATCTGTTCATTTACATTATTAAAATTTCCAATTTCTGATGATGCTATGCGTATCGATTACAGTAAATTATATAAATAATTAAGTAGGAAACTTGAACTTCTGGATAGGGATCTCAATCTGGGTCAATCTGAACCCATTCCATTTAATGACCTAAAATCTGTCCAATTTTTTTATAAGAGTTTGAGTTTGAAACTTACTACCCATGCAGGTTCGGGTTTGGGATTCAATTATGGATACATGAACATAAATATATACACATACATATAAACATGTACATATGCATATACAAGAACATATACAATATACGTGTTTGTGCTAATGTGTTTCACATTATTTAAGGTAGTCAAACCTAACCCACATGCAGTTGTTTTCAACTCACTTACATAAAAGTTTCGCAATATTTCTCCTTATTCATTCACTAATTCATACTCAACTAATGTTTTATACCTCTAATATTTATATAATTTAATCAATAGAGACTAACCATCTAATTAATACAAGTCCATTAACTCTATATACGATGTGTGTGAGGTTTCTATGTAATTTACTCTTATTATCTTTTCCTAAAAATATATTATTTTCTGCATTCTCCTTGTGCTGGATTTTTTTTCCTAAAATGAAGAAGCTAGTCATACATGCGAAAGATTGTAGGTAGGCATATCTCTTTCTAGGAGTTTACATAAATACACACACAAGTACTTTAACATGATATTATAATATCATTCAAACTTTGATACAGTAGGAAAAGTATCGAGTTTTGGAAGAATGATGGGGAGTCAAACCTTTGATTTTATATAGCATCGGGCATATATGTAATTCTAGCTTCACGGGCTTCGACGCTTGCTTATAGACACTATGTTTAACTACTTAAGGAAGGCTCTTTGCCTGCTCAAGATAATCCCAACCTCAACGAGGACTGCTTCGAGTTTCTTCTGATTTTGTTTGTAGGGAGATAATAGTCATGATTGATTTTATATTAGATATGTGGATACCCGTTGGATACATTGATATCCGATGGCTATATAGGTATCCACTTATAATTTCCCATATAATAAATGGATGAGCTTAGATAGTGGCTATATAAATAGATATGGATTTGGAAATACTAATATCCATCCCGAACATGGCCCGTTGACATCCATACTTCTGGATGCCTCCTTCAATCCCATCTAGACCTGGACAAACTGCGGGCCGAGCAGAACGGGCCGAGGTTCCTAAACCTCATGTCCAGGGCCTTGGTTGGGTCGGTACATGGGCCATACCTCAAGACCCAAGCCCAGTCCAGTTATTTGCGGCCCATGGGCCATACTTAGCTCAAACTCTAACAACTGAAGTTGGTTGTATTTGTTGTTGATCATGATTCCTTGTTTCTCCAGTTCAGCTTTCTCTAAAATGTGACTTGATTTCACAGCTTCCACGTAAGTAGACTTGTTTATATGAAAATGAAGAATATGGCTGCTGATATTGATGTAGAATAACACTTGGAGACAAATGAGTTTTAAGGTAGGCCACTACAACATTTTTAGCCAAACTGCTTTGCTGTTAGTAAGATTGTGGGGACTCATCTCCACCTTGTTGCAATTGTAATGAAGTTGTTTTCTTTTTCTTCTTATCTTGCTTATGCAAGACATACTGTTGTTTTGCTTGCAAACCATCCCCAATTTGCGTCTGATGAAGTTGTTGATTTTGTTTGCTGATTTAGATGGTGTATCACATTAGAGCTCCCCTTTGAATGAGAGGAATTTCCATTCCTTTCTTCTGTTTTATTTTGCTTAACCTTTGTTCAATCATTTTCTGTTTGATTAGAAGGTATTCGCTAGTGCAAAGAATGGCTCTTAAAATAATCAAAGTTCATTTCCTCAGAGCTTAGAAGTCCCTTCTTCACATCTTCATGAATCATAAGCTTTTTAGGAGTTCGTTCTTCTCTTTCTTGTGTTTGTTCTATCTCTAATTTCCCCCGTTAGAGTTATCTGACTGATTACTTTGAATTATAGGCTGATTAAGTTATCCCCATGCCATTTGAGATTTTTGGTTTATCATAACCTCATTCAATGTTTGTTCCTCTTGTACTTAGCTTTTCAGACTTCAAATGGCAACAATTACGAATATATTTCCCAATAAGATCACAGTGACGATTTTTTATATTCTTTATAGGGATAAATAAAAAAGTTAGCATCACATAAATTTTCTAAAGCTACGTAACTATTATATATGTTACTTGGAATGTGAACTACTAATTACAATATAGTATTAACAATGTAAAATAAAAACTTGAAGTATATTACATGCATATAAAAACTAAAATTCAGATTTTTTTTACATGTTCTGACGGACCAAAGAGTGGGCCAGACCAGGACAGTCCATTCCCTAAATATCTTGGTCCAAAAACGGGCTCGACGGACAAGCACCCGACCCACTGACACTACAAGAAAAATGAGTTGTGGCCACGGAATGTGACTACGGAAAATTGTGACTACGATAATTCCATGGTCATTAGTTTCTCGTAGCTAAAATTCCGTGGTCAAATTCTTCATACAAGAACTGTGGCCACGACATATTCATGATTAGAGAATTCTCGCGACGAGATGACGTGTTATGGACAAAGTCCGATTCTGTGACTACAAGCCCTATATCCGTGGGCATAAGCCACAACTTGTTTTCCTTGTAATGTGACCGTATCTAATCCCATCCGGACCTTCTCTCTAATTAAGGCCATATTATATTTACCCTAAATAATTTAAATATCTGGCAAGTGTTGGCCACATTTATCACGGAATGCAGCACGCATTCCATTGCACTGCACACGAATTCTTATCTCCACGTCCTCTTGTCTTTTGACTTTTGTCAAATACGCAGCATACATTGTCTCCGTATTTACTCCCCCTCTTTTTTTCTCTATTTTAAATTGTACAAGATTTTTTTAAGAAGCAAAATCTGAGTGGCATATCGATTTCCCAAAAGCTGGAAAGAACGGTTAAGGATCTTCTTACGAGTGAATTGAACATGTCAAGAATCTCATCACTCCAACAAAATTAAAATGCTGTAACGAATAATTCGAAATTTTTATTGTCATATCTTCCTATGTTAAATTTACAACAAATATTATTCACTGTGAAAATGTGGTTATTTATGTAATTCATCGGAATGTGGTTATTTATGTAATTCATCGGGAATTTCATATTCACTATAATAAACCAATTTTGTTGTACCGTATTCTCTAATGGGTCCACCCCACCCTTAGGATATAGGTTAGATTTCATAAAATGTGAGGCACCCTATCTAAAATGGGAAGATTTCTAATTAATTTATTATCTATCTACTGCATTGCTAAGAACATGCATTGTCGTCCAATTTTTTATGCAAATGTGTGCGCGTTGCAGGACTTGGAGATGAGTAAGTGATAAATCCATAATTCATCGCCTTTATTTTTTCATTTTGGTTAAAATCCTTGATAAATACATGTAAATATTCGTTAATTATCATTAATTAATATTCTAAACACATTTGTTAATATTATATATTTAGCACTTATTTTATCCAAAATAAAATAATAAAGAGAAAAAGAAAAACAAATAAAAGAAGGATGTATATATGTAAATATGTACATACTGATCCTAACCCTGAGATCAGGTCAATATTGACTTGGTTGATAAAATAAATAAGTAGGAAGAGATAAGGATCATAATATATAAAAATATCAGAAAATAAAAAACATAAATGTACAATAATACATTTTTCACCTTGTACATATCTTTACCTATTTTATTTATCATTAAAAAAATTTTAAATCAAAATATTTCCTTCATGGAATATGTTTATATATATATATATCAGAAAAATTATTTAATGTAAAAATAAAAAATTATAATGAACCGAAAAAGCATAAAAACCCGACTTTCCATGTTCATAACTATTTATAGAAAACTCCAAACTGATCAAGCTCACTTTTAAACTTCGTTTTATAACTAATATTATTTAGTAAAAATATCAAAAAATATTATAATAAAATACGCGAGTTTTGGCATTTGGACCCTTTTGTATATATGTACTATATGTAAATAAATCTTCTTCATTTTCAATTTAATTATTCCTGATCCCATTTCACTTAATTTTAAAATTTTTTATAAAAATCAGTAAAAAATAAAAATATAACCTAAATTAATTATTAATAAATATCAATAAATCTCAAAACTAAAAAAAGTCGTAAAGCTGAACTTCCAAACCTCATAGCTCGGTCATATGAACTTCGAATTGGACATACTCACTTTTAAAGTTCATTTTATAAAATTACCTATCAAGTAAAAGTGATTTTCACAAAAAATGGAATTAATATGCGAAAAATAGATTTTGGGACCCTAGTGGTATAAATTGTACAATGTATCTTAATTTTATTCTATTTAATTTTTACTATATCTTGTATTTTTTTACTTTATTAAAATTTTATTAATGCTATATTATAAATATAAAACAAATTTACTAAATAAAATAAATTATTTAAATAATTAAATTAATTAATTATATAGGTATAATATACACATTATTTATATACATATTTGTTACGAAGGCGGTGAACATACGCAGAGAAGTGGGGGCTTTCTAAGGGGTTTAATTTGAGGTGGGGGTAGGGGGAAAGATGGGAATAGAGAAAAAGACTAGAGCCATATGAGAGTGCACACTTAAGAATGTCTTATCCATCGACAACTACTACTTATGCATAATTGGATACTAGTCATTTAACTAATTAAATATTATTATTTATAATCAAATTATTTATTAGTTTATATTTACTGATTTAATTAAGTAAGTAATTATTTTTATTTATTTATTTATCTAATTTAATTAATTATTATTTCTAATTTTTATACTTTCTCTCTCCTCCTTTCTTCCTCCGCTTGTTCTTCTTCCCCGCGTCCTCCTTCTTCCTTCCTCTGCCGCTTCCCGTCACCTTCTTCTCCTCTTCTCTCATCTCCGCCTAACGGCCCGACTGTTAGGCCGTTTGTCCAACTAACTCATCGTGCGCCCCAAGTATTCTCCATCCCTATATAAGGCCCGTCACCCTCCTCTCCGAGATCCATCTGCCATTTCTACTTTCCATCGTCAAGCTCCAAGAGATAGAGAATCGGTGACACGGTTCCTCTTCCGCGTGTCGAGCGAGAAAGAGGAAGAACGATGCGATAAGTGCTGGTGTGAGAACATCTCCACAGCGAGAAGCCACCACAAGCTTTGCCCTCACGTTGAGGCCACAACCACGGAGCGTCAACTCCGATCCTAGGTGAACACCTTCATCCTCCACCTCCGTCCAGGTTAGCTTCCTGTAGAACTCTTCTCCTTCAATTTCTCCTCTCGATCCTTCTATTCTCTTCTGCTCTTCACCCTCCCTTCTCTTCTCAATCCCTCTTCCGTACCATGAGCCTCATCGTGAGTAGCGAGTCAGTCGTCCGCCGCTTCGAACCTAATCATCGGAGCAAACACTTGAGCTCAAAAGCATCTACATGTGAAGCTTCGTCGAGCTCTGCAGCATCTAATCGAGGATCGGATCCATGCGAAAAAGCACCTGCATCCCTTTGATCCGTGAAGATCATCATTCGGAGAAACTCACTCGAGATCACCGCAGAACATCTTGGAGCCACCTGAGATCCGATCAGAAATTTAAAATCATCACCACTGGAGGTTGTGCAGTATCGAGATCCATCTGTGAACAGCAAAGGTTCAGATCTGAAAACTTTCTAATCGAAGCACAACAACCGTATCACCTGGAGCTCGAACAAGCATCATCTGGAGCAGCATCCACCGCCGCCTACAAAAAATTTGGGGAAGAACATAGGTGTGACCCAGAATAAATGGAGTCCGTTTAATTCATTTTGAACAGAGCACCTCATAGCCGTCCAATCCAAATAGCAGCAACCTTTGATCATCCTCGGATCAACGGTCCAGATTCGCCACCGCTGAAGAGCTCACATGCAGCACACGCGAGCTGTCGAGATTTCAAGGCCCTCGCTCCTTATGTATATTGTGGACAGATCCTACAGCAGCACTAGCACGTGCTTCAGCACGTGACATTCTGTGATAATTTCGCATGCCACCCTGGATTTTCCATATTATGACGAACCCCCTATACTTCCAAATATTACTAATACCGCCATATATATTGTATATAACTAATAAACATATTATATTCATATTAGAAAAATACTAATGATAAAAAATATAATAAAAATACGTATAAATATGTAGTATTATACTATATATAATACCATTGTATTTTCAAAAATAAAAATACCTTACTATTTCTAATAAATCATTAAAACACTAAAAAATATACAAAACTTAAAAAATCTTAAAAAATAATTTCTCAAAGATTTTTTGCAGTGAATTTTACTATATTTTTACACATAAAATAAAAAATAAAATAAAAATGGATTATTAAAATCAATAAAAATAAAAATACACAAACTTTAAAACTACATAAGTAATTCATAAAATCATAAAAATACGTACAATACCTTGTTGGAAAGGTATTTTTACCTACTCTCCAGTAAAAATAAAATAAAATTCTTTTATTTCTATTTTTTATTTTAAAAATAAAAAATTAATTCCTATATTGAATAAGAACTTGTTTTTTCACTTTAGAAATAATCCAAAGCCAGAAAAATTCTAAAAACCACTAAAAATTCACAAAATAGGAAATAAAATTTAAAACACAAAAATAACAAAATAAAAATCAAATAAAAAATGAAAACAACTATACTCCATTATTTATAGATATATACAATAATAATAATATAAATTTCATAAAATAAATAAAATTCAGAAAAAAATCTATAAAAATAAATAAAAATTAGAAACCCTCATACCTTAGATACTCTACCTTTTTACCTTAGTTTTTCATAGTTTGCCTCCCTTAGTTCGACTCTCCCATCCATACTTATCGCTATACCTTTGAGTTTGGGAGTATAAATATAAAATAAATCTTTTCTGTGAATTTCAACCGGTCATCACAACGACAGTTGTTTATCCTTTTAGACGACCCAACATGTTGATTTTTCAGTAAGCATATTGGGATTGAGTTGGTTGTTAAAGGACTCTATCATCTTCTCACTGCAATTAGTAATCATAGAAGAGAAGATGCTCATGATATAAAGAAGTGGCATGAACACCTGGACCATCCTAGTTAATCTACCAATTGTGTTTTATTTCCAAACTTAGGCAACAAAATCAATTGTGGGACATTTTCTTGTAAGATGTATCATTTGTCAAAACATTAGAACCATTTACCCTATTTCGAATAGTAAAAGTACGGGTCTTTTTCAATTAGTTCATTCAAATGCTTAGGGACCATAACGTGTGAAGAGTTTGGGAGGTTACCAATATTTTATAACCTTCGTTGATGATTTCTCAAGTTATACTTATGTGTACTTGATGAAGAATAGAAGCTAAGCTTCTACCATTGTTCGAAATTTGTTAACATGATAGAAAATCACCATGATACTAAGGTAAAAATATTACGAGCTGATAATGTTGAATATGTGGAAGGATCTCTTCAAGTATTTTGGGAGAGAAAGGGATCATACATGGAACCTCTTCCAACTATTCCCCTTAGCAAAATGACATAGTTGTAAGGAAAATTCGATCATTATTGGAAGTCACGCGTGCTCTTCTCTTACAAAAACATGTCCCTAAGCACTTTTGAGGGGATGCACTCACTACCACTTATCTACTTAATAGACACCCTTTTGTTGCTATTGGAAAGAAGGCCACGTTCTCTGTTTTGCATCTTGATAAATCTCCATTTAGTCTAGATCCTCATGTGTTTCGTTGTGTATGCTTTGTTCACAATCTTGGTCCCGACAAGAGGAAGTTGGATCCCAAAGCTACAAAGTCCATCTTTCTTAGCTACTCTTGCACCGAAAAAGGTACAAATGTTGTCATCTGTTGTCAAGAAAATTAGATGTGAGGAAGGACATTACTTTTCATGAATATGAATCTTACTATGAGGTGTCTCTTCCATAGGAGGGAATCTACGAACAATGTTGTTAGAATTTATCGTCAGAATGAATTTTTTAGAATACATCGTGATGATCATGGAGATATAAACATTTATAAGAACAACTACGACACAAGCTTCTTGCCTGTGCGAATGACTAGCAAGAGAACTCGGATGACAATATTGAACATGAGGAAAATTTGCTACCAAATCATAATCCCAATCAATCCCTAGATGATCCCAGTCATGACAACTCTGTAAGTAACTTTTCTTCCTTTGATAATCAAATTGATGATACTAACACTATACTCAATGACTTGATTGAGGACGATGGAAACCTTGATGATAACTGTTCTATTGTTATGCGAAAGGCAGCAAGGTCTAACAAACCCTTCTACTCATTATTCTGTGGAAGATTTTGTTTCTTACTCTAAGGCGAGTTCATGTTATAAAAGCTTTAGTACACTTATAGATTATCATGGCCTTCCCTTGAATGTAGCTGAAGAAAAATGTGACCCGAGATTAGCTTGTGCGATGGAAAAGAGATGGCAGTTCTGGAAAAAAAATTATATGTAAGATGTTGTGGACACCCCAAAAGGTACGCATCTAGTCGGTTCGAAATGTGTCTACATGATAAAGTATAACTCCAGTACCCTATCCAAAAACCTCTTTACCCATCTAAACGGTATATCATTATTGCCTGCCCAATTAAAAGATCTTTCTTACCCGTTGAGAAGCTCAAATAAATCGTAATAATTTTTGTTTGGTACTGCTCCTCTACATGAGTGAAAAAACACATTCCCGATAAGATTTTATAATGCAACCATTAATGGCCAGTCGATCTCTCGTGATCATCAAAGTAAGAACGGATTTGCTCGAGTATATTCGGATCATCTTCGTTTAAGACGGAATATACCTCTTCCGATGACATATCCACACACCATTAGCAACTAAACATTTCCCATCAAATTTCACGATCTCCCATTTTTAGGAGAAATTAATGTTATATATGCCTTCAAGATTCTCATGATTCTTTCAAAATTGTCAACACAAGTCGAGGGTTCAGAAACTTTTCTTACGACAAAAGATAATATAAGACCATACTTCGATTGGTACTAAATTTCTGATGGAAAATTCAATGGTCTTATTGTGTCAGGAAACAAATTTTATCAACACACAAGCAGAAAAACTACTAAACAAACGAAATTGTACAATCTCTCTATTACTAACTCAAGTATTTATTGTGGTTCAGCAATGTACTTACATCTATTGCTTACATCGGGCTGTAGATTGTTTCTATTCTTGAAATTGTTTCGGAGTACAACGAGCGGCTTCCCTTTGGGGCGCTCTTATAGTTAGGGCCAGGGAGAGGCTTAAGTAAAAGTATCACATTATTATAAAGTTAGCCTATGAGTAGTACGATGAATTATAAATTATAACAATGTATATTATTTGTTGAAAAATTATCTTTGATTTCTAAAATTATATTTGTTTTTTTTAAATCCGTAAAAAATATTACATTCGTTTCTATATCGCTACCAACATGCTATGTAACAACGATTATCAATTGATATTTTCCTTTATCACTCTAAATTTGTAATCATTGTCAATGAGTCGTCATTATATGAACTTTTAATAATGAATATGATATTCCTTGTGCATTGTAAAAATAAAAGATATTTTTGCAACAAAATATATTCGTTTTGATTATTCTTTGGCATAGAACAATTTTGTTATAGTGCCAGTTGGATCGGTGAGGTTGATCTATGCATACCAATGTTTTTAAAGCCGAACCGAAGATTGAATCGGAGATCTCGCCGAAAAGGTTGAATCGGGTTGAACCACGGAATCAAACTGGTTCAACCGAATAGTGATGTCATCAATTTTAAATTCATGTTAAATCAAGTCGGTAAGAAAAAATAGTTGAACTGGCTAATTAAATCGAAATGAATTAAAACATGTACAACGTACACACTCAAATATGCTTGAAATAGATATAAAATAAACAACCAATATAAATATCTTACTTTATAAACAAAATATCTTTTTGAATATACAACATCATATATTATTCATATGAATAATATAATATTTGAACTAAATAATCCAAGATAAAAATAGTTCAATTATATTTATAATCCAATTACTTCAAAAAATTGAGGTGGGGTATTTGGCTAGTATTATATGGTGGTTATACTGAGGTCACGAGTTTAATACTTATCATAGATATTATTTTTAAAATTTAAGTTCAAATTTGAATTGTGCTCCGGTCCGGTTTTCAATAACATTGACGCATACAACACAATTGATTCTAACATGAGAAAACCTAATAGTCAAATTATTGTTATTAACCATTTACATAAAAAAATCAATTAAAAATCAATATAACAGAATTTAGACTATCAGAATGAATAATTTGACATTTGATATATCCTCCATAAGTATATAAATAATAACGAATATTATTTAATACAACTTTTATTTGATTTTTAAGTTTGCAATGAACATTGTGTTAGTCGCAGTATCATATTAACGTGTCATGTAACAAATACTATATGATAAAAAATTATACTAATCATAGCTAAATTAGCAATTATCAGTATAAATTTCAACGAAAAAGTCATCCTCTTCAAGATAATCATCTTCATGTTACTTTTAGCAACAAATATGGAATTTGTTGCGAATTGCAAATAAAAAAGAAAAGTAATCTTGGAACGTGTAATATTCATTGTCATAAATTCAACATAATAAGATATAACGATAAATATTTGAATTATTCGTTATTATAAGACAATTTCATCGTTGTGAAATTTTAGTACAATTATTTGTATACTATCTATCTATTGCTTGAGAAGTCAAAAAATAATTGTACCATTTAAAAGGGCCTCCATGTAAAATCGGCAAAAAGAACAAACATGCAGGGAAATGGAAACATTGGAAATCATATCTCCCATCCCCCCACAGTAGAACATTTTCATAATACACACAAAAAGAAACCAATCATACCAAATACATATTTTAAGTTCAAGCGGAAAGAAACAACTGTGGGACTAAAAAGGCAAAAAGCCACCAGAGGTGCTCTGGATAGCATAAAATCCACTCCCACGCGAAAACGATGCCGAAGAATATCTCCAGATTCGGTCCTCTGTACGCGACGCCCCGACCTCGATCGCCTCCCCCCACCACCCCTCGACCCCTTCCTTCGATTCCAACCTCTACCCACTCCACATCACCCCCCACTCCACCCCTCCCCGCCGTAAAGATCCCACCTTGATGGCCGCCGTGGCGGCGAGTCGCGATTACGTGGCCGCTCTCGAGCAGGAGCTCGCCAAGATCCAAGCCTTCCAGCGCGAGCTCCCCCTCAGCCTCGACCTCGTCACCCGCAGTAAGAATCAATCACACCTTCCATTTGGGTTCCCATGACGGTCTTTAAATTTATGTTGGTGTGTATCCATCCCGTGATTCCAGCGATTGAGAGCTGCAGACGCGCGCTGTTGTTGGAGGAGGAGGAGGAGGAGAGACCTCTGCAGATGGAGGAGTTCATGCCCATGAAGGGAAATCTGTTAACTTGGGAAGAGGAAGAGAGGAACTGCGGAGGACCTCATCAGGATAAGGCGGATTGGTTGAGATCCGCGCAGCTCTGGAATCAGCACCAGCAATTGGAGAAGGGCCATAATGATGTACTAATTATAATTAATCGATATGTTATTGATGGAAAGATATGGCACGTGGTTTAATTTCTGTCTTTGTTTTTTTTGGGCCGTAATCAGGTGGCCATGGAGGCAGAAGGGCCTGCGGTGGCCATGGAAGATGCGAGCGACGCAAGGAGCGATGGCGCACAAGACGGAGATACAGGCAGCAGCGCAAATAGGGACGGGAGGACGGTGAAGAAGGAGAGGAGGTGCTGGTCGCTGGATCTGCACAGGAGGTTCCTTGATGCTTTGCAGGAGCTCGGAGGGCCTGATGGTACATAATTAATGATCTAACCAGCTTGGTTAATGTATGATAAGTTAATTAAGATGTGTGTTGGTATATCTTGATGGAACATTGGGGATTGGTTCTGTGTTCAGTGGCTACTCCGAAGCAGATTAAGGAGCTGATGAACGTTGATGGGCTAACGAGTGATGAGATCAAGAGCCATTTGCAGGTTCGTTAGGAGTTTAATCTTCTAGGGTTTTTTCTGTTTAATTACGTGGTTAGGTAAGCAAGGTCAAACTTCTCCTCCTCCATCCTTTTTGTTTTTTTTTCATTTTGGAGGTATTGTACACAGTCTCCCAGTATATGATATTATTTATATATCCTTAGTTTTTTGCAATTATGGACTTCAAATTATTATATCGCGTAATAATTTGGCCTTCTCTGTTAGTTTAAGCATTGCTGCTGATTTTCAGAAGCACCGGATTCGGTCGAAAAGGCGGGCTGCACCGGCGACACTGACGGCGGCCAACGCCGCGCTGAACGGCCAACCTCAGGTGCTCCTGGGCATCTGGGTGCCGCAGGGAGACTACGCGGCGGTGGCTGCTGCGGCTGCGGCCGCCATAGCGTCGCTCCCGCTGGAACCGAAGCAGAAGAAGCAGAGGAGGCAGAAGCAATCTAAGAACGGGGAGACTGTTGCGCAGCCTCGGAATGCAAATAGTACCGGTTCCAATACGACTTCTCTTTGAGCTTTCGATTCAATGTACAAAATCTATAGAAAATAAAGTAAGAGGACAGAGATATATATCTATGTGTACGTACCTTTTGTATTATACGGGATCAAACCATGTCCTACTTAACCCTCTTGTGAGGATTTTGTGTCGTATATACTCATCTCTCCGGTTTGTATTTAAGGTGACTTTGTGCAGATTATCCCTTCGTATTAGTGAAATTTAATTACGACTAATTACCATCAAATGCTTACTTATCCGCCATTTGATGGAGTAGATCATGTCGTGAGCACCAAGCTCTATTTGATTTAAAGGTTAAAGTTGAAATAGTAACTTTTAGATCTTAGGTTAACATGTGATTTATTCTCAAAGTTAACTTGTTTGGATAAAATAGTGGAGTTTTAATTAGCAGTAAATTGGTACAATGAAATTAGAAAGAATCGTTGGAAAATAATAAAAAAGGGGTTAATGGATATTAATCCAATGATTTTATTTCGAATAAATATTGATTGATAGAAAATGATTGGAATATGATGAAAAATAGTCATTTAATGGAGATAGATAAAATAGGTAGTTAACAAACCCCTAACTCCTTAAATAATATTCAATCCGAATATAGTCCAAGATGCTTATTTCCACATATAAGGGATGAGGACATGAGATGAGGAGCAAAGTGTGCTTATTCACTGTTGGTGTTTCTTTGTTAGAATATATCTAAAAGTGATGGTTGTTTTTTTGGAATGCAATTATGTTCCTTAGGAAATTTGTAACTACAATCCTCCATTATAAACAAATAGTGTAATTAAACTTTGTCAATTCTAACAACTATTGCTACGATCGGATTTCGTCACTTAAGTTTCAAAATTATGATATACTCCTTTTAATGGTGCATGTTTAATTTTCGATGTAATTAAAATTATTTTTCTACGTCTCGTCGTAGTATGTGATGGAATTTCACTTATTGGTTCGTTGAATGTGGCCTTTGGTGATATCCTTTCCTCAAGGGTATTTCGACCCTCTTGTATTTCCTAGTTAGGGGGACTCATTCGAAAATGTTGGATTTCCTAATGGGTGAGGCTTGCTCTTTAGAAATTATATACATGTCTTTTCTAATAGGTAAGGTGTGATTGGAAATCAGCGACTATCTTTTATAAAGACGCCAAATCCCCTCTTATTTTTTCTCTTTTCTCTCTTTGTTGCTTCTTTTCCTCCTATCTGCCATTATTGTCACTGTCACTACTCCTCCTTCTCGGGTTATTATTGTTGCCCCTCATCCCTTAGTGTGGTACCTCCTTCACGTCTCCGTGATCTTTTTAATTTTTGTTGTGTAAACGATATATTGAGCATATTTGCATGTGTAAGTGTGTGCATAATGGTGTTATGTATGAGGTAGGAGGACTTGAAAAGTGATAACATGGGTTTTTGTAGGAAGTTAAAAATGAGACGTCGGTTGTAGAGAATCACTCGGAACAAAACCCTAGTTGCTCAAACAAAATTAACTTCAAGTAAGATGATCGGAGTTTCACTATTTATTTATCTAGGTAAGTTTGCATGGGTTGAACACAAGGAAGCAGAAAGTCTCGCTCAACATTCTTGAGTAAAGAAAATATTTTTATGATATTGTGTATTGTTTCTTTTCTTCTTCAGTTGTAAAACTCTTTGTATTTTTTGTTTTTATCCTTTTTATTTGATTTTTATTTTTTTCATTTTTTTTCAATTTTTAAAGAGGATATTTTTCAATCAAATTATCTATAATAAAATAGGTGAAATAATATTGTTGGATGTGTTTCCCTCCTTGTTGGAACCTATTCCATATATATGGGACATTGGTTGTCCTATTTAGAAAAGAAAAAATCAATTATTGATTAGAGAAGGAGATCAATTACCTTTTAGGATTAGGAGTTATCTTTTGCTAATCCTATTGGAAGTAGGAGTCCAGGTTTCCTTATTTGTCCATCTCCATGGAATATAAATAGGGGGTATGTGGTGCATGCTAGGGTCATCCCAACACAAGATCTCCTAGCACAAGAAAGAAATAAGAGAGAGGAAGAAGAAAGAAAGTTCGTGGTTACCGCGGAGTTTGGAGGAACCTTTGGAGCAGTTCCTCTCCAGCGTTCTTCCCTACATTTTGGCGATGGATTTATCATTGGATGATATTTCTCCTCTCTATTATTCTCCATTGTTTGGTGATTCGTAGCACCGTATTGAGGGCCGGCCTTTTGTAAGCCCCTCACGTGAGATTACTTCGATTATAGTGCTTGGTTTTAGGTTGTGGTCAACCTCGTGATTTTTTCCCTCACATTGAGGGTTTTTCACATTAAAAATTCTTCGTGCATCTGTGGTTGATTTTTTTGTGTGATTGGGATACTTTCTCGTAGTTGATATATCGTGCAGGATCCGCTTATCGACTTTGGTTATTTTTCCGCAATTCAAGTTATACGAGGAATCTGTTCCCAACAAGTGGTACCAGAATAAGGTTCAATGCCAGATTACAAGATGGAGTTTGGTTCGAGCAGGATGATTAGTCTAATGGGATTAATTAGAATTTGTGGAAGAATAAGATGAAGGATCTTCTATATGTGAAGGATATGCACCTTCCGGTGTTCTCCACGCAGAAGTCCAAAGCCAAAATAGACGAGGAATGGGAGTTTGAACACGAGCAAGTTTGTGGCTTCATAAAATAGTTTGTTGATGAGAATGTCTACAACCATATCCAAGATAAAAGTCTCGCTAGAAGCTTGTGGTTGAAGTTGGAAAATCTTTACGCCTCCAAGACGGGAAGTAACAAATTGTTTCTTCTCAAGAGACTAGTGAACTTGAGGTTCAAGGAAAGCAGCTCTGTACTAGATTTTCTGAATGAGTTTCAAGGAATTACTAGTTAGTTGACGAGCATGGGGATAAAATTTGAAAATGAGATGTTGGGACTGTTATTGCTTACTACTCTACCAGATTCATGAGAGACTTTCCGAGTCTCACTTACGAATTCTGCAATCAATGGGGTCGTTTCTTTGGAGATAGTCAACTATGGCATTCTCAACGAGGAGATGCAAAGAAAAACCCAAGGAAGCTCTTCACATTCAGAGGGTCTTGTCACAGAGAACAGGGGGAGGAGTCGGACCAAGACTGATACAGGAAGAGATAATGGCATAAGCAAGTCCAGATCCAGATATCAGAATATAGAGTATCACTATTACAAGAAGAAAGGGCGCGTCAAGAAGTATTACTTCTAGTTCAAGAGAGATAACAAGAATGGTGGTGACATGAAAGAGAAAAAGAATGAACAAGTTGCTACAGTTGCACAACATGAGCTCCTCGTTGTTTGTGATGAGGATATGGTAAATGTCGCACAGGATGGTACTTCTTGGCTTGTTGATAGCGGATCTGCTTTACATGTCACCTCTTAGAGAGAGTTTTTCTCTTCATATACAGCTGGTGATTTTGGTACATTGAAGATGGGGAATGGTTCTTTGTCCCATGTTGTTGGCATTGGCAATATTGCATTGAAGAATGCCAATGGAGTTGTGTTGACGCTCAAAGATGTGAGGCATGCACCAGACATGCACTTAAATCTCACTTCTGCAGGCAAGCGCTTGATGATGAAGGATACCTTAACACTTTTGGTGGCAATCAATGGAATCTTACCCGAGAATCCTTGGTTGTTGCTCGTGGAAAGAAGTATAACAACAATCTTTACATAATGAATGCATCCATTTCCCATGAAGTTGCATATGTGACTGGAGATGCAAAATCCATTGAGTTGTGGCATCGACGATTGGGGCACATGAGTGAGAAGGGTCTGTAGTGTTTGGTGAGGAAGAATATGCTGGCAGATGTCAAGAAAGAGAAGCGGGAGCGATGCACAAACTGCTTGGCCGGGATGTAGACGAGAGTCTCCTTCAAGAGCCATCCGCCTTCTAGGAAGATGCAACCATTGGAGCTTATTCACACAGATGCTTGTGGTCCGTTGAAAGTAAGTTCTCTTGGTGGTGCACTTTGTTATGTTACATTCATTGATGATTTCTCCAGGAAAGTTTGGGTCTAGGCAGTAAAGATGAAGGACCAAGTCCTTGGTGTTTTCAAAGACTTCCATGCACTAGTGAAGCGACAATCTGGAAAGAAGTTGAAGTGCATATGCAGTGATAATGGTGGTGAGTATATTTGATCATTTGATAAGTACATATGTTGTTGCATCACCTTCCCCGTGTAGTGCCCCTCCACGCCTCCCTATAAAACCTCTCCCTCGTCGGCCTTTCACCCCATCTGCCATCATCCCTGAGCAGCCGAGAATAGGGTTCGTGATAGGAAGCCATTCTCAGGCGAAACCTCCCATAGGCGTGATCCTCAGGCCTCTAGATCCTGAGCTACGGTGACCTCTAGCACCACCGAGCTTCGTCGTGTTTGCCCACGACTTGAAGCAACGACCAGGAGTGAGCCTCTGCTCCTCTACATCCCCCAAGCGACCTTCTCACCGTCATCATCGAGAACAACCAACTGCGCACCTTCGGTCGCATGCCCACCTTGGCCTCCGCACACCTGCTCATCACCTCCTTCATACACCTCTGCTTCACCTTCCTCGTACCGCCTCGACTGTAGGAGGACCGCAGCTCCGCCCTCGACCACACCTGAAGCCTCCAACTCCTCATCAGCATCTCCTCTTTCCCCCGATCGTCAACCACCAGGCCGCCTCCACGCGGATGCCTCACCGTCACCTTCCAGCACGTCGCCTCTGCCTTGGGTGTCGTCCCACCACACTAGCTCCACCTTCGTACCACCACCTAGAGCGAGCCCTCCGCTCGACTCCATTCGCTGGAGCCCCCAACCGTCACAGCCCCTGCCTCCATCGCCCTGGCTTCGCCTCGGTCGTGTGTCGACCGGGGTCTCTAGTACCTTCCTCTGTCAGCCGCATTCCAACTCTACAGCCCCGCCCTCGACGTCGTTGCCTCGCCCCTCCACTCTACTCCGCCTCTCGACAGCCATCGGGTCTAGGGCTTTCTCCTGATCCAGCAGTCAGATGTACGCCACGCATCCCCTCCCCAAGCCATGGTCCCAGCCTCGAGGCTCGGGTCGACCAAAGCTCCTTTGACCGTCCTCCACTGCTTCGGGGACCCGAACCTCAAGCCTCCTGCCACGTGGAGGTTCGGTCCCAGAAGCGCAGCTTCGTACCCAAGCCGCACTGCGCACGTGCATCGCACGTGCGACAATGGGTAATTTGTATACTGGCCCCTAAAGATCCAACAAATATCCATAGCCCCCTCAACCTGCTGACATCATAGTTACGTGTCACATGCGTGCCTTGTTGGAATTTTGCATACAAGCCCTCATCACTTCTGATAATTGCAGATATGCCCCCGCTCGTGGGTATTGTCCAGGAAGGCCCCTCTAACTTCTTGATTTTGCAAATAAGCCCCTCTAGGGACCTATTTGCAGAGAAATCAATTATTTTCATTATATTTTAGTCCCTAGCTTTTCAAATTACCATATCTTGCTCATTTGAACTTCGATTTTAGCGTATAATATGTCAATTCGAAGCTATTTTCATGCTCTTTCATATTACATATCTTGTGGACAGATCTGAGGTGGTTTATTGATGATTATCATTTGAGGAGCATTTTGATTTATGTAGGCTTCGTCTTGACATATCTGTGCCATTCTTAACTGAGAAGATCATTGACATTATTTGCAAGGGATCAAGTGCGAGGATCTGAATTAATTTGAATCCCTTATAATGATATTCTTGAGGATTTAATCTTTGAAGGGGATTAGTTAAGATTTATTCCTTTGTTTTCTCGACTATTTGAGGAAATAAATCATAGAAATTATGAGGCCAAATATCATGCTTCTAATTATTATCGATTGATCTTAATACCTAACACACTGGAATTAATTCGAATATATCCTAAAATTATTCAATCTGTAAAAGGTTTTGAGGTTTTATTGATCATATTATTTGAGGACTCAAATTGTGTAAAATCATAGATCCTGCGCTCATCCGCTCTGTTTATTTCTCATTGTATTTTTTATCATCATATTTTCTCTTTAATTGCTGACACAAAAATTAGTCGTGCCATGAATTAATTATTTAAATTAAATTAAGACCACACAACTAAAAATCAACATTCCATGTGTTTGACCTTGCTGGACTTGCCAAGTTCAAAATAACCCACAACATTCAAAGATTGTGGTTTTTGTTGAATCATTTTTTGCCTTCTATACTACAATTATCGACTATTAAAGAGGCAAATACCGTGATCATCATATCCCAACACAAGCTCTCCTAGCACAAGAAAGAAATAAGAGAGAGGAAGAAGAAAGAAATTTCGTGGTTGCCGTGAAGTTTGGAGGAAGTAACCTTTGGAGCGGTTCTTCTCCAGCATTCTTCTCTATAGTTTGGTGACAGATTTACCATTGGGTGATATTTTTCCCCTCTATTATTCTCCATTGTTTGGTTTGTGATTTTTAGAATCGTATTGAGGATCGACCTTTTGTAAGCCCCTCACGTGAGATTACTTCAATTATAGTGCTTGATTTTGGGTTGTGACCAACCCCGTGGTTGTTTCCATCACATTGAGGATTTTCCACGCTAAAAATTCTCCGTGCATCTGTGGTTGATTTTTTTGTGTGGTTGAGATACTTTCTCGTAGTTGATATATCGTGCAGGATGCACCTATCGACTTTGGTTATTTTTCTGCAATTCAAGTTATACGGGGAATCTGTTCCCAACAAATATGGGATGTAGGTGATAATGTACAGCAGATAAAATGACTCAAGCAATAGGATCGAAGACAACACTCAAATAGAAAATAAAATGGAGTTGCAAATCGAAGAGATAAATCTCGATGAAATCACGATAAAAAATGTCTCGATATTCGACTCAAAATAGAATAAAGATGATGTGCGAAGAAAGATGTTCCAAAGTGTCTCAATAGTCCAAATTCTAAGTAGAAATATGTAGAAGAAATTACAATAAAAGTATATGTTCTTCTCTCAATTAGGTCTCTAGTCAGGGACCTAATTGCAAGAAAAGATCTCGTAACTTACACTTAGGTACTTGGTAAGGGAACTAAATGTAATAAGGAAAGCTTTTGGAGGCGTGTTTGGAATATGGCAACTAGCAGGGGCTTCTTCAATATTTTTCCACCATTTCACGGATCAAAGGTCTCGATTAGAACTTGCTCCTGTGATCATGGCCATTCAACCTTGCCACGTGTTGACAAACTATACATCAGTTATTCTTGGGGAGTTCTTCCCCAAATCTAGTGCAGGCGGCGACGCTCTTCTCCAATCTTCGGCGTTCTCCGGCTACAGCTCCTCCAGCAGGGCCAGGAGGGGATTGTCTATCCCCTCCAAGCTCACCTGTGGAGGGGCAATGGTAGAAGGAAGGATGTGGCCATGACGATGGAAGTTGACTAGGGTTAGAACCTAGAAGTTGTTATGCAACAGATGCTCGATGAATCATTTGACGAAGAAGATAACTCTAGATGGATGAAGATGAAGCTCCAAACACGATGAAGGACCTGCAAATGATTGATTTGCCAAGGAATTAGCAAGTGATTAAGGTTCTTGCAAGAGTAAATGGCTTCCAGAAAAGGGATAGTTCAGATGAAAATTGGATCAAATTGAACGTGATTTGGATCAAAATTGGCGATGGAATTCAATCGAGAATTAAAGAATGATGATTAGTCTAGCTAATTGCATACTTAGGTGTTCTAATTGAGGCGTGAAGATCGATGAAAAGCGAAAGGGAAATGGAGGAATACTTGGGGAATAAAGGACGCATGATCCTTCTGGATTTTTACTCGAAGGGCTGGTATACCCTGAGCTCAGCACAGCGGTGACGCTGCGATTCAAGGCGAATCCACCTTGGAACCTCTCCCTGATCACAGGGGCTTCTTCAATATTTTTCCACCATTTCACGGATCAAAGGTCTCGATTAGAACTTGCTCCTGTGATCGTGTCCATTCAGCCTTGCCACGTGTTGACAAACTGTGCAGCGGTCATTCTTGGGGAGTTCTTCCCCAAATCTAGTGCAAGCGGTGACGCTCTTCTCCAATCTTCGGCGTTCTCCGGCTATAGCTCCTCCAGCAGGGCCAGGAGGGGATTGTCTATCCCCTCCAAGCTCACCTGCGGAGGGGCAATGGTAGAAGGAAGGATGTGGCCATGACGATGGAAGTTGACTAGGGTTAGAATCTAGAAGTGGTTATGCAACAGATGCTTGATAAATCATTTGACGAAGAAGATAACTCTAGATGGATGAAGATGAAGCTCCAAACACGATGAAGGACCTGCAAATGATTGATTTGCCAAGGAATCAGCAAGTGATTAAGGTTCTTGCAAGAGTAAATGGCTTCCAGAAAAGGGATACTTCGGATGAAAATTGGATCAAACTGAACGTGATTTGGATCAAAATTGGCGATGGAATTCAATCGAGAATTAAAGAATGATGATTAGTCTAGCTAATTGCATACTTAGGTGTTCTAATTGAGGCGTGAAGATCGATGAAAAGCAAAAGGGAAATGGAGGAATACTTGGGGAATAAAGGACGCATGATCCTTCTGGATTTTTACTTGAAGGGTTGGTATACCCTGAGCTCAGCGCGGCGGTGACGCTGCGATTCAAGGAGAATCCACCTTGGAACCTCCTCCCCGATCAATCTTCTTCCATGTGGGGCGGTTGTAAGGTGTTGTCACCATTTGGACGGTCGGAGGATGGTGGAGAGGCTAGGTGCTCTGTCAATTAAAACTGGTAGTAGGAGAGTTGGGTTGTTATGGACGAGGTTTGGGTGATTTTATAGATGAGTCAAAAGGTAGTTGGAGATAATCCTAGGGTTGGTGTGTATTATGGTAGTTAGATCTCTAGGATGGAGGGTTCAAATCAGGTGAAGGATGAAAGACGAGGGCAGGACAAATCAGAGAATATGAGTGGTTGAAACAGAAGACGACCAACAACTTCTCGGAGAAGAAGCTTTGGGTGCTGACACGTGTCAGCACCTAGTAGGCCGAGAGTTAAATTATTTTATAAAATAAATATAAAATAACAAATATAACTATTTAAATTAGGTATAAAAATAAAAAATGTAAATAATTAATTATTTAATTAATTATATAATTTATTTTTTATGAATAATAAATATTAATGATTATAAATATAATATTAATAAATATGAAAATTGTATACTTGATAAACAAAGTTTTGATTTTTAATTTAATAAATTAATAAATAACATATCATTTTATTTTAATTAATTATTATTATAATAAATAAGAGATGTATGAATTTTTATGGATTTTAATAATGTAATTTAGGTATATAAGAAAATACAGGTATAGATGGCATAGTTCAATTTCATCTATAAATTAGAGTTTTTATTTATTTAAATATTAAATAATATCTAAAAATTCTGAAATAATTTATATGTAATCCAAAAGATTAATAAAATAATTAGAAATTATAAAATCACTAAAACTATAAATAGTATGATCTGAATAAAATAAATAGCCCAAAAAACAAAATGTCAATAGGTCCCAAAACTGACTTTTTGCAAACGGATTCTGATTTTAGTGAAACCACCTCCATTAATTAGATAATATTATTTTATGAACTTTAATCATGAGTAGATGAAATTGAATTTCATATGAAGAAGTTATGATGTTCGAAAGTTGAGAAATTGATAATTTAAAAAATGAGTTTCATGGCATATATGAAGATAACTTATTTTCATTTTTTCTATATATTTTTGGAAATAAATAGAAGAAGAGTTTGGTGAAAATATTTACAAATGAATTAATTAAAATTCATTGAAATTTTTATAAACATTGGATAAATAATGAATAATGTATAGAATGCATAATTAATCTTTTTTACATTTTCTTCCTTATCTCCTCCTACATATTTGTTTTTCGATAAATCCATGCTGACTTGGTCTCGAAGGTTAGGTTATATAAATATATCTTTCAGTTATATTTATATTTTATATTCATATTGTACATATATACATATTTATAGTCTGCCTCTCTTTTTATTTTCTTTCTTTTTTATTCTTTTATTTATTTACATATTTTTAATGCATAAAATAACATTTGTATTCATGAGTATACTTTTGATAAAAAATGAGATTTAATATATATATATATATATATTTACATGCATTTGTTAAGGATTTTAAGATAAAATGTAGAAACAATGTTAATGAATCATGAATTCATCAAGAGGGAAAAGATGGGAGGAGATAGGGAGTTGGTGAGGTACGAAGCCATATACTTTCAAGCAAAAATAAAGGGAAGGTAGATGCAACTAAGGAGGATACCATGGTCGAGAAAGAGAGGTTGCAGCTTGTGTATTTCAAATATACACTAATATTAAACTATAGAATCATAGCTCTTGGAATGGTGCAATCACACAAACTGTCCAATCAAAAGAATTAAGCAACCACTGGAGACACAAAGAATATAATATGGAAATCCTTTCGAGAAAAAACCATGACATGAGTTTTCCCAACTTGAAATTTCAACAACTAAATCTCTTAGATCCTTACTCTTATGAGTTGTTTGATGAATGGCAATCCAACCATTGTATAAAATTGTTTGGGACATAGACCCTCTCCACCAACGTGCAAGTTTGAGACACGAACAATTCCAATACAATACAAGTTTTTGGATTATGGACAACTTGACCACTTGTATAAAGTGCAATATACTCTTGTAGCCCCAAATGAAATGTCTATAAGTAATGCATCATAATGAACAATCTTAAAAATGTAGAACATGCCTATAAGATGATAACCAAAGCTCAGAGATATTTGGAGTGAAGCGCAATAGCAAATGTAGATTTTAATTAGAACTCACTCATAATAAAGGATTGAATATGAACAATAGAAATGACTTTTATACCTAGAGATATGTTCCTCATATATGTATGATGAAATCATGTTTGGGTCCAATTTATAATATATGCATGTATAAATAGCTATATAATAGTATTAGGTAGCTATATAATAGTATTAGGTATGGTTAAGTAGAAATTAATAAAAATACACAGAAATATATAAATTTTCAGTGAATAAGTTGACTATTCATAGTTTGTGTCGATTGACATGAAAGTAGTCTATTGGATAAAGGGACGACTCGACTGAAAGGATATGCCACAGTACTTCATCAACTTGTTGTCTAAGAGACTAGAAGTGACAATTAAAGTTAGTTTGACTAAAAAATAATTAGTTGATTGATGGAAATTCAAGACAATTAGATGTTAATATGTGGCAAGCATCGGTTAAGTCATGAATGTTCTTCAATGTTGGAATGAAGAAAACTTGGATGACAAGTATGAGTCAACCGAAAAATAGTCTAACATAAGGTTGACGCTTTAGGCACAAGATTATAAGACTAAATTTTTTTAGTCGGTGTAAAAGAATTTTAATCATTTGAGAGGAAGAAAATGAGTATAAGGGTTGGAAACCTTATATCTAAATGATCATGCATTATGCAAGTTCCTTTGAAGTTTTAGCGTGATTTCTACAATAAAAAATGATGAATCAAGACTAACTCTTTGACTTGATCTTATTTCATCTTTAATGTGGACTTCTCTTCTCGAACTTCGTGCGCTTTACCTTGAGCTTCTTTCTTGTGAGATTGAGTTTCCTCTCCTCAAGCTTGAGCTTCCTCATCCTAAACTTGAGCTGCTTGGATTTAAGATTGGTCTTTCAACTTGGTATTCAATACCCTGAGTCCTAGTTACAAGCTAACACATACTTGTTTTGATATCATCAAAATATGCACATTATGAATGGACCAACTAAACAAAGTATAGTGCAAAATGTACACAAACTTTTGAAAAGCCTTAAAAACTTCAACCTCCTTTTAGGGAAAAAAATCTAATTTTTATGTGCATTTTCCCTAAGTTAGACATTTAGGTTAATCTTTACTTGAAGACTCCCTTTTAGATCTCAATTGAGGGTCCATAGTGTCATATGCATGATAACAATGAAAGCTAAGAAGCCACCTATGGTCCTTTGATTTTAACTTCTTCAATCATAGTATTTCCTCCATGATGGTGGCATCCATCCTTCACATTATATCAATGAGATTTACTTTAAATGCAACTAATGAATCCTTGATCTATCTATTTTGCACTTAGTTTTTGATCCAAGTTTCTTGATAAATACATGTAATAACACATAAAATCCACTTATTTTACAACTCACTTACTCATTAAGATCCTAATAGTAACATAAAAATAACATAAAAAGGGAAAAAGAATGAAAATAGGGAAATAAAGAAGGATGTCCACTATCTATATATTTATATACAAAGTGAACAACAAAAATAAGAATAAATAAGTTTGTAAATGATATTTATGATCCTAGAATATCATGTGAGACTATTCTAGTGGACTACTGAACAAAGAAGAAAAATCAGAAAGAAAAGGAATAGTCTCAAAACACTAGGATATAAAATATGCCTAAAACTTCAAATTGTCATAATAAAATTCATATCAAATCATTTAAAAAAATTTCTTTTTCCTTGATGTACATTAAAAATTAGAAGAAAAATATAGAAAAAAGTTGAAACTAAGACATACCATGAATAATTGGGAAGAAAAGGCAAACTCCAATTTGCATATTTAGCAAGTTCGTAGGATCATAAGTATTTACACAACTCTAAATTGACAAAACTCACTTTCAAACTAATGTATAAAAATACTGAATAATTCTCTAAGTTAAAAAGTGAGAAGTAGGCTTTTTTAACTCTTATATAATAAACTCTAAATAAGGTCAAACTTGAAAATTTTGTAGAACTTATTGCAATTCAAATGGTAGTAATTATTTATTTAACTAGTTAGAAAAATATAAAAATAAAAAATATTTTGAAATACCATATTGTGTTTGTACCAATAAAAGAAACCCTAAATGCCAATTTGCCAAATCCTAACTGTACAAACTTGCCAATTTGCATATGTACTCTCCATTAAAGCTTATCACTCAAAATATTGTAAATTATAAAAAAAAAATATTTTAAGGTTTATAGGTTTCAAGGGTGAAAAGTAGGTTTTGGGCCCTTACTCTCTATATCTCTCTCCCTTTTTGTGTGTGTACTATGTAATGTATTGTTTATCTTCATTAAATCATATACACATGTTTTTCATCCTTTTCAAATTTTTTTCATTTTCTGTATATATTTATTTTATTATACTTTCCCTCTATAATACAAAAAAACACAAAACAAGCACAACACTAAAAAGATGCATAAATAAAATCATAGGTTTATAGATATTATATATATATCTATGTAAAAACCTAATTTATTTACTATACATATAATTAAGTCAAAAAAACTATAAAAATATTAATAAGTTCCTAAATTATGTATAATAAATATGATATGTAGTACTTTTAACTATAAAAAATTAAAAGTCGTAGATACAATAGATTGTACTTGTAAATTGTCTTTAAAAAAAACCTTACAAGTCATATTTGATCGAATTTTAACTTAGACTGTTTATACATAGGTTTAAAGGATTAAAAAATCTAGCATTTCTTATTTTTTACACCTTTTCTTTATTTTAACCATTTATTATTTTTTGCTTATTTGAATCTTTAGGAGAAGGAATTTTGTGGTGGGTGCCACAACAACTTCTTCCTCCTACTGTCCCCTCTCTTTGAGGGGCATGACTGTGCTTGAGAGGTTAACTTCTAGTCATTCTCCTGGCATGATCCTTTGATTGATCACCTTGCCTAGTACACCCCATGACCGACCACTCATCATGTCCCTCTTAACCAGTCAACTGCTTTTTGTTTCTCACATGTAACATTCCATAGAGCTCCCACATTTCATCCATCGTGCCTATGAGGAAGCTTCAACCCAATTGGGGTTTTGAGCTCGTTATTTGTGACATAGGCCTCCTTCAACCATTCTAAGACCATTGGAGGAAATCCTAACTTCATACGCATCGATCGAAGATTCTAGCGATATTGTTCGAGCTTTATTTTTCTTATAATCAGCCTCGTGATCATTTAGAAAGATCAAGGAACCTAACGTCCGGTCTTGAAGGGCATGTGGTATACGATAAGTCGAATCTGACAACCGTTGTATCAACGCCTCTTTGGGATCTCAGAACCTGATTAATCACTTAAATAAATAATCAACCCATGGAATATATATGCAATGAAAATCAAGTGAGATGAAATTTATTATACCCTACAAAATGTGTGTATAGTGCACAAGTATAGGGGTTAAACCATTGAGAGTAATGAAATTTGGTATAATTATTAATAATTATTTTTTTATTTTTTTGTTTTTTAATTTTTGTGGGTTTTAAATCTTATGTCATTTTTTTATATTTTAATAATTCTATTTTTATTTTTAGTTTTTTATTTAAATTTTGTAAATTTTTTTAGTTTCTTTTTTGTTTTTAGGATATACTATATATAAAGTAATAATGATATTATATATTATATACGTAATATAAAGTATATATATTGTATCTAGAGTTTTATATTTTTAATATATCTAAATATACTCAAAATATATAAAATAAAATATTTTTGTGTTTTGAATATTTTTCTCCATTTTTGGTAATTTTTATAGAATTGTTGCTAATTTTTATGTGTTTTTCATGTTTTAAAAAGTGTAAAACAGTGAGTAAAATTATATAGCTGAATTATTTTGGGTCTTAAAAATATATAATAGTGTTAAAAATTCTCAAAAATATTTTTAATAAATATTACATATGATAAAGAAAATATAGAATAGAAAATAATGTTTTTAGAATTTATATGAATTTTTACTAATTTATATTGTGTTTTTAGGGTTTTGTTATTTTTAAGGTTTTTGTTTTATATTTTTTGTGATTTTTTTATAAAGGTAGAATATACAATAATATAGGTACTATAATTTTTTTTGGAATTTTTAAAGGTGTTTTATATTTTTTGGCTTCAAGGAAGAAAGGCCCCTTTTTCGATTTTTATAAAATAGTAAATTAAGTAATATGCCTAAACAAAAATATGGGCATGTACAAGCTTGCTACCAGGTATCTACTGTAATTTTCCTACACTTTTCAAAACCTTTAAACTATTTAATAAAAAATAATATAAGAAATAAAATAATACAAACTAGCATGGACCTATTTGCAATTTAAACAAAGTATAAATGCATTCAACTAAAATCGAACTCCACGTGCACGCAATCGATTTCCCTAATTAAATCCACATTTTATATGCACCTCGTAGGGGTATAAATGCAATTAAAGTAAGTGTTAGGCCTATGCATACAAGTTGTCCTAAAATATAACACTTAATATACAAAATAGGATACTAAACTAAAATACCTAAACCTGGAGGTGCTAGGTTGCAAAAATTCCAGCACCTCACATGGGGTACGTGAGGTGACTTGGAAAGGGACCAAAATATAATTAAAAGAAAATTCGATTGGCCACTTGCAATTTATAGAAATTACACTTAAACATATATTTATAAGACTATATAGTAAATACAAAACACGGCGGGGGTCAATGTAATTTATCCCTTAAATGGCACCATACAACGGCTGGGGTGGTGCCACGTGTCTTCAATTAAGCTGGTCAGGTGGCAGAGGATGAACGATGCTTCGCTTCTGATCCGACAGCCACGAAATAACATGGAGGTGCGCTGTAATCCGACGACTCTAGGGTCTCCTCCAAGAAAAGTCAAGAACTCGGCCCTAGCGTGCGCCCAATCATTGATTTCTCCAAGTTTCGGCTACCATCTTCGTTCTTGATGGACTCTACTCCTTCCTGAGGCCATGCCGCATCAAGGAAGTCTCTAAAGCCTTCTAGGTCCCATCGATGGGGACCTGGAGACCTGTTGATTCTACACAACCCGGAGCTTCAAATGATCTTCGATTCAACACTCCTGCACACCCTTTAACCTGCTGCAAAATGTAGAGGGGTTCGAAAGCAATGCTATCGACCTAGGTTGAAGTTGTATAGCACAAGAAAGTGGATAGGCGGTGAGCTCAAATGAAGAGCCAGAGAGAGAAGCTCGACGGACCTGAGTCGAGCAAAATCAAGGGGAAAGTGATGGAGCTTTGGTGGAGAAATGAATAGGGAAGATGATGAGGTGGTTATGGAGTTGGAAAAAGGGAGATGCGCGGTGAATTAGAGCTGGAGCACCAAGCTCCAACTAATGAAGATCTTGAAATTACACCTAAATTACAACCTAATCGCTGGAATTAAAACCTAAACTATGATAATGGAATGCGAAAGGAAAACCTAAGGCTAGCAACTCTACCTGACATGGGGGTCAAGGAGTAGAGAAGCTCCGTCTGAAGCAAGTCCACCGAGGCTGGACCACCTCCTCCTCCACCTTGTTCACGCCGACAGGGTCAAGGGACTCTTACTGTCACCAGGAATTCAACTCGATTGTTCCCTTTGAGCTTACTAAGGAAGAAGGGGATCAAAAAAGCAAAAGGGGGCCAAGGGTTTCATTTGTACACAAGGCAGGGTAGGTGGAAAGATCACGAGATTCTGCATGATTCGCCAAAAAATGAATGATCAGAAGCATGGGTGAAATGCAGGGTAGTGTAGCACACAATTTTTGTGTAGAAATCGGGGACCATCGAGCAGTGCACCATCGAAGAAAAAATTGGGAAGAGAGGGGAATAGGTGCTTCTGACAGAGGTGAATTGGGGAGAACGTGCAGTTGACCAAGATCAACTCAAGGTGGCTTCTGGTTGGTCGATGTGGGCCAACCAGAAAAAGGAAGGGTTAAAACCCCTTGTTAATTATTTTAAAAATAATAAACAATTTTATTAATTAAAAATCAAAACATAAAAGATGTTTATTATTTTATGTAATGTTTTATTATTATTTTTATTTATTTTTATAAGCTTATTTATTAGGTACTAATTTTTACATGTATACATATACGTATAAATACATGTATTTTAGGTGTTTTATTTTATTTTGTATTTGTTTTTTATTATTATTATATTATTATATTTTATATATTTATAATATATTTAGATATATATTTACACATTTTTATTTTGTTTTTTTTTGAATTTATGTACTTAAATAAATATGGGTATGTATATTATATTAATGGTATGCCTATATATTTTAATACCTTATTTATTTTAATGCATTTTTATGCTATTATTTTGTGTTTATATTTTTAATATATTTCAATTAATTTTTTAAAGTATATGAAACTATAAGGAAAGTAAAAACATAAATAATATATAAATGAATAAAGTATACATTTATATAATACAATGCACCCCAGAAAGCCTAATTTTACATCTTAACCTCATTTTTAATTAAACCACTTTCATTAGATAGATAATTTAATTCTAAGAATAATAAACATGAGGTTGATGAATTTTGAATTCACATAGATTTGATGTTTGTCTGTAAAATTTGGTTTGCGGCTTTTTCATCTATGTGTCTCAATTAGACCTGGCCAACGGGCTGGGGGCCCGCCCGCCCAGCCCTTTCATGGGACGAGCTTGGGCTTGGAGATTTAAGCATGGGCCATCCCGGCCTTGCCCACAGAAAATAAAAATATATAAGTATATGCCAAATTATACATGTATTAATATGATATGCTTTAAGTTTTAAATTTGTGACACTAGTTTTAAATAAAATTCAATAGTTTGCATGTCAAGTAACATGTAAACTACGTATAATAGTTACATAAAGTATAGTTGGTATTAATAAAATCATTTATACATATTAAATAACATTAAAAAATCAATTAAAAAAGAACGAAATGGGCCATGGGGAAGCCCATGGGCGGGATTTGGACAAAGGTTTTTTAACCTCGGCCCGTTAAGCACGGGCCATGGGCCGGCCCGACCCGTATTTTGGCCCCAAGTCTAGTCCCACTCACACTGTGTATTATTTTTATGTGCAATTACTTGTGTATTTTTCTATGTATTTTTATGTACAATTTTCAGGTTGAGGGTTCATTATTTGAGGGATGTATAATGGAAAATAAAAGGTAAAAATAACCATTTGTTGATGAATTAAATTAGGATTTCTAAATGCATTTTCTGTACAATTGATTGGGCCTCATCTGCCCCAACTTTACTCCTGGTTGACCAAGTCAATATTGACTTGGTCTCGGGGTTTAGGACCATTCAGTATTTTTTATACTTCATTTATATTTATTTTCTTTTTTTATTCTTTTATTTTGGAATTAAATACATGTATTTACATTGTATTTACATGTTAAATAATGGATCTTATATTGTATAAATTAATGCTATTTACATGAATTTAGCTAGGAATTTAATGCCAAAATGAAAGAATAAAGGTGATGAAATGGAGATTCGTCACCTAGATCCAACCACATCCTTGCATAAAGGCAATAATCAAATCTTCATCGAGCTTAATCCTAGGTTGTTTCTTCCATCTTCTCGTTGTGCATTCTTCACCAAAATGGTAGCACTCTTCGTCCCATGCTTTTTGTCTGATTTAATTTGCACTTTTTGCATTTGTTCATTATAGCCACATTAATTCAAAGGTGAATAGATTTCCATAGGAGATTGTATGGGGTAGATGTTCAACTTTTAGTTCTCAATATTCTCAATATAGGTTTTAGGTTTATTTTCAATATTTACATATTAGTACCCTTTTAGGATGTCTAATTTATTATTTTTGTATTGTGTACACAACTGAGTTGATTTCACGTCATTTGGACTTAACATGAATTTATAAAAAAAATCAGGGAAGTTTGTGCATATATACATGTGCTAATATACATAGTTCAACTCTTTTTTCTAAGGATTTTATTGATTTTTATTTCTTGGACTTATTTACATGCTAATAACATATATTAACTAGTTTATTTTTATTGTGAATATTAACTTCATTATATTGTCACTTTATGCAGTTTTTTTTGTATTCTTTCTCATGAATTGAGGATAAATCATCTTTTAATAGTGATGATTCATAGAGTTATTGTGCAAAACATGTGTATTACCATAGCAATTGGACATAGGACTTTACGTGCATTTCTTTGACTTAAATTACGAGTTGATACTTGTGTTCGACCTAGGGTACACCTATTTAGTTAATAATAACATGTTATATTTAGCTAACCTTAAAGCTATGTCATCTGCTACTCGAAAGGTGGAGTCATTCCTACAAAGAGATGGGTGATGAATCTATGATTCATCGCCTTTATTCTTTCATTTTGGCTAATTTCTACTAATTAACATTCTTTAACATTCTAACACATTTATTAATATTATATATTTAACATTTATTTTATCCAAAATAAAATAATAAAGAGTAATTTGAAAAATAAAAGAAAAGAGAGATATATATAAATTCTATACATACTGATCCTAACCCGGAGACCAGATAAATATTGACTTGGTCGATAAAATAAATAAGTAGGGGGAGATAAGGATCTTAAATTATAAAAATATCAGAAAATCAAAGCCATAATTACACATAAACATATTTTTACCTTATAAATATTTCACCTATTTTATTTATCATCAAGATCGTCTCAAACAAAAATCTTTTCTTCACAAAAGTTGTTTACAAAAATAATACTAATTCATTATGTAAATAATTAATTATGATGAACCACAAAAGATGTAAAAGCTAACTTTCAAGATTCATAACTAATTATAAAAAACTCCAAATTAACCAAACTCACTTTTAAAATTTATTTTATAACTAATACTATTTATTAAAAATATCAAAAAAATATTTCAATAAAATGTGTGAGTTTTGGCGCTTGGGCCCCTTTGTCTATATGTATTATATGTATAAACTTTCTAATTTTTAATTTTTTATTCCTAACTCCATTTAACTTAATTCTTTTTCTAGTATGTTTCTAAAAATTACTAGATTAATATAAAAATATAACTTATGTTAAAATGGCAATGAATCCTGAAGCCACGAAGCTATGACCTAAATTATTTGGTTCTCATAACTCGGTCATATGGACTCCAAATGGGTGTAGTCACTTTTAAAGTCCGTTTTATAGAATTATCTATCAAATGACATTGATTTCGCTGAAATTGAAGTTGATATGCAAAATATGGGGTTTGGGACCCTATTGGTATAAAATATACAATGTATCTTAATTCTATCTTATGTAATATATGTTATTTTTATACTTTAATAATATTTCATTAATAAAATAAAATAAAATTTTATTTATTTATTCATTTATTTATCTATTTATTAATTATTTAATCATTAAACTTAAATAATTTTTTATTTATATATTTAATTATTTACTTAATTACTTATTTAATTACATAATTATCTATTTAATTATTTCTTAAATTAATATATTTAATCTAATTATTAATTTAATTAGCCCTAATTATCTACTTTAATTAATCATTTAATTATTTTATTTTTAATTTTTTCTTCTCATGTGTGCTTCTTGCTACGCCCATTTCCACTTCTTCCCCTATTGCACCTGCCTCCTCCTTCCTCTTCTCCTCCTCCAGCCACCAACGCCCCCAACCACCGGTCATTAGGCCGGTAGCCCAACTACACAACGGTGATGCCAACTCGCCTCTAGTGACCCCCATCCACTTACTTGTCCACTAAGGAACCTCCCCTATATAAACCCTAACATACCCCATCGGTCAACCCATCCGCCAATAGAGCTTTTCTCCACCTTTAAGTGAACTACAGCATAGAGACGGCGTGGGTGACAAGCAGTGATCCTTCGCGTCGCAGCGAGGAGAGGGTCGGCGTGAGCGCGTCAAGGATATTCCTTTGTTGCGTGCATCAGCCTCTGCGACACGTCACCGCATCGAGGCAACGACAACTAGGAGCTCCGCGCGAGCTCCATTCCATAGGTGAACAACCTCCATTTTCATCTTCCAGGTTCTCTTCTTTCTGATCCATATTCCTCGTCCTCTGTACTTCTCCTCTTCTTGTTCATCCTCCCTTTGGCTACTTCTCTTATCCTTTCAATTCTTCTCTTCTCCTTCTCGATTCGTCTTTGCTCCTGTTTGATTCACCCTCAAGCCAAAACAATCTTCGATCATCCATGTTCCCTTCAAAATATATCCATTTCCCATTTTCCTTTTCCATCTTTGATCAACCCTGATCGTGTACGGTGATAAGAGGATCTAGAGCCTTTTCCTTCGCCAGCCACTAGCTCCTACATCCATCAATCTCTTCCATACTTAAAGCATGGTTGAGGTTTCTATTCCCCGAGCCTTTCAATTCCTTTACAGGTATAACACCAATGTATGGAGATATGAGTTGTAGCACATAAGAGCCGGTCATCGCCGGGAAGACAGATCTAAGAAATCAGCATCTTCCTCTCAGATCAGATTGGAGAGCATGCACCTGGAGACATCACCTGGAATAAGTCGAGTAGAATGACAAGCGACCTCAAATCTGAGAATCACTTCATCTGAAAATCACACGAGGATCTGGTATCATCATCGACCAAGCATCTAGAGTGAAACCTGGAGATTCATTTCAGAGGAACGCACCACTGAAATCCAGTCTTCAAACACCATCATCCCCGCTACTGCTCCGAGCACGCCATGAATGAAACAACATCCTCTACCTGCAGCTATAGATTTAGAGAAATAACAAGAATCGTTATATTAACTCCGCTCGCATGGCTCAAATCAAGTCGCACGTCATCTCCAAGGCTTCTCCACCGCCCACCGCTTAACGCCCTCATGTGTCGTGAACATGAGGCGGAGATATTCTTTTGGGAAATTTGCACAGATATCCTTGAAATAGTTTGTATTTGTGAACAGGTCTTGTTGATGTTGAGATCGTGTGCTTGGCACGTGAACATTGTAGAATTTACATATAAGCCCTCGAAACTTCTACCATTTGCAAGCAAGGACCTATACATGTGTAGTCCCGTGCTTCTGTTAATTACATAAATAACCCTCTATAGTATTATTATTTTACATACTATAATACATAAAAAATAAAACACATATAAAATATGTATTAGTACCATATTATACGCTATATATAGTATTAAATCATATTTCAAAAAAATAAAATATTTATATTTTTAATAAATCTTTTAAAAATACAAAAATATATCACAAACTTTAAAAAACACATAAAAATATAAAAACACCATTAGAATTCTATATAAATTACATATAGTATATTTTACCATAAAAAGATAAAAATTAAATAAAAAATTAATAAAAAAATACGGTATATGTCAAAAACTTTAAAAAGTAAAATAATTCTATATAATTGATAGAAATACGTAAATTATATCATTTTGAAGGTACTGTCACCTACTTTATAATAAAAATAAAACAAAAATATTTTCTCACTATTTTCTATTTTTAAAATCAAAATAAAAATCTGTTTAAAAAATAATTTTCAACTTTAAAAATAAATAAAAATTACAAAATATTTTCTAAAATTACATAAAAATTATAAAATACTTAAAACACATAAAAACTGTAAAATTAAAACTAACTATAAAAAATAAAATCTTATACCAATATTTTACATAGGTATATTCAAACCATAAAAACAATATAAAATTCATAAAAATCACATAAAATACAGAAAAATACCTTAAAATAAATAAAAAAATTAGGAAACCCTTTATACCTTAGTTTTCTATCATTTTACCTTACTTTTTAATAGTTTACCCACCTGAGTTCAACACTCCTGTACATAATGTTATACACTTGAGTTAGGAGTATAAAAAAACAAATAAATTTCCTACTAAAATCCACCGGGTCGATACAACGACCTTTGTTATTCTTTAGGTCAGGTGTTTTTTTCAGATGGCACCGTTGCCGGAGAAGCAGCGCTAGGCTAGACTATAGAGACCTTAGGACTAGGGTTTCTTCTTCTCCTTTTCGTCATCTAGTTTTTGTTGATTTTTTTTACTTCACGACTTTTTGTTTCTGTGCATCATTTTTCGAACCGCGCAATTGAGAACCAAAGAGCCTATTTTTTTTATTTCCCTTGTAAAAAGTTAAAGGGTGTTTTCTAATTTTTTGTTTTGTATAAGAGACCCCTTACGGACATCCTAACTTGTACCTCCCTCTCTTCTTCTCTGGGTTTGTTTTACCAGGTCTCGTGCACTTGGGGGAATAGGGCACCCACCGCGGTTTTCTCGCATCGTGTTTTCTCATCATTTTCCATAGTTTTTCGAGGCTAAGTGCTTGTCTAGGGGTTTCGTTTTTATTTTATCTGTGCATCCATAGTTAGATTTAGGGACGCACAACCTAGTTGTTTGTTTACTTAGGTCAAAAAGAAAAAGAAAAAAAATCTTTATATATTTTTGTGAAAAGATTCAAAAAAAGTGATAACTGAAAATAAAACAGGGACTGCTAAATATATCTGACTCTAAAATTAAATGTAACATGCTTTACTTTATTTGGGAGAGCAATCCCCAGTGAATAAATTGCAGTTACTATCCATATTTGTGAGTGAGGGACGACCAATAAGGTTAGAGCCTAAGCTCGAATTTTTTGAAAGACTAATAATCTAAAACAATTAGCTACTCTTCAGTGAGGACTCTCGGGTAGACAGAAACGGTCCGGGTTTCCTTAGCAGAGTGGGAGGTTTAGAGGACGCTGCAAAAGGCTCCATCCTCAAGCAATGGGTAGCCAGAAATGGTCCGTACCTACTCCCATACTAGCTGGAAGTATGTGCAACTAGCCATGCAGACTCGAGACAGTCTTCTTGGAAGTTCATGCACCTATCAGCTCATGTAATCTGTGAAAAGACTTGCATTGTCAACTAACTCTAAAATTGAAAAGATTAACGACCGAACTTTTACGGTCATCACCGAGTGAGTTGGTGAATTCGAGGTATTGCTTTGTGTTTGATGTTGTGGTGTGAGTTCCATTTCTCTCAAATATCCAGCAGTTAATCATATCATCTGTCTTATCAAGATGATGGGTAGGTGATCGCTTCGGTCGACTCCGGCCAATCCTCTCTCTCTCTCTCGCACGCACCTGCCCACTCATCTTGGTCGATTCGGGATGTCCCTCCTCTAAAACTAAAGCCCAATCATGTCTCATCTTCTAGGCATGACTCCGACCCTGAAAGCTCTTCCTCCACTCCATCTTCTCCTCCTTCATTATCATCATCACCTTCGATTCAAAAGAACCTTGATCTACATCAGTTATTGTACATCGACCTGGAAGAACCTGATTTGAATTCTTTCTCCTTTCCAGACGACATGGCTGGCAAAGGACCGCAGCAGCTGCAGACTACCTCTGTAGTATTTAATCAGGAAGTGATTAATAGTGATCTCCTTGCATCCCTTGAGTCGATGCAGAACCAAATAAGGGAGCAGGGTAGACTGATGAATGATGTCCGAGCTGAGCTGACGCGATTGAGAGCACAAAGAGAGACTCCTGATGCTGAGATCCCAAGAGCTGAGGGGGTTAGTGGACAAAATGGAGCGGAGATACCACCACTTGGTCCAGATCGAACAATGAAGCAACTCTACAACCATGGAGCTACTACCACACATCGATGGATCCGTTTTCCTGCATTTCATGGCAACTTTGAGCTCCGACTACAGACTATCCAACTGCTTCCCAATTTTCATGGGCTTTCTACTGAGGAGCCGCAGTTGCACCTATAGGAATTCAAGCTTATTTGTAGTATGGTGCATGATCTGCATGTGAACAAGGATATGATCAAGATGATCTCCTTCCCAATCTCCCTTGTGGATAGAGCGGCCTACTTGCTGAAGCATTTGGGGAGATACGTCTCTACGTGGGAGAAGATATGCACAAAATATCTGACAAATACTACCCACTTGGTCGTACGAATGCTGCTGGAGCCATGATAAGTAATTTCACCATGCTTGGGAATGAGCAGTTCCACGATGCATGGGATGGATTCAGAGAGTTCATAGATAGGTGTCCCTACCATGATATCTCGAAGCCGAACCTAGTTTAGAGCTTCTTTTTTGAGCTGACACCTGAGTTAAAGGGACTGGTAAACACATCCTATGGTGGATCTTACTTCTCTAAGCATGAGGACTAAGTCTGGGATATCTACGAGGAGATGGCTGAAAATTATACCACGATGTCCCAGACTAGGTTCTATACTCATACCAAGCCATCGACCTACCACCAGCATTTCGAGTGGCACGAATCAAAGGGATCCTTCTTCTGTTGTTTCTACCCATTCTGATTCCTCATCAGTTGATATGGGGGTCATCTGTCAGAAGCTGGATCGCATGAAGATCATAGAAAAAAAGTGCCAGAATTTGGACAAGCTCAAAAATATTGACGAGCTTGAGAGATGTCTGAGTAATATGGAGACTCAAATCATGTGCCTTCAATAGATTCATACAGATTCTACGAAGTCTTCCAGATCGCAGGCTGATTCAGTAAGCAGAGACTGAGGTATTCTTCCATGGCCACCAATTCAGTAAATCTACCATGTTCATTCTAAGCCGACTCATCAGTCTCCAGCTTATTCGCAGAACCCACAGACACCATCATCTGACACTCAGATGGTGGTGTATCAGAGTGATTAGTTGCTTGCTTCTATGCCCCCAGCTTACTAAGAGATGCCCGAGCCATTGATTGAGGTCAATGGGATATGATACAACCAGTCGCATCAACCAAGGATCTGTTGTGATCATCCTGGTTTCCGTTGGTCTTTCGGATGTACTTCCTCCCAGCAACCACCATAGGCGCAGATGGGGCAGACCAGAGAGCAGCAACAGTCAGTTCCTCGTCAATACCAGCCCACTCAGTGGAGGTAGAATACATATCACTCCCAGTATCCTTAGTCTTATCCTCCACAACATCAGCAATCGGCCCATCAACAACCTCAATATCATTAAGGTGACTCATTCAGGTCTCATGGACATTTTCATGAGAACACGTCATTAGAGTATCTCACGAGTCTGATAGCCGACCAGTGGGTCTCATTTAAGCGAGAAATGGATGAGTTTAAGAATCATGTCACTAAGCTTGTCCAAGGGAAGTCTGCCATTCCTCCTCAAATTGAGTTGAATCTGAATAGTCTGAAGAGGAAGTCAGAGCAGGTACACTTGACAAAACCCACCCTCCAATCACAGGTATTTTCATATGATTCCTTTTATTGTGATGACGTTGATTTCATTTCTTTTAGGAGTGGTAGGATACCCGCAGGCGGAGACTCAACTAGACTTAAAGAAGATATACCTGATGATACAAGCGATCCTGTTGAGCTTGATGATGGTGGTGCCGATGCCGCATTTCCCTTCGAGGATGTGGATGGTGGTGTTGATGCCACCAAGACCTACGAGAGTCAGCCAGAGTCCCTTGCCAATGCAACTACTTTACCCTTCTTTTTGTATAGCGATGATGATAAAAAAATAAAAAAAATGTACAAAAGAGAAAAAAATCCAAAAAAAAGGAATAAAGAAAAGCTAGTTGATTTATCTAGAGGTCATGAGTTTATCTCTGATGATTTACATAGAGCTAGTCCTCGTTTACCAAAAATATTTTCTTCTTCTTCTTCCTATTATCCTCATGTTGTATAGACTGATAAGGAGGATGTACAGATTCCTTTTCTCCAAGCACTCCTCTTGGAGAAAGGAGATAAAAAGGAAAACATCAAAAAGAATCAAATGGCCGATCTGACGAAAGAGAGGCTGGACAAATTCACTATCCATCTCACTCATTCAGAAGCCTTGGCATACATCCCTCTTCTGCAGAAAGATCTCAAAGAGTGTACTACAGTCCGACGAAAGAAGAGGCAGCGCAATCATTCTTCAGAAATTCATGTGTTGACCAAGGAGACATGTCATGCCGTCCAGAATCGTCTCCTAGCCAAGCGATCAGACACGGGAGTACCGTATGCCGGATGCAAGATTTCTAGATCAGACTTTCGATCGTACGCTTTTAAATAGCGGATCATCGATTAATCTCATTCCTTCTTCCTTACTCGACAAGGTCGAGTTTGGGCCTACCCCAGTCATTCCTTCCTAATTTTGAAAGTACACACCTCGGACCAGCCTTTTCCTCAACTTCAGAGAAGTAGGGGTCTCAGAGTGTACGTGTGGCTTATGGGAGTCTCTCAAAGAGTTCGTCATGGTCCTGACTTTCCATCATGGATCCACTATTATGATTGGGAATATTGTTGTGGCATATCGTGCAATGAAAATGTTAGAATATAATAGGAAGACTATCAACTCAATATAACCGCTTATGAAATACTCACAAAATATGTGAGAGTGGGTAATATGTGGTGGGTATTTTTACTTGACAACTTGAGCTTAGAAATTTTGAAGGGCCGTCGGCAGGTCCATTTGGAGTTGAATCCAACAAGTTGTTAAAGCCATTTCTCTCAATAATTACTTAAGTCTAGATGACAGCTGTTATGATATAACGTGTAAGTAGCAATTATCGTCCTAGTGGTTATTAAATGTGTCTATCATCCAAAGGATTACAATTTGAACTTCATTGGTTACCCTTTACTCAAGAACATAGTAACTCATGTTGGAGCAGTGGAAGATTGGTGGTGGATAGATAGAAGTTTAGGGCGAGTGAATGTGAATCAATACACAAATGTCGAAATGAAACTTAAAATTTTCTTCACATTAAAGCTTGAAACTTGTTTACAAGATGTGCGATTATACCAGAAGAGGGCTACAATGCTTACGACAAGAGAAAATTTGCATACAATACTTGAAAATGGAGGATACCTGAAGAACTCTTGTGGATGTAGTGGTTGTGTTGTGTTTATTATTTGATGTCCAAATGAGGAGGATGAGAGATATAGAAGTACAAGGTCTCATTTGTAATAGAACTTATACATGGATAAATTATAAATCATGTATATTTTCATCAGCCCCCTCTTCCTCTCATAGATGTAGTTCCCGATAATTGGACACTAGTCGTAAACTAGATCGCCAAACTTCATTTTGTATCGCTCTTTTTCACATTCATTCATCTCCATCCTCTTTGGTGATTAACTTGAGAAACCCACCCTTAAATTCCTTAATTTGAAAAAGGAAAAAAACAAAGCTACGAGGGATTAATTTTCATATTATAATTTGCATTGTCAGAGTAGAAGAGTTGCCATGACATGTTAATTAACTAGTCTAAAATAGAAGCTGGAGTATTATCTTGTTAATTCGGTAGGCTCCCTATGGTGCTTTATATATGCATAAATAAAAGGACCTTTTAATAATTATATAGTACATGAATCTAAAAAAAAGTGTTTTAGTGAGATGCAATCGACCTATTCCAACTCTTCTCTCGTCTTAAAAATACAAAAAGTCAAATAGAATATATGCGAGAGGAAAAGATTCTTGTATTCAAATATATCTTGGGAAAGATTCATCAGTTTGAACCTGGACGAGATCCCAACCATATGCAATATGAACAAAGACATAATATCTGACTAAATGCTTTGCCCCTTCTTGTTTAAGAGATCCGGATTCATGGTGTGTATTGGGAGCTGCCTGTTTTCATTCATAATCAATTGGCTCCATAATATTATAAGTTAGATTAGTTACTTGTTTCATAATTTAGTTCCTCAAATTGCTCGTCCACCACATTCTGATATATTTATATTACAAGATATGTATGTTTGCCATTACATCAAAGCTCCATCGGCTTTTTTTAGCTAGAACTTGAACTCCGACTTTTAGACTGTCTAGTCCATCTTCAGTAAGTAATTATTATTTCAAAGTTTTCGAACATATGGAAAAATAAATTAAAACAATAATTTACAGTCATAAATTATTTATTTTTGAAAAGAAACAAGCGTGTAAAACTGTAAAAGACGAGCACCCAAAAACTTTATATTCACATGTTAGTTATGAAAATTATAAATATCAAGAATCCCGAAAGATTTTGACATGATTGAGAACATTTTCAATATAAAATCTCTCTCCTCGAAAAAGAAGACCGTTCCTTACAAGCTAAATTGCCCATAAGATAGATGTGGCCTAGATCTTCACTAAAGCAACTATATTGCCCAAATTCCCAACTGAACCCTAGAAAGATCGAAAACCCTCCATAGAGACCATGACAAGAGCAATCTCCCCCCAAATCTCCTAGACACCCCGCCAAGAGCAATCTCCCCCAAATCTCTCTCGATGTTACTCCACACCTTTCATTTAAGGTCGACACTGAGTCACTATGACTGGTGAATATATACTCTGGCCCGCCGCGCACTAGTAATGATCCACTCCCTTTTTTACCATGAAGCATGAAAACCTCGAATATATCAAAAAACCTTATTTATAGGGTAAATCACATAAAAGGAGGGGCTCATTTCTGAAATGTAAAAAACACAACAAGTATGACCTTAAGGCAACCAATAGTTTGAATATCCAATATTGTTATATCCCCCGATGTTAAAGATATAACAACGGATATTTGACATTGCCAATTTATCTTTTGTTCTTATAATTAGCAATGAACGTCATATTAATTGTTAAAGACTAATATAACAATGATTTTTTGTTGACATATTCATTAAAATTTATATTAATCATCGTTAAATTTAACAATAATTATAAGAAAAATCAATGAATAACTGTTGTTATATTATTCGTTGCCAGGAATATAACAACGAATATGATATTCATTGCGAATTTAAAAATTAATGTTATAGTATTCATTGTTATATATTTAACTATGTAGATATGCCGGCAAATATGGAATTATTCATCACCTTAGGTCAAGTTTGTTGTCAATTTTGTTGTAGTGAAAGAAACGTTAAAATTTTCAACTTTATGATTTAACGTAGATATAGAACGGCGGAGAAAGCTTACATAAAAAATATAAAATGATGCCTCTTTTTGTTACATTTTGGAGTTGAGATCCCTAAATAGAAATCGAGATATATAGATGGAGCTTTTTTTCTAATTCATCATGTTTTTATATCAGGATCGATTCTTTAATTTATTTCAATACCTTATCTCTATATATGGTGGATATGAATTATTTGTGTAAGTTAAATTAATTATGGCATGAAAACACACGAGCAAATATATGGAAGTCAGATCATGGTAGAGAAATCATCTAAATAAACTCGGATAAACCCTAGATTAATATAACATAGATTGCACGACTCCGTGCTACTTAGGATGGGGGAGTCAACTTCTAACTAATCACTTATTCCCAAAGCAAACCCTAACAAGATGGACTTAAGCTTGGGATGGTACGGTCAGATTACTCTTTCAAGCAAAGGATGTTCTCAGATAACCGGAAGACAAGCGATGAGAAGCCGTGCCGGCGTGAACCTAGCTACGCAAGTATGTTACCATACTTCACGGTCCCAATCAGAGTCTAGACAGGCGTGCGGCGTGAATGTATGCGTATGCTAGCACGAGGTTCGTCGTGGATCCTTCGATCTAGGTCATTGTAGATCGACGACTCTCGAAAAGATCAATATTTTAATGGAGCGATTAAGGAATGGGGTCAGTGTGGATAACAGTTGACCTCATTGGTTGGCGACCCATGGGAGGAGGCAAAACCCTCTAGCTTTGAACTTGGACATGTGATGCCAAATCCTCTCCGAACCTGGACGTAAAAGCGGTTACATGCGGAACCCACCTCATCTGAATATATTATACGTGTGGGTGCATTTGGATCCACGCACGATTAGGCATTTAAAGAAGCTTAAACAATATCTTACGCGCATGTTCATTCGTCTTGTGCACAACTCGTACTGTTTATATTTTTATTTATTTAATTAGTACTTGTTATAATTATGACAAAAACGATGACATGTTTCCCGGTTTATGTAGGGTTTGTTTTTGTTATTTAAATGTCATCCACGCTGGATGTATGTGGACGTTAAGAAGGGATAGAGAAGGCTCCATTAATTGGGAAACTATTTATATCACGATCAAATGCTGTGATGATGATACAAAAAATCGCGAGCTTTGACCTATTTGTTGATTTGAGAAATGGTGAACATTTCTAACTTTTTGCGTGTATAGAGTCAGCAATATTAGTTTTAGATCCCTGTCTTGGAATAGTGATATAAAGAGAAAAGATATTCTAGTTTGAAAAAAAATAATAAAGGAAAGAACAATTTGACACTAACATGTTAAAGTAGTTGCTGAAAAGCTCGGTAACTTGTCAATACATATATTATTTTTATTTTCACATGAAACTTTGATCATGAGGATCGTCCATAAGCGAACAAAATACGGATCGAATATTGTTACAATTGGATATTGATGTACACTTTAGCGAATTTGCCAAATAATGAAGAAAGGAATGCCTCTTTTACGAAAGGTCGGGAATATCTGAGTGAAATAAAAAATCTTAGTTAGCTTTTCATTATTTAGCTCTCATAAATTATGACTTTAAGACATCTTTATAATAACACACACGTAGGGATGAGCATTGGGCAAGGCCTCCTGGGTTCAAGGTGACCCGGGCCCAAGGCCCAATAAAATTAATGGATTGAGGGCAGGGTCGAGGCTCAAATTTTTTCCTCCTGCTTGACCCACGGCCTAGCCCGGTCCGTCTCAATAAATATATGCTCGAGTTAGGATCGGGTCGGTCCATTAAAAAATTGTGGGAGTATGGAGGAAAATGGGTGGTAGAAGGTACTTATGCTACTGAGCGAACAATGAACGGGGTATACAAGGATTATTGGTATATGAAACATTGATCAAAACTAATGATTTAGAAAAAAGAAAGTGTCTTATACGACATACACATAAGAGGAACATTGAGAGAAGTGATACTCATCATATAGTGAGAAAAGTGATATTACGATTCTACTCCGAGAATGTGATTGAACATTGTAGGGCTTTGTGTGCTTCTTGGCAAAATGTAGTATGATGTAAAATCAATTTTGGGTTATGTGTGTGTGTGTGTGTGATGTAAAATCAATTTTGGGTTATGTGTGTGTGTGCGTGCCGATCCTGTGAGATTGGATTTTTGTGAGATGGTAAGATGGGAAATTCTGGACAACTAGATTATGTTTTCTCTCTCCTGATTTTCTCTCTCCTGGTTGAAACTAATGGTCAAAAATTTTTCATCTCACCATCTCACAAAATCCCATCTCATAGGATCGGCCGTGTGTGTGTGTGTGTATGAAAAAAATCGGGCTGCCTCCGCCCTATTTTTCGTAAATTTTTTATTTTTTTGGAAAAATATCACCATGTATATGCATCCCTATATCCCTCCTATAAGTCATTCGGATTTCGTCAGAAACAGAGACTCGTATGACCTCCATCCAGACAGTCATTTTTTAACGATCGTAGGATTTTCACATCGATCCTATCTGGATGGAGGCCGTAGAAGTCTCTGTTTCTGACAAAATTCGAATGACATATAAGAGGGATATAGGGATGAATATACATGATGATATTTTTCAAAAAAATAAAAAAAATGATAAAAAATGGGACGGGGCAGCCCGATACAACCAATATATATATATATATATATATATGATTTTTATCCAATGCGCACAGGGCTCATTAGCCTTTCAGTGAGCACCATTTGTAGGCCACACACGTGTATTACCAATTGAGTGGTTACCTATTTCGAAGGATGTTGTTTTGGAAGGAGATTAATATGCAAAGCGATTTAACAATGAGTGGTATTCCAATTATATCGCATCCTAAAAAATAGGAAGAATGTTTTGGAAAGAAAACATTTGAATCGATGATTTCTTGCAGAAAATCGATATCCAAATACTCAGGTCAGTAATATATATATAATAATCATGTAAATGGTTGTTGTGAGATCAGTAATATCCAAACAACGGTTAGTAATTTACATTCATTTTATTATATGGTGTAGAATTCAGTAATATATACACACTGGTCAAGTAAGTGCTTGTTGTGAAGTCAGTAAAATCATAACAAATGGTCAGTAATTTCTATATGTATTATTACTTTGAATAGAATTCAGTAATTTAGAGACAATACTCACGTAAATGGTTGTTGCGAGATCAGTAATATCCAAACAACAGTCAGTAATTTACATTCATTTTATTACATGGTGGAGAATTCAATAATATATACACAATGGACAAGTAAGTGCTTGTTGTGAAGTCGGTAAAACCATAACAAATGGTCAGTAATTTCCATATATTTTATTACTTTGAATGGAATTCAGTAATTTAGAGATGATACTCAAGTAATATATATACATTTATTAAGTAAATTATTATTTGTGTTCAGTAATGTATATATCTATGTCTTATATCGCATGTTCAGTAATATGTGTACGATTCTCAAGTAATAGCTACTATGAGATCAGTAATAACAAAGTAATGGTCAGTAAGTCAAGGGCATTGCTCAAGTAAGAAAGTAACTATTTCTTAATGCAATGCGCATTACAAACACAATGGTATTACTAATCATTTGTTATGTTATTACTGATCTCACAACACACATTTACTTGACCATTTTATACATATTACTAAATTCTGTACAATGTAACTATTTGGATGTAAATTACTGATCATTGTCTTGATATTACCGATCTCACAACAAGCATTTACTTGACCAAATTATATTTATTACTATCATAGCTTTTGGATCCTTAATCATCCGCGTGGAATCATTTATTTGAATCGTTTCTTTCCAAAACCATCTTTCAATTTTTAAGGACGTTGTATAATAGGAAATATAGGATTTTTTTAAATATGTGGTAGCTTATAATTAGAAATATAGTTATTGCTAATACACGTGTATGGCCCAGAATGGGTGCTCATCGAAACGTTAATGGGCACAGGGCTCATTGGATAAGCTCTCTATATATAGGGCTTATCCAGTGAGCCATGTGCCCATTTGAGTTTTGGTGAGCATCAAATGTAAGCTCTCTACGTGTACTTCTATTTTAAAGGTTGCCTATTTTGAAGGAGTACGGTTTTGGAAGGATATTAATATGTTTGAGCGTCTTATATTTCCAATTATACCGTGTCCTTAAAAAAAGGAAGACAGTTTTGTAAAGATACATTCAAATAATTAATTTCGTACCGAAGAAATAGTCATTGTACATTTGATCAGTAATGTACATAATGTACTCAAGTAATTATCTGTTGCAAGATCAGTAATACTGAAACAATTGTCAGTATTTTACATCTGTAATATTTTAATGTATAGAGATCAGTAATTCATTCATGTTACTCAAGTAATACATATTCAGTTCTCAAGTAATTATTATTGTGAGATCAGTTATTATTAGTATGTAAATTACTAATGTCCATACAATAAGTACTGATTACAAATGCCCATTTTACTGAAGTCATTTTGATTATTACTAATTTATTAGTTTTTTAATACTTTGGATCTTACTGAAGCACCTCTTATTTACTTATATAACTTTTTTAATTACTTATAATGCATCGAGTGTTACTGATAGCAATACATAAGTTACTGGTCACGTGGTTTTTAATACTTATTCCAACTTACTTATTCCATTATCTTCTTTTACCTACAATTTATTACATGTTACTGATGCTTCTATATATCTTACTTATTGTATTCTTTGTTTTGAATTACTATCGAATCACACCTTCTTTACTTATGTAGCCTATTTAATTACTTGTAATACGTCAAGTGTAACTGAAAGCCACACATAAATTACTTAATTATTGTTATATGGTGAACATTCAAATTTCAATTGTTGTCTTCTAGTCCATTTAGATGATGTTGTTTAGCTCTCACTCCTCGGCATAACAACATCTTCTTCAAGACACCAAATTGATGCATTGTTCTGCAAGAAACAATAAGTTAATTGACCATTTAAAAAAATAAATATCAAGAAATTGGAAAAGAATACACATTACTTACAAATTTTCAATAACGTTTCAGAAATATACTTGCTTCAATATTATTTTATATCCGTGAATAATAGGATTGTATAAAGAAAAGTAACTCAGCAATATACTCGCTTCAGTAAGAATCATTCAATGACAAGTAACTTATAATGAATTGTTAGTAACGTTTGTTATATGACAAGTAACTTGTAATGGATTGTATTGATAATGGTAATTCAATGTGAAGCATAGGTAATTTGATGAGCTACTTAAGTAACTTACTGAATTGACATCAGTAAGATAAACTTCAGAATTTATATCGGTAAGAACTCACTCTTTCAAAAGTAAGTAGATTCATTTTTGCGAAAAAACAGTAACTTTTAATTCAGTATTAGTAACTAATTGTGTTAGCATTAGTAACATAAAATATCTTATAAGTAAATTACTTAAATACATCAGTAACTCGGTATATTTTCAAAGTAACGCATGAAAAATCACAACTGTATTGACTGTAACTTTTTATTATATAAAATCAAAATACCTTCAATAAAAAATCAATTAGGAATACAAATCGTGTATCAAAATGAATAAAAATCGATATTATGAATACAACTTTCTCATACTTCAATCATACTTCTCGAATAAATTTTGCTCACGATTAAAAATATGCAGTATTCATAAAATAATTACTGAATTCATCATCTCGTCGTTTTGATCCCAAAACAAGCATTGCTAAAAATTAAAATATCATTAAAACAACGAAATTATTATAGAAATAAGCGATTAAATCATAAAATCGAGTAACATACCTCACATCTTGCGTTGGAACGAAACAAATGCCTTGCGTTAGCATGAAACGATAGATTTTAGCAATTATATGCACACGCCTTCCACTTTCCAGAAACGTAAAGCTATTTTTAGCAATGTTTTAATTTTCGATTTTGTTTTATTTTCATATGAAAATGGGTTCCTATTTTTTGGGATTGGATCTTGTGGATGGACGGCTAGGATTGGGTGCTCATCCCAACTCAAATGGGCTTAGAGCTCATTGGATAAATTCCCTATATATATATGTATGTATGTATGTATGTATGTATGTATGTATGTGTGTGTGTGTATATGTGTGTGTGTGTGTGTGTGTGTGTGTGTGTGTGTGTGTATGTGCGCTCTGAGGTGGTTCCCTGGATGGGAGACCACCCTTTTAACTCTAAAAAAAGTGATAGAACGATGAAGATAATGAGGAAAACTTAACCACGAGTTTACTGTAAGAGAAGAGAGGTTATAATTATGTGTATGTTGATAATAAAGATTTATGGAAATATAGAGAAACTGCACTAATAATTTCGAATCATGAATTATTATATGAGATATCTTATTGGACCCTTATAGGGTCAGGCTGGTGGCCTAAGGGGTTTGGACCGAGGTCGGCCCAAGCTCGGCCCATTTATTTAATGGACTAAATTTTTGGCATGATTCAGCCCGATATAAATTGTACTCGATTTCGGGTCAGGTTCGTGGGGTCAAGCCAATGATCACTCTATATACGTGTTTTGCATCTAAGTTTATCCACGACTACAACAAAATTGACTTAAGACGAATATTTTGAAAATCTGTTCTCATGTCTTTTGATGTTAAATGTATATAACAATGAATATTATTAATTGCAAAATTAACTTTTGTTTTTGTAATTAGCAACAAATGTCATAATCATTGATAAAGATTCATATAACAACGGCGTATCCATTGATTTATTCATCAAAAATTGTATCAGTCATTCCTAAATTTAACCAAATTTAAATAAGACAGTGGATAATTGTTGCCAAATGATTCATTGCTAGGAATATATGTGAAAAGGAATGATATATCCGTTGTGCATTTAAAGAATCAAGTAAAGAATAATAAGCGGTGTTATATATTTATCTGCATAAGATATGACAATATTAAATTATTCAATATCTTAGATCAATTTGGTTGTAGTGCACATGTTGTTTGCACCAATAAAAGTTACTTTTAATGAATGGAAAATCTACCGTTATAAATTAGTTCTTTACTCATGAGAAATAGGAATATGTTCTCCACGAATTTGTCTCACAAAATGGAATATCAGCTTTAAAAAGTAAAAAGTTTAATATGTATTTGTGGTGCATATCGTTTATGTTCGATGACTAAAGTGAGATTAATAGCTAGTGAATTTTTATATTTTGATAACACCAGCAAGAACTTAAGAATATTTCCTCGCCAACATTTTTTTCATATTCAAATCAGAAGCTAACAAAGCATAATAGTCATGAATATTAATTAAGTTGATAATCCAATATCGATTCCTCTACATGTGAGGCACTTGGAGTTAATAACCAATCCATGCTTTGTGATGTCAAAGAATAAATTCTTAGCTGAAAAAAAAATCAAAGATCCCCCTTAATTTATAAGTTCATCAAGCTCATCTAATCAAAGATTTTTCCCGCTTAAAGTTCGATTATTTGTTGGGCTTTGTTTGAACAATAAAATTGTAACTATAGAACAAATATTTTCAATCACTTCCCCATGTTCACCTTTATAAAAAAAGTGCATGGCCATTAAGAAATGGTGTCATAGATCCAACTTTCTCTCGTACTTTGGAACAAAAAATGTGTCACTGCAATCTGTATATTCTGACATTATTTGTAAGAAAGATGGAATATAATCCTTGAGTATATTGTACTCATCCTACAATCTATGTAGTAAGATCTAACATACAACTCATTATCAATAAGCTGACTTGGAAGTATTTGAGCATTAGAATGTTTGCGAATTTTCAGGTCTTTTGGGTATATTGTACTCTTTTGAAGTTGCGCAAGAAGTAAAAGTCACTGATATGGGTGCATCTTTTTGAGCAAGCCCCATGGATCTATGTTTAGCATGCTCCTCTCCTTTTACCTCTGATTTGTTTGTTTTGGTGTTTATTTTGGGATTTTTAGCCGGTAGACCCTACAAACTTTGCCAATTACCTCCACGACCTTTGAAACAATGTAATTCCCCCCTAAACCCCGTAAACTTGCCAACTCTTACCCCATGAATCATGCGGTTACTCTATTTGAAGTTCGCGAGGGTTCTTGGGGTAATTTATAGGGTCGATGGGGTAATTATATTATGCAAAAGGTCGTGGAGATAATTGGCAAAGTTTATAGGGTCTGCCGGGTAAAAATCCCTTTTATATGTCCTAGATGTTGCTTCTTCTTGTTATGTATCCTTGTCGTAGTTAAAGGACGTTAATTGCAATGCTAATTTGAAGTTTTTAGAATTCCCAATTTGAAGCTTGGGTGTGTTAGGGGAGGAAGATAGCGTCATATTACTTTGTCTAATCTTTTGATGAACTTATATGAGTTTCTCGCTAAGCTCTTACAGCAAAAGTTGAAAGAGGGGTTGGAGACACATGTGCTACTTAGGTGATAAAGTTACTGACCATCCCAAACAGGTCCGACCAAAGCGTTAACAATAAATAACATTTCCTTACAATCTGGACGAGATCATAAGGGATGGGTTGGCATATATGTTAACAATTGTTGTTGGTCGTTAATGAAAAAGTCTCTTTTCCTATATGGTTGCACCTAACCCATTAGCAATTGGGTTTTTATTAGCGTTTATCCAACAAGCATGCTAAAATCGTTAGGGATTATCGAAACTCTTCGTTGCCTAGTGGGTATGTGAGGAAATGTGTGATAGAAGATTGTGGTATTTGGTCCTTCCCTTGCACCCAACTAAAGTTCCATTCATTTTTCCTACTTTCTGTTTTTGTGCATTCGACCCGATTCTATGTTAATTATATGTAGGGAAATTTCCAATATATATAGAGGAAATTTCCAATATATGTTAACTCATTGCATAAATATATATAGGGGAAATTTCCAATAAGGTGGACCTTTCCTTGGATGCATGGAAAACCACATCAATTTAAGCATTTTTTCTATTTATTTTACAATTTCTAACTCCATAATTTAATACTAAATATTAACCTAATATGTATATCATGAAAGATTTATGAAAATATCAGTATATTTGACAAAAAATATTTGTTACAATATGGATGGTATATTTTACAAAACTGTATGATCATCATTATTTTACAATGTCAGTTTAAATTTACAAAATTGTTACACGATTACAAATTTGGCAGTGGCTTTTTGAATTTCAGGAAAGACCTACCTCATTGGAAGGGTCCCCTTTATATATACACGAACACATATTAAGAGATTAAGGTTATAATATGATGCACAAAATTTGTGTGATGGAATGGCCCTTAAAAAGGTATTTTTTCAGTTTTTTGGCATTTATACTTATTAGTTCATTACAAATCAATATAGTAAGTAGATTATAAGTTGTTTATAGTGTGTCAACTTGGATTTTAAGAGATTGTGCGAAAATATGGTACACAAAAGATGTTTGATGTAGTGCCCCATAGAAAATTTAGTGTTTTTCGTGAATATAATACGATGGGTTATAATAATGAAAGGTTATGGGAAAACTACATTCTATATGAATTAGTTTTTTTTCAATTTGGGAATGTGTTGAAAAGGGTGTAGGTAAGATTTGGCAGAGAATAGTTACATGGACATATTAGAGTTTTATTAAGGTTTGGTAGAGTGAACTAGGAATTTATACACGTGTCCCTTCAAGCTCTATTGATTCACATGAAAATCAAGCACTATGCTCTTACTTAACATCGACGATGCACATCAACTTGTAGCAGATGTGAATGGCAATCACATCCACGAGCCCATATGCAATTTGCATCATAGAAACTATCTTGGGACCCTCACCACAACTGCAACTGCACCCTCACCATAAAAGAGACCCTCGCCCCTTATAGCCATGACTAAAGGAATGCCATAGCGAATGATTTAGGGGATGAACCTCTTCCTCAATGGTTAACTATCTCCATGAACGTATCTATTCACTACTCCAATTAAGGGACAACACAACACATTCATCTCCTACTATGCTCCAACACCAACTGTGAGGGTCCATTACATATGTTTCTTTGTTGATGCCAAGATCGACAGCCTAGACCACTCCTTCCTAGCCATCTTTTCATCTCGTGAAGCCGATCTCATGTACATGAGAGGAGAAGTACAACATCTCCAGCTATTCATACATACTTCTCAAGCACAGGACCATTCACCGATCCATTCCCCTCTGATGAACGCGAAATTTGCCTCTATAATAATAAATAATTGTTGTAGTATAGGAGGCAAACTCGGTTCAGCAAAAACCACAATCCTTTGAATGTTGTGGAATATTTTTTTACTTGGCAAGTCTACCAAGGTCGAACACAAAGAACGGTGATTCTTAGTTGCGCACTTTTAAATTAAATTAATTAATTAATTAATGTTTGATTAATTTCTTTGTTGAGAAAATATACAATACAATGATGAAGATGTTATGCAAAGAAAATAAACAGAAATGATTATGCCTAGGATCTTTGATTTGAAACGTGTTAAATCCTCCAATAATTTGATCAATAATTTCACAAAATTAATCACAAATCAAAATGGATCTGACACAATGCTTCAGGTTAATAAATTGATACTCAGAATAATTTGAAGCAATATATCCAGCCTCCAAATGTCTCTGATTCAATTCCTCGAATAGTTCATAATAATCTTAGAGGAATTGATCTAAATTAATCCACTGTGAAATCTAAACTATTGAGAATAATCAACGAAGGCTTAATCAGATTAAAATCCTCATCCGAATTCCTGCAAAAAATATCACTAAATTCTCAAGCACCAATATGTTAAAATTAGCCTGCCTATGTCAATAGAGATCCTCAAATGATAATTATCAGTAAACAATCTCAGATTTGTTCACAAACTATGCTAAATGGTAGAGCATGAAAAAAGCGTCAAAATGACATATTATATGCTAAAAACGGAGTTCGTATGAGAAAGATATGCTAAAATGAAATTGCAGGGATTAAAATGTAAATAAAATAAAGTTTTTCTTTCAAAAAGGTCCCTGAAGGGGCTTATTTGCAATTTATAAAAGTTGGAGGGGCCCCTCTATAATTTACCATTAGAGGGGGTATTTCTGCAATATCTGGAACGAACAGGGGCGTCCTTGCAATTTTTCCAACACGCGCGTGCATAGCATGTGCGCCAGGAGGCTTGGGGGCGAACCAGAAAGCTTGTTCACCCGAGCCTGCGTGGCAGCCGATGTCCGCTCGGGAGATCCAAGCCAGAGGCTCGGAGCTCCGAAGCTAAGGCAGGACCGGAGGCTTGGGTGGGGTATAAAGTGGTTGAATCGGGGCCGTTGGATCAAGGGCTACCGCCCGATCCAACGGCGGCTGGAGGGCAGAGCGCGGGCGGCCTTTAGGCCGTCGGATCAAGGGCTGACGCCCTAATCCAACGGTTGCTGGAAGGGGCTTCGACCCGGCGGGGAAGTGGCTGGTGGGGGCCGACGCACGGTGGAGCTCGGCCGAGGAGGCTGCTGTGGCGGGCTACGAACGACTATGGAGCCGCCTCCGCATGATGGAGGCTGAGGCGGAGCGGATCGAGGCTGACGTGAAAGTGGCTGGCGACGCCTCTGCGCGGCGGAGTTGGTGGTGCTGATGATGACCTGGTGGAGAACGGAGGAAGGAGATAGGTCGCCGGGAATGGTGGAGGCACGAAGGCCGTCTCCGATCTTTGCTTTGAGGGGCCGACGGCGGAACTCCGAAGCTGTGGCACTCTTCACAAGGCAGAGCAGCAACAGAGGGTGGCGGAACCTCTGGATCGCGTTGTTAAGGCTGCTGTCACCAGCCGTTAGGGAATGGCGGATACCCACAACTCCGGCGAGGGGGGGTAGTTTTATAGGTGCGACGAGGTGGAGTTACCGGCTGGAGAAGATGAATGGGTGTGTAGCGGTCGCGCATGGCGGCTTTGATGGCCGCATGCGGTGTTATGCGCGGAGGAGGCGGAGGGTTGGGGTCGTTGGGGAAGTTGAGGTGGGGGGGGGGCTGGAGAGAGAACGTGGGGTGCCACGTGGCACGCTTAGGGGCTGCCACGTGGCACCCAAAAAAATTCAAAATTTCAAATGAAAGAAAAATAAAAAAGAAATAAGAGGAGACCTCGGATCGAAAAATTTCCTTTACAAAAGCTGTTCGTCTCGACGAGATCTACAACTTTCATGAAGGATCTGAGAGCAAAAGAGGTCACCTGGAAGATGTGGTATTTTTGGTGGTTCTCTATGTGTATAGAAAACCGGATTTTTGAGGTTTTGTAATTTTTTTTGGTGGTTTTAGAAAGGATAAAAAAATAGAAAATTACGATAAAATACAAGAAAATTAATTACATATTAATCTAATTTTTTTGGTTTTTTAATAAATAAGAAAATAGGAAAAAATAGAAGTATGAAACATACAATTTTTGTACAGACTCACAGCGGACACTTAGACTCAGTCAGTTTCTTTGATGTCAGTTTTAATCTGGATTTGGATTTTTATGTCGCTTAATAAAACTTTCATTAAAAAATACAAATGATGAAGAAATAAAATTAAAAGGGTTAATTATGCACATATAAACTCATGTCAAAATAGCAAAAAGTCAAAATGCGCAAAAGAGGCACAAAATCCAACTTTCACGTATGAGCTCTGAATTTTACAAAATTAGTCTTGTTTTGAAGGTATTTGAATATGGAGTACTTTAAAAGTTAGTAAACCAAAATTGAACACTTTATGAGGGAGATATGCTCGTTTTAGTCCGTCAGATGTGAAATCGCACTTGGGATTATTTGACACTTATTGGAGTTAGTAAATTTTTTGTATTTTTTTATTTAATCATGTTAATAATATCTGCTCAATGGAGGTGGTTTGGGGTCAATCGGAGTTAGGATGAATTAACTAAAAATAAGAGAAGTTAGCGGCTTTTTGGGCTAATTTACACTTGGGATTTTTAATGCAATTATGCATGATGAAATGCAAATATTATTCACACATGTATGAATGCTAATAATGCTCTATTAATGATTAAATCCATGTGAATCTTGGGGAACAGAGCCTAATTGACCAATTTTAGCATGATGAATACGAGATTCATCACCCACGCAAAAGCTGCTCCATTGGATTGCATTGCCTCCTATTTAGATAGGGATAAGGGTAGTGAGGCTCTTGGGCGTGGTAGTGTACTCAAAATCCAACTAAACCACAGTTTTAGACATCACCATATGCGAGTAGCTGGAAATATATGATTTTTTATTATCATAATATCTTTTAATACATGCTAAAAGCCAAATCATGGATAACTTTTCGAAAAACATAGATGGTGTGTCATCGTTTTCTCGACTAGGCATTCGATGAGAAAATGGCATGTTACAAATGGGTTGAGATCCAATGATCTAAAATGTGTATACAAAACCACACATCAATAGTGAGAATTTATGAAACATTATTTATTCATTACAATATAAGTCTTTTGAATCATTTGTTATATTTATTTACTGAATTTCTATCGTTTTTGAATAGTCTCTTAATCATTGCCTTTGTGGAAAAAATGTCACTAGATCATGTGCGAAGAAAAATACAATGGTGGTTGAAGATGGAATTAGCAGTGAATCAAAATTAAACTTCACATCAAATTTGCGAGTTCATCTCGGATTCAAAGAGATTTCACTTTGAAACCTAAGGTCTAGGTGAATTTTACTAATCTAACTACTAAAATCTAATCACCGATAATGAATAAATTATAAGAAAAATATGAGAGTTTGAAAAAGAATTGATTGCAAAAACTAAGAAAAATAGAAGGATAAATTACAAAAAAGGACATCAACTATATGTCAATTCCCAATTAGGGACCTATTTTTCAAGTGTAACAAAAAGAGGCCTAAATTTTCAACTTTAGGGTTTAAGTCGACGTATAAGGGTCGTGGAAGCTTATGGAGGCATGTATTTGAGACAAAAAAATAAGATCAGCCTACTCTTTGTTACATTTGAAAATGAGGCCCTTCATTAAGAATCGATGTACAGTTGATTCTTTTTTGTAATTTAGCCAAAATGTAAATTTATTAGAAAAAATATGTTTTAAATATATAAACTTTTCTTAATAAAGAAAGAAGAAAAAGAGTAAGAGCAATGTAAATACAAAAATTTTATTGAATACAAGAATAGAAATAGGAAGCTAACTAAAAGAATCGCATAATAGAAATATGGATCCACATAAGCCAAATAATAAGATGATCTTATATTTCAGACCATCTCCAAAATGAAGTGATATAAAATTTCTTTCAATTCCTAGAGATAAAATATTCATCAATATTCCTATTCATTTAGAACTTCATTTTGAACATCATTTTACTCATCTTCCAATTAAGTTTAGTTCATAAGTATAATAGATTATTCATAAATCTTTCGATAATCTTTCTACATCATTGTAAATTATCTTATTTAATTATCCAGGGAGAATGTTGTCTTTTTACTTGAGAAATGCCAATCTTAAATAAAATTAGAAAAATTTTGATGCAATAATACCATCAATGATGCAAATAAAAATTGTATGAATAAAATTTTTTATTGAATGTCCATATATATATATATATGTATGTATGCATGCATAGTGATGAATACCTTTAAATTCGATTGAATCAATTATTGCTATTGCTTTAGCACTTCGTATATTTTTATTTAATATCTCACAAAAGAAAACTAAATAATGTATAAGTGAAAAGTTAAATATTCCTAATATATATGTATATTAGGCATGAAAATGTATGGTCCCCTAGCTCATTTGGTCAGAGTATTGGTCTTATGAGTTGAAGATTGTGGGTTTGAGCCCCATTGGGACCAGTTATGAATTACTAAAGTTTGTTTCTTTATTAACATAATAAAATTATATTTTTTTTCAAACAAGCTTAAATTTAAACCTTTTTTTAAGATTCGGACGATGCCAAAGAATTCTTATTACATATATAAATTCATAAAATTGTATCATATAGAATGATTATTAAAAACCTTATATAGTTATAACTTATTTAGTGCAGTTAAATGTTTGCGTATTTTATTTGCGTCTAATCTCACAAGTATGATTTCTTATACATAAGTCTATTATAATTACTTTTCTTCTTTTTTTTTGTGCTTACCATACCAATATGGAGAGAGGATTTTTAAGTTATGATGTCCATGGTGTGAGCAGTTAAATGAGAAAAGATAAAGAAGAAGAAGAAGAAGAGTTGTAATAGGGGAGAATCGTGCCGAAGGAGTTATCCCGTCTCACTGTTGATACGTTCTCCGACTATTGGCAACATACTTCGACAAGTTATGAACTAATATAGTTCATTCTTGTATTAATATAATAAAATTATATTTTTTTATCAAACAAGCCTAAATTTAAATCTTTTTAAGATTCAAAAGATCCCAAAAAATTCTGATTACATATATAAATTCAAAACTTTCATATAGAATGATTATTAAAAACCTTATCTAGTTATTACTTATTTAATGTGGTTAAATGTTTATGTGTTTTATTTGTTCCTAATCTCACAAGTATGATTTCTTATACACACATCTATTATAACTACTCTTCTTCTTTTTCTTTGTGCTTATCATGCCAATATGGAGAAAGGAATTTTCAAGTTATTGATGTCCATGGTGTGAGCAGTTGAATGGGAAAAGATAAAGAAGAAGAAGAGATATGATAGGGGAGAATTGTACCAAAAGAGTTAGGATGCTTCACGGCTGATACATTCACTGACTGTTGGCGACATACTTCGACCAGTTAATCTTGACATGACTTGACTCTTGTGCAAGTGTATAAACAGTGATGTTATTTTTATCTATGTGACATTTGATAAATGCCAGATGGTATGTAAAAATTTCATACTAGCATTTGAATGACTATCATATCATGACATGTAATATGGTTCTTGGAGTGGAATTCCTTCATGATGTATATTGTTAGTTCTATGTATGAAGGAAGGTATGTACGATGTACGATGAATGTTGTATGTTTACAAGGGGCCCTACACCTATGCCTTCCATTGTTGGTTAAAGAGTTGCAACCTAACTCGATGGTTGATATCAAGACTAAGCTCTTGCTTGGCATTCAAATATTGAGTTTGAGCTGGTACCTGATGCCCAGTGCCGTCCCTGACAATTCGTGGCCCATGGGCAAAAGAAAAAAATGGGCCCTTATAAAAAAAATTCGATGAACAATGTGTCCTTGTATAATTCCATTAAATTTTGAACTTTAGCATTGAGTTATTCACTGAAAATTCGATTCTATAAGGGCTCATTTTTTTATGAGTTGTTTCATCTAAAAATCGACTCCATAAGGGCTCATTTTTCAACGAGTTGTTTCATCGAAAAATTCGATTCCACATGGGCCCATTTTTCGATGAGTTGTTTTACATTCTACCAGGCCTCATTAGGACATTTATTATTTTTTTTCTAAACTAAAGGTTGAATACATATAAAATGGACCCCTAAAGTTAATGGGCCCTGAGCCATTGCACTCAGAAACTACCCTCAGGGACGGCCCTGCTGATGCCATGAAATCATCTCAAGGCATGCTCAATGTTTCAACTTCGACTCCGTCTAGCCTAAATCAATGTTTGAATATTGAGAGCACATATCCTGGCAATAATATTGAAGTATATCTATGTCTACTTTCAACATCAAAGAACATCGAGATATATTTCGAGGTTTATGGTGGTATAGCCGACCTTTGTTAACAACGAAAAAGGTCTTTTCTATTTACTAGGGATGTCTCTTCATTGCACACGGAAATCACTTTTTCAAGTAGCACAGAGTTTACCACATGATTCTTAATGAAAAATCGCTGAGACATCAATTTATGATTCATGTTTACTTCAAGAAGACTTTTCCTTTCAAACGTTCAAAATGTGCATACAACAAAAATATGAGTTTTAACTACTGCATTGCAAGGGGTAAAGGACAACCTTAGAATCTTACATATGAGCCAAACAATAAAATTCATACTTTTTTATGAACTGTCCCTTAGAAAATTTCGTATTTTTTCAATGTTTTGAATTTTTACCTATTACATAATAAGTAGATTATGAGTTATACAGCGTATAAACTTGGATATTTTAAGAGAGCATGCAAAAATATGGTGCACAAAAAGTATTAGATGTAGTGCCCCATAGAGAGAACGGGTTTATTTTCCTATATACAATATGTATGTTATAACAATGAACGGTTAACGACAGACTACATTGTAATGAGTTTATTGTAATTTGGGAAGGTATTGGCATAGATGTAGCTAGGATTTGGTAGAGTATAGTTACATGAACACATGAGGGTTTAGCTTAGGTTTAGTAGAGTGAATCTAGGAATTTATATACTTGCCCCTTCAAGCTTCCCCTCCCGTTTCAAATGACAATCAAGCACTACGCTCCTACTAAACATCAAATATGCACATTACCTCATAGCAGCAACAACATTTACATCCACGAGTCCACCTGCAATTTGCATTGTAGAAACTATCTTGAGACCCTCACTGAAACTCCTCAACAAAAGAGACCCCCCCCCCAATAGCCACGGCTAAAGGAATGCCATAGCGAATGATTTAGGGGGATACACCTCTTCCTTGGCGGTCAACTACCTCCATGTGTATCTACTCACTAACTCCAACTAAGGGACAACCCAACACATCCATCTCCTACTATGCTTCATCCCCCACCACGATGATTCTTTATAGATGTCCCATTGTTGCAGCGAAAATCAACAACCAAGGTGGCTCTTTCATTGCAATCTTTTCATCTCGTGAAGCCTACATCATGTACATGAGAGGAGAAGTACAACATCTCCAGCTCGCCATACCTACCACTCAAACGACATGGCCATCTGCCAATCCATTCTCCCATGCAAAAGTTCTTCCATTGGATTGCATTGCCTCCTTTTTGGGTAGGATAAGGGTGGTGAGGGTCTTGGTTGTGATAGTGAGGAAGGTTCCTCAAAATCCAACTGAACCTCAATTATGGACCTATATGCGAGTAGTTGGAAAAATACGATTCTTTATCATCATAAGATCTTTTAGTATGTGTTAAAATCCAAATCATAGATATTTTTTTGAAATACATGGATGGTGGGTTATCATTTCTCTACTAGGCATTTGATGAGAAAATGACATGTCACAAGTGGGGTGAGAACTAACGATCCAAAATGCGTATAGGAAACCATATATCAATAGTGAGAATTTATGAAACTTTATTTATTCATTACAATATATGTCATGTCATTTGAATCGTTTATGATATTTGCTTATTAAATTTCTATTCTCTTTTCCAGGCTCATATTCGTTGCATCCATGGTAAAAATGCCATTTGATCATACATCAAGAACATAACAGTGATAGATGAAGTTTGAATTGGTAGTGAATCCAAATTAAATTTCAAAATCAAATTTTGGGAGTTCAGGTCACATTCAAAGAGATGTTGCTTTTGAATCTAAGGTTCAGATGAATTTTACAAATCTAATTAATAAAATATGATCGATAATAATGAATAAGTTATAATTTTAATTAAAAAAATGCAAATTTAAAAAGAATTGATCACAAACTAAGAAAAATAGGAATTTATTATTAGAAAATTTATGTTATAAATAGATTATGTTTTCTTAATAAAGGAAGAAGAAAAAGAGTAAGAACAATGTAACTAAAAAACTATTGAATACAAGAATAGAAATTGAACGCTAGCTAAAAGAATCCCATAATAAAAATATGAAGACAAATAAGCCAAAAAAGAAGATGATTTTGAGAATTTTGGATCATCTTCATAATGGAGTGATATAAAATTTCCTTCAATTCATATATATATAATCTTCGTCAATATGAAATTTTCATTTATAATTTCATTTCGTAATATCATTTTACTCATCTTCCTATTGAGTTTAGTTGATAAATATAATAGATGATCCGTAAATCTTTCGATACAAGTCATTGCAAATCATCTTATTTAGTTATCTAGGGAGAATGTTGTCTTTTCTACTTGAAAAAAAAACATGATGCAAATAAGACCATCCATGATGCAAATAAAAACTTTATGAAGGAAAAATATTTAATGAATTTTCATATATATATATATATGTGTGTGTGTGTGTGTGTGTGTGTAATGATGAATACTTTTAATTTGCTATTGTTATCTCTCTTTAATATCACAATTCTCAAAAGAAAACTAGATAATGTCTTAGTGCAAAGTTAAATATTCCAAATATAGGAAATATTTTAGCACAAAAACATGTGGGACCTATAGCTCAATTTGTTATTAGAGCGTTCATCTTATGAGTCGAAGGACGCAGGTTCAAGCCTCCCGGGGACCAATTATGAATTAATAAAGTTTGTTCTTGAAATAATAATATAAAATTATATTTTTTTTATCCAACAAACATAAATATAAACATTTTTTAATATTCGGATGATATCAAAGAATTATTATTACATATATAAATTAATTGTTGTAAAACTATATCATATAGAATGACTATTGATGATGGTAGAGAAGGATTAGGAGAAGAAATCGACGACGGTCTTCTAGGGTGAGAGTCACGCATGGAAGTAACAACTCATTTTGATTTCAGTTTGGGATGAGAGTCATCTCGAACTGATTTAGATGAATGGGTAGGTTCGCGAGAAAAAGGATCGGTCAGAGTCGACCTGAGCGATCGCCTTCTGATGAATACCCATTCATCACTCTTTATTCTTTTATTTTAGCTACAAATCCTATGCAAAACACATGTAGATAGATGTAAATAGCAATAATTGTCAAATAGCATGCATTGTGTAAAATACAATAATTAGCTTGTTTTTGTGCATAAATAAAAGAATAAAGAAATAAAAGAAAAAGAGGGAGATGTTTAGAATAAATATTGAGCGCCTTAATCCCAAGGGAGGGCTCAGCATGGGCCTGACCGCAAAAGAACCCAAGTAGAGAGAGATAGGGAAGCTCATGTGTTTGTACATATACCTGTAAATAAATAAAAATTATTTTCCTCTAATCAAAAATAAAAATTGGGTGTGTATTTATTTGTACATATTTGTAAATATAAATTAAAATAAAAATGGAGAAAATAAAAGAAAAATAAAAAGAAATAAAATTCCTTCTTCATTGTACATAGACCTTGTGTATAAAACCCCACATCTATTTATTTTCCTCTTATAAATAAACAATTAAAATTCAATAAAAATATATTTACATTCTACACTTCATGATGTAAATAAATAAAATAAAAATCATAAAAATAAAAATAAAATAAAAAGAAACAAAATAAAAATCAAAATCAACCTTGTAGATATACCATGTAAATATATATATATATATCTATTTATTTAACCTATGTAAATAAATAATAAAAATCAAATAAAAATACCCTTTTATTCCAAATTTTATTCTATAAATAAATAAAATATAAAATTGGGATAAATTGTATAAAAATAAATAATTAAAAATCAAAAATAAAAAATACATATGTATATACATGTATATAATATTAATATTTTGTAAATACATAATTTATATTTCAAAAAAATAAATAAAAATCACTAGAAATAGTTTAAAAATAAATAAACATTTTTCATGTTTAAAGTTTTTTGAAATAATTGCATTTACTATTTTTTATTGAATTTTCAAATCTTTAATAATTAACAAGCTCTGATTGGTCCACGGGGGATGTTGACCCCCGGTCAACTCTCCCCCCAGGACCACCAGACTCGGATCTTGTTTCCCCGACCCGATTTCTCCTACTTTTCCCCACTTGATCCGATCGCCAAATCCCTAAACCCCGGGCTCCATTTGACCCTTGTTCATTCCTTATCCATGCCCGATAGTTCATCCTAGGGATCCGAGCTCCGACAACTCGCCCGACCTCCTTCTTCTCGGACCCCTAGCCATATAAAGTTCCACCTCCGGCCAGCTTTTCACACCATCTTTGGAATTACCCCTCGACGCCAGTGACCTCCTCTTCTTCGCCAGAGTGACAACAGCGTAGAGGAGAGTAGCAGCGAGGCCCGGGCAGCCGGGAACCACTGATCCGGCGACTTTGTCGCCGTGCACCGCCGCGAGGTGCGCTAAGCCTCGGAAAGCGACGAACCCTTGAGGCCATGACCCCCGGAGCTCCCTGAGCTCCAGCACAGTCGATTGCGCCCGCCAGGTAGCTTAGATTTTCTTTAGAATAGCGTAGGTTTCGATTTTTAGCTCTAGGTACTTTTAGCTCCGTCGCCATCGCCAGCCGTCTCCGTCTACCCTCCCAACCCGACCACCACCTTCACCAGACCCCTCTCCACCTTCTTTGCCCATCTACCCCCCTGTCTCGCCCAGGAGCAGGTCCTCCACCCTCCTCCGCCGTCGCCTCGCCGGAGGGTGTCGCCCCGACGCATATACTCGCCCATTTCACCCCTATCTTGGTCGAGGCAGTTTGCCCTCGACCCAGGAGTCCTCTCATGCAGTTTTGCAGGTCAAAGGGACCTCATCTGGAGGTCCAAGATTCGAGCACAGAGTCTCAGCTCCGCCTTCGTCGCTGGAGCTCCTTGGAGCTTCCCGGCCTCATCGGAGGGGCTCATCAGCTGCGGAGCATCGAGCCGGAGCTCTTCCCTATCCCAGCAGCAGCAGAGGAGGACCTCAGCGCGCACATTAGGCCGGCGAAACTCGCCGGCTACCTGTTCTTGGAGGATCCTCCGTCACTGTCTGATCGTGCTCCTTCGCCCAGTTCTAATCACGACCGTCCATCCACGAGGAGCTTGCAGCCGTCAGATCCTTGTCAGGACCTCATCTGGAGCGTACATCGCAGAGGAGAGGCGAGCCCACACCAGAGCCATCATATCATACACGTGGCGCGCCTTCGTCCGTCAGATCCCAACCAGGGTTCTTTGAAGAGGCGCCAGCGATCCTACACCGTTCGATCATCCACGTGGCGTCGTCTCTGCCGTCCGCTATAGTAAAGGGTAAATTTCTATTAGGCCCCTTCTCTTTTGTTTTTGCACCTTAGTCTTGTAAATATTTTAATTAGTTGTTTTTATTTTGTAAAAATTGCATAGAGGACCTTTATGTTTAGCTTATTTGCATTAAAGTCCCTGTGAGTGTGGACCACGTGCTTCGACACGTGAGGGCTTGGATTTTTTGCAATATATACCCTGCAGTTCTTATGTGTTATTGTTTGCATGTTTTAAAATAGGAATTGCAAGCAGGTCCTTCCGTACCTAGACCACGTGCCTCGCGCATGATTTCTTGGGCTTTTTGCATGATTGGCCCCTGAGCTTTCTATCGTGTTATTGTTTGCCCCTGGACTTAGTTTTTCTTGCATTTAGGTCCCTGTGAACTGTGGGCCTTTGTTTGATTTAAATAAAATATCAAATCCAACCCAAATCATGTGAAATTTGGATGTGGCTCCTGTCACTGTGTAAAAATTTCCTAATTTTTGAGTACATTTTTTAGGCTTTTTATTATTTTTAAAAATTCAAAAACTGTTGTTTTTCCTTCTGTCCAGTTTAGAAAATCATAAAAAAATATAAAAATCTTTTAAAAACTCTAAAAAATTAGATTTTGTTAGTTTTCTTGTGTTTGATTTTCTGTTCATTTTTTTGTTATTTTTGGACTTATAAAAATCTTAAAAATTAAAAACACTTAAAAACTTATAAAAATTCTAAAAATTTATAAAAAAACTCAAAAATTAATAAACTCTTTTTCTTAATTTTCCTTTTTATTTGTTTTTTTCATAAAAATTACCTTCAGGCTGTTATAGGACCATTTGATATTTTTCATGGCCCTTTGAAGCTTGGCTGGACAGTACCCCACTGTTTCTGCCTTCTTTGATTTTTAGAAAATTGCATAAAACATAAAAATCTCAAAAATTCATCAAAAACACTAAAAAACCTAAAAAAACATAAAAATATTTTTGTTTGAATTTTTGGAGCTTTTTAGAGTGATTAAATAATTTGTTGATTTGTGCTTGTTTTTGCCTTTTATCATTTTCCTTATTATTAAAAGATCCAAAAAAATATAAAAATAATTAAAAACCACCAAAAATACTTGTTTTGCTTTGTTTTATTTTTTGACTACTTCGTAGGCCGAGAGGCCGACTCGTGCTCCCTGAGTCCGACCCTGGGTGCTACACCATGCTAATCTCATAGCCAGGGCCACTATGTTGATTTTCTTTAATTTTATCTGTTTGATCGGTGGTTCTCTGATCTTCATTTTTCTTGTTGAGCTTAGTCTCGAGTGACTGAGGTCGCAACGACCTGAGTGATATATTTACCTTAGTCTATCGGGCAGCTCACATCAGAATGGCGCTGTTGCCGGGGAGCACGGCTTAGTAGTCGAGTTTGTTTTCTTTTTGTTTTGTTTTGATTTTTGCGGTTTTCCGCGGCTTTTTCTTCGTTCGCGGCTTTTCACGGCTTTTGTTTTCTTTTTATTTTCTTTTATTTTATTTTGTTTTTGTTTTTGTTTTTATTTTTGTATATATTTGTGGTTTTATTTTATCTCCCTTATTTTATTTTCATAATAATCTGGTCTGATCACTTTGTTTTGTTTCTTGCGAGGGTCCGAGGACCGAGGCGGCTTCTTTGGAAGCCGAAGCAACAGCGGGAGTCGGAGGCGGCTTCCTTCTGTACGAAGCCGCAGGAGAGCACGAGGAGCGAGCCGAAGTGCGGGAGCCGCGGAATAGCCGTGGAGTAGTGTAGCTTAGATTAAGTTTATTTTCTGCAGACCATTTATTATTGTAATAATACAGGTACCCAGACTCTCAGAGACACTTGTGATTGCGGGGTCTGTTTCGCCGAGCACCGTGTGCTCGGGGGACTCCATCGTTGTTTTGGTTTTTATCACCTTTTCTTTTTATTTTGATTTCACGTGGATTTCTGTGCTTGAGCCCCTAGTTTTAGGTTTTTATTTCGTTGAGCCAGGTAGCCTTAGGTCCATAGCCCTAATAAGAATATATATTCCTATAGCTTGCGTTTGGATCTAGGCAAATAAATCAATGTTTCACGATAATATGAGCTCTTGTTTAGGACGGTTCTCGCATTTGCATCCATATAAATTAGTTTTATATTTATGTGCGGATCATAATTGCATGTAGACTGCTGGAGTCAGGTACGCCTTCTATCTCGTGCATGCATCATTGATTTATTGCGCATCAGCTTTTCCGATTTCCTCCCCCTGATTTTCTGGACTTAGGAATAAAAGGAAATCGGAAAATTCGTTAGACGATTTTTTAAAAAAATGAAAAAAACATAAAAAGAAAAACAATAAAATCGGGACTGCTAATCACACTTGACCTAAAAGACACCTCACTGAAAAATCTGTCTTGGGGAGAGTAACCCCCTCCTTGTTTAGTTTGGATGAGCGAGAGAGTGACCCGCATCCTAGGCTAGAGCCATATCCGATTTCTTAACTGACTACCGGCCTTTTATTCGGGACAGTCGGTTGAGAATATTGGATTCATATCAGCTCACGTAATCGCTCTGAAAGACTGACTTGATCACCTAAAATAAAATTGACAAGATATGACCGATCCCTTACGGTCTTTAGCTCGTATGCGTAGGTGAATCGGGGGTTTTGCTTTCTCATCTTGTGTGATTCCAGATCCCTTCTGTCTTTCCCCATCTACCTTATTCTCCCACCCACCCTCCCTTCAGTCTTCCTCTTCTTCTTCTTCTCCTTTACCCCTGGATGATGGATCCCCCTCACTTCTGGCCGACTCTTGTGGCTTCTTCTCCATCCTCTGACCATCAGTCCAGTCCACCTTCGAGGGAGGTCAGATCCCCGACCAACCTCCCGCTCCCTCCCTCCCATCCCTTTCTTTACTCTAAGCATGCTGCGCTAGACGTCCGCGGATATCAGATTGAGCAGATGCGAGACCCGGACGATGCCATTGCTGAGTTGAGAGTGCACTCCGTTCATGACCAGAGAAAGCAGATGAGATCATCAGATAGATCCTATGACAGATTGATGGAGGAGCATATAGGACAGGGAGCCCAGTCAGCTTCTACACTTGGTCCATTCATCTTGGATTTGGATTTCATTCAGAGACTGCCGACATTTTCAGGAGAGGTGCACGAGGAGCCCTATCTTCACTTGTCCGAGTTCAAGGAGTTTTGCATAGCACAATTATATTCAGATATCACTGCAGAGGACCCGATGCTGAGGACCTTCCCATTCACACTTCAGGATAGAGCCATGAGATGGCATAGACGATTGGGGAGGAGATTTCCTACGTGGGGAGAGCTACGCCGAGAGTTTCTACAGAGATACTTCTCCCAGCGTAGAGCAGAGTCGATGCGGTCTTTGATCACCGAGTTTTCAGTTGACCCCCAGGAGCCGTTGCATGAGGCATGGCCAAGGTTTCTTGACCTCTTGAGGAGATTTCCCGACCATGGACTTCCACCGACAGACCTTATTGAGATCTCCATGCGGGGGATGACCGCAGAGCAGATAGCACTGGTGATTACCATGTGTGGCGGTTCACACTGCAGTTGCGACATTCACCTACTATATACCATCTCGAGCTTACTTTCACAGAGATCTTCTTCACGAGATGCCGTAGTCGGGACAACACATGAGGACGATGCAGTACCAATGCGGTGTGTTAGATTACAGGAGGATACACTTGCTACACACCAGCTAGAGGACTTGGATGATACAGCACCACAGAGTATAGAGGAGATGACTGTGACAGTAGAGGTTTGGACCCAGAGTCTTCTCGAGTTCCCGTTAGTTTTCCAACTGGAGTTCGAGTCAGCCCCAGAGTTCTCAGTTGACGAGTCTTGGATATCAGATCTTCTGATACTCCAGGAGCCGGAGGAGCCCCCGCTATTACAGCCATTGATTCAACCACTTCAGTGTCCAGTCCCGGAGGAGTCAGCTTCTTTTCTGCAGAGATACTTCTCGGCATCCGACAGATATCATGACTCAGTCCAGCACCTACAGCTTGATATGGGACACCACTTCGAGATGTCAGATACAGATAGTCCCGTATTCGAACCTTTTGTCCTCCACTTTGATGAGACAGGCACACTTGCTGAGGACCAGTTGTCAGCCAGCATTATGAAAAGCGAAAAAGCAAGAGCCGCTAAATAGTGGTCTGACAAATCAGACTCACTGTCGCTGATACGACTACTCAAGCCTCTTCGTTCGTCAACAATTAACCCACACAATCAATAAGCAATCAATAGCAAGGATTAAAATTTATTATACCCTACTAAAAATGTACAGTGGCAAGCAAGTAGGGGTCAAACACAGGAAACAAGGGTGCAGAGTATAGATAAAAATCCAAACCTAGGTCTAATAAGCCACTTAGCCAATCTAAATTTTTTGTGGGTTTTAAAATTATATATATATTTTTTATTTTTTATTTAATTTTTAATTTTCTATTTTGGTTTTTGATTTTCTGATTTTTATAATTTTATATTTTATATTTTCTATTTTCTTTTTCAAGATTGGAAAATAAAGACAATGTAATAAAAGAGGTGATCAAATATTTATAAAAATATGCAAAAAGAGTCAAAAATTCAGAAATGAAATCTTTTTGGTCTTTTTATAATTTTTTACTATTTTTGTGATTTTTGGGTAATTTTCAGAATGTTTTTGGTATTTTTAAATAATAAAAAGAAGCAAAGTAGTGAATAAGATGCTGGCTGGAGATAAAATGGAAATTAAACATATCAAACAGTCACAAAAATTTTGCAAACTAATTTTAAAATAAAGACAATAAAAATAGGAAACCAGAGAACTTGAGTTTACAATTTTTAGAGTTCTCTACTATTTCCTAGAATTTTTTGAAGTTTTTAAGTCTTTTAGAATTTTTAAGGTTTTTCTTTTGAGATTTTTAGTGATTTTTGGATTGAAAATAGAGTAGGTCAAAACACACAACAGAGAATATTTTTGGAAGTTTTAAGACTTTTTAATATTTTTTGGTATTTTCTAAGCTAGATAGTGCGGAAACAACATGTTTTTTATTTTTAACAAATCTAAAAATGCAATAAAAATAGAAACTAAAAATGTGGCGTGAAAGTAGAGGCAAACATGAGCTTAAACCTATTTTTTGAGAATTTTTGGCAATTAAATGAGGCATGAAATAAATAGGCTAAGCACACAAAAATCCTAAGCCTAGCAGGGGTATAAATGTAATTATAGAAACATCGAGGGCTCAGATGCAAATTTCACCAAAAGGGCACGCGCAGAACACGTGATATATCATTCACAGGGGCATAATTGTAATTAATGAAAACCTGCTTGGCATACATGCAATTAACCCACAAACATATTTAAATAACCACGTACAGGGGTATAACTGCAAATACTTAAAGGTTCGGGATAAAAAGTGCAAAATGCCCAAAAAGCAACGCGCCCCAGTCACGTGAGGTGACGTGGCGTGGACTAAAGTGCAAATAGTGAAAATGTGAGGGCCTAAGTGCAAATATTACAAAACTTTTAAACTCCAGACGAAAGTTTTAGACTAAAAAGTAAATATAAAAAAGTCGTGGGTTGAAGGATGCAAAATAACCCACGGGCTCGAGTGCGGCCGATGGCGTTTCACTAATCCACGTGGCGCGCATCTGACGATGCGTACCCCTTTGTTCTGGATGGCTGAGATCAGATCTTCAATGGACGATCGGACGGCTGGGGATACTAGACGATCGGACGGCGTACGTGGCGTCTGGAGATGGCTTCTGATCCAACGGCAGGGGGAGGTTCACGAAGAACACCTCCCCGGCGAGCTTCGATCGGTGATTGCAGCCGACACACGGCCGCCCCGGCCCCCGGATCAAGGGCAAAAGGATCCTGGGGCCCTTCCACGTCTGATGGTGGCCTCCGGCGAAGCGGAGACGGCGTGGATGGCTCGGACGGCGGAGGCGACCTGGGCGGGTGGTCCTGGAGCTTTCTATGGTCGAAGGAGCCTTCTCCTTGGCTCTATCCTGTGAAGTTAGGTCCACAAAAACCAGGCGAGGAAAATGGTGGTCTCGGGTGGTTCGATGGAGGCGGAGGATGGCTCGGGCGAGTAGCTCTGGCGAGCGGCGGAGAGGGGAGCTCAGGTGACTCGATCTGGGCGAGATCGAGGTGAAATGATGGGTGGAGCGGAGCGACGGAGTGAAGGGGAGAAGGATGGAGGTGATAGGCGGTCGGGTGTAGGTATGGGGTGACCGGGAAATGATGGGCGGAGCTCAGCTCCACCGTGGGTTCGATCGAAGATTCACGGTGATCGGCGAAACGAAACACAAAACTGATATAAACCTACCCTAATCTACACTAATGCTACAAGAAAATGGAAGAATAAGAGGGAGAAGCTCACCGGAGACGGAAGTGGATGGCTTCAGGCGGAGCTCCGGCGAGGGTTGAATCGCTTCAATTCGACGCCAAACACTGCAAACCCAGGCTCGATTCGACGCCTGCTGTCACCAGGAGCACGAAGGGCTAGGGGTTTGAGGGTAGAAATGGCGGAAGAAGGATTAGGTTTGAATCGAAGTTCGGAGTGCTCTTTTGAAGGGTTGACGGATGGTGGGGGAAGAACGAGGTCCAGCAGTGGCTACAGTGGCCCTTCGACCAAGGTTACGCAAGGGCGGGCATGCCCATGGATTGAGGATCAAAAGTCACGAAGAGACTATCATGAGTTGATGCAAGATGGAGCCTCGAAAAAATGGAGAAAAGGGGTCAAACGTGACTCTGACAAGGGCTGCAGGGCTAGGACGACCAGTTGACCGAAGTCAACTGGGGCTGAAACCTGGTTGGTCCACGTGGACCAACCAGGAAAAATCCCTGATTATTATTTTGTTAATTCATTTAAAAATAGAAATACGCTGAATTAAATAATGATTATAAAATGAAAAATATTTGTTATTTTATGTAGTATTTTATTATGATTTTTTTAATTATTTTTATGAGGCCTATATTTACAAGTTCACTTTTTAGCCCTTTATAGGTATGATACATATATATTTTAGTATTTTATTTTTATTCTGTGTATTTTATTTTTATTATTTTTATTTAGTATTTTATAAAATTATAAAATACTTTTATCTACACAAATATATTTTTGTTTTATTTTTCTGATATGTTTTGTATATTTAATAAATTATAAGAGTGTGTTATATAGGTATGAGTATAGATATTATACCTGTATGATCTATACTTGTTGATTTTTTTATTTTGTATTTTCTTTGCATTTTTATTCTAATTTTAATGTACATAATTATTATAAGTAGTATCTACAACATTATAAAAATATAAAAATATAAAAATAATGAATAATTAATAAATTGAATATTTTATTCTGTACACTTATACAAGGTGGGTCCAAAACTCAACTTTCAAACCGTAGCTCCGCCAAATGGGAAACCACCGCCATTAAATAGATTATTTTATTCTATATACAATTAAAGGTGAGTTTGATGCATTTGGATTTTCATTTGTGAGATACGGGTCTGGGAAGTTGGGATTCTAGATTTTTATTCAGGCCAAAACTTTTTATCTGTACGTTATTTTTTTGTGAAATCAATTTTGTATTTTTATTTATAAAATTATCTACAACTTTTATGTACAAAGTTTCTTTATTTGATGTATAGAAAGTGGAACCAAAAATAGGTCCCAAAATGAATAAAGAATGAATTAATGAATATAGGTATTTGGCCCTTATCTCCCCCTACTTTATTCCTTGTCGACCTATTCATCACGATGCCTAGGTCTCGGGGTTTCGGGTCATAAAATATTTACAATATTTTATTCTTTTTCTTTTATTTTATTTATTCTATTATTTTGGCTTTAATTACAGTATTTTATACAATATTTAGATGAACATGCATGGATGCTAAGATGATGAAATTAAAGGTATTTACAGGCATTTGCAAGGGTTTTTGGTGCCAAAATGATAGAATAAAGATGATGAAATGTGGATTCATCACATTACCGCAGAGCGAGGATCAGCCGCAGACACTTTGCCAGCCTCCGCGGTGTTGACCAGTACCTTCTCCTGCTTCCAGATTGCCGAGAGCCACACTACAGATGATGATGCAGCCTAGCACAGAGTGGATACTTGACAGCAACACAGATGCCCTTCTAGATCCTGATCCTCTATTTCTCACCTTTGATCTTGCATTTCTCCCCGAGGGTTATCTGCGGGAGGATGCCGCACACGATGTGTACTCGGTTTCACCTTCTGAGAGTGTATCCGATCTGGCGGATTACGAAATCGAGTCTTCTGATCATTCCGATTCTGAGTCATCTCACCTCGATGACCCTCGCGAGGATGAGCCCATCCTAGAGATATTTGATGATCTGCCCGATTTGCTTCTATTTCATGCATCGGATATCAGTTTTCTTAGAGAGTCTCCCGATCTTGACTGTCCACACCTTCTTGAGACACTGATTAACGTGGAGGATTCCATGACTGATCCATCCTTCTCCACGTTTGACTTCGTCGGCTTTACACTTTCACTCCAGACTGATCCAGAGCCGATGATTTCTTTTGTGCTACCGGATCCCGATCACATACTTCCATATCCTTGGCCGGTAGCAGACACTCGCCTGATTGCATACATGGGTGTCTCTCTTTACACTGTTGATTTCGTCACGGTTCTCATACCGAGACTGCGACGACAGTACGGCATTCGCCTTACAGATGCCATCTTGAACCTTGACACGGCATTGTCCTAGCCTTTGCGCCCAGCTAGGGGCGTAAAACCTAGCGCTTGTTGAGAGGCACCTGAACATTGTACCCTTTTGTATATACGTGTTTCGTCTTAGTTTGATCTTTCTTTCTTCCGTTCTTGTTTTCACCCCAGGTCTTGCTTAGGATTATCTTTACTATACTTAGGATATACCTCATCCTAAGTATAGGGGGGTGGAAACACCAGGTTGTTCTTCCGTTTTGTTTCATCACTTCTGTTGTTGCCTATACTTAAGGATTCTTCACCTTAAGTATAGGGGGAGTGATGCCCTCCATCTTATATATATATTTGTTGATTGTCTTCATGTCTTTCTACCCCTGTTTTGTTGCCTATACTTAGGGATATTTCACCCTAAGTATGGGGGGGGTAGACCCCGTACATTCTCACTCGGATTTCCCTTTGTGTACAGCATGCTATACTTAGGATTAGTTGATCCTAAGTATAGGGGGAAAAGTTGAGACTCTCTTGATTTCTATTATTTCATTTGTCTTTGTATATAGCCTTCCTTTTCACTTCCCTATACTAAGCACGAGTTATGTCTTCTTCATCGCTCTTGACTCTGAGGACATCGTTCGAGCTAAGTATAGGGGGGTGTGTATATATTCCATATATACTTTAGCCAAACTCGTACTTTGTGTGATTGTGTTAATAAATAAGAATGGCTAAAAACCCAAAAATCCATAAAAATTAAAAAATTTTCCTTGTAAATAAACATTCTTTTATTGCACATACATAGCTATTGTACAAAATTATTTTTGTAAAAATGTTTTTAAAAAACTTTTTGTGTAAATAGTGTGTAAATATGTGCATATCAAAATTATGTATATAGTACAAAATTTTTCCAAAATGTTTTGAAAATCAAAAGTTTGCAAAAACCTTGTGTAAATTTGTGTAAATATTTTGCAAAACTTGCATTCATGCATACATTCATGATTTCAAAACATTTTTCAAAAATTTTGTATTTGTGTAATTATTGTGTAAATAGCATCTTTGTATATACTTGTATAGTTTTTCCTGGACTATAGTTGACATTTAAACTAGCCTGGAGATAAATTGGAAAATGGAGCTTGATTAAGATCTTAATCCATCTAATTATAAGAGGAACCTTATAGGGCTTAGGGTTAAGGCTTTTCAGGTCCATGGTGACTTAATTCTTTGAGTCCACTAGGCTATGATCACATGTCATCTCAATGAGCCTAAGTAGAGCACTTAACAACACACACATGACTCATATAGACAATGGATTGACTTGGACCGGCACTTTACACCGAGCTCTCTACTGATGAGGTGGTGAGGAGGCAGTCTTCCTTGACTTGGGGTAGCATATGAGGGTAGTACTTCTAGGCGGAACCTCTCTTCTTCTTTTAGTGAAGGAAGTGCGTCTCAACTTGGTCTGGTTGCCATGAGGTCTAACGACGGGAGTTGTGGGTTGCAATAATGCTTCAAAAGAGGAATAGTCTACTGGCTCAAGAGGAAAACCTCCTTATGTACATATGCTGCACCTTGTAAATATGTTGTACATATGCACTTGAAAAAAATGCAAAAAGAAAATAACTCCAAAAAATTACCTCTACGACCTTTGAAACATCATAATTCCTCCCACGACCATGTAAACTTGCTAACCCTTACCCTATAGACCCTGCGGTTAACTCCCGTTCATTTACCCTTTTAATTAACCTGATTTCTATTTGTTATGTTCATTTATATTATACCCAATTTGTTTATCAAATTTACATTTAATGCCCCTAAATCATCTCAGAAGAGTTGATCTTCCCTGAGCCGCTCCTCCGTCAACGCCAAGCTTCGAGCCTCGCCACTTCCGTCATCGAGAGCCTCGCGAACAGCTTCTCCATCCATGCTCTCCCCTCCGTCGCGGACGAGCACCGTGCTCAGCTCCTTCCCTGCAAGTGCAACCCACCCCCCTCCACCCGTCGCGCGACGCTGCAACCCCCTCCCATCGCGCGCGCCGCTGCAACCACTCCCTCCCCGAGCGCGGCGCTGCAGCCCCTCCCACCCCACCGCGCGCCGCTGCACCTCCCCTCCCCCACGCGCGCCCTGCAGCCCACCCCCTCCACCGCGTGCGCGGCGCTGCAACCCCCGCGCGCCGCTGCAACCCAGCCCCCCTCCCCCCCGCGTGCGGTGCTGCAAACCCCCCCCCTCCCCGCGTGCCGCTCAAACCCCCCCTCCCTCCCACCGCGCGCGCCGCTGCAACCACTCCCTCCCCGCGCGCGGCGCTGCAGCCCCCCCCCCTCCCACCCCACCGCGCGCCGCTGCACCTCCCCTCCCCCGCGCGCGCCGCTGCAGCCCACCCCCTCCCCCGCGCGCGCGGTGCTGCAACCCCCGCGCGCCGCTTCAACCCAGCCCCCCTCCCCCGCGCGCGGCGCTGCAAACCCCCCCCCCCCTCCCCGCGCGCCGCTCAAGCCTCCCCTCCCTCCCACCGCGCGCGCCGCTGCAACCCCTCCCTCCCACCGCACGCGCCGCTGCAACCCCTCCCTCCCCGCGCGCGGCGCTCTGCACGCTAGCCCGCTCCACCCCTCTCAAGCTCCCTGGTCATGAAAACATGCCGCTGCACCCTGGCCCGTGCCGCTGCTCCCTACGCCGCTCCCTCCCAAGCTCCCTGGTCGCGCCGACCAAGCTTCCTGCTCACCCCTGGTGATGGAGCCCTCCAGGGATGCTGCATCCTTGCTCTCTCCCCGCCGGTCTACTGCAGGACTTTTTTTGGCTAATCGTAACCGTTCGATGTTTAATCGGTTAGATTAACTCATGACTAACTCAAGTAACTGACTCAAATGTAGTTAAAATTAACGGGAGGGTTTGTTGGGTAAGACGGAGCAAGTTTACGGGGTCGTGGGAGGAATTATGATGTTTCAAAGGTCGTAGAGGTAATTTCGAAAGATTTCAGGGTCGGCTGGGTAAATATCCCTTTATTTAACCTCTGTAAATAAATAATAAAAATCAAATAAAAATACCCTTTTAGTCTAAGCAGCTCTTCCTCTAAGGAAACAGCAAGACTTATCTGCGTCTGCCTATCTATTCCCCTTGTCTGCCCCTCAGAGACATGCCCTTCTCCCTCTTTTGTCGAGCGGCATACGCGATTAATAAGGGACGTGTCACGAGACTAGCATCACTCTCCCCTCCCTGCCGAACTATATATTAGGGCTCACAGGGATGCCTTATGATCGCAAATCGAGCGAAGGCTGCTACTTCTCCAGGCCCGTCGACCTCTACCTCCCGCCCCACCAATTCCAGTTCAGGAGCACCTAATATATAGTCATAAGCCTGAAACTAGTCCTATTCGTCAACATCTTGACCTTCTTTTCGCTTTTAGTTAGTTTATTATATATTTCCAAATTTCTTCTATAAATAAATAAAATATAAAATTGGGATAAATTGTATAAAAATAAATAATTAAAAATCAAAAATAAAAAATACATATGTATATACCTGTATAAAATAATAATATTTTGTAAATACCTAATTTTTATTTCAAAAAAATAAATAAAAATCACTAAAAATAGTATAAAAATAAATAAACATTTTTCATGTTTAAAGTTTTTTGAAATAAATGCATTTACTATTTTTTATTGAGTTTTCAAATCTTTAATAATTGGCGAGCTCTGATTGGTCCACGGGGGATGTTGACCCCCGGTCAACTCTCCCCCCCAGGATCACCAGACTCGGATCTTGTTTCCCCGACCCGATTTCTCCTACTTTTCCCCACTTGATCCGATCGCCAAATCCCTAAACCCTAGGCTCCATTTGACCCTTATTCATTCCTTATCCATGCCCGATAGTTCATCCTAGGGATCCGAGCTCCGACAACTCGCCCGACCTCCTTCTTCTAGGACCCCTAGCCATATAAAGTTCCACCTCCGTCCAGCTTTTCACGCTATCTTTGGCCTTCCCCCTCGACGCCAGTGACCTCCTCTTCTTCGCCAGAGTGATAGCAGTGCGGAGGAGAGTAGCAGCGAGGCCCGGGCAGCCGGGAACCACTGATCCGGTGACTTCGTCGCCGTGCACTGCCGCGAGGTGCGCCAAGCCTCAGGAAGCGACGAACATTAGAGGCCATGACCCCCGAAGCTCCCTGAGCTCCAGCACAGTCGATTGCGCCTGCCAGGTAGCTTAGATTTTCTTTAGAATAGCGTAGGTTTCGATTTTTAGCTCTAGGTACTTTTAGCTCCGCCGCCATCGCCAGCCGTATCCGTTTACCCATCTGCCATCCCAACCCGACCACCACCTTCACCAGACCCCTCTCCACCTTCTTCACCCATCCACACCCCCTGTCTCGTTTAGGAGCAGGTTCTCCACCCTCCTCCGTCGTCGCCTCACCGGAGGGTGTCGCCCCGACGCATATACTCGCCCATTTCACCCCTATCTTGGTCGAGGAAGTTTACCCTCGACCCAGGAGTCCTCTCGTGTAGTTTTCCAGGTCAAAGGGACCTCATCTGGAGGTCCAAGGTTCGAGCACAGAGGCTCAGCTCCGCCTTCGTCGCTGGAGCTCCTCGGAGCTTCCCGGCCTCATCGGAGGGGCTCATCAGTTGCAGAGCATCGAGGCGGAGCTCTTCCCTATCCCAGCAGCAGCAGAAGAGGACCTCAGCGTGCACATTAGGCCGGCGAAACTCGCCGGCTACCTGTTCTTGGAGGATCCTCCGTCACCGTACGATCGTGCTCCTTCGCCCAGTTCTAATCACGACCGTCCATCCACGAGGAGCTAGCAGCCGTCAGATCCTTGTCAATACCTCATCTGGAGCGTCCATCGCAGAGGAGAGGCGAGCCCACACCAGAGCCATCAGATCATACACGTGGCGCACCTTCATCCATCAGAACCCAGCCAGGGTTCTTTGAAGAGGTGCCAGCGATCCTACACCGTTCGATCATCCACGTGGTGTCGTCTCCGCCGTCCGCTATAATAAAGGGTAAATTTCTATTAGGCCCCTTCTCTTTTGTTTTTGCACCTTAGTCCTGTAAATATTTTAATTAGTTGTTTTTCTTTTGTAAAAATTGCATAGAGGACCTTTATGTTTAGCTTATTTGCATTATAGTCCCTGTGAGTGTGGACCACGTGCTTCGACAAGTAAGGACTTGGATTTTTTGCAATATATACCCTGCAGTTCTTGTGTGTTATTGTTTGCATGTTTTAAAATAGGCATTGCAAGCAGGTCCTTCCGTGCCTGGACCACGTGCCTCGCGCATGATTTCTTGGGCTTTTTGCATGGTTGGCCCCTGAGCTTTCTTCCGTGTTATTGTTTGGCCCCTGGACTTTGTTTTTCTTGCATTTAGGTCCCTATGAACTGTGGGCCTTTGTTTGATTTAAATAAAATATCAAATCCAGCCCAAATCATGTGAAATTTGGACAAGTGGCTCCTGCCGCTGTGTAAAAATTTTCCTAATTTTTGGGTACATTTTTAATGCTTCTTATTATTTTTAAAAATTCAAAAACCGTTGTTTTCCTTCTGTCCAGTTTAGAAAAACATAAAAAATTATAAAAACTCTTTAAAAATTCTAAAAAAATAGATTTTATTAGTTTTGTTGTATTTGATTTTCTGTGCATTTTTAGTTATTTTTGGACTTATGAAAATCTTAAAAATTTAAAAACACTTAAAAATTATAAAAATTCTAAAAAATTATAGAAAACTCAAAAATTAATAAACTCTTCTCTGAATTTTCCTTTTTATTTGTATTTTTCATAAAAATTACCTCCAGGTAGTTATAGGACCATTTGATATTTTTCATGGCCCTTTGAAGCCTGGATGGACAGTACCCCACTGTTTCTGCCTTCTTTGATTTTTAGAAAATTGCATAAAAATCATAAAAATCTCAAAAATTCACCAAAAACACTAAAAACCTAAAAAACATAAAAATATTTTTGTTTGAATTTTTGGAGCTTTTTAGAGTGATTAAATAATTTGTTGATTTGTGCTTGTTTTTGCCTTTTATCATTTTCCTTATTATTAAAAGATCCAAAAAATATAAAAATAATTAAAAACCACCAAAAATACTTGTTTTGCTTTGTTTTATTTCTTGACTACTTCATAGGCCGAGAGGCCAACTCGTGCTCCCTGAGTCTGACCCTGGGTGCTACACCAGGCTGATCTCATAGACAGGGCCACTATGTTGATTTTCTTTGATTTTAACTGTTTGATTGGTGGTTCTCTGATCTTCATTTTTCTTGTTGAGATGAGTCTCGAGTGACTGAGGTCGCAACGACCTGAGTGATATATTTACCTTAGTCCATCGATTTTTCGGCTCATCACCTTCCCATCATCTTGATAAAGCTTGGTTGATCAGATCTCAAAGATTAGACTCACATTGCAAACAAATACAAGGCAAACCTCAAGTTCACCAACGCAACCCTAGTGATGACCGTAATAGTTTGGTCATTTATCTTTTCGGTTTTATGGTTATTTGGCAAACAATCTTCTCAATGATTAGAGAGATCAGATAGGTGCCTGAGACTTCGATGTTGTACTGTCCCGAGTTCTCACCAGAACTCACCTTGTCTCAGCCAGTATGGGAGTAAGTACGGACCATTTCCGGCTACCCGTATTACTTGAGGACGGAGCCTTACGCAGTGTCCTCTAAACCTCCCACTCCGCTACGTAAACTCGGACCGTTTCCGGCTATCCAAAAGCACACACTAAAGATAAGATGAGATAAAGCGTGAACTAAATAGTACTTCGATAGAGGCCCAGACTTTGGCTCTACCTTATGTGTCGTCTCTCTCTCGCAAAGTCTGGAGATAGTACATGCGATGTAGTTTCGGGGATTACTCTCCCAAGACAAGTGGAGTCGTTACGTTTATTTTCAAGTTAGGTAGAATTAGCAGTCCTTGTTTTAATTTTCGGTTGTCACTTTTTTTGGATATTTTCAGAGAAGACGTCTAACGTATTTTTGTTTTTGGGGTTTGTCCCTAGATACAAGTACCTAGGTATCAGAACCTAAGCAGTCATCTAATCTATGGTTATACTGAGATGGGGAAAACCGCAAAACTCCTAACAAGCACCTAAATCGGAAAAGCCACAGAAAACCGTCGAGAAAAATCGCGATCGAAAAAGCCACAACGGGTGCTATGCTCCCCCAAGAGTACAAACCTGGTGAAACGGACCCCGAGAAAGATACAAGTCGGGATGCCTTTATGAAGAATACCCATTCATCACTCTTATTCTTTTATTTTAGCTACAAAACCCATGCAAAACACATGTATATTTCTGTAAATATCAATAATTATCATTCAGCATGCATTGTGTAATTATGAATAATTAGCATGTTTTTGTGCATAAATAAAAGAATAAAGAAATAAAAGAAAAAGAGAGAGATATTTAGAATAAATATTGAGCGACCTAATCCCAAGGGAGGGCTCAGCAGGGGCCTGACCGCATAAAAACCCAAGTAGAGAGAGATAAGGAAGCTCACACTTGTACATAGACCTATAAATAAATAAAAATATTTTCCTCTTATTTAAATGGGTGTGTATTTATAAGTATATATTTGTAAATATAAAATTAAAACAAAAAAATTAAAAATAAATAAAAATCCCCTTCTTCATTGTATAGAGACCATGTATGTAGAACCACCTTATATATTTATTTCACCTTGAAAATAAATAAATAAAAATCAAATAAAAATATTTACATATTCCACATTCCATATTGTAGATAAATAAAATAAAAATCACAAAAATAAAAAGTGAATAAAAAGAAATAAAAATCAAAATCAACATTGTATATATACTACGTACATAATTGTATATATCTATTTATTTGACCCTTGTAAATAATTTATAAAAATAAAATAAAAATACCAAATTATTCCAAATTTTATTCTATAAATAAATAAAATATAAAATTGGAATAAAATATACAAAAATAAATAATTAAAAATCAAAAATAAAAAATGTATATTGTATATACCTATATATAATAATCATATTTTGTAAATACCTTATTTTTATTTCAAAAAAATAAATAAATATCACTAAAAATAGTTTAAAAAAATAAACATTTTTCATGTTTTGAGTTTCTCAAAATTCAATCATTTACTATTTATTTTTTAATTTCCAAATATTTATGGCGTGGCTGCATCTGGTTTGTCCACGGGGAAATGTTGACCCCCGGTCAACTCTCCCCCCAGGACCACCAGAGCCGGATCCTGCGCTTCAGACCCGACATCACTTATTTATCCCCGCATGATCCGAGCCCCATTCACCTAAACCCCGGGTCCTAATCATCCCTCCTACATCCGAGATCCACGCCCGGGGTTGATCCTAGGGATCCGAGCTCCTAAATCCATGCCCGGCCGATTCTTGCCGGACCCTCACTCGTATAAAATCTCAGCTCTGCCGCACATTCCAATCCATCTTTGGCGTCGCCCCTTCCACCCACGACCTCCACCCGATACCCTAGAGCGACAGCTAGCCGTCAGAGTGTTGCAGAGAGGCGGAGAGGCTTCCCGTCACTGATCTGGCCGCATTTCACCACCGTGCGCCGCCCAGAGCTGCGCCCGAGCCTCGGGCCATCGACGTCCCTCGAGGCGAAGACCAAGAGCTCCAGAGCTCATCCCTAGTCGAACCCGCACACCTGGTAAGCCTAATTCTTTCCAAATTTCGTGAATTTCTGATTACACCCAAATCCATCCCTCGTCGTCTTTCATCGATTCCGGTCGCCCCATCCATCCATCTTATCGATCGACTCGACCATCATCTTCACAGTACTCCTCCGCACGTTCTCCGCCCATCCATCCAACCCAGTTCGCCCCGGAACTAGGAGACCACCCTCCTCCGTCGTCGCATCGCCGGAGGGTGCCGCCCCGACGCGCCAGCCGCCTATTTCACACCCTCACAGGGTCGAGGCAGTTTGCCCTCGATCCAAAATTCTTTCTGTGTTGCTTTCTAGGTCAGAGGAGGTCCATTTGAGGTCCTCGACATCCAGGCACAGGAGCCCAGCTCCGCTGTCGTCGCCAGGGCTCCTTGGAGCTCCTTGGCGTCATGGGAGGAGCCCTTCAATCGCGGGGGGCAATGACGATTCTGTTCCACCCATCAGCAGCCCCCGAGGAGGTCCAGCGTTGCAGCAATGCTCCGGTGAAGTTCGCCGGCGGGGAGTTCTTCCAGGATCGTTCCTTGCCATCCGTTCAGCCCCCGAGTCCCAGTTTTGATCTGGATCGCCCGTTGTACACGGAGGTGCCCTTGATTCAAGTCCTTCAGATCATCCACGTGGCTCCCTCTCCGCCGTTCATCCAGGTGAGGGTCAGCCACCAGCAGCCACCGTTCGATAGCACACGTGGCTGGTCCTCAGCTGTCTGATCCGAGCCGGGTTCTCTTCGTTGAGGCGCCGCTACTTCCAGCCGTTGGATACTCCATGTGGCGCACTCTCAGCCCTCGGATAATAAAGGGTAATTTACCCTTAGGCCCTCTCTCTTTTTGTCTTTATTATTCAATCCTGTAAATATTTTAGATAGTTCATTTTATTTTGGTTAAATTGCACTTAGGACCTGGTTGTTTACTCTTTTTGCATTTTTACCCCTGTATATGTGAGACACGTGCTTCGTCACGTGGTTTGTTGGTGAATTTGCATATTTTGGGCTGATGTTTGGAAGTGTTATTGAATGAAAAAAATTTCTTGATATTTGCACGTATGCCCTTGTGAATGGTTTAATTTGACATGTGTTGAATATTTTGGGTATTTTGCAACTTCGCCCCTAGACTTTTAGCACCTGTTGCTAATAAGTCCGAGGAAGAAAGTTATTTGCATATAGGTCCTTCCGTGCCCAGTACACGTGCCTAGAGTGTGCGATATTGGAAATTTTGCACGAGGATCCCCTGGATTTCCGAGTTTGTTATTTTTCAGCCCCAAAACTTTATTTTTATTACAAACAGGTCCTTGTGCAATGTGGGCTCTTGTTTGATTAAATAAAATATCATTTTTTATCCAAATTGAGTGAAAATTGGACACGTGGCTCCTGCCACTGTGTAAAATTTTCACCAATTTTTGGGTACATTTTTTAGCCCTTTTATTATTTTTAAAAATTCAAAAACAGCCCTTTTTGTCTCTGTTCGGATTGAAAATACATAAAAAATATTAAAACCTTTTTGAAAATTACAAAAAAATTAAGTTTTGTGTGTTTTTATGTTTGATTTTCTGGCCATTTTTGGCTATTTTTAGATTTATAAAAACCATAAACATTGAAAAACTCGTAAAAACCCATAAAAATTCTAAAAAATAATAGAAAATCCAAAAATTAATAAACTCTTTTTCTGATTTTTCCTTTTTTTTCTACTTTACATGGAAAATACCTCCAAGCTATTTTAGGACCATTTTGTATTTTATTTTGGTCCTTGAAGCCTGGCTGGACAGCATCATACTTTTTCTTCCTTCTTTCATTTTTAGAAAATTCTATAAAAATCATAAAATTCTCAAAAGTTCACCAAAAACAGTAAAAAATATATAAAACTTAAAAATATTTTTGTTTGAATTTTTGGAGCTTTTTAGAGTAGTTAAATAATTTGTTGTTTGTGCTTGTTTTTAGTTTTTTATTATTTTTCTTCACATTTAAAAATCCAAAAAAAAATATAAAAAATATTAAAATCCACCAAAAAAATATTTGTTTATATTTTCTTCATTTTTAGACTACTTCGTATACCGCAAGGCCAACTCGTGCTCCTCGAGTTCGACCTTGGGAGCTATACCAGGTCAATCCCATAGCCAGGACTGGTATTTGGTTTTCTTTGTGTTTCTATCTTTATTTGATGGTCCGTCTTTTGTTTCTTGATTGAGCTTTGAGCCCCGCGTGACTGAGGTCACAACGACCTTAGTGAGATACTTTACCTTAGTCTATCGGGTGGCTCATCAGAATGGCGTCGTTGCCGGGGAGCACGGCTTAGTAGTCACTTTCATTTTCATTTTATTTTGTTTTCTTTTTCGCGGTTTTCCGCGGCTTTTTCGTCGTCTGCGGCTTTTCGCAGCTTTTTGTTTTTCTTTTATTTTCATTTTCTTTTACTTTTATTTCTTTTCTCTTATTTTTGTTTTTGGTTGTTTTACTCGTTTTTATTTCTATTTTTGCATATATACCCTGTTTTCCTTTTACTTATTTTATTTGCTTTATTTCTATTTGGTTTGACACTTTGTTGCTTGCTTGCGAGGGCCCGAGGATCGAGGCGGTGACTTTCGAGAAGCCGATGCAACCGCGGAAATCGGAGGCGGCTCCCTTCTGTACGGAGCCGCAGGAGAGCGCGAGGAGGCAGCCGAGTGCGAGTGTAGATATGATTAGCTTAGATTTTATTTCCATCACTATTTGAACTGTTATTGTAATAATACAGGGACAGGACACTCAGCTAGACTTTTAAGACTTTTGGGGTCTGTTTCGCCGAGCACCGGTGTGCTCGGGGGACCCCTCGGCTTTTTCACGATTTTCGCGGTTTTCTTTACCGTTTATTTCCTGCTTTTCTGATTATCGCGGTTTTCTGTCCCTAGCCTTAGGATTTTTGCTTGACTGTGACGTAATTAGTAAGGTTCCAACATCTTAATAACTTTTCCTATACGTATAGATCGATTAATTGGACCAAGAATAAAAATCTAATAAAAAAATAGTCATTCCACTACCTTCGAGCCTACGTGCCGCGAGTCCGCCCTGCCAAGCGCTGCTCCTGAACTCGATTTGTCGAGAGGAGGAGGGGTGAGCCTAGACCGGACTCTTGGATTGAAGGTTGGTGGTCGACTAGACGTTCTGTCAAGTAGAACTGCTTGCTTAGGGCTCGGATTTCCGCCTGCATCATTTAGGTAGTTTTATTTCTGTCTTTAAATTCTGCACGGATCATTTTGCATGTAGACTGCTAGAGTCAGGTACGTATCTCTTACTCTGCATGCATCATTGATTTTCTCGCGCATCGGCTTTTTCGACTTCTCCCCCCTCCCCCCCTCCCGATTTTTGGACTTAAATAACCAGGAGAACCGAAAAATTCGTTAGGTGTTTGTTTTTTATTGAAAAACACCTAAAAAGAAAAACTATAAATTGGGACGGGTTAACTCTATTGACCCTAAAAGACACTCATCATAAAAATCTATCTTGGGGAGAGCAACCCCCTCCTTGTCTGGTTTGCTTGCGCGAGAGAGTGACCCGCACACTAGGCTAGAGCCATATCCGAGCCCCGATCAGACTACCGGCCTTTTATACGGGACAGTCTGGTTGGCGGATTGGATTCCTAACAGGTCACGTTAATCGCTCTGCTATCCTGACTTGATCACCTAATAAAATTGACAAGATAATTGACCGAACCTTTACGGTCTTCAGCTCATGTTGCGTAGGTGAATCAGGGGTTTGCTTGTGATCATTGTTGTTACCAGATCTCATCCGTCCGACTCGCCAGATCAAGATGATGGGCAGAAGGTCTCTTAGGCAGCCTCTGGCTGCACCGCTTCCCAACACTTCTGCCTTCTCATCTAGGTTGGTTTGCGAGAGCCGAGACCCGCTCTACAAACCCGAGTTTGACTCCACCATGTTCCCCCTCGACCCCCCCCTTCTTTCAGTTCTGAGATGCCAGTGCCATATGAGAGACTATCAGATGATTTATCGGCACTTGAGTTTGGGTCCTTTGCTTTTGCAGAGACCATGGTCGGCAGCAGTGATGATTGATAAACACATAACTCACTGGAGTCTAAATTGGTGTCTCACACAAGGCGGAGACAACCATCGCTGTGGTGACTCTCAAATGAATCCTGTATTTAATCAATAATTAACCCACACTATAGATCAACCAATTAGAAATAAATGTGGAGATAAAATTTATTTTTAACTCTGCACAAAAGATGTATAGCAAGCAAGTATGCAGATAGTTCGAACACAGGGAGCAAACAAGGTAGAACAATCAAATGTGTGTGAGTGAATGTGAGTATTGTCTACACTATGCAAGCAAATATTTTTGTGGGTTTTAAAATTTTTATTTTTTTTAATTTTTTAATTTCGTATATTTTTTTAAATTTTCTGATTTTTATAATTTATATTTTATATATTTTTTCTTTTCTTTTTCAATAATGGAATATAAAAACAATGTAATACAAAGGGTGATAAAATATTTATAAAAATATGCAAAAAAAGTCAAAAATTCAGAAATAAAATCTTTTTGGTATTTTTATATTTTTTTACTATTTTTGTGATTTTTGGGTGTTTTTCAGAATGTTTTTGGTATTTTTAAAATACTGAAATAAAGCAAAACAGTTACTTAGCTACTGGCTGAGGGTAAAATGGGAACTAAAAATATCAAACTGCCACAAAATTTTCCTAAACTAACTTTCAAATAAAGATAATAAAATATAGAAGAAACAGGAATTGAGTTTATAATTTTTGGAGTTTTCTACAATTTTTTAGATTTTTTTGAAGTTTTTAAGTATTTTTGAATTTTTTAACTTTTTCTTTTGAGATTTTTAGTGATTTTTGGATTGACACTAAAATATGATAAAATAGATAGTAGAGAATTTTTTTGGAATTTTTCGAGGTATTTTACTATTTTTTTGGTATTTACAAAGCTAGACAGTGGGCAAAAAGCATGTTTTTGATTTTTAATAAATATAAAAATGAAATAAAATCAAAAACTAAAAATATGGCGTTAAAGTACAAGCATACAGGAGCTTAATTCTTTTTTTTTATAATTTTTCGACTTAAAATGAGGCTCCAAATAAATAAATAAGACAAGTTCACAAAAATATCACAGCCTAGCAGGGGTATATATGCAAATATCCAAAAGTATAGGGGCATACATGCAATTCTCCACAAAATATTGAACTGAATATTTGAATTTGTGGACCAATTACAAATTCCTAAACCCGCAAGGGTATCGGCACAAAATTCCCACCAGGGCGCGTGACTTGCACGCGCCTGGCGAGGACTGAGATGTAGTTTCCACAAAATCCGAGGGCTTACATGTAATTTTCACAAAAGTGTAACATTTGAATCACAACTCCTTGTACTGGAATGAAATAATAAAAGGGCCGAGGGCTCCTTGCAAAATGCCCACACCTCACGTGAATAGGTCACGTGAGGTGACGTGGCAAGGGGCCTAAGGGTAAATCTGGAAAGTCTAAGGGCCTACTTGAAAATAATACAAAATATTTAAACTACTAAATAAACTTTTAGGACTAAAAAAAATTACAAAATACGCAGGGGTTCAGATGCAAAATACCCCTGGCGCGCGGATCCAACGGCTGGGGGGTCTTCACTTGACACGTGGCGACTCCTCAGCTCGCGATGACGGTTCGGCCTGGACGTCTGAGATCAGATCTCAGAGGAGATCCGACGGTGGCGGGTTCTGACGATCGGACGGTCCACGTTAAATCTGGGGCTCCTTCACGATCCGAGGGTTAGGAGGCTAGGACCAAGAACAGCGAAGAACGCCGGCGAGGGCGAGCTTCGCCATCCACGATCTCCGTCCTCCGGTGGCGGTTGGGCGTCAAAATGGACATGGAAGCTCCTGGGGGTCTTCTCTTCCTCCTGGGGGCGTCAAAAAACCACGGCGAAGGCCGGGATGCTCGTGGGTAGCCGGCGGAGCTGGGGGGCTCGGCTGAGCTCCGGCGAGAGCCAAAATAGCTCCCAGGCGCTAGTCAAAGCACGTTGACCCTGCAAAAATGGTTAGGAGGTCCGGGGCAAACTGCCTGGACCTCAGGATGGTGGCGACGAGGCGTAATGCGACTTGGGGGTGTTTGGCCGGAGGTGCGCTCCGGCCAAGATGAATGATCGGGTGATTCTAGAGATGGACCTTAAATGTTTTTGAGGGTTTTTAATCCTAGAACTAACAGGAACAAAATGCTAATGAGAAATAAGGGGGAGAGGGCCCTCAATGGCCGGAACCAGAGGAGAAGTTATACCTCGACCGTCGGAGATACGGGAGGTGGTGGAGATGCCTTCGACCTCGAACGCCTTGGCTGATGAGCTCGTGGTTGAGCTGTCACCTCCAGGAAGCTTCAGAGCACAAGAGAAGCGGAGAGGGGTGGACCGAAGGGACTCAAAATTGAATTCAAAGTTGGGACTCCATTTTATGCAGTTTGACCAAGTGGCTGAGGAGCCCCAAAGATCAAGGCGCCCTGATCGCCACAGTGATCCAAAGCCCAAGGTTTCGCTTGGGCGTGATTCACCGCATAACGAGGATGAAAAGATGTGAAGAAATCACCACGAAAAAATGCAAGGCGCGGCTGGAAAATCTCGACAAAAGTGGGTGAAAACCCAGGTCTAACAGGAGGCAGGCGGGGGAAGGCAGGCAGTTGACCTAGGGTCAATGTTGACTACCTCCTGATTGGTCCACGTGCACCAACCAGGAAAAACCCTGCGAAAAAGTTTTGAAAATTAGTTTAAAAATCGAAAATGATCTTATTAAATTATGGTTATAAAATAAAAAATATTTATTATTTTATGTAGTATTTTATTATGATTTTTAATTATTTTTATGGAATATATTTTTATGAGTTACTTTTTAGTCCTATATAGGTACATATACCTATGTATTTTCTTACTTTATTTTTTATTTGGTATTTTTGATTTTATTTATTTTTGTCTATTATTTTATAAAATTGTAAAATACTTTTATACATGTAAATATATTTTTATTTCATTTTTCTGAATTGTCTAGTATATTTAATAAAATATAAGAGTGTGTTGTATAGTATGGGTACAGGTATAATACCTGTGTATTTGATATAGATATATTTTTATTTTGAGTTTTCTTTGCATTTTTATTCTAATTTTAATATACATATTTATTATAAGTAATATTTTCAAGATTATATAAAAAATATAAAAATACAAAAATAATGAATAAAGAATAAATTGAATATTTTAATCAGTACAAATATACAATGAGGGTCCAAAACTCAACTTTCAAACCGTAGCTCTGCCAAATGCGAAACCACCGCCATTAAATAGCTTATTTTATTCTATATACAATTAAAGGTGAGTTTGATGCATTTGGAGTTTTCATTTGTGAGATACAGGTCTGGGAAGTCGGGATTCTAGATTTTTATTCAGACCATAACTTTTTATCTGTACATTATTTTTCTGTGAAATCAATTTTGTATTTTTCTTTATTTAATTATCTACAACTTTCATGTACAAAGTTTCTTTATTTGATGTACAAAAAGTGGAATCAAAAATGGGTCCCAAAATGAATAAAGAATAAATTAAAAAGTATATGTATTTGACCCTTATCTCCCCCTACTTTATTCCTGGTCGACCTATTCATCAAGATGCCTAGGTCTCGAGGTTTTGGGTCATAAAATATTTACAATATTTTATTCTTTTTCTTTTCTCTTATTTATTCTATAATTTTGGCTTTAATTACAGTATTTTATACACTAATGGGATGCGCATGCATGAATGCTAAGATGCTCTATTTAAGGCTATTTACAGGCATTTGTTAGGGTTTTTGGTGCCAAAATGATAGAATAAAGATGATGAAATATGGATTCATCATCCCCCTATACTTTACCTTTGCTAGTCCCTAGCAAACACTTATGCAATAAGTGCAGAAAGAAAAAGAAAGAAAAGAAAAAGAAGAACTTGGATTTTGTTTAATTATCAAACTTGTTTTCTCAAAATCAATGTTTGGAGCTTAAGTCGGACCTTTGGATATTTAGTGCAGGTGGAACCTTAATGAGAACCGAATTTGAAATCCAACAGTCCTTGAGAATCCCAAAACTCTGTCCAAGTCTCCTCAATAGCCAGGTCAGAAATATCTCAACTCATACGCAAACTCTTACGACCATGAATCTGACTCGTACAGTGTAAGTGAATGTGGCTCTCCCCAACTAGAATGACAAAGAAACTGACTTCTCCAGCACGACAACCCAATGATTCCCCAATCCAATAACTCCATCCTCGAGGAGCGGGGTATTCCCTTCTAAGTTCAAGTGGCAACCAGCTCAAGAGGAGGGGGTGAAGAGAAGAATGGACGGTAGCCAGTGTAGCTACCGATCCTGGGATGCAAGACCGGTGTAGTCTAGTCATCCTGTTGCAGGCTCACATATTTGACTTTGGAACTCAAGCTTGCTTATTGACTTTACAACATTTGTACATACTTTGCAGGCTTTTTTATTTTTATACATGCCTGAACTTTTTTTTTGAAATACTATTTACAGCAGCATTTACATAAGGAGTTTTTTCCTTTTGAGCCAGTAGACTATCCCTCTTTTGAAGCTTTATTGCAACCCACAGCCTCCTGTCTTTAGACTTCCTTATCACTGGACGGGTTGGGGTGCACTTCCCTCCCTAGAGGAGGACAAATGTTTCCACTTGTGTGCGTCTCATACCGGCAAATCCAATCCCCTCACCACTCCAACTGAGTTGAGCCATGTGAAAGGTGCAGGTGTCCAAGTTAAGTCATTATCAACAAGAGTCATGCGTGTGCTCCGAAATACTTTTACTTAGGCAGTCAAGAATCCATTGAACCAAGTCTCGTGATTCTCAAAGAATTAAGTCAACTAGACCTGAAGTACCTCAAACCCAGTTCCTATAAGGTTCCTGTTATTAGGTAGATTTTAAGGTCCAATCAAGCTCCAATCTTCGGATTTTACTTAGACTCGTTCAACTATCAAACTCAATCCGAAAAATGCTCATGCTATGCAATGCGATGCAGAAAATATTTTTGTGATGCAATTTTCAAAGATTTTGAACTTTTTATGGATTTTTTTTAAAAAGATGATGATGATGCATATGCATTTTTTGTATTTTTCAAAAAGATTTTTCAAGTGTTTTTGGATTTTAATTTTGCAAATGTTTTTGGGATTTTTGAAAACAAAAGGTTTTGGCTAAAAACTAGGTGAACAATATGTACACGGGAGTGCTTCTTATATATACAAGAAGTGGATTTTAAGAAGTACAGGGTAAGTGCTCAATTTTATAAGTACCTAGTGGATTTTGGCGAGATGTTCATATATTCCTCAAACTTATTTGACACATGCTTTTCACACAAATTTGAAAACTATAGTCCAAAATAATTTTTATAAACATTTTACAAACATGTACACACATTTGAAAATCATTTTGCAAAGGTTTTCAAAACAGTATACATAGATTTTTCAAATATTTTTGCAACCATTCTTCAAAACATTTGCAAATCATTTTTCAAACATTTTTTTGACACAAAGAAAAAGAATTTTTTACAAACCACACATTTTTACACAGGTTGAAAACATGTAACAAAATATTTTCAAAATAGTTTTCAATAGATGTTCACAAAGATTTTCAAACTATTTTTCAAACATTTTGCAAAAAACATTTTCACCTAATTTATTAATCAGTAATTACAAAAAGAATTTGAGGAACAAAACACCTTGTTATTAAAGATTTTTAATGAATTTTAAAGAATGATGAGCCATATTATTAGGAAAATACGAAAGTACGAGTTATGGCTAAAGTATATACACATTATATACGACCCCCCTATACTTAGCTTGAGCTATGTCCTCATAGATCGGAGAGAAAAGAGAAGACATAACTCGTACAAAGTATAGACAAGTCTAATTAATGAATGAATAAGAAGTTGATCGTCCCCCCTATACTTAGGATCAAAGAATCCTAAGTATAGAAGATTGTACACAACACAGGGAGGGTCAAGGGTGGGAATGAACAGATCGTACTCAGATTGTCTCCCCCTATACTTAGGGTAAAATCGCCCTAAGTATAGGCAAGAAGAGGAGGCAATGGAGAGGATCGAAAAGAATGAAGACTCGGGGTGCACACCCCCCTATACTTAGGACAAAGTACGTCATAAGTACAGAAAACTGACAACAAGGGGCGGCACCTTTTTGATAAATGAAGAAGATAGAAAAGGAAAAGAAGAAAAGAAGAAAATAAATCAACAGAGGAAAGAGTGGTATGAACAGATAGATCTGTACAACGGAAGATGGAATTGATCACCATGTATGAGATGTAGATGGTCTGAGTCAAAGAGCACATCTCATACCAAAAGAATGGGGGCAACGTCAATGGTCGGCGGATCATGATCTAGATATAGTTTTAGGCGTTGACCATTGATGCGGAAGGTAGAGGAAGATGACGGTTCGGATATGTCGATGCTGCCATTGTCATGTACCTTCCTGACCACATATGGACCTTTCCACTTGCTCTGTAATTTCCCTGGGAATAATTTCAGCCTGGAATCAAACAACCATACTCTTTGATCTGGCTCGAACTGTTTATGGCTGATATGGGAATCATGCCATGTCTTCACTTTCTCTTTGTATTGTAGGCTGTTCGAAAAGGCTGTGTCTCTCAGTTCTTCCAGGGCTGCCAACTCTGCGCTTCTCTGGTCTCCTATACTCTCAGGATCTAACAGTAACTCAGTGACTGCCCAAAAAGATTTGTGCTTGATCTCCATTGGCAAATGGCACGGCTTGCCATAGACAAGACGAAAGGGAGATGTCCCCAATGGATTCTTGAAAGAAGTCCGATAAGCCCACAAGACCGAGTCCAAAAGCTATGACCAATCCTTTCGGTCTGGGCGGACAACCTTCTGCAAGATTGTTTTTATCTCCTGGTTCGATACTTCGGCAAGACCATTAGTCTGAGGGTGATACGGTGTGGCAACCCGATGGTCAATGCCGAACTCGTCTGCAAGGGCCCTAACCTTGTCATTGATGAAATGAAACCCCCCGTTTGAAATCAAGACTCTAGGTACCCCGAACCATGAAATGATATTTTTCCTCAAGAATTTACACACGGTTTTAGCATCTGCAGCTCGGGCGGGGATGGCCTCAACCCATCGGCCAACATAATCCACAGCGAGCAAAATATGCTCGAATCCCCGACTCTTAGGAAATGGGCCCATGAAATCAATCCCCCATGCATCAAAAACCTCACAGAAGTGAATGGGTTGCATGGGCATCATGTCTCTCTGTCCGTAGGTTCCCATTTTCTGACAGTCAGTACATCTCTTCACGAGCTCATCAGAATCCTTGAAGAGAGTAGGCCCCCATAGGCCGGATTGAAGCACCTTCTGTGTTGTCCTTTTTCCAGAATGATGTCCTCCTGCCTCAAGCTTGTGGCAGTATGTGAGGACGTTATGATGCTCTTCTTGAGGAATGCACCTCCTCCAGATACTGTCCCCTCCTTCATGATAAAGGACGGGATCCTCCCAATGGTAAAACTTGGCCTTCGCCAGGAAGGTCTCAAGTTTCTGCCTGGGCCAACCTTGTGGAACCGTCTTGGCAACAAGATAGTTTACAATGTCGGCATACCACGGGAGCGAGGTGACAGCCAAGATCGCCTCATCTGGAAATGTCTCTGTAATTGGTGCGCTGGGCTCAGATTCCTCAAGATTCTCCAATCTGGAGAGATGGTCCGCCACCACATTCTTGACTCCAGGCTTATCCTTAATCTCAATATCAAGTTCCTGGAGTAGAAGGATCCATCTGGTAAGGCGTGCTTTGGCATCCTTCTTATCCATTAAGTACCGGATGGCGGTGTGATCAGTGTAGATAGTCACTCTAGATCCGAGAATATACGATCGATACTTATCCAGAGCAAAGACTACGGCTAGCATCTCTTTCTCAGTCACATTGTAATTTCGCTGAGCGACATCCAAAGTCCGGCTGGCGTAGTGAATGGCAAAAGGTAAACCATCCCTCCTCTGTCCCAGCACAACCCCAATGGCAAAATCTGAAGCATCCGTCATGATCTCGAATGGGAGAGACCAATCAGGTGGCTGAAGGACAGGAGCTGAAACAACCATATCTTTGAGAGTCTCGAAAGACGCAAGACACTTATCATTGACAATAAACTCGGTGTCTTTTGTCAGCAAATTAGTGAGCGGTCAGGCAATACGACTGAAGTCCTGGATAAACTATCGGTAGAAATCGACATGCCCCAGAAAAGACCGCAATTGACGCAGTTGAATTTTCTAATGATATCCACCTTGGCCGGATCGACCTCTATGCCCCTGTTGGAGACGATATGATCAAGGACCGTCCCTTGAGTCACCATGAAGTGACTCTTCTCCCAAGATAATACAAGATTGACCTCTATGCAGCGCTGAAGCACATGGTCTAGGCAGTCAAGACAAGCATCGAACCCGTCGCCATAGACCGAGAAGTCATCCATGAAGACCTCTAAACAGTCACCCACCATGTCCGAGAATATGGACAACATGCACCTTTGGAATGTCGCCGGAGCGTTACATAGACCAAAGGGCATCCGTCTGAAAGCATAAGTCCCAAACAGACAGGTGAATGTCGTTTTCTCCTGGTCTTCGGGCGCAATGGTCACTTGATTATATACAGAGTACCCGTCAAGAAAGCAGTAATGACTCTTCCCAGCTAGCCGCTCGATAATCTGATCAATGAAGGGTAGCGGGAAGTAATCCTTCTTGGTGGCCTCATTCAATCGTCTGTAGTCCACACAGACCCTCCAAGAAGTGGGCACTCTGGTAGCGATCTCCTCTCCAGACTCATTGACAACTGTAGTGATACCCGTCTTCTTAGGTACCACATATAATGGACTAACCCATTTAGAGTCGAAGATGGGGTAGATAAAATCGGCGCTCCACCACTTTGAAATTTCTTTCATGACTACGTCTCGAAGATTCGGGTTCAGCCGTCGTTGGTACTCACGCGACGGCCTAGCGTCATCCTCAAGATAGATGTGGTGAGAGCACAGAGCCGGACTAATCCCCTGGAGATCAGCTATACTCCAACCTATTGCCTTGCGGTTTCTTTCAAGAACCTCCATCAGACGAGATTCTTGCTCTCCAGTCAAACCTGCTAAGATAATGACTAGGTGCATATCTGGCTCACCCGCAAGGAATCTGTACTTCAACGACTGCGGCAGAGACTTCAGTTCTGGACAACTGGGAGGTGGCAGATCTGGCTTCTGATATGTCTGCGTGAAGGCAACCAGGTCTGCATGAGAGAACTCTCGCTGTGCATGAATTTCTGACGAAGGGCGGCTTGCTGAATCATCAAAAAACTGCAGTGGCACGCACTCTGTCACGGTTGTTGGCTCAGAAGGAACCAGACAAGGTAAATAGTCATCAAAATCATCCCAGTCAATGTCTGAATCCGAGGGATCAGAAGAAGATGAGCAAGAATGAAAATCATCAGCACCACTCGTCCCAACACTGTCAGCCTCAGGTGTATCCTCATCCAGGGGTGGGCTCTCCCGGCTCTCGACTGCCATGAGCTTGAGATATAGTGAATCTGTAGGCAAGGCTAGGGTCGGTGCTACAGGATTTTTCCAGTTGGATTCATCATTTGTCATCACAAAATCGCACTCCTGGTGGATGTCTAGCTCGTCCTCTGTCATCTGCTCGGCTTCGCTTGATTGATCTGAGCATGCCAATTCTCTGGCTCTGGTCTTATCGATCGTATCTATTTGTATGCTCTCGCCCTCTACGCGAAAACATATCGTCCCACTATCATGGTCGGATACCGCCTTGGCAGTGGCCAAGAATGGGCGTCCAAGTATGATGGGGGCATCGGTTACCGATTCAGGGATCTCCATGTCCAGTACAACAAAGTCCACGGGGAATTTCAGGCCCTGAATGGTAACGACCACGTCCTTCAGCAACCCCTTCGGCCTCTTATCGACCTGTCAGCAAACTGAAGGTCCGTCCTGCTTCGAAGAAGAGGACCAAACTCAAATCGGTTGAGTAAGGCTACCGGAAGGAGGTTGATTGAAGACCCGCTGTCTAATAGAGTACGATCGAACCACTGCTCCTGAATCTTGCATCTGATATAGGAAGCTCCTGTATCAGGTCTTTTGGCTTGCAATGTGTTCTGAATGGCACAGCAAGTGTCATGAGTGAGCATATGGATTTGATCTCTGTACCTCTTCTTCCTACGGACAGTATTTGTCTCTTTCAAGTTCTTTTTGAAGAAGGGGATATGCTCAAATGCTTCCCGTAGAGTTAGCTGATTGTGGAATCTATCGATCATTTAGTTGCCGAACTCTATCTGCTGGTTCTTTTTTGGATTTTCTTTTTTATTCCCCTTCGTCCGGCGGAGTGCCTCAGGGAAGGGGATGGTAGGGGCCTCCACAGATGGAGGGCTAGGAATAGGTCCCTGTGCCTGTGAAGGAGGAGAATCCATACAATCATCATTCAACACAAGTGGATCTTCAATGTGAACAGAAACCTTTCCTTTATTCATATTTTTATTTTTCTTTTTGTTACCACAGTCCATAGATACAAAAGGTGGTAACATCACAGAGGGAGGCTCAACAAAAGTAGATGTGGTGGCCTCAGTACCACCACCAGCACCTGTCTCTGCGGCATCAGCACCGCGCTCTAGCTCTGCATCCAAAATGGTGGCATCAGCACCACCGTCTGCATCTGGTATCACGACGGCTTCAGTACCGTCGTCTGGATCTCCATCATTGGTGGCCTCAGCACCACCGTCTTCAACATCATCATTAGCGGCCTCAGCACCGCTACTCTGCTCCTCTGGCGCTCCTGGTTCTGCATCTGGTTGTCGCTCAGAAGAGGTGCTGCCGGCTGGCATCCTACCGCTCCTAGTAGTCACAAAATCAGCATCATACAAAGAAGAAGACATATCACTCAAATAGTCACTAGGAGAGGTATCCTCTGTAAGCTCTACTTGCTCAGACTTCCTTTTCAGATTGTTTGGGTTAGGTTCAACCTGAGCGGGTATGGCAGCCTTACCTTTTATGATCTCCCTCATCTCCTGTCGGAATTCATCCATTTCTTGCCTGAAGGATGCTCATTGTTCGGAGAGCAAGCGGGCAAGATCATCTAATGCGGGGTTCTTAAAGGCGGGACCCTGAGAACCGGATGGGTGTCCCTGCTGGAAATGAGGCTGCTGCTGCTGTGGTTGATACTGGGGAGGAGGTGGATAAGATTGTTGAGGCTGGTGTCGCTGCCACCACTGTTGTCCCTGATAGGCGGGACAAGGACCACTCTGGTATTGTTGTTGATGGGCGTACTGGGGTTGTTGATGCTGTTGTGGCTGATGGCTGCTCTGCTGTCCTTGAGCGGGATTCTGTTGTTGGGATGAGGAGCCACCGTTGCCCCAACGGAATTCGGGGTGATCACGACGGATCCCATGCTGAGGGTATCGGTCGTACCAAATCCCATTGACTTCCATCAATGGTTCCTGCTCGAAGGAGGGTGGAGGAAGAACTGTTAGTGGCTGCTCCGGCTGGTAGACCACCATCTGAGTGTTTGGAGATGGCAGCTGCGCTGGGTAGTACTGTAGCAGTGGAACCGGCTCTGCCTGTATATGGTTGACCTGGTAGTACGAGGTAGAGGGTTGGTTGGAGCTGCTACTGCTGGGGTCATCCCGTGACCTGGGAGGCTGCTGGGACTGAGTTTGTGCCTCCTGTACGCAAAGGATCTGCGTCTTCAGGTCACTCATCGTCTTGGCAATTTGGTCCATCTGGGCCATGCCTTGCATCTGTTTCTTCTCGAGGATCTCGAGACGGTCCAGTTTCTCACTAATGATGCCCATGTCAGCTGCGGTTGATTCTGCTTGGGTTGCGGCTACCGACGAGGTGTTAGGACCGGCATCGATGCGGGTGATCCTCTGGAATGATCCTGCTCCTTGCGGGGGCTTCTGCTGCGTGTAGACACGGGCCTGGGCCATCACGGTTGAGTTTTCTGCCATGCCCTCGTAAATGGCCCAAACGTCGTCTTCACCCTTAGAAAAGTACAATCCACTGCAAGAGGCGTTGACAAGCCCCTGCAGCTCCGGTGTCAGCCCACAAAAGAAGCTTTGCACTAAATTGGGCTTGGATATGTCATGATGTGGACACCGGTCAATGAGCTCTCAGAATCGATCCCAAACTTCATGGAATTGTTCATTCGGGATCATGACAAAGTTGCTTATCATAGCTCTGGTTGCATTAGTCCAGCCGAGAGGGTAGTATTTCTTCAAATACGCGGTCCGGAGATCTGCCCATGTGTCGATGAATCGCCCCAAGTGTTTGAGCCAATATGCGGCTCTGTCAACCAAGGAGAATGGGAAAGCGATCATCTTGATCGTGTCCTCGGTCATCAGCCTATCATGGATCGTGCTGCATATCATCTAGAATTCTTGGAGGTGGAGGTGTGGCTCTTCGGTCGGCAACCCATGGAATTTGGGTAGAAGATGAATGGTGTGGGGCCGAAGCTCGAAATCTCCATGGATAGGCGGGAGTCTGATCCACCGATGTGTAAGGGACGCTGCTAGATTATGCAATTCTCGCATGATGGTCTGCGGCGGTCTCTCAGCGTCGGGATCACCTCCTCCTGCATCAGGTCCTCCTCCTCCTCCACCTCCGCCACCGCCCCCAGGTCGGTTCTCTCTCATCTGTGCTATCTCTCTCATGAGATCACCCATGAAGGTTCCCTGGTCACGAATCTGCCTCTGCATGGTCTCCAGGGATGCAAGAAGTGAATTGTTGATGGCTGCTTGATCAATGAAGTATGGAGGGTGCTCATGGTCATCAGTATGCTCGCCTCTGTCAGCCATCTTGGGATTCTCTGAAAAAACAAAAGAGGCCATCTCAGGTGCTGTCGAATGTCCTGAACTCTATGATGCACTGAATTCTGAAACTATTGGACTGAGAGAAGGAGAATGAGAAGGGTGGTCGAGGGGGAACAGGGTGGAAGTAAACTCAGGCTCAGAGAGCGGACACTCCGAGGTAGTCCTAGATGAATGAGGAGGAGTGCTGGATAGCGGTGCCGACAAAGTCAGCCTAAGAGACCTCCGTCCCATCGTCTTGATCATTGAGAAGAGCAGGGTGAATGCAGAAGAAGAGGAATGAAGGAGAAGCAAAATTGCGCACAATTGTGTTGTGTTTTTGATCTTGACCTAAATAAATCTAGCAATCAAACACAAAACAGGGGTGAGTTCACCAACTCAACACGTGAAGTCGTGAAGGTTCGGCTTTTATCTTGTCAGTTTTAGCTTGAATTCAGGAATTAATCTTTTCACGAGTACTTAGAGTGCTACGCCTAAAGGAGAGAGAGTACTGCCGGAAAAGTATCCCCGTACTTGTCCTCCTCCTGTGTAACCTGTAACCCTTCCTGGATCCCTACTCAGCCAAAGAATAAGAGGGAGGAAGCCGATAGGCGAAACCGATACTTCGGACCTCGCTCGCAACGGAATCACCAGTGAGCGTGCAAGATCCTACTCGGACGCAGACGGTGAGACAGACACACCCGTGAAGGCGTGGCCTATGCTCGGTACTTCGGACAAGGTCGATGCTCACACAATAGTGAGTCACCAATGGTGACCAAGCCCTACTCGCCTACGTACGATAGTAGCGCCAATACTTCGGAAATCCAGACGATACACAAGGCAACCGCAAGTTGGGATTTTGACTCTAGTCCTTACGAAGCACTCACCTCACTTGGAAGGAGACCTTCCCATGCAACCTGAATACAAGTGAGGGTGTTACTCTCCCCAATCAAGGAATCCAATTACCAATTTTATTTTTGGTCAAGGTTTTCTTAGCAGTCCCTTTTTTAATTTTTTTGGTGTTATCGCTTCTTTTGAGTCAATTCAAACAAGCGCCTAACGATTTTTGTATTTTCTTGATCCTACTTTGTCCAAAAACAGAGGGAGAATAGAGTCGGAAAAGCCAATGCAAGTCGACACCAAGGTGGAAATCTCACCTTTGTGCCTAGATGATGGATGCAAAGTGAGAAGACTTACAGTGAATCCCAGCTCTCTCCATGCGGGATGCAAAGCATAATTTATAAACCTATAATACATGCCGATATGCAATGCGGAAATCGTCCTAAGATAGGCAACTGCTAGCGTGAAGAACCACAAGCTAACCACTAACCTCCAATCCTAATGTCCGGTCTAGGCTCACCCCTCCTTCTCTCGACACATCGAGTTTAGGAGAAGCGCTTGGCGGGATGAGCTCGCGGCACGCGGATCGAAATCTAATGACTAACTGTTTAATTAGTCTAAGTCCAAATACGATCTATAGGAACATGCAAAGGTTATTAGTGTGTTTGGACCTAGTCTAATCGATCAAGCAAGCCTAAAGTCTAAGGGCTCAATCCACAAAAGAAATGAAAATGAAAACAAAACCGGAAAATGACAAGCGGAAAATGCGGTAAAAACCGCGGTGAGCCCCCGGGTGAACAAACACCCGGAAATTAGGCCCGAAGTGTTCAAGAGTCCAAGTCCCTGTATTATTACAAATTTTGAAACACTCTTGATGAATACTCATTCATCACTCTTTATTCTTATATTTTAGCTACAAAAACCTTTGCAAATGCATGTATATATTTGTAAATACCAATAATTACCAAAAGCATGCATGGTGTAAAAAGTAATAATTAGCATGTTTTTGTGCTAAAATAAAAGAATAAAAAACAAAAAGAAAAAGAGGGAAATATTTAGAATAAATATTGAGCGACCTAATCCCAAGGGAGGGCTCAGCATGGGCCTGACCGCATAAAAGCCACAGTAGAGGGAGATAGGGGCTCATGTGTGTAAATATATCTGCAAATAAAATAAATATATTTTCCTCTAAAAAATAGAATAAAAGTGGTTTGTATATATTGTATATATTTATAAATATAAAATCAAGATAAAAATAGAAAAAAATCAAAAAGAAAATAAAAATAGATCACTTGTACATAGTCACCATGTACATAGCTCATTTATCTCTATATTTATTTCACCTTATAAATAAATAAAAATAATTTCCATAAAATTTGTAAATACTCTATCTTTTATGATGTAAATAAATAAAATAAAAATAACAAAAACAAAAACAAAACAAAAAGAACAAAATTAAAAATCAAAAATAATATTGTATATATACCATGTATATATATATGTACATATATATTTATTTACCCCGTGTATATAAATAATAAAAATAAAATAAAAAATCCTTTTATTCCTAATTTTATTCTATAAATAAATAAAATATAAAATGGGAATAAAAATGCACAAAAATAACTAATTAAAAATCAAAAATAAAAATTCTATATTGTACAAATACCTATATATAGACCTATTATGTAATTACCTTATTTTTATTTTAAAAAATTAATTAAAAATCACAAAAAAATAGAAAAAATAAAATAAATATTTTTCATGTTTTAAGTTTTTCTTAATTCGATCATTTACTATTTTAAAATAAATAAACAAATAAATTTGACCTGGTGGATTCTGATTGGTCCACGGGGGTTTGTTGACCCCGGTCAACTTCCCCCGCGGACCCTCTTCCCTCGCAGATCTGATGACCGACCCGACTTCGACATTTTCTTCCCACTCGATCCGACAGCCAATGACCTTAACCCCGGGCCCCGATTGATCCTTGATCACCCATGATCTACGCCCGGGGTGGGTCTTAGGGATCCGAGATTCGAGCAGCTCGCCCGATCCATTCCTTCTCGGACCCCTGATCATATAAAGTATCTCCTCGGTGACCTTTTCATGCATCTTTGGACCTCCCACTCGACGCCTGTGACCTCCTCCACCTTGCCTGAGTGACAGCGGAGCGAGTGGGAGTAGCAGCGAGGCCCGGGAAGCCAGGAGCCACTGATCCGGCAGCTTTCGCCGCCGTGCGCCGCCGCGAGCGTGCCCAGCCTCGGGGAGACGACGACCCCTTGCAGGCAATGACCCAGAAGCTCCTCGAGCTTCAGCCCAGTCGATAGCCTCCACCAGGTATTCAGTTCAGGCCGTAGAGTAGCATAGATTAGGATTTTTTCGTTTTCAGTAGTTGTAGCTCCGCCGCCTCCGCCCTTCGTCTACGTCTACCCATCAGCTCATCTGACACTGCCACCACCTTCACGAGTCTCCTCCGCACCTTCTCCACCGACCCATTCCCCCTGGCTCGCCCCGGAGCAGGGATATCGGCCCTACACCTCCGCCGCTCGCCGGAGGGCCTCCATCGCAATGCATCTTTCACTGTTCTCGCGCTTTGACGGGTCGAGGCAGCTTGACCTCAACCCATCTTTCTTCCTGTGCAGGTCTTATCATCAGTAGAGCCTCATCTGGAGGCCAGCAGCTCAAGCACAGGAGCTCCAAGTCTTCATCACCGCCGGAGCTCTCCAGAGCTCCCTGCCTTCATCGGAGCATCTCATCAGCTGCGGAGCTTCACGGCAGAGCTTTTCCGCACTTCAGGAGAAGCAGGGGAGAACCATTGCGCGTGCATCGGGCCGGCGAAGCTCGCCGGCCAACTGTTCTTCCAACATCCTCCCCAGACGTCCGATCGACCCTCAGGCTCCAGAATAGATCTCGTCCGTCCATTCGCTGAGTAGCAGCCACCGCCCGATCTTCAGGAGGATTTATCCAGACCGCACGATCATACGAGGAGACGCATTTGAGCGATCACCATCCGATCTTCCACGTGCCCTCGTCTTAGCCGTCGATCCAGCGAGGGATTCCCCACAGTGTACCGCAGTCGTTAGATCTTACACGTGGGAGGCTCTCCGCCGTTCGATTGCACCCAAGGCTGCTTTGTTGCGCGCCCTCGTCTCTCCATCGTCCGATCATTGACGTGGTGTTCATCCAGCCGTCGACAATTAATAAGGGGGTAAATAGCTCTTAGGCCCCTCCAGTTTCCGCATTTATTTTCTAGTCCTGTAAATACGTAGTTTAATTGTTTTATTTCTGGTTTATTTGCACTGAAGACCCTCCTATTTATTTGATTTGCATTTATACCCCTGCCAGTTGTGACCACGTGCGTCGACACGTGAATATTTGGTGTTTTTGCAATATTAGCCCTGCATTTTTGGCTTGTTATGATTTGCATTTTTATAAATAGGAATGACAAGTAAGTCCCCCCAGGCCTGAGTCACGTGTATCGTGCGTGGCCCGGAGGACATTTTGCACTTTTGGCCCCGGGTTTTCTTTCCTTGTTCTCCAGGGGGTCCAGGGCTTTATTATATTTGCAGTTAGGTCCCTGTGTACTGTGACTTGATTTTTATTTTTAATAAAATAGCAAATTAACTCCAAATTCCATGAAAATTGGACACATGGCTCATGCCATGTTGTAAAATTTTCTAGAATTTTTGGGGACATTTTTGCCTTTATTTGATATTTTTAAAAATTCAAAAACATCATTTTTCTTTATTGTCTAAATTAAAAAATCACAAAAAAATAATAAAACTCATCTAAAAATTATAAAAAAACTAGCTACTGTTTAGTTTGTCTTGTTTGATTTTCTGACCAAATTTGGTCATTTTTCATCATATAAAACTCCTAAAAATTGAAAAACACTAAAAACACTAAAAAAATTATAATAAATAATTTAAAAATCCAACAAAAATAAACCCAATGCACAAATTTTCCTTGAACTTTCTAGTTTATAGGAAAATTACCTCCAGGAGTGTTAAGGCCCTTTTTGTAATTTAAATTGGCCTTTTACTCCTGACTGGACAACACCTTCAGTTTCTTGCCTTGTTTTATTTTTAAAAAACTAAATAAAAATCAGAAAAATATCAAAAATTCACTAAAAACAGTAAAAATCATAAAAAGCATAAAAACATTTTTATTTGAATTTTTGATTGATTTTTGATGCATTAAATAATTGCTTGAAGTTGGTTGTTTCTTTGTTTTCCTTATTTTCTTGATTAATTAAAAATCCAAAAAAATTATAAAAACTAAAAATCCACCAAAAATAGTTCCTTTTTATTTTTATTCTTTTTTAGACTACTTCGTAGGCCGCGAGGCCATCACGTGCTCCTTGTGTTCGACCCTGGTCGCTATACCAGGTTAATATAATAGCGAGACCGCTCTTCGATTATTGAGTCGATTTTTGTCCGTGATTTGGTGGTCTATTTTTCTCGATCGACCATGCTTGATTACTTGAGGTCGCAACGACCATCGATTACCTTTTACCCGAGTGATCAGGTGTGTCATCAGAATGGCGTTGTTGCCGGGGAGCACGGCTTAGTAGTTTTTATTTTTACTTTATTTTCTTTTTCGCGGCTTTCCGCGGCTCTTTCTGAGTCCGCGGCTTTTTCTTTTTCTTTTATTTGTGTTTTATTTTATTTTCTTTTATTTTATTTTATTTTTTTTGTTTGATTTTGCCTGTTTATTTTAGTTATCATTTCTGCACATATACCCTTGTTTACATTTTCTGCTATTATTTGATTATCATTCTTGGTTTGACCCTTTGTCTCTTTCTTGCGAGGGCCCGAGGACCGAGGCGGCAGCTTTCGAGAAGCCGACGCAACTGCGAGACTTGGAGGCGGCTCCCTTCTGCATGGAGCCGCAGGAGAGCGTGAGAGAGAGGCTGAGTGGGAGAGGATTAGAGTAGGATTAGCTTAGACTTTATTTTCATTTCATTTGATTATTGTAATAATACAGGGACAAACTGTGGACTTGGATTGTGTAGCGGGTCTGTTTCGCCGAGCACCGGTGTGCTCGGGGGACCTTTAGGATTTTTCGCGGCTTTTTCGCGGTTTTGTTTTTCTTAGCTGCCTTTTACGGTTTTACGCAGTTTTTCTCGAGCCCCTAGATTTAGGATTTTATGCTTGACTGTGTCGTAATTAGTAGGATCCCCACACTTAATTGATTGCATGTTCCTATAGAGCGTTAATTGGACCTACTAATAAATCATTAATAAAAAAAACTGACTCACTCCCTTCGTAGCCTATGTGTCGTAGCCTGCCCTACCAAGCGCTGCTCCTGAACCCGATGTGTCGGGAGGAGGAGGGGTAGACCGAGATCGGACCCTTTGGCTTGAAGGACCTGTGACCAGTTAGACGGTTCTTCGAGTAGAAATTGCCTGTTTAGGACTCGGTTTTACCGCTGCGCCATATAGGTAGTTTCTTTCAGTCTTTACATTTATGCGCGGATCACTTTGCATGTAGAGTGCTGGAGACAGGTACGCATTTCTATCTTTGCATGCATCATTGATTTATCGCACATCAGCTTTTTCGTCTTCTCCCCCTGTTTTTGACCTAATAATCAGGAGAACCGAAAAATTTGTTAGGCGTTTTCTTTTTATTTGAAAAATATCTAAAAACAAAAACAATAAAATCGGGACTACTAATCACACTTGACCTAAAAGACACTTCACTAAAAATCTGTCTTGGGAGAGTAACCCCCTCCTTGTTTGGTTTGGATGAGCGAGAGAGTGATCCGCACCTTAGGATAGAGCCATCCGATTTTTCTCGATTGATTACCAGCTCTTTGGTACGGGACAGTCGGTTGAGAGATATCAAATTCCTATTACCTCACGTAATCGCTCTGATAGACTGAATGATCACCTAAAATAAAATCGACAAGATAATTGACCGATCCCTTTCGGTCTTCAGCTTTGTGTGCGTAGGTGAATCGGGGGTTTGCTTGTTCATCTTGTGTGATTTCCATATCCCTTCTGTCTTTCCCCATCTTCTTCTCTTCTTCTGTTTCCCACCACCCTCCCTTCATTCTCCTTCTTCTCCTTGACCCCTAGATGATGGAATCTCCTCACTTCGAGCCGACTCTTGCGGCTTTTTCTTCATTATCTGACCATCACTCCAGTCCACCTTCTAGGGAGGTTGGATCTCCGACCTACCTCCCGCTCCCTCCCTCCCTTTCATCTCACTACTCTGAGCATGCTGAGCGAGATGTCCGAGGATACCAGATAGAGCAGATGCGAGACCCGGACGATGCTGTTGCTGAGTTGAGAGCGCACTCCGTTGGCGATCAGAGAGAGCAGTGGAGATTAGCAGACATATCCTATTCCAGAAGGATAGAGGAGCAGATAGCACATGGAGCTCAGTCAGCTTCTACACTACATCCATTCGTTTTGGATTTGGATTACATTCAGCGACTGCCGACATTTTTAGGAGAGGCGCACGAGGAGCCTTATCTTCACCTATCCGCATTCGAGGAGTTTTGCAGAGCACAGAGAATTCAGATATTACTGTAGAGGAGCTGAGGAGCAGGACTTTCCCATTCACGATTCACGACAGAGCCATGACATGGCACCGACGATTGGGGAGGACATTCGATACGTGGGGAGAGCTACGCCGAGCGTTCTTATAGAGATACTTCCCCCTGCTTAGAGCAGAGTTTATGCGGTCTTTGATCACGGACTTTTTAGTTGACCCCCAGGAGCCATTGCACGAGGCATGGCTGAGGTTTCTTGACCTCTTGAGGAGATTTCCAGACCATGGACTTCCACTGACGGACCTGATAGAGATCTCCATGCGGGGGATGACCGCAGAGCAGATAGCACTGGTGATTACCACATGTGGCGGTTCACACCGCAGTTCCGACATCTACTTACTGGAAACCATCTCGAGTTTACTTTCACAGAGATCTTCTTCACGAGATGCCGTAGTCGGGACAACACATGCGGACGATGCACTACCAGTGCGGTGTGTCACTTTACAGGATGAGACAGTTTCTACACACCAGACCGAGGACTTGAATGAAGCATCCCCACTGACAGAGGACATGACTGTGATATCAGAGGTTCGGACCCAGAGTCTTCTCGAGTTCCCGTTGGTCTTCCAGCTAGAGTTCGAGTTAGCCCCAGAGTTTCCAGTCGACGAGTCTTGGATATCAGACCTTCTGATAATCCAAGAGCCGGAGGAGCCCCCGCTTTTGCAGCCATTGACTCAGCTACTTTAGTTTCCAGTCCCGGAGGAGTCAGATTCCTTCCTGCAGAGACACTTCTTGGATGCAGACAGCTACCAGGACTCAGCCCAGCAGCCACAGCTCGAGGAGGGACACCACTTTGAGGGTATAGACACAGAGAGTCCCGTCTTCGAGCCTTTTGTCCTCCACCTTGTTGAGACAGATACACTTGCTGAGGACCAGTTAGCAGCCAGCATAGCCGCAGAGCACGGATCAGCCGCAGACACTTTGCCGGCTTTCGCGGTGTTGACTAGTACCTTCTCCTGCTTCCAGATTGCTGAGACCTACACTTTCGATGATGATGCAGCCTGGTGTACCGAGTGGATACTTGATAGCAGCGCAGATGCCCATCTAGATCCTGATCCTCTTCTTATCACTTCTGATCCTGCATCTCTCCCCGAGGGTTATCTGCGGGAGGATGCCGCACTCGATGAGTACTCGGTTTCACCTGCTGACAGTGTTTCTGATCTGGCGGAACACGAAACCGAGTCTTTAGATCATTCTGATTTTGAGTCTTCTCACCTCGACGACCCTCGCGAGGATGAGCACATTCTGGAGATATTCGATGATTTGCCTGATCTGATTCTATTTCATGCATCGGATATCAGTCTGCCTAGAGAGTCTCCTGATCTTGATTGCCCACACCTGTTTGAGACACTGATTAACGTGGAGGATTCTATTACTGATCCATCCTTCTCCACGTTTGATCTCTTCGGCTCTCTACTCTCACTCCAGTCTGACCCAGAGCCGCTGATTTCTTTTGTGCTACCGGATCTCGATCACTTCTTTCGATACCACTGGCCGGTAGCAGACACCCGCTTGATTGCATACGTGGGTGTCTTTGTTTATACTGTTGACTTCGTCGTTGTTCTCATACCGAGACTGCGACGACAGTACAACATTCGCCTTATCGATGCCGTACTGAACCTTGATACAGCATTGTTCTAGCCTTTGCGCCCAGCTAGGGGCGTAAAATCTAGCGCTTGTTGAGAGGCACCTCAACATTGTACTCTTTTGTATATACGTGTTTTGACTTGCTTTGATCTTTCTTTCTTCCGTTCTTGTTTTCACCCCAAGTCTCGCTTAGGATTATCTTTGCTATACTTAGGATATTGCTTATCCTAAGTATAGGGGGGTGAAAACACCGGGTTGTTCTTCGTTCTGTTCCATCACTTCTTTTGTGTTGCCTATACTTAAGGTTCTTCACCTTAAGTATAGGGGGAGTGATGCCCCTCCACCTTGTATATATTCGTTGATTTTCTTCGTGTCTTTCTACCCCTGTTTTGCTGCCTATACTTAGGGATATTTCACCCTAGGTATAGGGGGGTAGACCCTATACATTATCCACTCAGTTTTCCCTTTTGTGTACAGCCTGCTATACTTAGGATTGCTTGATCCTAAGTATAGGGGGGAAAGCCGAGAGTCTCTTGATTTTCTATTTTTCCTTGTATATAGCCTTCCTTTTCACTTCCCTATACTAAACACGAGTTATGTCTTCTTCATCGCTCTTGACTCTGTGGACATCGTTCGAGCTAAGTATAGGGGGTGTGTATATATTTCATATATACTTTAGCCATAACTCGTACTTTGTGTGAGTGTGTTAATAAATAAAATGGCTAAAAACCCTTAAAAATCACAAAAATTAAAAATTTTTCATGCACATAATCATTCTTTTATTTGCACATAAATAGCTAGTGTACAAATTATTTTTGTAAAAATGATTTCAAATATCTTCTGTGTAAAGCTTGTGTAAATATTTTCTTATCAAAATTATGTATATAGTACAAAATTTTTCCAAAATGTTTTGAAAATCAAAAGTTTGCAAAAATCTTGTGTAAATGTGTGTAAATACTTTTGCAAAACTTGCACTTCATGCATCATCCATTCATGATTTCAAAACATTTTTCAAAAATTTTGCATGTTTGTAAAATATGGTGTAAATAGCATCTTTTGTACATATGTATATAGTTTTTCTGGATTATAGTTGATATTTAAACTAGACTAGAATAAAATTGGGAAATGGAGCTTGATTAAGATCTTAATCCACCTAAATTATAAGAGGAACCTTATAGGGCTTAGGTTTAAGGCTTTTCAGGTCCATGGTGACTTAATTATTTGAGTCCACTAGGCTATGATCACATGTCATCTCAATGAGCCTAAGTAGAGCACTTAACAACAACACATGACTCATATAGACAATGTCTTTACTTGGACACCAGCACTTTGCACCGAGCTCTCTACGGATGAGGTGGTGAGGAGGCAGTCTTCCTTGACTTGGGGTAGCATATGAGGGTAGTACTTCTAGGAGGAACCTCTCTTCTTCTTTTAGTGAAGGAAGTGCGTCTCAACTTGGTCTGGTTGCCATGAGGTCTTACGACAGGAGTTGTGGGTTGCAATAAAGCTTCAAAAGAGGGATAGTCTACTGGCTCAAGAGGAAAAACTCCTTGTATATATGCTGCACATGTATATGTTGTATAGATGCACTTGAAAAAAAATGCAAAAAGAAAATAACTCCAAAAAAGTGGTGGGTCTGAGAGAAAATGATAATCCCACCGGAGTATGTATATAGAGTGCAAAAAGTAAAGCTTGAGATTCATAATCCACCTTATGTAGCTTGCAGCAGGGAGACTTGGCTACACTGGTCAAGCTCCCAAGGATACATGGCTACACTGGCCATGGTCCATTCTCTTCTTCCCCCTCTTCTTGAGCCGGTTGAACTTGAACTTAGAAGGGAATACCCCGCTCCTCGAGGAAAGAGTGGCCAGATTGAGGTCATAGAGTTACCTTGTTGGGGAGGGTTGTCAAGTTGCCATTTCTGAGGTGGAGAGCTTATACCTCACATTCACAGGACAAGGAAAGATTCATGGTCTTCAGGGTTTGTGTTTGATGACTTGTTCTGATCTGGAGCATTGAGGAGTCTTGATTAGAGATTAGTGGAACTTAGAGGCTGTTGAGTTTTAAGCTTAAGTCCAAATAAGGTTCCGACACATTAATAATCTAAAGATCTGATTAAGCTCCATACCTCAATTTAATGAAGGCAAGTTTAATAATCAACCTTGATCCATGTACATTCTTCTCTTTTTCTTTTTCTTTCTTCTTTTTCACTTCTTTTTCAAATAACTGTTTGCTAAGGGACTAGCAAAGTTAAGTATAGGGGGGTGATGAATACTCATTCATCACTCTTTATTCTTATATTTTAGCTACAAAAACCTTTGCAAATGCATGTATATATTTGTAAATACCAATAATTACCAAAAGCAGGCATGGTGTAAAAAGTAATAATTAGCATGTTTTTGTGCTAAAATAAAAGAATAAAAAACAAAAAGAAAAAGAGGGAAATATTTAGAATAAATATTGAGCGACCTAATCCCAAGGGAGGGCTCAGCATGGGCCTGACCGCATAAAAGCCACAGTAGAGGGAGATAGGGGCTCATGTGTGTAAATATATCTGTAAATAAAATAAATATATTTTCCTCTAAAAAAATAGAATAAAAGTGGTTTGTATATATTGTATATATTTATAAATATAAAATCAAGATAAAAATAGAAAAAAAATCAAAAAGAAAATAAAAATAGATCACTTGTACATAGTCACCATGTACATAGCTCATTTATCTCTATATTTATTTCACCTTATAAATAAATAAAATTAATTTCCATAAAATTTGTAAATACTCTATCTTTTATGATGTAAATAAATAAAATAAAAATAACAAAAACAAAAACAAAACAAAAAGAACAAAATTAAAAATCAAAAATAATATTGTATATATACCATGTATATATATGTACATATGTATTTATTTACCCCTTGTATATAAAAAATAAAAATAAAATAAAAATATCCTTTTATTCCTAATTTTATTCTATAAATAAATAAAATATAAAATGAGAATAAAAATGCACAAAAATAACTAATTAAAAATCAAAAATAAAAATTCTATATTGTACACATGCCTATATATAGCCCTATTATGTAATTACCTTATTTTTATTTTGAAAAATTAATTAAAAATCACAAAAAATAGAAAAAAAATAAAATAAATATTTTTCATGTTTTAAGTTTTTCTTAATTCGATCATTTATTATTTTAAATAAATAAACAAATAAATTTGACCTGGTGGATTCTAATTGGTCCACGGGGGTTTGTTGACCCCGGTCAACTTCCCCCGCGGACCCTCTTCCCTCGCGGATCTGATGACCGACCTGACTTCGACATTTTCTTCCCACTCGATCTGACAACCAATGACCTTAACCCCGGGCCCTGATTGATCCTTGATCACCCATGATCCACGCCCGGGGTGGGTCTTAGGGATCCGAGATTCGAGCAGCTCGCCTGATTCATTCCTTCTCGGACCCCTGATCATATAAAGTATCTCCTCCGGTGACCTTTTCATGCATCTTTGGACCTCCCCCTCGACGCCTGTGACCTCCTCCACCTTGCCTGATTGACAGCGGAGCGAGTGGGAGTAGCAGCGAGGCCCGGGAAGACGGGAGCCACTGATCCGGCAGCTTTCGCCGCCGTGCGCCGCCGCGAGGGCTTCAGCCTCGGGGAGACGACGACCCCTTGCAGGCAATGACCCATAAGCTCCCCGAGCTTCAACCCAGTCGATAGCCTCCACCAGGTATTCACTTTAGGCCGTAGAGTAGCATAGATTAGGATTTTTCCGTTTCAGTAGTTGTAGCTCCGCCGCATCCGCACTTCGTCTCCGTCTACCCATCAGCTCATCTGACACCGCCACCACCTTCACGAGTCTCCTCTGCACCTTCTCCACCGACCCATTCCCCCTGGCTCGCCCTGGAGCAGGGATATCGGCCCTTCACCTCCGCCGCTCGCCGGAGGGCCTCCATCGCGACGCATCTTTCACTGTTCTCGCGCTTTGACGGGTCGAGGCAGTTTGCCCTCGACCCATCTTTCTTCCTGTGCAGGTCTTATCATCAGTAGAGCCTCATCTGGAGGCCAGCAGCTCAAGCACAGGAGCTCCAAGTCTTCATCGCCGCCGGAGCTCTCCAGAGCTCCCCGCCTTCATCGGAGCATCTCATCAACTGCGGAGCTTCACGGCGAAGCTTTTCCGCACTTCAGGAGCAGCAGGGGAGGACCATAGCGTGTGCATCGGGCCGGCGAAGCTCGCCGGCCAACTGTTCTTCCAACATCCTCCCCAGATGTCCGATCGACCCTCAGGCTCCAGAACAGATCTCGTCCGTCCATTCGCGGAGTAGCAGCCACCGCCCGATCTTCAGGAGGATTGATCCAGACCGCACGATCATACGAGGAGACGCATTTGAGCGATCACCGTCCGATCTTCCACGTGCCCTCGTCTTAGCCGTCGATCCAGCGAGGGATTCCTCACAGTGTACCGCAGCCATTAGATCTTACACGTGGGAGGCTCTCCGTCGTTCGATTGCACGCAAGGCTGCTTTGTTGCGCGCCCTCGTCTCTCCACCGTCCGATCATTGACGTGGCGTTCATCCAGCCGTCGACAATTAATAAAGGGGTAAATAGCTCTTAGGCCCCTCCAGTTTCCGCATTTATTTTCTAGTCCTGTAAATACGTAGTTTAGTTGTTTTATTTATGGTTTATTTGCACTGAGGACCCTCCTGTTTATTTGATTTGCATTTATACCCCTGCCAGTTGTGACCACGTGCGTCGACACGTGAATATTTGGTGTTTTTGCAATATTAGCCCTGCATTTTTGGCTTGTTATGATTTGCATTTTTATAAATAGGAATGACAAGTAAGTCCCCCCAGGCCTGAGTCACGTGTATCGTGCGTGGCCCGGGGGACCTTTTGCACTTTTGGCCCCGGGTTTTCTTTCCTTGTTCTCCAGGGGGTCCAGGGCTTTATTATATTTGTAGTTAGGTCCCTGTGTACTGTGACTTGATTTTTATTTTTAATAAAATAGCAAATTAACTCCAAATTCCATGAAAATTGGACACATGGCTCCTGCCATGTTGTAAAATTTTCTAGAATTTTCGGGGACATTTTTGCTTTTATTTGATATTTTTAAAAATTCAAAAGTATCCTTTTTCTTTACTGTCTGAATTAAAAAATCACAAAAAAATATTAAAACTCATCTAAAAATATAAAATAATTAGCTACTGTTTAGTTTGTCTTGTTTGATTTTCTGACCAAATTTGATCATTTTTCATCGTATAAAACTCCTAAAAATTGAAAAACACTAAAAACACTAAAGAAATTATAATAAATAATTTAAAAATCCAAAAATAATAACCCAGTGCCCAAATTTTCCTTGAACTTTCTAGTTTATAGGAAAATTACCTTCAGGAGTGTTAAGGCCCTTTTTGCAATTTAAATTGGCCTTTTACTCCTGACTGGACAGCACCTTCAGTTTCTTGCCTTGTTTTATTTTTAAAAAATTAAATAAAAGTCAGAAAAATATCAAAAATTCACTAAAAACAGTAAAAATCATAAAAAGCATAAAAACATTTTTATTTGAATTTTTGATTGATTTTTGATGCATTAAATAATTGCGTGATGTTGGTTGTTTCTTTATTTTCCTTATTTTCTTGATTAATTAAAAATCCAAAAAAATTATAAAAACTAAAAATCCACCAAAAATAGTTCCTTTTTATTTTTATTCTTTTTTAGACTACTTCGTAGGCCGCGAGGCCATCACGTGCTCCTTGTGTTCGACCCTGGTCGCTATACCAGGTTAATATAATAGCGAGACCGCTCTTCGATTATTGAGTCGATTTTTGTCTGATTTGGTGATCTATTTTTCTCGATCGACCACGCTTGATTACTTGAGGTCGCAACGACCATCGATTACCTTTTAACCGAGTGATCAGACGTGTCATCAACTCTCTCTCACAAAATGCAACTAATCTAAGCACTCTCTCTCACTCCTCCTGCTCTCTCATGCCGGCTTGGCTGAAGAACAGCCGGCTCCGCTTTCCAAGGATGCTTCGGATCACCTAGGCGATCCGCCTCGCTCCGCGATCCCTCGCAAGAAGATAAGAAAAGAATGGTCAGAAAGCTCAATCAATATATATCAAAAACGCAAGAGAGATAAAATGAGCAATGGTAGACAAATAAACACAAACAGACAAAAAGATGAACTACTCAATGTTGCTCCCCGGCAAAGGCGCCATTTGATAAACACAGAATTCATTGGAGTCTAAATTGGTGTCTCACACAAGGCGGAGACAACCGTCGCTGTGGCGACTCTCAAATGAATCCTGTATTTAATTAACAATTAACCCACACTATAGATCAAACCATTAGAAATAAATGTGGAGTTAAAACTTATTTTTAACTCTGCATAAAAGATGTATAGCAAGCAAGTATGCAGAGAGTTCGAACACAGGGAGCAAATAAGGTAGAACAATCAAATTGTGTGAGTGAATGTGAGTATTGTCTACATTATGCAAGCAAATATTTTTGTGGGTTTTAAAATTTTTATTTTTTTTAATTTTTTAATTTTGTATTCTGGTTTTTAATTTTCTGATTTTTATAATTTATATTTTATATATTTTTTCTTTTTCAATAATGGAATATAAAAATAATGTAATACAAAGGGTGATAAAATATTTATAAAAATATGCAAAAATAGTTAAAATTTCAGAAATAAAATCTTTTTGGTATTTTTATAATTTTTTACTATTTTTGTGATTTTTGGGTATTTTTCAGAATGTTTTTGGTATTTTTAAAATACCGAAATAAAGCAAAACAGTTACTTAGCTACTGGTTGAGGGTAAAATGGAAACTAAAAATATCAAACAGCCACAAAATTTTCCTAAACTAACTTTCAAATAAAGATAATAAAATATAGAAGAAACATGAACTGAGTTTATAATTTTTGGAGTTTTCTACAATTTTTTAGATTTTTTTTTTTAAGTTTTAAAGTATTTTTGAATTTTTAAGGTTTTTCTTTTGAGATTTTTAGTGATTTTTGAACTGACACTAAAATATGATAAAATAGACAATAGGGAATTTTTTTTGGAATTTTTCGAGGTATTTTACTATTTTTTTGGTATTTTCTAAGCTAGACATTGGGCAAAAAACATGTTTTTGATTTTTAATAAATATAAAAATGAAATAAAATAAAAACTAAAAATATGGTGAAAGTACAAGCACACAGGAGCTTAAGTCTATTTTTTTAGAATTTTTCGACTTAAAATGAGGCTCCAAATAAATAAGACAAGTTCACAAAAATATCACAGCCTGCAAGGGTATATATGCAAATATCCAAAAGTCCAGGGGCATACATGCAATTCTCCACAAAATATTGAACTGAATATTCAAATTTATGGACCAATTACAAATTCCTAAACCCGCAGGGGTATCGGCACAAAATTCCCATAAGGGCGCGTGACTTGTACGCGCCTAGCGAGGACTGAGATGTAATTTCCACAAAATCCGAGGGCTTACATGCAATTTTCACAAAAGTGTAACATTTGAAACACAACTCCTTGTACTGGAATGAAATAATAAAAGGGCCGAGGGCCCCCTTGCAAAATGCCCACACCTCACGTGAAGAGGTCACGTGAGGTGACGTGGCAAGGGGCCTAAGGGTAAATCTAGAAAGTCTAAGGACCTACTTGCAAATAATACAAAATATTTAAATTACTAAATAAACTTTTAGGACTAAAAGAAAATTACAAAATGCGTAGGGGTTCAGATGCAAAATACCCCTGGCGCGTGGATCCAACGGCTGGGGGGTCTTCACTTGACACGTGGCGACTCCTCAGCTCGCGATGACGGTTCGGCCTGGACGTCTGAGATCAGATCTCAGAGGAGATCCGACGGCGGCGGGTTCTGACGATCGGACTGTCCACGTTAAATCTGGGGCTCCTTCACGATCCGACGGTTGGGAGGCTAGGACCAAGAACATCGAAGAACGTCGGCAAGGGCGAGCTTCGCCGTCCAAGATCTCCGTCCTCCGGTGGCGGTTGGGCGTCAAAATGGACGTGGAGGCTCCTGGGGTCTTCTCTTCCTTCTGGGGGCGTCAAAATACCACGGCGAAGGCCGGGGTGCTCGCGGGTGGCCGGCGGAGCTGGGGGGCTCGGCTGAGCTCCGGCGAGTGCCAAAATAGTCCCAGGCGCTAGTCAAAGCGCGTTGACCCTGCAAAAATGGTTAGGAGGTCCGGGGCAAACTGCCTGGACCTCAGGATGGTGTCGGCGAGGCGTAACGCGACTTGGGGGTGTTTGGTCGGAGGTGCGCTCTGGCCAAGATGAATGATCGGGTGATTCTAGCGATGGACCTTAAATGTTTTTGAGGGTTTTAATCATAGAGCTAACAGGAACAAAATGCTAATGAGAAATAAGGGGGAGAGGGCCCTCAATGGCCGGAACCAGAGGAGAAGTTATACCTCGACCGCCGGAGTTGCGGGAGGTGGTGGAGACGCCTTCGACCTCGAACACCTTGGCTGATGAGCTCGCAGTGGAGCTGTCACCTCCAGGAAGCTTCAGAGCACAAGAGAGGCGGAGAGGGGTGGACCGAAGGGACTCAAAATCGAATTCAAAGTTGGGACTCCATTTTATACAGTTTGACCAAGTGGTTGAGGAGCCCCAAAGATCAAGGCGCCATGATCGCCACAGTGATCCAAAGCCCAAGGTTTCGCTTGGGCGTGATTCACCGCATAACGAGGATGAAAAGATGTGAAGAAATCACCACGAAAAAATGCAAGGCGCGGCTGGAAAATCTCGACAAAAGTGGGTTAAAACCCAGGTCTGACAGGAGGCAGGCGGGGGAAGGCAGGCAGTTGACCTAGGGTCAATGCTGACTACCTTCTGGTTGGTCCACGTGGACCAACCAGGAAAAACCCTGCGAAAAAGTTTTGAAAATTAGTTTAAAAATCGAAAATGATCTTATTAAATTATGGTTATAAAATAAAAAATATTTATTATTTTATGTAGTATTTTATTATGATTTTTAATTATTTTTATGGAATATATTTTTATGAGTTACTTTTTAGTCCTATATAGGTACATATACCTATGTATTTTCTTACTTTATTTTTATTTGGTATTTTTTATTTTATTTATTTTTGTCTATTATTTTATAAAATTGTAAAATAATTTTATACATGTAAATATATTTTTATTTCATTTTTCTGAATTGTCTAGCATATTTAATAAAATATAAGAGTGTGTTGTATAGGTATGGGTACAGGTATAATACCAATGTATTTGATATACATATATTTTTATTTTGAGTTTTCTTTGCATTTTTATTCTAATTTTAATATACATATTTATTATAAGTAATATTTGCAAGATTATATAAAAAATATAAAAATACAAAAATAATGAATAAAGAATAAATTGAATATTTTAATCAGTACAAATATACAATGAGGGTCCAAAACTCAACTTTCAAACCGTAGCTCCGCCAAATGCAAAACCACCGCCATTAAATAGCTTATTTTATTCTATATATAATTAAAGGTGAGTTTGATGCATTTGGAGTTTTTATTTGTGAGATACAGGTCTGGGAAGTTGGGATTCTAGATTTTTATTCAGACCATAACTTTTTATTTGTACATTATTTTTCTGTGAAATCAATTTTGTATTTTTCTTTATTTAATTATCTACAACTTTCATGTACAAAGTTTCTTTATTTGATGTACAAAAAGTGGAACCAAAAATGGGTCTCAAAATGAATAAAGAATAAATTAAAAAGTATAGGTATTTGACCCTTATCTCCCCCTACTTTATTCCTGGTCGACCTATTCATCAAGATGTCTAGGTCTCGGGGTTTTGGGTCATAAAATATTTACAATATTTTATTCTTTTTCTTTTCTTTTATTTATTCTATAATTTTGGCTTTAATTACAGTATTTTATACACTAATGGGATGCACATGCATGAATGCTAAGATGCTCTATTTAAGGCTATTTACAGGCATTTGTTAGGGTTTTTGGTGCCAAAATGATATAATAAAGATAATGAAATGTGGATTCATCAATGATCACGCCAGAGGTCCCCAGCCAGAGCAGACATTCATCTTGGACCAGGGTGCGATCAACTCCACCCTAATCGCCTCCCTCGAGACAGTTCAGCAGCAGTTGAGGGATCAGGGAGAATTTATGATTGAGATGAGGCATGAGATGGAGCAGTTGAGAGCCGCCCGCGACCAGCGCAAGCCAGGAGACGGGCCGAGGTTACCCGATGATGCCGTAGCAGCCGCAGCAGCCACAGTTGCCGCAGCAGCAGCCGTAGAGCCACCGAGACCGATGCGGGAGTTACACAACCCCGGATCGATGTTGACGCATCGTTGGGTTGTTCTACCAGCCATCGTGGGGGACTTCAAGTTCCCCCCGAACACTTTGCAGCTCCTCCCCCGGTTTCCATGGGCTCGCCACAGAGGAGCCCCATCTCCACCTACAGGAGTTCTTGATGATCTGCAGCACCATCCACGACAGACAGGTGGACGAGGACACCATCTGCATGATTGCCTTCCCCTTCTCCTTAGCAGACAGAGTAGCCACCTGGCTGAAGCACTTGGGGAAGTTTGTCTACACCTAGGAGCAGCTCCGCACCGAGTACTTGAACAAGTACTATCCACTCGGACGGACGAACGCAGCTAGAGCCCTGATCAGCAACTTCTCCATGCTCCCCAATGAGCAATTCCACGAGGCATGGGAGAGGTTCCGTGAGCTGACCGATAGATGCTTGCACCATGACATCTCGAAGCTGAACCTAGTTCAGAGCTTCTTCAGCGGGCTGACACCAGAGCTACAGGGCTTGGTGAATGCTTCTTGTGGCGGGTCTTACTTCGCCAAGGATCATGATCAGGTCTGGGCCATCTACGAGTTGATGGCCGAGAACTATATGGTGATGTCCCAGACCCGACTCTACATATAGGGACGACCCCAGCCACAGACCGTGCAGTACCAGAGGATAGCACGGGTTGATGCCAGTCCATCCACTTCGTCAGCGGCAGCAGCACAGGCCGAGTCCACAGCCGCTGACATGGGTATCATCAGCGAGAAGCTGGACCGGATGGAGATCATTGAGAAGAAGTAGTGCCAGGGCATCACGCAGATGGAGCAGATGGCACAGACTCTGAGTGACCTGAAGACACAGCTCATGTGTCTCCAGGAGGCACAGACGGCTTCCCAGTCCCGTCTTCAGGCACGAGGCGATCCGAGTAGCACCGGCAGCTCGTCCCAGCACTCCAGCCACCAGCAGCCTAGACAGGTTCACCTTGTACAGGTGGAGCCGTACCAGCAGCCGCAACCCACTTACCAGTCACCGCCATCTCCAGACACGCAGATGGTGGTATACCAGCCGGATCAGCCTCTGACAGTACTACCGCCAGCCCCTTACGAGTCAGAGCCGTTGATGGATGTCAACGGGATTTGGTACGACCGACCCCAGCCCGGTATCCGACGAGACCATCATGGATTCCGTTGGTTAGCCGGAGGTTCCAGCTCCCAGCAGCAGTCGTCAGGACAGGGTGGCCACTACAGCCATCAGAGAGATCACCAGCAGCAGCAGCCCCCAGCGTATCAGCAGCAGCAGTAGCAGTCACAACAGTTTGGTCCTCGTCCCTATCACCAAGGACATTCTTGGAGGCATGATTAGCCTCAGCAGCAGCAGCATCCACAGTCATACCCCTCTCACCCACAGCACCAGCAGCAGCAGCAGCCTCACTACCAGCGAGGCTACCCGTTAGGTTCTCATGGGCCATCCTATGAGAACCCCGCCTTGGATGACATAGCCTGCATCCTTACCGATCAGCAGGCTACCTTCAGACGGGAGATGGATGAGTTCCGCCAGGAGATGCGAGACATTGTGAGAGGGAAGGCCGCCATCCCTGCCCAGATAGAGCCCAATCCGAACAACCTCAAGAGGAAGTCTGAGCAGGTAGATTTCACAGAGTATGCCACTCCTAGTGATACATTTGGAGATATGTCTGCATATTTGTTTGATACTGATTTTGTCACACTTAGGAGCGGTAGGATGCCAGCAGGCGGCGCCTCGTCTGAGCGACACCCCGAGGATACTTCCAGAGTGCCAGGCGAGCAGGAGAACGGTGCTGATGCCGCTAGAGATGATGATGGTGGTACTGATGCCACCATGGATGCTGATCCCACCGATGGTAGTGAGGTCGTCGTCTCACCAGATGGAGGAGGTGGTACTGAGGCCACCGATGTTGCTGAGCCAGAGCGCGGTGCTGATGTCGCACGTCTACCAGCCGAGGGTGGTGCTGATGCCACCATTTTCACTTCTAAGAGTCCTGTAGTTTTTCCTTTTGTGCATGTATCTCATAACTCTTCTGGCAATAAAGGAAAGGGTTTGTTTTCTTCTGGTCCACCTATGGTGCTTGATGTATGTGTGGATCCTACCGTCGAGCAGCTTAGACCCTCTCATAGTCCTTCATTTGAGAAGGACCCTGTGATCCCCTTCCCTAGAGCTCTTCACATAGGGGAAGGGGAAGAAAATAGAAAATCCAAAAAAGAGGCAGCAGGAAGAGTTAAGCCAGCAGATGATAGACCGTTTTCACATTCAGCTGACTCTTCAGGAGGCTTTGCAGCACATCCCTCTACTCCAGCGTTCACTTAGAGACAGAACCACAGTTAGGAGGAAGAGGCGGAACCACCAGTCCGGGATCCATGTGCTGACCAGAGCTACTTGTTTCGTGATCCAGAACCATCGGCCGGCCAAGAGGCCAGACTTAGGAGCCCCATATGTCAGATGCCATATCAGAGAGCAGAGGTTCGACCGTACTCTATTAGACAACGGTTCATCGATCAACCTACTTCCGGCAGCCCTTCTCGACCGCTTCGAGTTGGGCACTCTACGATAGAGCAGGACAGTCCTTCAGTTCGCTGATCGATCTGTCAAGAGGCCGAAGGGGTTGCTGAGGGACGTTGTCAGCACGATTCAGGGCCTGCAATTCCCCGTGGACTTCGTAGTGTTGGACATGGAGATCCCTGAGTCAGTGATCGATACCCCCATCACATTCTCGATCGCCCGTTCTTGGCCACAGCCAAGGAAGTGACCGACCATGATAGCGGGAAGGTATACTTTTGCGTCGAGGGTGAAAGTGTACAAATAGAGACGGTCGAGGACATCAGAGCCAAAGACACAGCATTCTTAGAGACTACTTCCGATACAGAGCAGATGACAGATGCAAGGCCAGACATCCACCAGGAGTGCGACTTTGTGATCACAGATGACAAAGCAGTTTGGGCAGACCCAGATGCACAGGCCATCCTCTCACCTTCAGAGTCCGTTGATGCAGAGACGCCAACATAGGAGAGCTTGGAGAGCGCATTCCTGGTCCAGGATACCGTTCAGTCGGCAGAGCCGGTTCTCGACCGCGAGGCAGATTTGTTTTGTGATGCCGGTGGTACTGATGCCACCATAGATGATACAGATCCCTCCAGATTTTGACTGGGCAGAGTTTGAGGATTTTATACTAGATCTGACTTCTACTGAGCCTACAGCTAGGGAGGAGGTAGATGCCGAGCAGAGCAGAGACAGTCCAGCAGGGCAACCTTCTCCAGATTCCGAGTGTGAGCGAGAGTTTCAGTTATCCCATGCGGATTTGGCATCCTTCACTCAGAGTTTTCAGAGGCCAGATCCACCAGCACCCAGTTGTCTAGAGCTGAAGCCACTTCCTGCGTCGCTGAAGTATAGATTCCTTGCGGGTGAGCATGAGATGTACCCAGTCATTATCTCCGCCGATTTGACTGGAGAGCAGGAATCTCGTCTGATGGGGGTTCTTGAAAAGAACCGCAAGGTGATAGGATGGAGCGTAGCCGATCTCCAGGGGATAAGTCTGTCCCTGTGCTCCCACCATATCTATCTCGAGGATGAGACGAAGCCGTCGCGTGAGTTCCAGCGGCGGCTGAACCCGAATCTGAGAGAGGTTGTCATGAAGGAGATTTCGAAATGGTGGAGCGCCGATTTTATCTACCCCATCTCCGACTCCAAGTGGGTCAGTCCGTTGCATGTGGTGCCCAAGAAGACGGGCATCACTACAGTTGTCAGCGAGTCTGGAGAGGAGATCGCTACCCGGGTACCCACTTCTTGGCGAGTCTGCGTGGATTACAGACGACTCAACCAGACCACCAAGAAGGATCATTTCCCCCTGCCCTTTATAGATCAGATCATTGAGAGACTGGCGTGGAAGAGACACTACTGTTTTCTGGATGGGTACTCCGGCTACAACCAGGTGGCCATCGCTCCCGAGGACCTGGACAAGACTACCTTTACCTGTCCCTTCGGCACATACGCCTTCAGACACATGCCATTTGGGCTATGCAACGCCCCTACGACTTTTCAGAGATGCATGCTGTCTATCTTTTCGGACATGATAGAGGAGTGCTTGGAGGTCTTCATGGATGATTTCTCGGTCTACGGCGACGGATTCGACTCCTGTCTTAACTGCCTAGACCGAGTTCTTCAGCGATGCATTGAGGTTCACCTTGTGCTGTTTTGGGAGAAGAGTCACTTCATGGTGACTCAGGGGACGGTGCTTGGTCATATCATCTCCAACAGGGGCATGGAGGTTGATCCGGCCAAGGTAGATGTCATTAGAAAACTCGCACCGCCGTCCAACTTGCGGCAGTTACGGTCTTTTCTGGGGCACGTCGGTTTCTACCGACACTTCATTCATGATTTCAGTAGGATTGCCCGACCGTTGACTGATCTGCTAACGAAAGACACCGAGTTCCTTGTCGATGACAAGTGTCTTTCATCTTTTGAGACTCGCAAGAGATGTGTTGTTGAGGCTCCTGTTCTCCAGCCGCCTGATTGGTCTCTCCCATTCGAGATCATGACGGACGCCTCCGATTTTGCTGTAGAGGTCGTGCTGGGACAGAGGAGGGATGGAGTCCTATTTTCCATTCACTACGCTAGCCGTACATTGGATGCCGCGCAGTGGAACTACACCGTCACTGAGAAGGAGATGCTAGCCGTAGTTTTTGCCCTGGATAAGTTCAGAACGTACATTATTGGATCTAGAGTGACCTTATACACTGATCATACCACCATCAGGTACCTCATGGCAAAGAAGGATGCCAAGGCCAGATTGACTAGATGGATCCTTCTACTCCAGGAGTTTGACATAGAGATTAAGGATAAGCCTGGAGTCAAGAATGTGGTGGCGGATCATCTCTCCCGATTAGAGCATCTTGAGGATTCTGAGCAGACTGAGCCTATATGTGAGACCTTCCCAGATGAGGCGATACTTGCTATCGCCTCTCTCCCGTGGTACGCCGATATTGTGAACTTTCTTCTTGCTAAGAAAGTTCCACAAGATTGGCCCAGGCAGAGACTTGAGACCTTCCTCGCGAAGGCCAAGCTCTACCATTGGGAGGATCCCATCCTTTACCATGAAGGAGGGGATAGCGTCTGGCGTAGGTGCATTCCTTAGGAGGAGCACCATAGCGTCCTCACTTACTGCCACAAGCTTGAGGTAGGAGGACATCACTCTGGGAGGAGAATGACACAGAAAGTGCTCCAATCTAGCCTATGGTGGCCTACCCTCTTCAAGGACTCTGATGAGTTCGTGAAGAGGTGTACTGACTGTCAGAGGATGGGCACTTGTGGACAGCGTGATATGATGTCGATGCAGCCCATTCACTTCTGTGAGGTTTTTGACGCATGGGGCATCGATTTCATGGGTCCATTCCCTAAGAGTCAGGGATTCGAGTACATTCTGTTGGCCGTGGATTATGTTAGTCGTTGGGTTGAGGCCATCCCTGCCCGAACCGCAGATGCTAGGCCTGTTTGTAGATTTTTGAGGAGGCATATCATTACACGGTTCGGGGTACCTCGAGTGTTGATATCTGACGGGGGGTCTCATTTCGTCAACGACCAGGTAAAGGCCCTTGCTAGTGAGTTCGGCATAGACCATCGAGTTGCCACTCCATACCATCCTCAGACGAATGGTCTTGCCGAAGTGTAGAACAGGGAGATCAAGACTATATTGCATAAAGTCGTCCGCCGTGACCGAAAGGATTGGTCACAGCTTTTGGACTCGGTCTTGTGGGCATATCGGACGTCTTTCAAGACACCTTTGGGCACATCTCCCTTTCGCCTCTTTTATGGCAAGCCGTGCTATTTACCTGTTGAGTTGAGACACAGGTCACTTTGGGTTGTCACTGATATACTTTTGGATCCAGATAGTGTAGGAGATCAGAGGAGGGTAGAGTTAGCAGCCTTGGAGGAGCTTCGTGATACCGCCTTCTCAAACAGCCTACAGTACAAGGAGAGAGTGAAGGAGTGGCATGATTCTCATATCAGCCACAAGCATTTTGAGCCTGGACAGAGAGTATGGCTGTTTGATGCTAGGCTTCGCCTATTTTCAGGGAAGCTACAGAGCAAATGGAAGGGACCGTATCTAGTGAGAAAGGTACACGACAATGGGAGTATTGATATATCTGAGTTGTCTTCTGAGAGTACCTTTCGAGTTAACGGCCATCGGCTCAAGCCAATTCTAAGTCATGAGCTGCGGGTCGTTGATGTTTCCCCTATTCACTTTGCGTGAGATGTGGTCTCTTGATTATCACTGTTCACATCCATTGCATCTCACGCCTGATTATCACTGTTCTCCCGACTTGTAAAGATCCAGTTGTCCATATCATTCCATTCTTTAGTCCCACATCCCTTTCTTCATCTTTTGATTATGCTATACTTATGGTGTACTTTACCCTAAGTATAGGGGGGATGTAGGATTCCCGGGTATTCTTTTGATTCATTTTACCCATGTTTTTGCTGCCTATAGTTAGGGATATCTTACCCTAAGTATAGGGGGGTAGACCCTGTACATTCTTCACTCGGTTTTCCCTTTGTGTACAACCTGCTATACTTAGGATTATTTGATCCTAAGTATAGGGGGAAAAGCCGAGACACTCTTGATTTTCTATTCATTCATTCATCTTTGTATATAGCCTTCCTTTTCACTTCCCTACACGAGTTATGTGTCTTTCATCGCTCTTGACTCTGAGGACATCGTTCGAGCTACGTATAGGGGGTGTGTGTATATTCCATATATACTTTAGCCATAACTCGTACTTTGTGTGAGTGTGTTAATAAATAAAAATGGCTAAAAAACCAAAATCCATAAAAAATTAAAAAAATTTCCCTGTAAATAATCATTCTTTTATTTGCACATACATAGATATTGTACAAATTATTTTTGATTGTTTTCAAAAACTTTTGGTGTAAAGTTTGTGTAAATCTGTGTATATCAAAACTATGTATATAGTACAAAATTTTTCCAAGATGTTTTGAAAATCAAAAGTTTGCAAAAATCTTGTGTAAATTTGTGTAAATATTTTGCAAAACTTACATTCATGCACACATTCATGATTTCTAAACATTTTTCAAAAATTTTGCATTTGTGTAAAGATTGTGTAAATAGCATCCTTGTATATATTTGTATAGTTTTTCCTGGATTATAGTTGACATTTAAACTAGCCTGGAATTAAATTGGGAAATGGAGCTTGATTAAGATCTTAATCCACCTAATTCTAAGAGGAACCTTATAGGGCTTAGGGTTAAGGCTTTTCATGTCCATGGTGACTTAATTCTTTGAGTCCACTAGGCTATGATCACATGTCATCTCAATGAGCCTAAGTAGAGCACTTAACAACACACACATGACTCATATAGACAATGGCTTGACTTGGACCCGCACTTTACACCGAGCTCTCTACGGATGAGGTGGTGAGGAGGCAGTCTTCCTTGACTTGGGGTAGCATATGAGGGTAGTACTTCTAGGTGGAACCTCTCTTCTTCTTTTAGTGAAGGAAGTGCGTCTCAACTTGGTCTGGTTGCCATGAGGTCTAACGACAAGAGTTGTGGGTTGCAATAATGCTTCAAAACAGGGATAGTCTACTGGCTCAAGAGGAAAAACTCCTTATGTACATATGTTGCACCGTGTAAATATGTTGTATAGATGCACTTGAAAAAAAATACAAAAAGAAAATAACTCCAAAAAAGTGGTGGGTCTGATAGAAAATGATAATCCCACCGGAGTATGTATATAGTGCAAATAAGCAAAGCTTGAGATTCATGTTCCATCATATGTAGCTTGCAGCAGGGAGACTTAGCTACACTAGTTGAGCTCCCAAGGATACATGGCTACACTGGCCATGGTCCATTCTCTTCTTCCCCCTCTTCTTGAGCCGGTTGAACTTGAACTTAGAAAGGAATACCCCGCTCCTCGAGGAAAGATTGGTCAGACTAGGGTCATAGAGTTACCTTGTTGGGGAGGGTTGTCGAGTTGCTACTTCTGAGGTGGAGAGTTATATATCACTTACACAGTACAAGGAAAGACTCATAGTCTTCAGGGTTTGTGTATGTAGACTTGTTCTGATCTGGATTGTTGAGGAGTCTTGATTATAGATTAGTGGATCTTCGAGGCTGTTGAGTTTTAAACCTAAGTCCAAAAAAGGTTCTGACATATTAATAATCCAAAGATCTGATCGAGCTCCATAATTCAATTTAATGAAGGCCAGTTTAATATTCAGCATTAATCCATGCATTTTCTCCTCTTTTTCTTTTTCTTTTTCTTTTTCACTTCTTTTTCAAATAAGTGATTGCTAAGGGACTAGCAAAGTTAAGTATAGGGGGGTGATGAATACCCATTCATCACTCTTTATTCTTTTATTTTAGCTACAAAACCCATGCAAAACACATGTATATTTCTGTAAATATCAATAATTATCATTCAGCATGCATTGTGTAATTATGAATAATTAGCATGTTTTTGTGCATAAATAAAAGAATAAAGAAATAAAATAAAAAGAGGGAGATATTTAGAATAAATATTGAGCGACCTAATCCCAAGGAAGGGCTCATCAGGGGCCTAACCGCATAAAAACCCAAGTAGAGAGAGATAAGGAAGCTCACACTTGTACATAGACCTATAAATAAATAAAAATATTTTCCTCTTATTTAAATGGGTGTGTATTTATATGTATATATTTGTAAATATAAAATTAAAATAAAACAAAATTAAAAATAAATAAAAATCCCCTTCTTCATTGTATAGAGACCATGTACATAGAACCACCTTATATATTTATTTCACCTTGAAAATAAATAAATAAAAATCCAATAAAAATGTGTACATATTCCACATTCCATATTGTAGATAAACAAAAATAAAAATCACAAAAATAAAAAGTGAATAAAAATAAATCAAAATCAAAATCAAAATCAACATTGTATATATACCATTTACATAATTGTATATATCTATTTATTTGACCCTTGTAAATAATTAATAAAAATAAAATAAAAATACCAAATTATTCCAAATTTTATTCTATAAATAAATAAAATATAAATTGGAATAAAATGTACAAAAATAAATAATTAAAAATCAAAAATTAAAAATGTATATTGTATATACCTATATATAATAATCATATTTTGTAAATACATTATTTTTATTTCAAAAAAATAAATAAATATAACTAAAAATAGTTTATAAATAAATAAACATTTTTCATGTTTTGAGTTTCTCAAAATTCAACCATTTACTATTTATTATTTAATTTCCAAATATTTATGACGTGGCTGCATCTGGTTGGTCCACGGGGGAATGTTGACCCCCGGTCAACTCTCCCCCCAGGACCACCAGAGCCGGATCCTGCGCTTCAGACCCGACTTCACTTATTTATCCCCGCGTGATTCGAGCCCCATTCACCTAAACCCCGGGTCCTAATCATCCCTCCTACATACGAGATCCATGCTCGGGGTTGATCCTAGGGATCTGAGCTCCTCAAATCCATGCCTGACCTATTCTTGCCGGACCCTCACTCGTATAAAACCTCAGCTCTGCCGCACATTCCAATCCATCTTTGGCGTCGCCCCTTCCACCTAGGACCTCCACCCGATACCCTAGAGTGACAGCTAGCCGTCGGAGTGTTGCAGAGAGGCGGAGAGGCTTCCCGTCACTGATCCGGCCGCGTTTCGCCGTCGTGCGCCGCCCAGAGCTGCGCCCGAGCCTCGGGCCATTGACGTCCCTCGAGGCGAAGACCAAGAGCTCCAGGAGCTCATCCCAGTCGAACCCGCACACTTGATAAGCCTAATTCTTTCGATATTTCATGAATTTCTGATTACGCCCAAATCCATCCCTCGTCGTCTTTCATCGATTCTGGTCACCCCATCCATCCATCTTATCGATCGACTCGACCATCATCTTCACCGTACTCCTCCGCACGTTCTCCGCCCATCCATCCAACCCAGTTCGCCCCGGAACTGGGAGACCACCCTCCTCCGCCGTCGCAACGCCGGAGGGTGCCGCCCCGACGCGCCAGCCGCCTATTTCACACCCTCACAGGGTCGAGGCAGTTTGCCCTCGACCCAGGAGTCAATCTGTGTTGCTTTCCAGGTCAGAGGAGGTCCATCTGAGGTCCTCGACATTCAGGCACAGGAGCCCAGCTCCGCTGTCGTCGCCAGGGCTCCTTGGAGCTCCTTGGCATCATCGGAGGAGCCCTTCAATCGCGGGGGGCAGTGACGATTCTGTTCCACCCATCAGCAGCCCCCGAGGAGGTCCAGCGTTGCAGCAGTGCTCCAGTAAAGTTCGCCAGTGAGGACTTCTTCCAGGATCGTTCCTTGCCGTCCGTTCAGCCCCTGAGTCCCAGTTTTGATCTGGACCGCCCGTTGTACGCAGAGTGCCCTTGATTCCAGTCCTTCAGATCAACCACGTGGCTCCCTCTCCGCCGTTCATCCAGGCGAGGGTCAGCCACCAGCAGCCACCATTCGATAGCACACGTGGCTGGTCCTCAGCCGTCTGATCCGAGCCGGGTTCTCTTCGTTGAGGCGCCGCTACTTCCAGTCGTTGGATACTCCACGTGGCGCACTCTCAACCCTCGGATAATAAAGGGTAATTTACCCTTAGGCCCTCTCTCTTTTTATCTTTATTATTCAGTCCTGTAAATATTTTAGATAGTTCATTTTATTTTGGTTAAATTGCACTTAGGACCTGGTTGTTTACTCTTTTTGCATTTTTACCCCTGTATATGTGAGACACGTGCTTCGTCACGTGGTTTGTTGGTGAATTTGCATATTTTGGGTTGATGTTTGGAAGTGTTATTGAATGAAAAATATTTCTTGATATTTGCACTTACCCCCTTGTGAATGGTTTAATTTGACATGTGTTGAATATTTTGGGTATTTTGCAACTTCGCCCCTGGACTTTTAGCACCTATTGCTAATAAGTCCGGGGAAGAAAGTTATTTGCATATAGGTCCTTCCGTGCCCAGTACACGTGCTTGGCGCGTGCGATATTGGAAATTTTGCACGAGGACCCCCCGGATTTCTGAGTTAGTTATTTTTCAGCCCCAAAACTTTATTTTTATTACAAATAGGTCCCTGTGCACTATGGGCTCTTGTTTGATTTAAATAAAATATCAATTTTTATCCAAATTGAGTGAAAATTGGACATGTGGCTCCTGCCACTATGTAAAATTTTCACCAATTTTTAGGTACATTTTTGAGCCCTTTTATTATTTTTAAAAATTTATAAACAACCCTTTTTGTCTCTGTTCAGATTGAAAATTCATAAAAAAATATTAAAACCTTTTTGAAAATTACAAAAAAATTAAGTTTTGTGTGTTTTTGTTTGTTTGATTTTCTGGCCATTTTTTGTTATTTTTAGATTTATAAAACCCATAAAAATTGAAAAACTCTTAAAAACCCATAAAAATTCTAAAAAATAATAGAAAAATCCAAAAATTAATAAACTCTTTTTCTGATTTTTTCTTTTTATTTCTACTTTACATGAAAAATACCTCCAGCTATTTTAGGACCATTTTGTATTTTATTTTGGTCCTTGAAGCCTGGCTGGACAGCAACACACTTTTTCTTCCTTCTTTCATTTTTAGAAAATTCTATAAAAATTATAAAATTCTCAAAATTCACCAAAAACAGAAAAAAATATATAAAACTTAAAAATATTTTTGTTTGAATTTTTGGAGCTTTGTAAAGTAGTTAAATAATTTGTTGTTTGTGCTTGTTTTTACCTTTTTATTATTTTTCTTCACATTTAAAAATCCAAAAAAATATTAAAATATTAAAATCCACCAAAAAATATTTGTTTATATTTTCTTCATTTTTAGATTATTTCGTAGGCCGCAAGGCCAACTCGTGCTCCTCGAGTTCGACCCTGGGAGCTATACCACGTCAATCCCATAGCTAGGACTGCTATTTGATTTTCTTCGTGTTTCTATCTTTATTTGGTGGTCCGACTTTTGTTTCTTGATTGAGCTTTGAGCCCCGAGTGACTGAGGTCTCAACGACCTTAGTGAGATACTTTACCTTAGTCTATCGGGAGGCTCATCACTTTACAAGCTCCTTTCTACAAAAATAAAGAAACGGGCAAGTGCCCTAAAAAAAATTTTATACTTTTTTACAAGAAATTACAAAAAGGAAATTTCTGCGGCTTTTACGGTTCTCAGATATGCAGCTCGACCTGTGCTGCACAACTCAGAAACAAAAAGGCGTGAAGTTAGTAAAATAAAATGGCGAAAAGGAAAACCTAAACCTAAGTCTATGGTTGCCCTAGCGCTACCTCCCTAGCAACGGCACCATCTGAAAACACAACCCGATCACTTCTTTATTCCAGCAAAAAGAGATAGAAACAATTTTACGGTCGTTGTATCAACCGAGTGGGTTTTGTTAGAAAAGATTAATGTTATATTAATCTTCTTTATTTATTTATACTCCTAAACTTTGATGTATAGTGAAAGTACGGGAACGTCGAACTCAGGGAGGCAAACTATTTTATACTACGGAAATTTGGTAGAAAAACTTAGGTAAAATGCTTCCTAATTTTTATTCTATTTTTAGGAATTTTTCTGGATTTTTATTTGAATTTTAATGAATTTATATTGTTTTTTTATTTTTAAATATCTTGTGATTTTTTTATTATTTTAGAAAATGTTTTATAATTTTTATTTTGATTCTATTTTATTAATTTTCTTTTATTGTTTTTTATGGATTTTAAAAAGGTTTTTAATATTTTTATGAAGTTTGATTTACTTTTAAGGCGAAAAGTTACATGAATCTTGAAAATTGTGATGTATTTTGAATTTTTAATTTATCAAACAGTAACAAAAGATTTTTATTTTATTTTTATTAAAAAGTAGATAAAATTCCCTTTAAAATGATATGTTGTACATTTTAGGAGATTTTTATTGTGTTGGTTATGAATTTTTAAAGTTTTTATGAATTTTGTATTTTTTATTGTTTTTAATATTTATTTTTGTTTAATTTTTTTTAAAATGTATTTAATACTGAGTATACGTAAAATACAATATTTTTACGTATTTTGGTGTATTTTTATATTTTTCATTTTTATTTATTATGTATTATAAAAGTATAGTATATGTATGTAGTTTATAGGAGTATGGGTGTAATATACAGTAAATCTGGGGACTATGTGTGTAAAAATAAGCCATAGAGGGTGTCATCGCAAAAATCCCAGATTCCACGTGCTCAATCACGTGGATACACCAGCTATTGGACCTGTTCGTGATATGCTTGAGTTCCAATGGATGATCTACAACTTTGCCCAAAAATATCCCGACTCACGTGATGTTCATATGACTTGAGCTGTCAGGGACCTATTCAAACATCACAATTAACAAGGGTATTGGTGAACTTTACCCAGAAATATCAACTCACACACGCGTGAAGCCGTGATGCCTTAAGCGACGACTTAAGAGATGAGTAATGGGACGTTTTCGATCGTCGGATCTTCGCATGATCGGATGGATGGCGTGCACGACGCATGGCTGTTCTGTAGTTGACTCTAGACCTGTGCGCAAATGGCAAAAAGTCGGGGCTTAATTCTGCAATATCGGGCTATGCACGTGCGGGGCACGTGAGGAGCATGGCTTAAGCGTTAACCACTGGTCTCGTTCTCATCCGTCTGATCTGATTCAGATCGACGGTCGAGACAAAAACCCCCAATTCTCAATTCGCAGGCGGCGGTGCTTTCACGGATAGATATGGGGATGTTCTCTGTCTAAGTGTAGATGAGATCGATCTTCGACAACGTTTTAAATCAAGGAGGCAATGCTACTTGATTCCACGATGGGTCTCGGTAAACGAAGAGCTTCAGATGATTTAGCCTTCTTCAGGTGTGATTTCAAAGTATCCGGATTAGTTGATTCTCGTGATGTCGCTCCAGCTATTTTGCTTCAGACTATCAGTTCGTTGGCATAGGGTCTGCAGCTCGTGCAAATCTGGTAGTTATGGTGATCTTCCCCGCCTCGAGTTCTCGGGCGACGGTTTCAAGAGACAATGGCGGCGGAGCTCGTGCGTGCCGATTCAGATCCTAGATGGTGCTCCGATGTCCAACAACAATCATGGTTCGCGGGTTTGTTGCAGGTGCTTCAACGGCTGGAGATCTGCAAGTGATCAAACATCGACTCGAGGATAATACCTCCGTCCGGTTTTAATTAGAAGGAAGATGAACGGAATGGACAGAGATCCTATGACACAGATAGAGGATGAGGATCGCAGTGCTCAAACATGTGAGGATCAGCGGTGATCGGATGTGAAAAGGATAACATCGAGTAAAAAAACCGGGGAACAGGAGAGATTAAAGGAGGAGGAGGGAGGAAGGATGGATGAGAAGAGAATAGAGAAGATGAGAAGAGAAAGGAATAAGATACTAGGAGGGATGGATGCTAACCTGGATGCTTGGAGGATGGACTTGTGCGTCTGGGGCGGAGCTCAGCAAAGCTCCTGGTGGTTGCCTCTATAGCCGACGGAAGCTAGAGGCTGGGCGCACGGCGGAGAGAGGCTACGACGCCGGCGGGTTGATCACACCGTCTCTCCTTCACTCGCTCACAAGGAGGGTTGTCACCCCTCTAGCTCTCAAAGCTCGGTAGAAATGGAAAATGGCGGATTGGTTGGTCGAGGGGGGTTGACGAGGTATAAATAGGGAAGGAGAGATTCGGATACCACCGGTGGGTGACGGGATCGCGGGTGTTGGAGGAACAGTCGGCCTTGAGGAAGTTGGAAGGTGGGTTGGAGGAGAAGAAGAAGAGAGGAAGAAGGTGACGGGGGAAGAAGAAGATGGGAAAGTAAGAGAGAGAAGGGGAAAAGAGGAGAGAAGGGAAAGAAAAAAAACAAAATTAAATAATAATAATATAATTAATAAGTATATATAAAGGATTTAATGGGGCTGCCCCTGCCGCCCCCTTATTTAGGTATTTTTTTATTTTTTTTCAAAAAATATCGCCATGTATATTCATCCATATATCCCTGATATATGTCATTCGAATTTCGTCATAAACAGAGACTCCTACGGCCTCCATCGAGATGCTGTCGATTTAAAAAATCATGTTACCGTAAAATGACTGTCTGGATGAAGGACGTAGGAGTCTCTGTTTCTGACGAAATTCGAATGGCATATAGGAGGGATATAGGGATGAATATACATGGTGATATTTTTTTGAAAAAAATAAAAAAACACCGAAAATAACGCAGAGGCAGCCCCATTAACCTCATATATAAATTGATTAATATATAATTAATTTTGTAATTAAATAAATACTTAATAAATAAAAATGATTAATAACCTAATTAGGTATTATTTAAATAATTAATTAAGTAATTAAGTAATAAATTAAGTAATTAAGTAGTTAATTAATAAATAAATTAAATAAATAATTTAAATAAATAAATAAAATATTATTTTAAAATAAAAATAAAGTATTAAGGTATTAAATAATAATATAAGTTACGATTTATTGTATAATATACCAATATGGACCCGAAACTGCACTTTTCGCATTAACTCCGATTTTTACGAAACCAGTGTCATTTTGTAGATAATTGAAAAATATAATTTATGGAAATGAGTTTGCTCAATTCGGAGTTCACATGGCTGAGTTATGAGGCCTGGACAAAAAAAGTAGTGGCTTCGGGCTTCTGGATTTGATTGGTATTTTAAGTTAGTTTTATTTTTATATACAATTTTAGATGATTTTAGGAAAAAGAATTAAGTTAAGCGGGTTTACTGTTATTTAATGAAAAACTCGGGAAGTTTCTACATATAGTATATATAGACAACGGGTCCAAAAAGCCGAAACTCACCGGTTTTATCCGAATATTTTTCTGATATTTTTAATAAATTGTATTATGTACAAAACAGATTTTAAAAGTGAGTTTGGTCATATTGGAGTGTTCTATAAATAGTTACGAACCTAGAAAGTCAGCTTTTGTGGCTTTTACGGTTCATTGCGGTTAATTTATTTTTATGCTGAAATATTTTTCTAATATTTTTATAAAATAATATATATTTTTATGAACAATTTTTACAAAAGAAGTGTTTAATTTGAAGTAGTTTTGATGATAAATAAAATATGTGAAATATTTACAAAGTGAAAAATAGGTCAATTATATTTTTGGTCTTTATTTTCTTGATATTTTTATAAGTTAAGATCCTTATCTCCCCCTACTTATTTCTTTTGTCGACCCGATCAATATTGACCCGGTTTTGGGGTTAGAATCAGTCTGTATATCTTCTATATACATCGTTCTTTTCTTTTATTTTTCTTCTTTCTCTTTATTCTTTTATTTTGATAAAAATAAGTGTTAAATATATAATATTAATAATTATGGTTAGAATGATAATTAGTGAAAATTAGTGGATATTTACATGTATTTTACCAAGGATTTCATCCAAAATAAAAGAATAAAGGCGATGAATCACGGATTCATCAACTATTAAAACTTTATATAGTTGTTGGTTATTTAATGTAGTTAGATGTTTATATATTTTATTTGTTCATACTCAAAAGTATGGTTTCATATATATATATGTGTGTGTGGGGGGGGGGGGGAAGGGAAGCTACACCGGGTGGTGCAGTCAACTAGCTACAACCGGGCATTTTTCTCATTGATTTTTGATTTTTATTGAAGAAAACCTACAAGGATTTACTTAGTTTATTGAGTGGAATATGTGTTTCAAATTTCATGCAAAACAAACATTCCTAACATGCCCATCTAGATAGGGTCAATTTCAATAATTCTGAGACCGTTAAAATGTGACAGTCTTGGTGGAGATGATAGAAGTGTCGAATTTAGTTGAAATTCGCGTGATATCATGGTGATATATGGTGATTTAAATCTCCCTAGGTTTCATTTCAAAAACGCAAAAAACCAATGAAAAAAAGGGCCGGGTGCAGCTAGTTAGCTACACCCCCGGGTGCAGCTTTCCTCATACACACACACACACACACATATAGGGTAAAATGGGGCTGCCCCCAGGGAGTAGCCAACATGGCTACTCTCACCCATATTTTTCCATCGTTTTTTTATTTCTTTGGAAAATAAAAATTTGTATATTCATCACTATATCCCTCTAACATTCTATTAAAATTTCGTCAGAAACAGAGACTACTAAGCCCTCCATCCACACGTCATTTTTTTTAACGGTCGCAGGATTTTTTAAATCGATCATGTTTGGTTGGAGGCCGTAGGAGTCTCTGTTTCTGATGAAATTTTAATAGAATGTGAGAGGGATATAATGATGAATATACAAAATTTTATTTTCCAAAAAAATAAAAAAATGAGGGAAAAATAGGGGTGGGAGTAGCCAAGTTGGCTACTCCCTGGGGGCAGCCCCATTTGCCTCATATATATATGTGTGTGTGTGTGTGTGTGTGTGTGTGTGTGTGTGTGTGTGTGTGTGTGAGGAAAGGGATCCTACTCCATGGAGTAGGTAACTTACCTACTCTACTTTCTTTTTTCTAATTTTTTTATTTTTTTTGAAAAATACTTCCATGGATTTTCATAACTATATCCCTGTAATATATCATTCAAATTTCGTCAGAAACAGAGATGCCTACGGCCTCCATCCAGAACATGAAAAATACAACAAATCTGTGACCGTTAAAAAATGATTGTCTGGATGGAGGCAGTAGGAGTCTCTGTTTCTGATGAAATTTGAATGACATATTAGAGGGATATAGTTATGAAAATCCATGGAAAAATTTTCAAAAAAAATAAAAAAATTGAAAAAAAGAAGAAAGTGGAGTAGGTAAGTTACCTACTCCATGGAGTAGGATCCCTTTTCTCTCTCTCTCTCTCTCTCTCTCTCTATATATATATATATATATATGCTACTCCCACCCCTATTTTTCCCTCATTTTTTTATTTTTTTGGAAAATAAAAATTTGTAAATTCATCATTATATCCCTCTAACATTCTATTAAAATTTCGTTAGAAATGGAGACTCCTACGGCCTCCATCCAAACAGGGTCGATTTAAAAAATTCTGTGACCGTTAAAAAAATGACGTCTGGATGGAGGGCCTAGGAGTCTCTATTTCTGACGAAATTTTAATAGAATGCTAGAGGGATTTAGTGATGAATATACAAATTTTTAATTTCCAAAGAAATAAAAAAATGAGGGAAAATAGGGGTGGGAGTAGCCAAGTTGGCTACTCCCAGGGGGCAGCCCCATTTTACCATATATATATAAGAGTCTCTGTTTCTGATGAAATTTTAATAGAATGTTAGAGGGATATAGTGATGAATATACACATTTTTATTCTCCAAAGAAATAAAAAAATAAGGTAAAATAGGGGTGGGAGTAGCCAAGTTGGCTACTCCCATGGGGCAGCCTCATTTTACCCTATATATATATAGGTTTAATGGGGCTGCCCCATGGGAGTAGCCAACTTGGCTACTCCCACCCCTATTTTTCCCTCATTTTTTTATTTCTTTGGAAAATAAAAATTTGTAAATTCGTCACTATATCCCTCTAACATTCTATTAAACTTTCGTCAGAAACAGAGACTCCTATGGCCTCCATCCAAACAGGGTCGATTTAAAAAATCCCGCGACCGTTATAAAAATGACGTCTGGATGGAGGGCCTAGGAGTCTCTGTTTCTGATGAAATTTTAATAGAATGTTATAGGGATATAGTGATGAATATAAAAATTTTTATTTTCCAAAGAGAAAAAATGAGGGGAAAATAGGGGTGGGAGTAGCCAAGTTGGATACTCCCAGGGGGCAGCCCCATATTACCCATATATATATATATATATAGAGAGAGAGAGAGAGAGAGAGAGAGAGAGAATTTATCCAATGAGATCTAAGCCCATTTGAGTTGGGATGAGCACCCAATCGTAGACCGTCCATCCACAAGATTCAATCTCAAAAAAAGGAACCGATTTTCGTATGGAAATACAATAAAATCGAAAATTAAAATATTGCTAAAAATAGCTTTACGCTTCTGGAAAGTGGAAGGCGCATGCATATGATTGCTAAAATCTATCGTTTCATTCAAACGCAAGGCATTTGTTTCGTTCCAACGCAAGATGGGAGGTATGTGATTTGATTTCATGAATTAATCGCTTATTTCTTTCATAATTTCATTGTTTTAATGATATTTTGATTTTTAGCAATGTTTGTTTTGGGATCAAAACGACGAGATGATGAATTCAATAATTTTTTTTATGAATACTGCATATTTTTTATCGTAAACAATATTTATTCGAGAAGTATGATTGAAATATGAGAAAGTTGTATTCATAATATCGATTTTTATTCATTTTGATACACAATTTGTATTCCTAATTGATTTTTTATCGAAGGTACTTTGATTTCATATAATAAAAAGTTACAGTAAATACAGTTATTATTTTTCATGTGTTACTTTGAAAATATACTGAGTTACAGATGTATTTAAGTAATTTACTTATAAGATATTTATGTTACTAATGCTAACACAATTAGTTACTAATATAGAATTTAAAGTTACTGTTTTTTTCGCAAAAAATGAATCTACTTACTTTCGAAAGAGTGAATTCTTACTGATATGAATTCCGAAGTTACTGATTTCAATTCAGTAAGTTACTTAAGTAGCTCATCAAATTACATATGCTTCACATTGAATTACTATTATAAATACAATTCATTACAAGTTACTTGTCATATAATAAACATTACTAACAATTCATTATAAGTTACTTGTCATTGGATGATTTTTACTGAAGCGAGTATATTGCTGAGTTACTTTTCTTTATACAATTCTTACTATTCACGGATATAAAATAGTACTGAAGCAAGTATCTTCCTGAAACATTATTGAAAATGTGTAAGTAATGTGTATTCTTTTCTAATTTCTTGATATTTTAATTTTTTTTAAATGGTCCATTAACTTATTGTTTCTTGCATAACAATGCAACAATTTGGTGTCTTGAAGAAGCTGTTGTTATGTCGAGAAGCGAGAGCAAAACAACATCATCTAAATGGACTAGAAGACAATAGTTGAAATTTGAATGTTCACCATATAACAATAATTAAGTAATTTATGTGTGGCTTTCAATAACACTTGACGTATTGCAAGTAATTAAATAGGCTACATAAGTAAAGAAGGTGTGATTCGATAGTAATTCAAAACAAAGAATACAATAAGTAAGATATATAGAAGCATCAGTAACATGTAATAAATTGTAGGTAAAAGAAGATAATGAAATAAGTAAGTTGGAATAAATATAAAAAACCACGTGACCAGTAACTTATATATTGCTATCAGTAACACTCGATGCATTATAAGTAATTAAAAAAGTCATATAAGTAAATAAGAGGTGCTTCAGTAAGATTTCAAAGTATTAAGTAACTATAACATTAGTAACAATCAAAATGATTTCAGCAATATGGGCATTTGTAATCAGTACTTATTGTATGGATATTAGTAATTTACATACTTAATTACTGATCTCACAACAATAATTACTTGGGAACTAAATATGTATTACTTGAGTAACATGAATGAATTACTGATCTCTGTACATTATAAATATTACAGATGTAAAATACTGACAATTGTTTCAGTATTACTGATCTCGCAACAGATAATTACTTGAATACATTATGTACATTACTGATCAAATATACAATGACCATTTCTTCGGTACGGAATTAATGATTTGAATGTATCTTTCCAAAACCTTCTTCCTTTTTTTAAGGACTCGGTATAATTCAAAATATAAGATGCTCAAACGTATTAATATCCTTCCAAAACCGTGTTCCTTCGAAATAGGCAACCTTTAAAATAGAAGTACACGTGGAGAGCCTACATTTGATGCTCACCAAAACTCAAATGGTCACAGGACTCACTGGATAAGCCCTATATATAGGGGATCTTTTAAATGAGGTGTGGGCTTTTCAGAAATTGTAAAGGTCACTGTGAATTTAGTAAAAACTCTGTAACAGTTTTATAAAGTATAAATTGCACATTGTAAAAAAAATAAATTTTGTAAAATATAGCATCCAAATTTAAATTAACATTTCCATCCAATATAATAATATTTTCATAATTTTATTTCACTACATATGTTGTGTTAATATTTATTGTTATATGTATGAAAAAAATTGTAAAATATATTGGAAAGATGCCTAAATTGAGGGTGTCTCACCGTATATATGGTGAGACCCCACCTCATTTGAAATTTCTCCTATATAGGGGTATATATATGAGTAAAATGGGGCTGCTCCCACCCACATTTTCTTCATATTTTTTTTATTTTTTTGAAAAATAAAAATTTGTGTATCCATCATTATATCCCTCTAACATTCTATTAAAATTTCATCAAAAACAGAGACTCCTAGTCCCTACATCCAGAACAGGTAATTTTTAACTGTCTAAGAATTGCCGTAATCGACATGTTCTTGATGGAGAGCCTAGGAGTTTCTGTTTCTGATGAAATTTTAATAGAATGTTAGAGGGATATAGTGATGAATATACATTTTTATTTTCAAAAAAGTAAAAAAATGAGGGTGGGAGCAGCCCGTTGGCTCCTCCCATGGAGCAGTTTATTATATATATATATATATAGAGAGAGAGAGAGAGAGGATCCTACACCCGGGGGGTATAGGTAACTACCTACACCCGGGCCATTTTTTCATGATTTTTTTATTTTTTTGAAATGAAAACTTGGGGTAAGTAAATCACTATATATCATCATGATGTCATTCCAATTTCAAGTTAATTTGAGACTTCTATCATCTCCATCAAGATCATCAAATTTTAACGGTCTGGAAATTGTTGAAAATGACACATTCTAGATGAACATGTTAGGAATGTTTGTTTTGAATGAAAACTGAAACATATATTCCTCTTAATATATTAAGTAAATCCCCTAAAGATTTTTTCCGAAAAAATAAAAAAATAATGAGAAAAAATGTCGGGTGCAAGGAGTTACCTACACCCTCGAGTGCAGGCTCCCGGCTCCCATATATATATATATATATATATGTGTGTGTGTGTGTGTGTGTGTGTGTGTGTGTGTGTGTGTGTGTGTGTGGGTAAAATGGGGCTGCCCTTATGGGGGGAGCTAACTTGGCTCCCCCCGCGCCATTTTGCCCCCTTTTTCCGAAATTTCTTCCGTGGATTTTCATCAATATATCCCTGTATTATGTCATTCAAATTTCATGCAAAACAGAGATTCCTATGGCCTCCATCCAGAAGGGTCGTTTTTAGCAATTCTGTTACCGTTAAAAAAATAACCGTCTGGATGGAGGCCGTACGAGTCTCTGTTTCGCACGAAATTTTAATAGCATAATATAGGGATATAGTGATGAATATTCACGGAAGAGATTTTCAAAAAAACAAAAAAACGGGCGAAATAGCGTGGGAGGATCTATGTTAGCTCCCCACAGGGGGCAGCCCATTTAACCCTATATATATAGAGAGAGAGAGAGAGGATGGGGAGCTTGCACCAAGGTGCATGTAATTTTACATGCACCGAGACTTATATCTTCTATATTTTTATTTTTTTGAAAAATACCGTCATGTATATTGATCTATATATCCCTCCAATATGCCATTCGAATTTCGTCAGAAACAGAGACTCCTATGACCTCCATCTAGAATAGGTAATTTTAACGGTCTTAGAATTGCTGTAATCGACCTATTCTAGATGGAGGGCAGAGGAGTCTCTGTTTCTGACGAAATTCAAATGACATATTGGAGGGATATATGGATGAATATACATGACGGTATTTTTCAAAAAAAGTAAAAAAAAATGGAAGATATAAGCCCCGGTGCATGTAAAATTACATGCACCTTGGTGCAAGCTCCCCATCCTCATATATATATATATATATATATATATAGAGGGTGCACTTGAATTGAGGTGGCACCTTTCCTTGCTTGTGGAAAGATGCTGTCGTAAGCTGTTGGATGAAAGATGAACGAATGAGATGAAAACCACCTAGTGGTTTTGTTTGAAACTAACCTTCCTAATAAAGGGGTGCATTAAATAAATGATATATTTAGAAATTAATACGTCATTGATCCTTCTAAAAATAGTGATATTGCAATAGATTTACATAAAATTTAAATTTGCATCGACGGAAACATTTACAGAAATTTGAATCTTATTATACATCTATCATCAATCTGTGTAAATTTTAGATACGTAATTTTACATTGTAAAAAAATATAATACGCAGAAAGAACTTATTTTACATATATGTGTTGTACATTTTACATTCAATTGTATGCAGGAAAACAACATCGTGCTGAATATTGACATTTTTTATAAAAAGTATTGATATTATACACATGATGATAGTAATTTACAATTGGTAATGTTAAATTACTTAACGTTTATGTTCGGTTGTTTTGTTTAAGCAAAAAAATAAGTACACATTCCAAGGAGTTAACATTTTACTGAAATCTCAAAATTGAAATAACTCGATATGTAAAAAAACACTATATATGTCTATTTTACGTAAACAAACACCGTTTTACAAATATGGATTGTATTTTACGAAGTTATTATCACCTTTTGTACATTGGTATTGACAATTCGTATGGTATTTTACAAAAAAATATTATATTTTACGTAAACCAAATGTATTTTACAACAACAGAATGTATTTTACAAAATACTTATTATCTTGTCTATATGTAAGTTATGTCTTCCATTGATGTAATCATTTTCAGTGATTTAGGAAGTTTGTAAGTTTTACAATCGGTCTCTTTATAATACAACTAAAAAATTTCTTTTACAAATAGAGAATTCATTTTACAGAATTGTGTGATTAAACTAGCTGCTTGTGTTATATAATTACTTCTATTTTGCGTATTAATTTACTATTATACACAAAGGCATTTATTTTACATTCCGTGAGTTATTATCTAGATATAGATCAGGGAAATTAGGATGACATGAAATTCCTCTTTTGAATTTATAGATGTATTAATATAAATAACATAACATAAAATGTGATGAAAAAATCCTCATGTTGATACTTATTAAAATTACTTTTTATCTTAATTTGCATGTAGTATTTTCCATATAGTATTTTTTTCAGATTTTCTAAACAATATAATCAAAATAATTAAAATAAAGAAAATATTATAACAAATAAAATTGAATCTAGTGAAGAATTTATGTATGACAGAGAAAAGAAATAAATAATCTGAAAGAATATGGCGTAACGTTTGGTTTGGGTGTAACAGGAAGCATGTACAAGAAACATTCATGAAATCATAATCTGACAGCAAATAATTGAATGCATTGATAATATGAAGAAAAAAATCATATACTATGATTAAACATAAAATGGAAACCTGGAAATCCAAAGTGCTAAGTGCAATTACGAAGTATTGCCTTTCAAATGATGAATATAGCTAACAAAAGTAGAGAAAAACTAATATAGAATGCATGTGACAATGAATCAAAATGATTAATTAGCAATTCATTTGACAATGAATCAAAACTAATATAGAATGCATGTGACGAAGTATTGCCTTTCAAATGATTAATTAGCAATTTATCATTTATTCTGCAAAAAAACTATAACATATAAAAATTTCTTACTGAATTGTAAAATCAATGAATCAAAATGTACC